>JAUIMM010000375.1:6227250-6871500 GCA_031769625.1 Taudactylus pleione | reverse complement strand
CGCGCTCACTGCATATCTGTTCCCCCCATACTGCTTCATATGCAACTGCTGCACATCTGTTCCCCCCATACTGCATCATACGCGCTCGCTGCACATCTGTGCCCCCCATACTGCATCATACGCGCTCGCTGCACATCTGTTCCCCTCATACTGCATCATACGCACTCGCTGCACATCTGTGCCCCATACTGCATCATACGCGCTCGCTGCACATCTGTTCCCCTCATACTGCATCATACTCACTCGCTGCACATCTGTTCCCCCCATACTGCATCATATGCGCTTGCTGCACATCTGTGCCCCCCATACTGCATCATACGCATTCGCTGCACATCTGTTCCCCCCGTACTGCATCATACTCGCTCGCTGCACATCTGTTCCCCCCCATACTGCATCATATGCACTTGCTGCACATCTGTTCCCCCCCATACTGCATCATACGCGCTCGCTGCACATCTGTCCTCCCCCCCCGTACTGCATCATACTCGCTCGCTGCACATCTGTTCCCCCCAATACTGCATCATACGCGCTCGCTGAACATCTGTTCCCCCCATCATACTGCATCATACGCACTCGTTGCACATCACCCACTTCATATAACCATTTATCAAGGGATACACACTTGTTTTGACTTCCAAACTGATTACCAGCATAATCTCCCTTTATGACTAATGGCGTCAGTGTGTTTGTGGCCATCTCCACACTAACCTGTACAACCCTATTTCATGTCTGACTAACCTCCTTTCATTTTTCTCTCCACAAACCCCTCTTTACCCAACTTGCCTTTTACACCACCTGCCACATTTTAGTTAGTAGGAAATGTAGACATTTATTCCTAGTCATGGACTCCCACCTAACCACATAGTGCCTTCTACTGACTTCATGTGTCCCTGTATCCCACCTAAGACGTTTGTGCTATTTAATATTCCTGTAATATTCATTCCGGTTGTGCGGATTTGGGGTTCGCCTAATCACCCAGACACTGAATAATGAACCATTACTTCGGTTCATCTGCTTGCTGTACACAGAAATCGATATCACACAGAGAAGATGTAAATGTAGTGAAAAGACAAAATGCCGGTAGCAGTCCAGGTGGAGCCAGTCCCTGTATAGCAGAGGTTCTCAAACTCAGTCCTCAGGACCCCACAGTTCACATTTTCCAGGTCACCCAGAAGGTGCACAGGTGCATTCATTACACAGTGACACATTTTAAAAGATCCACAGGTGGTGGCAATTATTTCACTTGTGATTCTGTGAGGAGACCTGAAAAACATGTACTGTTTGTGGTCCTGAGGACAGAGTTTGAGAACCTGTGCTGTAGAGGATAAAGTTCCATAACAATTTCATGCAGGAGTTAAGGACAAATAGTTCCACAGGAGGGATAGCCAATTAGTAAAGCAGGAAATATACGGATGCAGTGGCAATAGCCTCAAGGTTATGCTTAGCACTGGTAGCCTTGGAAGGCTGTTGTGCAGAACTGAAGGGTAAGTTCAAAGACATAATATGATGGTGAGTAAAAAGCAGATTAAGTGTCCGCTCACATGGGAGGGTGAGACTGTCCATTAAAAGAGACCAACTGATAAAGTGAGGGTAAAAAGTTAAGAGGTAGAGGGGTCAGTGAGGGCATCAATAAGGATATTGAAGACACCCAAGATGAAGAAGGGAAGATCTGAAGAGAGGAAGTGGAGGAGCCAGGAAGCAATATCAAGAAATTTGGAGATATTCCAAGGAAGACTGTTGATGAAAGCTACACAAAGGTGAACAGGTTGGAAGAGGTTACTAGCATGAAACTCTAACGTAGAGAATGAAAGGATGGTTCTGAGTTGGTGGGAAAAGCCAGAGGATAGAACCCCAACACCATGGCTCCCCCTTGGCAAGATGATGTGGAGAACTTGAGGCCCCCAGAGGAGAGAACAGCAGCAGAAGTGGTGTCTGAGGGGGAAATCCAGGATAAGGTGATGGCTAGGAGATGCAAGGAGTTGTTGATGAAAAGGTCATGGATGGAGACCAGTTTATTACAGAGAGATCTGGCATTCCAGAGGGCACAGGAGAGAGGGACAGCAATTGTGGGAGAAATGCGAGAGAGATTATCAAGGTTACTGTAGCGTGGAGTTGATATTAATTTAGGGTGGAGAAGAAATGTGCATAAAGGATGGTGCAGGCTCCTAAACGAAGAAAGCAAACTGCAGGTGGTGGGAAGGAGAAAGTTTAGAGGTGACAAGGAGAGAAGGGAGGGAGCAGGGCCTAGTGGTGGGGTAGTAATACCACGGTGGGGGAAAGGTGAATAAAAAGTGGGGGAAGGAACCAGAGAATTGTAAGGAAGAGAGAGGAGGGGAGACAGGGAGAAGAGGAGATGTAGAAGACTAGGTGGAGAGAGGTGGGAACAGATGGAATAAAAAAAGAAGAAGACAATTTGCCTAGTTGAGAGATGCGAACTTGGTGGGAAGTTCTGAGCCAAAACCGAACAGCTCATCTCTAAATGAAAGTGCTGTGAATATTCCCTACTGATCAGGTAACACATTTATTAACAATTGTGATCCTATTGTTTAAAGGCAGCTTAGGGAAAAATCTTTATTTCCTACCAGGCGTGGCATTGCCCATATCATTCCCTCAATCTCATGCGAGCCTACAATGTGTCCATATACATCTTACCTGCATGCTCTACAAGTCATGTTAAACATAACTTGTGAGCTGCATGTGATTCGGTAGCGACAAGCGTCTTTACATGCGACTTTTTACCTTCAAATGAGTCTTATTCGGCTGTGACCCTGTAACGTAGCATTTCACATGCATATACAGCAGCAGCCACACAGAATATAGGCATGCCGCATATCATTTTAATCAGCAGAAGCTGCTTGTGCCATCTATTCGCATTGTGCAAATAAGATGCATTTGAAGGAAAAAGTCGCTATCCAGTCACGCCACTGCATGGCGCAACTAGAATGGCTGTTTAACAGTTAAGGAGGCTAGATGTATGTGTACACATCTGTATCTCATGGGGAATTTGTTTGAAACTGTAGCATCCTAGAATATATAGGATTTAATTAATTTACTGGACCTACTGACAAAGGTTGCTGCTTACCTTGTTTTACAATTATATAAAATACTTACTGTAGTTTCTGTATCCGACACTGTTTAAACAATCCGGATAAACTAGATTCAGCCCGATTTCCATTTTCCTCTGAAGCAGGAAATTTGCACTCATTGAAACTGCAGAAAACACAGAAACATTCACTGTAAATAATGAGGAATCATGCAGAACAGAAGCAGGAAGAATGCCCGTATGTAAATAATGAGGAATCATGCAGAACAGAAGCAGGAAGAATGCCCGTATGTAAATAATGAGGAATCATGCAGAACAGAAGCAGGAAGAATGCCCGTATGTAAATAATGAGGAATCATGCAGAACAGAAGCAGGAAGAATGCCCGTATGTAAATAATGAGGAATCATGCAGAACAGAAGCAGGAAGAATGCCCGTATGTAAATAATGAGGAATCATGCAGAACAGAAGCAGGAAGAATGCCCGTATGTAAATAATGAGGAATCATGCAGAACAGAAGCAGGAAGAATGCCCGTATGTAAATAATGAGGAATCATGCAGAACAGAAGCAGGAAGAATGCCCTATGTAAATAAGGAGGAATCATGCAGAACAGAAGCAGGAAGAATGCCCGTATGTAAATAAGGAGGAATCATGCAGAACAGAAGCAAGAAGAATGCCCGTATGTAAATAATGAGGAATCATGCAGAACAGAAGCAGGAAGAATGCCCGTATGTAAATAATGAGGAATCATGCAGAACAGAAGCAGGAAGAATGCCCGTATGTAAATAATGAGGAATCATGCAGAACAGAAGCAGGAAGAATGCCCGTATGTAAATAATGAGGAATCATGCAGAACAGAAGCAGGAAGAATGCCCTATGTAAATAAGGAGGAATCATGCAGAACAGAAGCAGGAAGAATGCCCGTATGTAAATAAGGAGGAATCATGCAGAACAGAAGCAAGAAGAATGCCCGTATGTAAATAATGAGGAATCATGCAGAACAGAAGCAGGAAGAATGCCCGTATGTAAATAATGAGGAATCATGCAGAACAGAAGCAGGAAGAATGCCTGTATGTAAATAATGAGGAATCATGCAGAACAGAAGCAGGAAGAATGCCCGTATGTAAATAATGAGGAATCATGCAGAACAGAAGCAGGAAGAATGCCCGTATGTAAATAATGAGGAATCATGCAGAACAGAAGCAGGAAGAATGCCCGTATGTAAATAATGAGGAATCATGCAGAACAGAAGCAGGAAGAATGCCCGTATGTAAATAATGAGGAATCATGCGGAACAGAAGCAGGAAGAATGCCCGTATGTAAATAATGAGGAATCATGCGGAACAGAAGCAGAAAGAATGCCCGTATGTAAATAAGGAGGAATCATGCGGAACAGAAGCAGGAAGAATGCCCGTATGTAAATAAGGAGGAATCATGCGGAACAGAAGCAGGAAGAATGCCCGTATGTAAATAAGGAGGAATCATGCAGAACAGAAGCAGGAAGAATGCCCGTATGTAAATAATGAGGAATCATGCAGAACAGAAGCAGGAAGAATGCCCGTATGTAAATAATGAGGAATCATGCAGAACAGAAGCAGGAAGAATGCCCGTATGTAAATAATGAGGAATCATGCAGAACAGAAGCAGGAAGAATGCCCGTATGTAAATAATGAGGAATCATGCAGAACAGAAGCAGGAAGAATGCCCGTATGTAAATAATGAGGAATCATGCAGAACAGAAGCAGGAAGAATGCCCGTATGTAAATAAGGAGGAATCATGCAGAACAGAAGCAGGAAGAATGCCCGTATGTAAATAAGGAGGAATCATGCAGAACAGAAGCAGGAAGAATGCCCGTATGTAAATAATGAGGAATCATGCAGAACAGAAGCAGGAAGAATGCCCGTATGTAAATAATGAGGAATCATGCGGAACAGAAGCAGAAAGAATGCCCGTATGTAAATAATGAGGAATCATGTGGAACAGAAGCAGGAAGAATGCCCGTATGTAAATGAGGAATCATGCAGAACAGGAGCAGGAAGAATGCCCGTATGTAAATAATGAGGAATCATGCAGAACAGAAGCAGAAAGAATGCCCGTATGTAAATAAGGAGGAATCATGTGGAACAGAAGCAGGAAGAATGCCCGTATTGTAAATGAGGAATCATGCAGAACAGGAGCAGGAAGAATGCCCGTATGTAAATAAGGAGGAATCATGCAGAACAGAAGCAGGAAGAATGCCCGTATGTAAATAATGAGGAATCATGCAGAACAGAAGCAGGAAGAATGCCCGTATGTAAATAAGGAGGAATCATGTGGAACAGAAGCAGGAAGAATGCCCGTATGTAAATGAGGAATCATGCAGACAGAAGCAGGAAGAATGCCCGTATGTAAATAAGGAGGAATCATGCAGAACAGAAGCAGGAAGAATGCCCGTATGTAAATAATGAGGAATCATGCAGAACAGAAGCAGGAAGAATGCCCGTATGTAAATAATGAGGAATCATGCGGAACAGAAGCAGGAAGAATGCCCGTATGTAAATGAGGAATCATGCGGAACATAAGCATGAAGAATGCCCGTAGGCAAATAATGAGGAATCATGCAGAACAGAAGCAGAAAGAATGCCCATATGTAGCGCACTAGGGTAAAGGCTAATAACAACATGAGACAATAAAACAGTATTTTTTTTTTCTTGAATAAAATGTTATAATACAGTAGAATTAAAATATGATCGAAAGGTTTTTATAGGTCACAAATTTGGATTAAAAGATTCAAATTACTGTGCATCCTTCTAGTAAATTATATTGAGAAGGGTGGAGTGTGTAATATTTTAAATCACTAATCAATTTTATAAATATGTAATAAAATATATAATAGACTGTGAAAAACAGTCTCAATAAGATGCTCTGGACATGTTAGCACTCGTGTCCTAGGTCTAAGAATCCCCGCAATATATGGTTTTTCCATATCGGGACATGGAGTTATTTAGTGTGGTCTAAGGGCTTGATTCAGTACTGATCGCTGCTGCAAAAATCTGCTAATGAACACAATCGCAAAGCCATCGCACGGCCAGCATAGAGAAGCCCACTACCGCTATCTCACATCCGTAATACTTTACAGTCTTGCGTACACATCGGCCCCTCCCGCATATTTACTGCAGGTCTGACCTTACTCAGAAACTGCTAACCTAGTTTCACACAGTAAATACTCAAGCTGCGTACGCCGTCACAGTGGCCAACTTATGGACTCCCCTGTAACAGCGTTCAAATGGACCACCACCCCCGTCACCACCCTCAAACGCTCTCTGCCTGTCACTCACTCTGCGATGGTCACTGGTTTAGTTATAGGATTGCTCTATTCCCCTCTGTAATGCACTCCCAGTATAAGCCATTAATTGTGAACACACTTCTGCATACACTGTGTGCCACAGAATGGGATTACCAGCCCCCTGTGCTGGAGGACATGACACATACTAGGACATGACACACCTCACTAGGACATTCAGCAAGCTGTGAGAGCTCAGGCTCAACATGTGGTCACAGGGTAGTATGCCAAATTGCCTTATGCCAGGTGAGGCGAGCAGGAAAATGCATTTGCCACTGACCACACCTCCAGCCTTGGCTCTAAACCTACGTCCTTTGCCAGACATTGTTACTGGAAAAATTAATGTATGTAAATGCAGTAATGCGCAATCAGACCAGGATCAACAGCCCCAAACCTTCTGGATACAGGGAGCAGAACAAGTGACTATTATGTTTTGGTTTAGCAACTTCGTCTCAAGCAGAACATGGACTTCAATTCCATGGGCAGAATTAATCAATAGATGCAGCGACAAGTAGAACAGGTTAAAAAAAAACATGTCAGTCAGCATCTACAGTGTCAGTGAACTGGTGGTCATGCTGTAGACTATATTCTGTTCTTTGATCTACTTGCACAATTCTAGACAGATCACAAAGATACTTGTTCTCGGTAATACAGCAAATACATACCAAAGCTTTGATCCTTTACAAAGTGCTGGAGCTAGAACATCACTAGCATTTGGTCCTAGTACGTAGCTCTCCAAAATTAGATTATGATTCATTGTACTTTTCTCCAAGCAGTAGGCTACAGCCCGGTCCATTTTTTTACCACAAAGACCTCTAATTTTCACATTCTAAAAGGGAGACATCATTCTCCCCACAAAGTCCTCATCCTGTGTCTCATAAAGGCAGCATAGGACCTCATTGTGGAAGTCCGATGGATAACTCTTTAGCCATTCCTCCAAGAGGAGCTTGTCTTTGAAGGAAATGGCAAAGCCAATGGTTCTAACAGTCTCCTGAATTTGTTTATCACTGGAAAGGCCAAATAAGAAGCGTACAGTTAATGTTAGATGGGCCTGATCTTCTGATGCCTTCAGTAAATCTTTAACATCTCTAACTTTTAAATCGCTGAAAGTTTCCGTCTCATATAGGTCTAGGACATAGTAGAGAGCAGCAAAGAACTCCTGTACACTCAGGTGGATGAAGCTGTAGCAGGTGCAAATCACAACTTCCCTGTGGAAGATGCTCTCATTCAGAAACACAGACTCCAGCTCTGAAATAGAGAGCCCATGCCTTACAAGATCGGATTCTTCAAAGAGAATTTTTTGATCCCAAACTCCTTCATTGGCCAAAGAACACAGCTTCTTCATACATGTGCTTAGAAAATGGGCAGATTCCCTTCCATGATACGTTATTAAACTCTTCAGGTACAACAGGTAAACAGATGTGGGTGTCCTGGAATCAATCACAGATAATCCCCCTTTTATTAGTGGTCTCAGTACAGTACATACAACCCAGCAAGTTAAAGGCACAATACACATGGTGAACAGAGTATCATTGTCCATAACTGTAAGGAGAGCCAGGTCCGCTTCTTCTTTGGTTTTAAAGAAATTATAGAAATATTCTTTCCGGTTATTCCCAGTAAACCCTAGGATTTCCACATACCGAGGACATTCAACAAGCTGCTTCAGCTTCATCAGTGAGCATGGCCTTGTGGTGAGGATTACAGAACTTTTCCTGTAAACGTTGCTTTTAAATAAACTTTTTAGAAGGACTTCTTTGGAGACCTCCTGAAACGGATCTTCACAAACCTCTGTATCATTCATTGAAGACCATCTTAATTCATTAAAACCATCGACAATGAAAATTATTTTTTCAGAGCGAAGGAATATTGATTTCAACACAGAACGTGGACAATCCAGTCTACAAAACTTGGATAGATAGGTTTCCAGGCTTATTTTACCATTGATGGCGTTGACTTCTCTACAGCTTATGTGAAACACAAAAATAAAATTATTATACAGATTCCCGGAAGCCCAGTCCAACATGATCTTTCGGGAGGTCATTGTTTTTCCTATACCAGCAGGCCCTTGCAACACCACATGTTTGTAAATTGTTCCACCATCATTTGAATCAAACAAACTTTGTAAAGTGGTTGGGGAATACTTATCTGAAGATCTGTTCTCCATAATCTGTACATGCTCCTGCCCTGTAGATGTTATTTCTTGTTGTCTCTCCACTTCATCTCGATAATTGCTGATCAGTATAAGTGTGATGTATCTTTTCTCCAGATTGGTAGTTTCTCCTAACCTTGCATTACCATCTTCATAACAACAGTATTTCTTCTTCATGCTTTCCATATATTGTGATCTGCAGTCTATAAATAGTTAAATGTAATTATTACATGGAATACTCTGACAACACCAATATGTTTAGCTAAATGTAACTAATTTGCTTTACTGTACTTATAAGGCTAACCGTGTAGGTCAGTGCTTATGCATTAAACAAAGATATGGTCTTAATATACATGACATTTCATTTTAAAACAAAAATAAATATTTACACATGTTAAAATATAGAGTTATGGTAGACTTACCTAGACAACTCCTTTTTTTTAGGCCCATAGGGTCCACAGGGATACCATGGGGGATATTATGGTTGGAAGACCAGGCACCAAACAATTAAAAGCTTTGGCTCCCAGGTCCTCCTCCATATATACACCACCCCTAGCCATAGGACTTCAGTTTAGTTAACAAGCCTAAAGGCAGGAGGAGGAAAGAGGAGAAGGAAGAACAATCGTACATCAGAAACGCTTACACAAGATGAGGGAATCTGTGACCGAAAGAAAAATAACCCAATGAAGCCAGGTACGTCAGGGTGGGTGCCCTGTGGACCTAGAAGAAAAGGAGTTATCTAGGTAAGTCTACCATAGCTCTATATTTCTTCTTCGGGGTCCATAGGGATCCACAGGGATACCATGGGGATGTCCGAAAGCATTTCCCCTAGGGTGGGGGACGCTCCTGAGCAGAAAGGAGAACTCATCGTCCAATGGAAGCATCCTGGGAGGCAAAAGCATAAAACCTAAGAAAAGTGTGGACAGAAGACCACGTGGCAGCCTTGCACAATTGTTCAGCAGAAGCACCAGGACTAAATGCCAATAATGGCCCTACAGACAGAGTAGAATGTGCTGTCACCGTGCTTGGGACAGGAAGATCATCCTCATTTGTGAAAACCATAATACAAAAAGAGCATCTGATTTTCTAACAGAAGTCGTACGCTCCACATAGATATGGAGAACACAAACTACATCCAGGGAGGCTTCACCTAAAGAAAGATCTTGAGCCTGAAAAGCTGGAACAACAATTTTTTCAATCATGTGAAAGCGGGACACTACCTTAGGAAGGTAACCCTCCCTTGTACGAAGAACAGCTTTATCCTGGTGAAAAATCAAAAATGGGGAGCGACAAGACAGCACTGCCAAATCAGAGACTCTGCGAGCTGAAGAGATAGCGAGAAGAAAAAGTGTCTTCGCTGTCAACCACTTCAAATCTAGAGTCTAGGGGTTCAAATGGGGGAGATTGTAGCCCCTTAAGAACCAAAGACAAATCCCACGATGATACCGTTGGAACAAAAGGAGGCTGAACTTGCAGAACTCCTTGGAAAAAAATTCTAACATCTGGTAATTAAGCAATATTCTTCTGGAACCAGACTGACAGTGCAGAAACCTGCACCCACAAAGTGGCCAGGCGGAGAGCATTGTCTAACCCCACCTGAAGAGAAGCCAGTACCCTTGAAATACTGAACACCTTAGGATCATACTTCCTATGGGAACACTATTGACCAAAAGAACGTCAAACTCTGTAATAGATGCGGGCAGAAGCAGGCTTCTGTGCCCTAAGCATCGCTTGAATTACAGAACTGGAAAAACCACGCACGTCAAAGCCAGACAGGGCAAGTCCGGATGTCGGCAGGGACCTGCGTTAGCAGATCCTGCCATAGAGGAAGAGGATACAGTGAACCAATGACGTCTGGGCCAAGCCGGTGCCACCAGTATTATTGTTCCGCCATGCTGCTTGAATTTTCTGAGAACTCTTGCGAGGAGTCCCATCTTACTGCCAGTGCGACCACGAAGGCTGCTGATGGGTCTCTGGACCGGTTGTGGAATGACGCCATGAGATCTCCGGTAGACCTCATTTGTTTACCAGGAGCTGAAACACTCCCGGATGGAAAGACCACTATCCGGCATGTATGTCCTGGCGACTTAGGAAGTCTGCTTCCCAACTGAGTACTCCGGTATGAATATTGCAGAGATAGCCGGAAGAGGACATTATGCCCAAATCAGAACCTTTGTCACTTCTTTCATGGCCGCATAACTTCTTGTGCCTCCCTGATGATTGAGGTAGGCCACTGTAGTCGCATACTCGGACTGGATCTGGACAGGCCTGCCCTGGAGCAAGTCCTGTGCCATGACAAGTGCTTTGTACACTGCTCACAGTTTCAGAATGTTTATTGGCAGATGACTTTCCTGATTTGTCCATCTTCCCTGAAAGGCATGATGACTTTTCAATGCCCCCCATCCGCGAAGACTGGCGTCCGTGGTGAGAAGCATCCAATTTGAAATCCAGAATGGGCACCCATTGTTTAGAGGCTCCTTTTTTAGCCACCACAGATCTGGGAAGTATTAGATGATTCTGTCCATTCCACCTGGAGAGAGAATCAACCTTTGCAGATGCCTAGAATGGAACCAAGCATCGATCCCAGGACCTGCATTGCTAACAAAATGGACTCTTCACTTGCGTATCCAAATTGATAAGTCCACAATCTTGTCCTCTGGCAGAAACACCCTTTGTGCCTGAGAATCTAGAAATGCTCCTAGATGTACCATCTGCTGTGTTGGAGAAAATAAGAGATATGGTAAGAACTTACCCTTGTTATCTCTATTTCTACGAAGTCCATAGGGTTCCACAGGATACCTTGGGATATAGGTGATGACATCAGTCTTCAGGCACCACAGAGTTAAAGTTTTTAGCCTCCCAGGATGCATCTGGGTCCCTCTCCTATACCCCGCCCCCAGGCCAAGGCATCTCAGTTACGTCACAAGCCATAGGCCGGAGGAGGAGAAGAAAGAGAGAGAAGAAAGAGAGAGAAGAAAGATCTGGACACTCACAAGCATCACATTCTCACCATAGGGAGACGGAAAAACCGGTGACCAGAATAAAGCCCATCTGCAGTACAGGTGCGACAGGGCGGGAGTCCTGTGGAACCCTATGGACTTCGTAGAAAAAGAGATAACAAGGGTAAGTTCTTACCATATCTCTTATTTTCTACTGCAGGGTCCATAGGGTATCCACAGGATACCTTGGGGATATCCCAAAGCAGTATCCTTCAAGGGTGGGGACGCTCCTGTGCTGAGAGGAGAATCCGCCGCCCGAAGGAAGCATCCTGAGAGGCAAAGGTGTCAAAAGCGTAATACCTCACAAAGGTATGGACAGAAGACCACGTAGCAGCCTTGCAGATCTGAACTGCAGAGGCACCACGTCTAGCTGCCCACGAAGGACCCACAGACCTAGTGGAATGAGCCCTCACAGAGGAGGGAACTAAAAGACCTTCATGAAGATAAGCTTCCGAAATTGCCATACGAATCCAAGCTGCCAAAGTCTGCTTTGAAGCAGGCCAACCCTTTTTACGGAAGCCATAGGAGGACAAACAAGGCGTCCGACTTCCTAAACGAAGAAGTGCGGTCCACATAAATCTTTAAGGCCCGCACAACATCCAAAGTGGCTTCACCCACTAAAAGTCCAGGTAAATTGAAAGCCAGCACAACAATTTCTTCATTGATGTGAAAACTGGATACCATTTTGGGAAGGAATCCCGGACGAGTGCGAAGCACCGCCCTATTCCTCTGAAAAATCAGAAAAGGGGGTCTGCAAGAGAGAGCCCCTAAATCCGAAACCCTTCTGGCCGAGGCAATGGCCAGAAGGAATATGGTTTTAACTGTAAGCCATTTAAAGTCCACTGAGCCCAGTGTTTCAAACTGCGGTCCCTGGAGAACTCTGAGGACCACAGCCAAATCCTGGAACAAAAGGTGGCTGAATGCGAAGAACACCTTGCATAAAGGTGCGCACATCAGAGAGCGCAGCAATCCTATGATGAAACCAGACTGACAGGGCAGACACCTGCACTTTCAGAGAAGCCAGGTGAAGCCCATGATCCAGTCCAGCCTGTAGGAAAGCCAACACCCTAGACAGGCAGAACTCCCTAGGGGAATACCCTCTAGGTCTACACCACCGGAAGAAAGTATGCCACACACGATGGTAGATTCTTGCCGAGGAAGGTTTACGAGCTCTTAGCATGGTTTGCACCACAGAGCCAGAAAACCCTCTGGACTTTAGCATGACCGTTTGAACAGCCACGCCGGCAACGACAGCCGAGTCAGGTCCGGGTGAAGACAAGGACCCTGTGACAGCAGATCCAGTCGTAATGGTAACTTCAGAGGAATGTCTACTGACAGACTCTGGGGGTCGGAAAACCAGTGCCGTCTGGGCCACTCGGGAGCTATCAACAGTAGCGTACCTCCTTCTCGTTTGAATTTCCGTATTACCTGCGGAAGAAGGGAAAACGGAGGGAAAAGGTGGGCAAACTGGAACGTCCACTGGACGGACAGAGCATCCACCAGAGACACCTTTTCGTCTCTTGTTCGAGACCCATACACCGGCAACTTGTTGTTGTGCCGGGACGCCATGAGGTCTATCTCTGGAAGACCCCATTTGTCCACCAGACTCTGAAAGACATCCTGGCGTAAAGACCACTCTCCCGGATGCACGTCCTGCCTGCTGAGAAAATCCGCTTCCCAGTTGAGGACTCCCGGAATGAACACTGCTGATATTGCTGGGAGATTGCGCTCCGCCCAGACCAGAATATGGGACACTTCTGCGAGTGCTGCCCGACTTCGGGTTCCTCCTTGTTGGTTTAAATAGGCCACCGTGGTGGCGTTGTCCGACTGGACCTGCACAGGGTGACCCTGGAGAACCGGCTGTGCCAGCTGGAGAGCTCTGAACACCACACGGGGTTCCAAAATGTGTAATGGAAGCTCCGCTTCCACCCAAGTCCACCTGCCCTGAAACAAGTGTGGATCCGTGACAGCTCCCCAGCCCCAGAGACTGGCGTCCGTTGTTAACAGGACCTAGTTCGCCACCCAGAACAGGCGACCCTTGTCGAGGCGGGTTGTCTGCAACCACCAGGTTAGAGACAGGCGAACCTCCGGAGTGAGCACCATCGTCTGGGACTTGCGACACTGAGGCAATCCATTCCATCTGGACAGGATCTTTTCCTCCGTCACAAAGATCCGCTGCTGCCTGGAGTCCAATAAGGCCCCGAGGTGCAGGATCCTCTGAGACGGGGTGAGAGTGGACTACTGCCAGTTTATCAACCAGCCGCAACGTTGCAGTACCGCAATCGTCAGATCCAGATGGTGTAAAAGAAGCTCTGGAGACCCCGCTATCAACAGGAGGTCATCCAGATAAGGCAACAGTCGGACTCCCTGCATCCGGAGGAGAGCCGCCATGACCTTGGTGAATACCCGTGGAGCAGTCACCAGGCCAAAAGGCAGCGCCCGGAACTGGAAATGTTCGATGCAGATTGCAAATCTGAGGAACTGCTGATGGCGCAAAAGAATAGGGACATGCAGGTAAGCGTCCTGGATGTCCAATGACACCATGTAGTCCCCAGGTTCCAGTGCCAGAATAATGGACCGCAGGGTCTCCATCCAAAACAGAGGCACCCTCAAGGACTTGTTGAGGGCCTTTAGGTTTAGTATTGGACGGTAAGACCCCTTGGGTCTCTGCACCAAAAATAGATTGGAACACAAAACCCAGGCCCCTCTGGGAATTTGGAACATGCACTATAACTCTGGCCTGGAGCAGAGTGTACAAAACCTTCAGCAGTTCCGAGGCTTTGCTCCAGTCTAGCGGAAGGCCTGTGGATGGAGGCCTGTGCCGAAAGGAGAGGGCATACCCGTGAGAGACCACCTTTTGAACCCAAGTGTCTGTCGTAGTCCTCGACCAGCACTGGGCGAACTGAAGCAGGCAGCCCCCCACTTTGGGATCCCCCAAAAGGAGGCTCGGACCGTCAGGCCGCAGGTTTGTCATCTGACCTAGGAGCCGGACGTCTGGTACTCCAGACCTGTTTCTTGGGCTTGGACAATTTCTTGGTCCCAGCCTGCCGTGGAAAGGACTGTGCTTTAGGCCTACCTTGGGCCCTGTGAGGTCGAAAGGACGACCCACCAGCACTAGAAGGAATCGTAGCAAACGGAAGACATGCAGATTTTGCTGCTGCCAATGTAGCTATTATTTTGTCCAGATCTGGACCAAATAGTACCTCTCCATTGAAAGGCAGACCTCCTAATCCCTTTTTGGAATCCGCGTCCGCTTTCCAAGAACGCAACCATAAGGTGCGACGAGCAGCCACGGCTGCAGAGGAGATCCTAGAGGTGAGCATACAAATATCTAAGGCCGCTTCATTAATGTGAGTGGCCGAGACTCGGAGTAGAAAAATAATTGTCCGCAAATGGATAAGCCACGGCTAAGCGCCTCTGGGGCTGAAACCGTTTACCTGGATTTTTCCACGCCTCCTCTAAATGATCCACTAATTGATCAGAAAGAGGGAACACCATAGCCTCACCCTTAATACCCTTACAAAAGGCATATTTGAAATTGGCCACCGAAGGATCAAAATCCTCAATAACTAAAGCCGTGCGGACCGCACGAATAAGACCATGGATATACACCCTCTACTTCGCGTCCGGCTCTTTGGTACGGAGAGGTTCTTGGTCAGAAAGATCCAGAATCTCCCCATCATCTGACGTCTCATCGTCATCTCCATAAGCAGCAGATAAAGACGCCACCGGCCTATTATGAGGCCGCAACACAGACTCCCCCTGTAAAACTTCGGACAAATGCTGAACCGATGTAGTTAGAGTATTAACCCACGCAGGCTCCGGATTTTAAACCTGGGAAGGGACAGGGAGACTGTGGGGTACCATCAATTGTCTCGGGAACTCCCGCATGGGTGACGACACCACTGACCGCTGGGACAAACCCGTCTGGGTAAACGCAGGTGGCGGAGCTAGCTGGCCCACAAGGGTTGTAAGCGTCTTAGCGAAACAAGCCCAGGGAGGTTCCTGTACCGGGACCGTGACCATAATCGGCCGTGACAGTGCCAGGCACTGGGGACATAACCCCTCCGCGTTACCCTCCCCCTCCGCTATTGGTACCTTACATTTAGTACACATGAGCTGGAGAGGAAAATCAGTCTCAGACATGATGGTAAGTATGTGACACTCACACCTATACTTATTGGTATATTGTGAATAACACCCTGCACACCGCGCATCGCAAGGGCTTTGAGCAGAGCAAGATCAGGGGCAGTAATATGGCTGACAGTAGAAAGTGAAAGTACAGACAGCAGGGCTAGCAGATTAGTCACATACAATGCAGAAGAACCAAATCCCTGCACTATTAGCGCAGGCTGGTAGGACTCAGCGCTGCATACACTGACCTCTGACAAACGGAGGAGAGGTATGTTGGGGGACCCAGACCGCAATGCCACCGCTCACAGGCTTCCAGCAGCGTTCTCCATGCTTTAAAGATGGCCACCGAGGAGCAGAGGATGAAGGAGGCCGGCCTGGGGGAGGAGCGCTGACACACTATGGCCAATCGGGCAGAGCAGAGAGGCTGTGTGCAGCAGGGGAGGCGCCGGCTGAGAGACAGGGAAAGCGCGCTCCCCTGGCCTGCATTTAACCCCTGGGACGCCGCAGCGCATGCCGCTCAGCAGCGGCCCGCTGTCCCAGGGGGTAGTGGAAGTGCAGGTTGGTCGCCTGGCTCCACGCTGCAGCCAGTCCCCAGGGAGCCCCCTGCCTGGGGACTCAGAACCATGTGACCAGCGGGGACCCACCGCGGGACCCCGCTGCTTACCTGCTATCCCCTTGGATCCGGCCATGGTCCAAAACATCTGGGGGCACCGCTAGCCGTGACCCCAGATGTCTACCAGCATCCCCGGATCAGTACCGGCGTTCTGGTACCAGCGGGGTGTAGGGGAGACAGCATGGACGTCAGTACTGACTGTCCATGCTGTACTCCCAGATGTGCAGCCAGCGCTGCCTTTAAAACAAACTTCAGGGGCTCTTCATAGCCCCCCTCTGCACAGTGCCTCCGACCAGGCACCGACGAAACTGAGATGCCTTGGCCCGGGGGCGGGGTATAGGAGAGGGACCCAGATGCATCCTGGGAGGCTGAAAATTTTAACTGTGGTGCCTGAAGACTGACGTCATCACCTATACCCCAAGGTATCCTGTGGATACCCTAGGGACCCTGCAGTAGAAATTAATGATTTCTTCCAATTGATGACCCAGCCATGCCTTTGTAGGCAGGCTATGGTCAGCTGAAGATGGTGTTGCAAAACCACCGGAGTCAGCGCCAATATCAGAAGGTTGTCCAGATATGGCAGTATTCTGACTCCCCGACGCCTGAGATAGGACATCGTGACTGCCATTATTTTGGTAAATACCCGGGGAGCCATAGAAAGGCCAAAAGGTTGAAAGAGATTGAAATTGGCAATGGACAGCAAACGGTAAAAATTGCTGGTGGGATGGGATAATAGGAATATGCAGATATGCATCCTGAATATGCAGGGAAACCATTGTCGAAGTCAGATAATTGGATATGATCGCTTGCAATTGTTATCTGACAATTTAGTCGTCCATGGTCTGATGACGAATTGCTTGAACGCTGCTCTGTGTCAGCGCAATTCCGATACACACAAATATATATTTAGATTACTACAAGGTTTATTGTGTAAAACAGGAGTAATGTGTAGGTCTGTGGGTGTTTGCATATGTTTTGAGAGACTCCGCATACTGATACATTTTTAATTATTTGTTACAGGCATATTGTAACAGTCTAAATGCAAGGTTGGGAATCATTGTCGGGAACCTGCAGATCGTTAACAATTGAATACCTTTTTGTTCGGTGCTGTTTTGGTTCATAGGAACTGACACCTATACTCTAAGTGGAGAGGGGCCTGTCGCAAGCTACCAGACAAGGTGGCAACAGCAAAAAGCTGGGGGTCTCCCCCTGCTTAGAAATAAACCTTTATTTACAATTTGGTTCAGACAATGTCTAAATATTAAAATGTCAGAAATGGATAATATATATATTAATCCATCACAAATACACTGAATTACATAACACACACACAGAGACTTACATATATACACATGCGCACGCACCTTTGAGTACGCACGCACCCACACATACGCGCAACGCAAACTAGCGAAACTACACAATATTCTCACACACATACAATAACTTACAAAAAGGTTCCTTCACATTAATAACGGGATATTAGGGGTTTTATTAGCGAATAATTATGTTGTGAAATGTATGTATATGATATTTAAGGTATAGAAGCTAGTAGACATGTAATGTTTGGTACCATTCTAAACCCCTGTTTATTTGCAGATCTTCGGTTCTATCGGCAAGGAAATAGCAGCAGGCGTTCGCAAGATATGAATTATAGGTTAGAATATCTCTGTATGTAGTTTTTTTATTAGTTCTTTTGAGGGAAACCTACACAAAGAAGCAGATGGAAAGCTAATCCATAGCTCTGATGACACCATATGAACTAACCAATTAACAGAATGACAATCAGCAAGAACCAATGGAATCATGCCAGTTCGTCTAGTCTCCGGATGTCCGGCTTCGGCGAAAGGAAGCCGGACATCTGGCGAAATGCGCATAGGCACTTGAGACCGCTGGGTCATATGGATACATTAGTCCATGTTGAGATCTTCTAGTTAACATGTGTCGAAGCTGAATAATTGAGTGAGACAAGTTCAGTTTAAAATTTAATCGCAGCGATGCCATCTTGCGAATGGCCGCAAGACTCCATGTTGGAAATGAGATCGCAAGACACCATTTTGTGTGGTCAGCATTAATTCAAGTTATAACCCAGGAGCTAAGAACAGATGGCAATGTTTTTGTTAACCTACCAAGGGCAACGGGAAAAACCAGCTGTCTGAGTAGAAGTAAATAAGAAGAGACAATGGGTATTTTTACATACAAATTTAAAATCCCTGGATGCAGATAAAGTATAGTTGTGGCAATTGTAATATAATATCTACACAATTGGATTTGCCTGAATATGGCTCCAAATCCCACAGTTTGAGGTGATAATACATTTGCACTTCACACAAGAGTCTGTGAGAACAAAAGAGGTTTTGTTTTCCTTTGAACACAGCAGGTGGGGCCTGCTGACAGAGGGCATGTAGAATTACAACCCTCAGCCATCCACACTGCTGGATGTTCACTTCGTGTATGAGAGATTATGCACTTAAATCTCACCCATTAATAACTAGCGTCCTTATATCAAACCCCGAATACCCACACACTACATATTCGCACATAAGGTTCCATAAGCATCAAAATGTATGATTCAAGTTGGTTAAGTTAGTTTAAATGCTAAGAAATAGAGGTTTTTGATATCTAAGGTATTATACATGATAAGCAAGGTATGTTTGGTCTCGTTCTGATGCGTACGTTTTTTACAGAATCCCGATGTTATCGGTGGAGAGATCGCATCATGCAAACTCAAGTTACGGATCGCAGAACTTATAAGCAACAAAATGTTTTAGTTGATGGAATGTTACAGGAGGCGTTACCAGAAAGACCCCGGCTGTTAGAGGCAGGGAAAGTCTATTTGAAACAACCTGTTAAATGTGTCGTTACATATGCTCCTCCTCTGGGAACCAATGAGATCAGCAGGAAGTTTCCCCTTTGTCCTGTTTCAGTCTGGGGGGGAATAAATACATGTGTCCAAACACTGGTTTGCCAGTTCATGCTGAATTTTGGGAGAACTGAGGATATCTAGTCAGAAGTCTATCTCTGGGTCCAGAGGCGCAGTGTATGTATAACCGTACTTGGTCTGTATTATTTCCTTTTACGCCTAAATTATGTATGTATAGATTGCGTGTAACTGACTGTACTTTTACCTGAATAATACTTGTGCGTTGGAACTACAAGATTCCACTCCTGTCTTTATTTGCGGTCATACTGCGTATGCAATTAGCGTTGTGTTTAGAGGTTTATAGGCAGGTTTTGTCTTAGAGGTTCTAGGCAGGTGAATCTTAGAGGTTTATAGGCAGGAATGTATTAAAAGGTTTATTTACAAATTTAACACATGCTGTAATAAAGATTCGCCGTTCACAAATAAGAAACACTGATTCTAACTTGGGGAGCGAGTGCTAATAGAGCAGTGGCAATCAAATGCCGTTTATACATGTATTAACCCCAGTGACTAGCAGTGCTATGGTAGAAATGTGTCTGAATTAATACTGTATGAAGCAGGAGTCTCTGAGCGCTTACTATCAGTGCACATGTTGCTGTCAATTAACATGCTGTAATAAATATCAGTTGTATTAGAACAGGACACACGGATCCGAATTTGGGGAGCGAGCGCCATTAGAGCTGCGGCAATAAAAGCCGCTTATATGCAAATAAACCCCAGGGATCAACAGTGTTACAGCAGCATTGTTTCCGATTTTATATTGGATGAAGCAGACGTATAAATATGCTTAGTAATAGCACACCTTGCTATGAATAGATAGTTCCATATTGGACAGTGTCAATAACATAACTATGTTTACAATAATACAGTAACAGAGATGCAATAATAACAATGTTGCACTGAGCTGTACCAAGAAGGACCTGCCATATGCCTGTGACAGTGAATGAACAGGGAAATAATAACTTAATCATAAACTATACAGGGTTAACTGAAGTAGGTTACTAAATATGGTAATCAGCTAACCAAATATATGGTGAAGCTGACCATAACCCTAAGTGACTGTTCAGAACTAGATACAAATCACTGCTGAGGCAATAATCTTGATACAATAACAGCAGTTATTATATACTGTAACAGCAAGTTAACCAATGTTACTACAGGTTGAGTCTCCCATATCCAAAATGCTTGGGACCAGGGGTATTTTGGATAACGGAATATTCCATATTTTGGAATAATTGCATATCATAATGAAATATCTTGGGAATGGGACCCCAATATACACACAGAATGTATATATGTGTTATATGCACCTTATACACATAGCCTGCAGCTCATTTTATACAATATTTTCAATAATTTTGTGGCTCAAGCAAAGTTTGTGTACATACATGAAATACATTTATGTTTCATTTACACCCTATACACAGCCTGAAGGTAATTTTATACTATATTTTTAATAATTTGTGCCTTAGACAAAGTTTGTGTACATTGAACCATCAAAAATCAAAGGTTTTATTATCTCAGTCATGCCAAAATTATTCCGTAATTCGGAATATTCCGTATTTCGGAATATTTGGATATGGGAGACTCAACCTGTATTGACTTATGATACAGTCAATCTGCTCTGTTCTGGTGAATAGCAATACTGAAGCTATATAATAAGTGAGCAGATATATATATTTTGTGTAGTATTCAGAATTAGTATTGACCCAGCGGCCTTATCAGGAATTTTAATTCAACACTTTTTTCCTACTTTATGCACAATATCTATTATTTTAACCACAAATGTTATGGTATATATTTTAATATAAATTAATAAAAGTTATTTTTTATTTTATTACCATGTTGCTATTGTAACATCAATATTATCAGAGCCTAGCACTTGCCCATCACCCGAGAGTGCACCCACTAGCCTCACACTTTTTTTCTTTTTTTTGTTGGAGTGTATTTTGTGAGCAGGGTAGCACCTCTTCCAATATTCCTTTTCTGTTTAAAGACGGCAAGAAAAGGATGAATATTTATTGGCAAATTACTATACAGAATAATAAGAAGGGTGAAACTAATTAGAAACATTAGGATCAGTGCGGATTCTTTTTTTCTCTTTAAATTTTTAGATTTAGTATTTGACATAGATGGCAGAATGCTGACTTTGAAGCCGCCACAGTAGTAATTATATTATCCAACTCTGCTCCAAACAGTACCTTTCCATAGAAAGGAAAGCCTTCCAGCACCCCCTCTTTGATCCAGTGTCAGCTTTTCAAGATCTTAAGGGCCTCTATGGATGCTGCTGATGCCCTAGTAGCTAAAATTCCAGCATCCACTGCAGCTTCTCCTAGATAAGAAGCTTCTTCCTGTATGTGGGAGATATTAATCATCTGTTCTCTTGGTAGAGAATTTTCCAATGCCCCCATCCATTCTTCAACAGATTTGGCTACCCAGGCTCCAGGCTGGACGAGTAACAGCTCCAGATTATGAGAATATTGCCTTAAGACAGACTTCAATCTATTTATCTGTGGAATCCTTCAAAGAGGACGCTGATGGAATAGGCAATGTAGCATTTCTGATTAAATGTGTTACATGAGCATCCACAATAGGAGGTGCTTCCCATTTAGTACATACAGAAGGTGGGAACGGATACAATGAGGTTATTCTCTTATTCGCATAAAATCGTTTATCAGGGTTTCCCCATGCCTCCTCGATAACCTCAGTGAGCTGTTCAAACACAGGAAACTCAGTTTTGACCTCAGTTTCTGTGATGATTAAACACTGGAGCCTTCTTACTATGAGCCGGTTCATCATCTGGAATATCTAGGACTGATTTAACTGCCCTCACCAAAAGTAGTAACTTCCACAGTAGACGAATGATCCTCAACCCCAGAACTAGAACCTGGAGAGGAACCCTGTGCATCACCTGATTGCCCTGATAGTGCGTCTGAATCCATATGTTGGGCAGGCTGATATAAAGATAACTTGTGCTTAGGCGCTTTGATCACTACCGGTCTGTTATCAACATTAGATGGTGCCATACTCTGACTAGAATGGCCATAAACATCCTTAGATGAGGGATGCATAGGAGGTGTAAACATAGCATATGGACACCTCATCCAAGGAGGCATCGTAGGAGTAGCTAAATGATCCACAACCTGCATCATAATCTGGGACAAAGATGAAACCCAAGATGGCTCTTGTCCAGGGACAGAGACTGGACTGGTGAGGTCGCTCTTTATAACAGACTATACACAAACCATCCTTTATGTTCTGAGGGGACACAGAAGCCGTACATGATGTACATGGCACCAGCGGTTGCCGGGGGAGCGCCTACCTTTCCTAAGCTGCGTTAACGCTGGCCTCGTGGCAGCAGATATGCGCCTACTGCCGATCCCAGGCATCAGACGATAAGGCCCGGGTGGTGTAGTGAGGACGCGGACAATCCCGGGCCCTGACAGTAGTGGCTTGGGGTGAGTCTCTGACACCAAAAGCAAGGACTGCCGCCCGCGATTCCTTGTAAGCGAGGAATCGCTTTACCTGACATCTCCGAGCATTCGGTGCAGTCCGGGTCGTAGTATTGCTGGTAGCGAAGCTCATCCACCACCCACTGAAATCACCAGCACAATTTCTGTTGTTGCGGCCCGGCGGAGGTAGATTGAGTCGCAGCCCGTACGTCTTAATTCAAACACTTGGTACTGCCAACTCAAAAAAACATGTTAAAAAAAAATTTAAAAAAAAATCATGAAATGAAAGCTTAGGACTGCCTGAGCAGTCCCCTGTTATACAGGCGTGTCTGAGTCCAGCCTCACCAAACGAACAAACAAATCCTACGCCTAGGGGTGGGGGTGGGGTATATATGAAGGACGACTCTGGGAGCCAAAGCTTTAACTGTTTGGTGTCTGGTCTTCCAACCATAATATCCCCCTTGGTATCTCTGTGGATCCCTATGGACCCCGAAGAAAAAAGAAATGGCTAAACTAAACCGAAACCTCAGACAGCTTAAATGTTGTGTAAAATACACCTATTGAATTCATAAACATGACTGTTGCAGACACAGCAAATGGGGTCCCAACAATGGTTACTAGAGAACCCCTTCTAAGCAAGAAAGGATTTTAATGGCTATTAACACCTGGACCTACATGGACTCTTTCCTTGGTCTGTATTCAATTTATTGGACACTTATGGTTGTATACCTATTTTACCATGATGTCAGCATTATTGCTTTGCTATTGGCCAACAGAGGTGTCAGTGCAAACCTATCCTCAAATTGTGCAAAATAAAAGCCCTGTTTGGTGTGCCATGGACATTGCAACTAAGCCACGCCACGTGTCCCGCCACAAACTTTTGTAATGAATATGCATCGCTAGTGCAACAAAGGTTCAATGCACAGGTGACGTGGACACTGGCATTGCATGCAGCAGCTGTGGGCAACTTGGATGCTAACCTGGGTAGAAGACAAAAGACCGAGGACAGATACCATTGAGCTGCGCCATGCATCACGCAAGTTAATCTGCTACTTTATAGTAGAAAAATACTAAAGTGATCAGTGACTTTGGATGCAGTTACGAAATGAGACAGACACCAAATTAAGAAAATAATTACAAAAGTCCCAGAAACCCTGTGTTGGAGCAGCTAAGTCGTGCCTTTGTGTCTCACGCCATATGGTGCAAAAAGGAAAGGTGCATGAGAGCACATCTGTATCACTCCTAACTGCCTATCATTACTTTTTTTTATCACTGCTTATCCTGTGATAAAAAACAGTAATGATAGAACAACATCTATTTTGCTTTGGGCCCACTATTCACTTCCCCTTCCCAGCTTGCCACTTCTTCCTTCTGCCCCCCCCTTTTCTACTCCCCATATTTGGTCAACATGGTTGGCGCAGTGATGGAAGCCACATCTCCCATGTAATGTGCGTGGAACGAAAATAGTAGCACACTATGAGACAAGTTCCGGTGATTAAAAGATCAACATCCGGTTTTGAGTAAAGGAACTAAATTCCGGAGTAGATGGACGCGATCCACAACCTTTTCCGGTTAAGTGTGGGTGTCTTGTGATGATAACTTCCGGTTTCGATGGTGTGGAATGGAACAGTGTGTTCTGGTCACGTGAGGAAGTCTAAGAATGACTACTTCCAGTACGCGACTGTACAGAATGGAACGCAGAGTGACGTCACTTCCGGGTCGACGCCCGCGGTGGAACACAAACCATGGGAAATTATACAGGAAATGAGGGCTTCTAATTTCCTGTCATTTCATTCAAATAGCAGCAAAATCAACAGCATAGTATCAAGCACTTGAAAAAGGACGCCAGGGAGCATCCGAAACGCGTTGTGCCTACTACCGTGCTGAGGTGAATGGATTGTTCCCTATTTGGATTTCATCCCAGCAACTAAGAGGCAAATCTTGGTGGTGTGTAGTGAAAACAGCCTATCCGTGGACATCAATTTCTATCCGGAGTTTGCTCACACCACCTGCTCACACCACCTGCCCACAAGGGTATGAGACCAGGGGATATACCTTATGGTTGTTTCTAAACCTTCTTATATGTCAATGTGTTTGATTTGTTTCATGTATGCGCTCACAAGCCCCATATTATCAAGTCTGCACTTTCACCATGTTCATCATTGTATACTAATGTATCTGTTATGTGATTTTATTTGATGTTGGATTAAACGGTTGGTGTTTATAGTATTTACACCCGTCTGCCCATACATCTTTCTAAGGGGAGCGCATGTAGAGACTCATCAAGTATATATTATGGTGTTCTGGTTTAATCAGTTAAAAGGTGTATGACTGACTGATTTGATGAGTTTTATTGCGGCAGACCTTTAGTTCATTGCGCACAGATAGGTCCCTATCAACTTTTTTGACTTAATAAATAGACTTCAGGCAAACCTCCACCTTCCTATCTGTGGTATCCTTCGGGGACGATGTGTAAGGCATAGGGAGAGTTGCGCTTTTAACCGAGCATGTGACGTGGGAATCCACTGCCGGTGAAGTTTCCCATTTTGAGAAATAGTCCTCAGCAAATGGATAAGCATAGGCCAGGAGCTTCTGCGGCTGGTAACGCTTCCCAGGATTTTTCCATGTCACCTCCAGATGATTCACCAGCTGGTCGGACAGAGGAAATATAGCTGCGGCCGCCTTTATAGGCTTAAAAAGAGCATGTCTGGACTTGGTTGCTAGAGGATCATCCTCCTCGATGACCAAGGCCGCATGGACAGCCTGTATAAGACCCGGGATGTATATCATAGACTTGGACTCCGTCTCACGTATGGAAGAGTCGGAGTCAGAGTCATCCGTGAGCGCCCCATCTTCAGATGACACCTTGTCATCATACAGAGTAGATTGGGACGACGGCAAAAATCTTTTAGCCGGTCTGCCCTGAGTGGTCTCCTCCTGTCACACTTCTGCAATATTTTGCAATGCAGTGGGAACTGTATTAACCCACTGGGGAGATAGTACCTGTAAGGGTGCAGCTGCCTGAAGCAGACTCTGAGAGGGCATAAGCTGCTGTGTGAACACCAGGGGGAAAAACACAGGAGGGACAGCTAAACGTCCCGCAATGGCCATAAGTGCTTGTGCAAAGCACGCCCACCGAGGCTGCTGCGGAGTGGCAGGGACCGTAGAGGAACCTCGGGGAGCATAGCACCTCAAACATAATCCCTCCAGTACCATGTCTCTCAACCCTAACGTCGCTGCACATTTTTTACAGGACGGCTGGGCGTGAGTCAAATTAGGCATATCACTATCACTGCCAGGCATAGTGAAGAGGATAGCAATATAATGTATGTGACCCCCTGCACAGAATTAACAGACTGAGGGTGTACCCCGACAACACCCGTGTTAGGGCTCAGAGAGAGTGAACAGGTACAGGGAAAGTAAAATGGCTGACCGTAAGAAAGAGAGACTCAGACAGACAGCGCTAGCATACAGTCACATACAATGCAGAAAAATAACACCTGCACTAAATCGCACTTTACTGGTCAACTACGCAGACTAGCATTTGGTAGGACAAAAGTGCTACATACACTGACCACCATCCAGGAGGAGAGGTATGTAGGGGGACCTGGACTCTGCACCGCCTGCTTTCTGCTACACTCAGCCAGGAAGATGGCCGCCGGAGATCACTGAGGGGGCAGAGCCAGAGGGAAGTTGCCTTAGCTTTGCCAGACCGCGGTGGAAAGGAGCGCTGAGCAGCGGGGAGGAGCCGGCTGTTAGACAGGGAAGGCTGCCTCCCCTGGCCAGCGTTTAACCCCTGGGACGCTGGAGAGTTCCGCAGAACTCCAGCCCAAGGTCCCAGGTGGCTTAGTGAGGACGCAGGACTCAGTGCCTGGCCTCACCTGCTGTCATCCCCAGGGAGTCCCACGCCCTGGGGGTATAAAAGACTGCAACTCAGCGCGCACTACCGCGGTGACACGCCGCTTACCTCTGTTCCACATATCGTTCGGCCGCAGTCCAGGGATCCTCTGGGGTCCCTGCTAGCCAAGACTCCAGAGGCCCTCCAAGTTTCCCAGATCAGTATCGGCATCTCGGCGCGGTGACGGAGCGACATCGTGGACGTCCCCTGGACTGTCCCCGTTGTCGCTAGGCAGCGTCAAACTTCTTTTAAAATAAAAAATCTTCGTGGGCTGTGTCAACAGCCCCCTCTGCGCGTCAATGACCCGGCCGGGCACCAAACGAAACTGAGGCGCCTCTGGCCCGAGGGCGGGGTATAGGAGGGAGACCCAAGTGGATCCTGGGAAGAAAAATTTACTATGCAAGGTGCCCGGATGACTCGGCATCACCTATACACCTAAGGTCACCCTGAGAACCCTGAAGTAGAAATGCCGGTTTTCAGCTCTGAACTTAGAGCAGAACCGAAACTGCTCATCTCTGCTATAAATGATAGCGCCTTCTTAAAGGTATTTATAGAGTACATTTTACTAACCATCAAGTGTTGAAGACCTCTTCAGTAATTTAACTGAAAAAAAAAAAGTCAGTCATTAGATAAATAGCATTACCCCGATGTACAAATATTAGAAGTCACTGAGGCATTTAATGAACAGATAAAAGGAACGAGGCAGCAGGTGATCTCTATTATACAGCACACTGACTTACAATATCCTTATATACCACATTATATAGCTATATGTGTCCTATAAGCTCTACAAAAACCCTTTTTTACATTCAATGATCTTTATTTAGCAGGAAAAGCAAAGTTTTGGGTCCACGTGACCCTTGCGAGTGGCCAGGCATTTAAAAAGGACGGTGTGCGCGACTTAAAGTCCACAATGATATGTAGGGGCAGCAAACTCACTAGACAGAAGGTATTCCCCACTTTTATTCTAGGTGCGCCCACAAAATTTAATGACATTATGCCCTGCAGAAATATAATGGAGTCCAGTGATGAGGGAAGATCTCCCCCAACCAGGCTTCCATAAATTCAGGGGCACCCACATTTGAAATATGCGGCCTCCTAGTAGGTACTACTAGACCACCTTACCCTGCATTACAAGCTTTTCTGTACTCACTGTTTTCCTCCTAATCCTGAGT
Source organism: Taudactylus pleione (assembly GCA_031769625.1). Classification (NCBI taxonomy): domain Eukaryota; kingdom Metazoa; phylum Chordata; class Amphibia; order Anura; family Myobatrachidae; genus Taudactylus; species Taudactylus pleione. The sequence continues at coordinate 6,843,795 of JAUIMM010000375.1, read as the reverse complement.
GACGCTGCTTACTGTGGGTATAGAAGCTGGGCAGTGAAGCATTCACTTAAATAGTTAAACTATAATCCTCTCACCTACAACCAGACCGTTTTTTTTTTCCTTTTTTTAAACAAACTCAAATGGAGAAACAAGCTTAACACAAAGAAACAACCATAACACGTGTATTTTTCTTCATTATTCTTGTTTGATTATACTGCTCATCCTTTTATAAAGTAAATATTAAAAATATGAGATATGGTAAGAACTTACCCTTGTTATCTCTATTTCTACGAAGTCCATAGGGTTCCACAGGATACCTTGGGGTATAGGTGATGACGTCAGGCATCGGGCACCATAGAGTTAAGTTTTCAGCCTCCCAGGAAGCACTAGGGTCCCCCTCCTATACCCCGCCCCCGAGCCAAGGCATCTCAGTTACGTATCAAGCCATAGGCCGGAGGAGGAGAAGGAAGAGAGAGAAAAAAGATCTGGACACACACAAGAATTACATTCTCACCAGAGGGAGACGGAAAAACCGGTGACCAGAGTAAAGCCCATCTGCAGCACAGGTGCGACAGGGCGGGAGTCCTGTGGAACCCTATGGACTTCGTAGAAAGAGAGATAACAAGGGTAAGTTCTTACCATATCTCATATTTTCTACTTCAGGGTCCACAGGGTATCCACAGGATACCTTGGAGATGTCCCAAAGCAGTATCCTTCAAGGGTGGGGACGCTCCTGTGCTGAAAGGAGAATCCGCCGCCCGAAGGAAGCATCCTGAGAGGCAATGGTGTCAAACGCGTAATACCTCACAAATGTATGGACCGAGGACCACGTGGCAGCCTTGCAGATCTGAACTGCAGAGGCACCACGTCGAGCTGCCCACGAAGGACCCACAGACCTAGTGGAATGAGCCCTCACAGAGGATGGAACCGGCAGGCCCTCATGAAGATAAGCTTCTGAAATGGCCATACGGATCCAAGCTGCCAAAGTTTGTTTTGAAGCAGGCCAACCCTTTTTACGGAAGCCATAGAGGACAAACAAGGAGTCAGACTTCCTAAATGAAGAAGTGCAGTCAACATAAGTCCTTAAGGCCCGCACAACATCCAAAGTGGCCTCACCCACTGAAAGACCAGGTGAGCTAAAAGCCGGCACAACGATTTCTTCGTAAATATGAAACCGGGAAACGACTTTGGGAAGAAATTCAGGACGAGTGCGCAGCACTGCCCTGTTCCCATGAAAAATCAAGAAAGGGGGTCTACAAGAGAGCCCCTAAATCAGAAACACGTCTGGCCGAAGCGATGGCCAGAAGGAAAACAGTCTTAGCTGTTAGACTTTTAAGATCCACTGAGCCCAGTGGTTCAAACGGCGGTACCTGGAGAGCCCTCAGGACCACAGCCAAGTCCCAAGGTGCCACAGGTGGAACAAAAGGCGGCTGAATTCGCAGAACACCTTGCATAAAGGTGCGCACATCAGGGATTGTAGCAATCCTACGATGGAACCAGACAGACAGGGCAAAAACCTGCACCTTCAAAAGAAGCAAGGCTAAGCCCATGGTCCAGTCCCGCTTGTGGCTAGCACTCTAGACAGACGAAATTCCCGAGGTGCATAACCTCTCGGTCGACACCACTGGAAGAACGTATGCCACACACGATGGTATATACTCGCGGAAGACGGTTTCCGAGCTCTTAGCATGGTTCGCACTACAGAGCTGGAAAAGCCCCTGGACCTTAACATGGCCGTCTCAACAGCCACGCCGTCAAAGACAGCCGAGTCAGGTCCGGGTGAAGACAGGGACCCTGTGACAGAAGGTCCGGTTGTAGCGGCAACCGCAGAGGACTGTCCACGGACAGACCCTGAAGGTCTGAGAACCAGCGCCGTCTGGGCCAAGCGGGAGCTATCAACAGAAGCGTCCCTCCTTCCTGTTTGAATTTCCGGATTACCTGCGGAAGGGAAAACGGAGGAAACAGATAAGCGAATCGGAACGTCCACCGGACGGACAGAGCATCCACCAGAGACGCCTTTTCGTCTCTTGTGCGAGACCCATACACCGGCAACTTGTTGTTGTGCCGGGACGCCATGAGGTCGATTTCTGGAAGACCCCACCTGTCCACCAGCAGTTGAAAAACGTCCGGGTGCAGGGACCATTCCCCCGGATGAACGTCCTGGTGACTGAGAAAGTCCGCCTCCCAGTTTAGCATTCCCGGGATGAATATTGCTGATATGGCCGGGAGATTGCGCTCTGCCCATACCAGGATTCGGGACACCTCGAGAGCCGCCCGACTTCGGGTTCCACCCTGCCGATTTATGTAGGCCACGGTGGTAGCGTTGTCCGACTGTACCTGCACTGGGTGACCTTGGAGAACCCGATGTGCCTTCTGGAGAGCATTGAACACCGCGCGGAGCTCCAAAATGTTTATTGGAAGCTCTGTTTCTGCCTGAGTCCACCTGCCCTGGAACAAGTGTGGACCCAAGACTGCTCCCCAGCCCCGAAGACTGGTGTCCGTTGTCAACAGGACCCAATTCGCCACCCAGAACGGACGACCCTTGTTGAGATGGGTCGTCTGCAACCACCAGGCTAGGGACAGGCGAACCTCCGGAGTGGGCACCATCGTCTGAGATTTTAGAGACTGAGGCAGTCCATTCCATTTGGACAGGATCAGGTGCTGCAGAGGTCTGGAGTGAAACTGGGCATATTCCACCATGTCGAATACCAACACCATGGAACCCAGTAACCTCATCGCCGAGTGCAGAGACACCCGGCGGCTCTGCAGACAACTGCGCACCCTCAACTGCAAGGCAGAGATCTTTTCCCCCATCACAAAGATCCTTTGCTGTCCGGAGTCCAATAAGGCTCCGAGGTGCAGAATCCGCTGAGACGGGATCAGGGTGGACTTCTGCCAGTTTATTAACCAGCCGTGCCATTGCAGTACGCAATGGTCAGGTCCAAGTGGCGTAGAAGGAGCTCTGGAGATCCTGCCACCAAGAGAAGGTCGTCCAAGTACGGTAACATGCGGACTCCCTGCAGCCGCAGGGAAGCCGCCATGACCGCCATCACCTTGGTAAAAACACGTGGTGCTGTCGCCAGGCCAAAAGGCAACGCCCGGAACTGAAAGTGGTCGTTGCGGATTGCAAACCTGAGGAACTGTTGATGACGTAAAAGAATAGGGACATGCAGGTAAGCGTCCTGTATGTCCAACGACACCATGTAGTCCCCAGGTTCCAGCGCCAGAATGATGGACCGCAGTGTCTCCATCCGAAACTTCGGCACCCGCAAAGACTTGTTGAGAGCTTTGAGGTTGAGTATCGGACGATACGACCCATTGGGTTTCTGCACCAAAAAGAGATTGGAATAGAAACCCTGGCCCCTCTGGGAGAATGGAACAGGCACTATAACTCCAGCCTGGAGCATAGTGTGCAAGACCTTCCGCAGTTCCAAGGCTTTGTTCCGGTTTGATGGCAGACCCGTGGTGAAGAATCGAGACGGGGGTCTGTGCCGGAAGGAGAGGGCGTACCCGTGAGAAATCACCTCGAGAACCCGAGTGTCTGTCGTGGTGACTGACCAACACCGGGCGAACTGCAGCAGGCGGCCTCCCTCTTTGGGATCCCCCAAAGGGAGGCCCGGACCGTCAGGCCGCAGGCTTGTCATCTGGCTTAAGGGCCGGACGCCTGGTACTCCAGGCCTGCTTCCGGGGCTTGGCCGATTTTTGGGGGCCAGCCTGTCGGGGAAAGGATTGTGCTTTAGGCCTACCCTGGGCCCTATAAGGCCGAAAGGACGACGTACCTGAACTGGAAAGAACTGCAGCAGACGGGAGACATGCCGATTTGGCTGCCGCCAGTGTGGCTACAATTTTGTCCAGGTCCGGACCAAATAGAACTTCTCCATTAAAAGGCAACGCTTCCAAGCCCTTTTTGGAATCAGCGTCCGCCTTCCAAGATCGCAACCATAAGGTGCGACGAGCAGCTACAGCTGCCGAAGAAATCCGAGACGCCAGGGTATTGATATCTAAGGCCGCTTCGTTGATATAAGTGGCCGAATCCCGGAAATTGCCGATCAACTCAGTCTGTTCAGCCGAACAGTCGGAATCGAAGGACGCCTCCAAAGTGTCAGCCCAGCGCTCCATAGCTCTGGCCAACAAATGGCCATAGCCGGCCTAGCTGCCCCCCCACAAGGGAATAAACGGACTTTAGGCAGATCTTCACCTTGCGGTCCGTTGCATCCTTTAGGGAAGACATGGATGGCATGGGTAATGTGGCACTACGGACTAGGCGTGTCACATGAGAATCCACCTGTGGAGGGGATTCCCACTTAGAAAAATAATTATCCGCGAACGGATAAGCCACCGCCAAACGCCTCTGCGGCTGGTATTGTTTGCCAGGCTGTTTCCACGCCTCCTCTAAATGGTCCACCAACTGACCCGAAAGAGGAAACACTGTGGCGTCACCCTTAATATCCTTAAAAAAGGCATAATTTAGATTTGGACACCAGAGGAACTTCGTCCTCAATCACCAAAGCTGTGCGGACTGCCCGAATAAGTCCAGGAATATACACCTTGGACCTAGCGTCCGCCTCCTTAGTACGGAGAGGTTCCTGGTCGGAAAGATCCAGAATCTCCCCATCATCAGACGTCACATCGTCATCCTCATAAGGAGCAGACATAGACGCCACCGGCCGCTTATGTGGCCGCAACACAGACTCCCCTTGTAACACATCCAACAAGTGCTGTACAGAACTAGTCAGGGAATTAACCCTTGCAGGCTCCTGAGAGACCGGGGGAAGGGAAATAGGGAGACTGTGGGGTACCATCAACTGCCTCGGGAAACCCTGCATGGGTGACGACACCACTGACTGCTGGGACAATCCCATCTGTGAGAACGCGGGCTGCGGAGCTAACTGGCCCACCAGGATTGTAAGCGCCTTGGCGAAACAAGCCCAGGGCGGCTCCTGTACCGGTGCTGTGACAGTAATTGGCCGCGCCAATAAATAACACTGCCGGCATAGCCCCTCCGCGCTACCCTCCCCCTCCGCTATAGGTACTTTACACGTAGTACACTGAAGTTGGAGAGGAAAGTCACTCTCAGACATGATGGAAAGTATGTGACCCCTCTCACCAATACTTGTTAGTATAGGGAGAGACCACCCTGCAAGCACCGCAAGGGCTTTAGCAGAAAGAACAGGAACAGTGATAAGGCTGACAGTAAGAAATTAAAAGTACAGGCAGCAGCGCTAGCACAGTCACATACAATGCACAGAAAAATAAATCCTGCACCATCAGTGCTGATACTCAACTACACAGACACAGAGTCTGGTAGGACACAGCGCTGCATACACAGACCTGACCAAGCAGAGGAGAGGTATGCGGGGGGACCCAGACCACGATGCCTCCGATCTTAGGCTTCCAGCAGCGTTCACCATGCGTTACAGAAGATGGCCACTGAGGAGCATAGAGGAGGCTGGCCTGTGGGGAGGAGCGCTGCCACAGGGCCAGTCGGCGTGTGCAGAGAGGGCTGTGTGCAGCGGGGGAGGCACCGGCTGAGAGACAGGGAAGGCGCGCTCCCCTGGCATGCATTTAACCCCTGGGACACCGCAGCGCTACCGCTCTGCCGCAGTCCGCTGTCCCAGGGGGTTAGTGGAAGCGCAGGTTAATACCTGGCTCCACGCTGCAGCCAGTCCCCAGGGAGCCCCCTGCCTGGAGACTTCGGACCATGTTCAGTAGGGTCCCACCGCGGGACCCCTGCTGCTTACCTATTGTCCCCCTTAGATCCGGCCATGGTCCAAAACATCTGGGGTCACGCTAGCTGTGACCCCAGATGCTTACCAGCATCCCCAGATCGGTACCGGCGTTCTGGTACCAGCGGGGTGTAGGGAAGACAGCATGGACGTCAGCCACAGCTGCATGAAGAAAACTTTAGGGGCTCTTCTAAGCCCCCCTCTAGCAGGTGCATCCGACTCCGGCCGTGCACCAAACGAAACTGGGATGCCTTGGCTCGGGGGCGGGGTATAGGAGGGGGACCCTAGTGCATCCTGGGAGGCTGAAAAATTAACTCTATGGTGCCCGATGCCTAACGTCATCACCTATACCCCAAGGTATCCTGTGGATACCCTATGGACCCTGAAGTAGAAAAGGTTACATTTTAGTACATATTACTTTAACATATAACATTTTTCTTCAAAACAAAAAGCCTTTATTAAGAATTGTTCCCACTAAGTTTTTTTTTTTTTAAATATATATTTTAAATAAAAAAAAACTAAGACATACATAACATAAGCCTTCAGATGAAAAAAAGAGAAAACATTGTCATCCGAAGGATATATTAATCATACAAGATGGTATATGATATAGTAAAATATTGTAATCAATTGTACATCATTAGCTGCAAAGGAGAAGAAAAAAAAGACGAGAAAAGAGAAGAAAAGAAGTAGAAGGGGTGGAGTGTGGGGTAGGAGGCCTCGCTGGTACAACATCGCAAACCCAATTATAGTATAAGCAAATGGTACTAAGATAGAATTAGAAGAGTCTGTAGGAAACACCTATAGAGTAGAAAAAGAGAAGGTAAGTGAATATATAGAAGCAGCTGATCAGAATAGAAGGGCCGAAAGACCACCCAGCGAGTGGGAGCTATGTGAGGGGTTTTGTTAATTATACCAAGGGAGTAGATAGAGAGCACTTTTCCGTCAAACTTAATTTGACAGGTACCACGCCCACTTCTCCACCCCCTGCCACTCCCACTTTTCCTCCCCTTTTTGATATTGTTTAATATGGTTTTGATATTGAGAGATATTAAAGCCATATAAGCTGATATCTTTTTTGATAGGCTTTTGATATAAAATTTGAAATCAAATGTATATAAATGCGATAGGCCTTGATATAAAATGAGTTCACTGTTTAATCAGACATTGCTGCTGTTAGATGAAGCATCATCAGTAAGATGTTTTGTCCCATAGCCGGTATTGTTGTTAACCCTTCGTGATAGCTATAAAAGTAAATACATCTTTATGTAGCAGGCAGCCATGCCTACGAACAAAAGAAACGGTGCGTCGCGCCGCGCCGCTAATCGGAAAAAGCGGATGAAAAAGGCGTATTACACGGTATTGAAGCCCGGCAGTTATAGCGGCTTTGATAAGTTTTATAAGGCCAATAAAGACGCGTTTAAAAGAACAGAAATTAAAAAAAAAAATGGATGCTAAAACAAGACGTGGGCTGTAAGCCTAACATCTAAGAGCGCAGCAAAACAATACCTGCGATAGGGTCATTTTAATAACCCTTAGATGGTGCAGAAGCTGCACCTCTAAATGATTAAAGTACTATTAAACTTTCATGATATCTATTAAAAGTAAATACAGCTTTATTTAGCAGGCCACTATGCCTATGAACAAAATCTTAGAAAAGAAAATGATAAATGCATAACTGCGATAGGGACATTTTAATAACCCTTAGATTGATTGTATGACGAATATTTCCTCAGAATAATTCTGTTCATAGTCTTTCTGAAAAACATCCTTATATTTGGAGACGCGTACGTGCGCACCGGCGGCTAGATGATGTTGTATTTTATTTTAAAGTATTCGCCGTACGACGTCTTAAACCAGCGCAATGCAATATATATATATATATATATAATCATTGATTTAAATGCGAGCGCTATTTCAATTTAATCATACCTGTTGCATGATTCCTGCATTTAACAGCGAGGTGATTTCAACTTTTATTTATCATGTCTGGACATGCCTGATTTAGTGTATGCACAGATTGTATGACGAATATTTCCTCAGAATAATTCTGTTCATAGTCTTTCTGAAATACATCCTTATATTTGGAGACGCGTACGTGCGCACCGGCGGCTAGATGATGTTGTATTTTATTTTAAAGTATTCGCCGTACGACGTCTTAAACCAGCGCAATGCGTTAGAGGCGATCGCGTCACACGGCGTACGCTTAATCGTTCTATGATACTTGTTATTATATTTGTATATGAAGCTCTGTAAAACATCTATATATCTGTAGGTATTCTGTCTGGTTTTTTTACATTTGTAATTCTTAAATGTATATATCAATTCAGATTCCCACATTTGTACGAAAACCTCCTTCCATTCCCATGACCTTTCTAACAATTACCCATCTGACCTTAGGCAGATGGTACTCCTAATCGATACAAAGCCATTGATCTTTTTGACATCTGTAGGTATTCTGCACTGTATTTTTATTGTGACAATCAGCCATCTGACCTTAGGCAGATACTTTCCCTAAAGCACTTCTTTGTGTGTCCCTGTGAACGGCCGTTCAAACAATAACTCTATGAAATGAATAGCTATGTATGAATGGAAGACCCTGATTCCTGTTTCTCACATTGCAATGCCATCTGTGAGAATTTACAGCCCCCAAGCACTGGTGAAATAGAAACATGCATTTTATCATTATTTTCAATATTAAACATTTAGAAGTGCTGCTTCTGCAACATCTAAGGGTTATTAAAATGTCCCTATCGCAGTTATGCATTTATCATTTTCTTTTCTAAGATTTTGTTCATAGGCATAGTGGCCTGCTAAATAAAGCTGTATTTACTTTTAATAGATATCATGAAAGTTTAATAGTACTTTAATCATTTAGAGGTGCAGCTTCTGCACCATCTAAGGGTTATTAAAATGACCCTATCGCAGGTATTGTTTTGCTGCGCTCTTAGATGTTAGGCTTACAGCCCACGTCTTGTTTTAGCATCCATTTTTTTTTTTAATTTCTGTTCTTTTAAACGCGTCTTTATTGGCCTTATAAAACTTATCAAAGCCGCTATAACTGCCGGGCTTCAATACCGTGTAATACACCTTTTTCATCCGCTTTTTCCGATTAGCGGCGCGGCGCGACGCACCGTTTCTTTTGTTCGTAGGCATGGCTGCCTGCTACATAAAGATGTATTTACTTTTATAGCTATCACGAAGGGTTAACAACAATACCGGCTATGGGACAAAACATCTTACTGATGATGCTTCATCTAACAGCAGCAATGTCTGATTAAACAGTGAACTCATTTTATATCAAGGCCTATCGCATTTATATACATTTGATTTCAAATTTTATATCAAAAGCCTATCAAAAAAGATATCAGCTTATATGGCTTTAATATCTCTCAATATCAAAACCATATTAAACGATATCAAAAAGGGGAGGAAAAGTGGGAGTGGCAGGGGGTGGAGAAGTGGGCGTGGTACCTGTCAAATTAAGTTTGACGGAAAAGTGCTCTCTATCTACTTACGCCTTTTTCATCCGCTTTTTCCGATTAGCGGCGCGGCGCGACGCACCGTTTCTTTTATTCGTAGGCATGGCTGCCTGCTACATAAAGATGTATTTACTTTTATAGCTATCACGAAGGGTTAACAACAATACCGGCTATGGGACAAAACATCTTACTGATGATGCTTCATCTAACAGCAGCAATGTCTGATTAAACAGTGAACTCATTTTATATCAAGGCCTATCGCATTTATATACATTTGATTTCAAATTTTATATCAAAAGCCTATCAAAAAAGATATCAGCTTATATGGCTTTAATATCTCTCAATATCAAAACCATATTAAACGATATCAAAAAGGGGAGGAAAAGTGGGAGTGGCAGGGGGTGGAGAAGTGGGCGTGGTACCTGTCAAATTAAGTTTGACGGAAAAGTGCTCTCTATCTACTCAAGGGTTCCAAATCTGTACGAAATTAGATGATCTATTATTAAGATACGCAATGATCTTCTTCATACTTGCCAAATTCAATCAGTAACTAAGCGGAGAGGAGTGTCTAAACGTTTCCAGTATAGTGCAACAAGGCATCTGGCAGCGTTCAGCATTTGAACCACCAACTTATTGGAGATTGTGTCTAACGTTGCTATTGTATGCCCAAGAGAAAAGACCAAGGGTCTTTAATTATGAGAGTATTAACTACTTTACTTAATAAGTTTGCAATCATGTCCCAGTAATGCGCTATTTTGGGGAAGGTCCACCAGATATGAATAAAGGAACCCAGGGCACCGCAACCTCTCCAGCACCGAGGGGAAACAGAAGGAAACATCTTATATAATCTAGTGGGGTACCAGGTACCACCTGTAAAAGATCTTGTAGGCATTCTCCTTCACCAGGGTCGAAATGGATGTTTTTGAGATCGAGGTACATATATTAGACCAAGTCTGCTCATCTGGTGGTGGACCAAGGTCTTTTTCCCACTGTAGTTCAAACGATAGGGAAGGAGACTGCCCACTCGACAAGAGGAGCGAGTAAGTGACGGATACAATGCACAGAGTTAGGGGACTGCGATAACACACAGATTCAAGTGTTGACAGAGGGCAAAATGGTATAGCAGTGTTCTCCCCAGAAATTTTTTCCAGCCGGGTGGCATCAAGAAGTAGCTGGGTGGGGGCCTTCACAATAAAAATTTTTTTTTAAACCCTGACCTTATAATGATTTAAACTTGAAATAACATTTTATATATTAATTCTCCTCTTCTTCTTAGAGCACAGGTTTTCAAACTCAGTCCTCAGGACCCCACACAGGTCACATTTTCCAGGTCACACAGCAGGTGCACAGGTGTATTCATTACTCACTGACACATTTTAAAAGATCCACAGATGGTGATAATTATTTCACTTGTGATTTTGTGAGGACACCTTGAAATCATGCACTGTTTGGGGTCCTGAAGACAGAGTTTGAGAACCTGTGCTCTAAGAAGAAGAGGAGAATATATAAAATGTTATTTCAAGTTTAAATCATTATAAGGTCAGGGTTTAAAACATTTTATTATTGTGAAGGCCCTGTTAGAATTCGGGTATATCTTAGAGAGAATGTGCCCAGCAACAGCCTTGAGGGATGGAACACTTGGCTAGTTGCGGCCGTGGAGCAGCCTTGAGGGCTGGTAGACTGACTAGTTGTGGCCCGAGGGTTGAAGAAGTTGATGTAGCCTTTGGGCTATGCAGCAGCCTTGAGGGCTGGTAAGCCTTGGCAAGCTGTGGCCCGTAGAACAAGTTGCGGCCTTTGGGCCGTGCAGTAGCCTTGGCAGCGGAGGTCTGGTGAGAGACCTGTGCCGCCGGGTTGACACAGGCGGTAGTACACAAGATTGCTTACTTAGGACACTGGATTGCGGCCTGTGTCACCGGGTTGACACATGCGGCGGTACGCTGGATTGCGGCCTGTGCTGCCGGGTTGACACAAGCTGTGGTATGATGGATTGCGTACCCTGGACGCTGGATTGCAGCCTGTGCCGCCGGGTTAACACAAGCCGCTGGACGCTGAACTGCGCACTCTAGACAGTGCTGTCTGTGCCGACTGGATGACACACGGCAGAGCGTGGATATGCGGACCGTGCCACCTAGATGACACAAAAGGCAGGTAACAAAAGCTGACAGGAGGACTGGGTACTCGACTGGATAACCGGACACAATGCCAAAACCGGAAACATGTGAAACGCCATCACCGCCATCGGAGCAGCGTTCGCACCAGAAGGAAATAGGCGCAGGAACCAATCCAGAAAAGCAGGGATGATGGACAGTTGATAGGAGGAGCTCAGCGAATGGTCCCCCGACGTTCACATGAGTGCCTTGTGACAGGCCCCCACCCGGCTACTTCTTGATGCCACCGGCTGGAAACATTTTCTGGGGAGAACACTGAGTGCACTTGTGACTCCATGGGTGGTATTGCTTCTATGTAAAGAACCAGTGACAAGTCACACGGGAGAATCAGCCCACGTTACCCCCACACACCTTATAGGAACTCACCATTATGTGTCACGTTAAGTTGGAGATCCTCTGCAAGTCCCTTAAGATTGATCAGTTTGAGGACCTCTATGGTCACTTCCAGAGCGACTTCCTCTTCATAATGATCAATGAGAAGGTCTTTCGTGGAAAGCCTATCTGCCGATTCCAGTCGCCCACGAGGGATGGGGCGTTGTTTTTTATAGTGGAAAAAAGACAACTTGTTCTTAAATCGTTTGAAGTTTGCGTGCTCCAAATTCTCCAAAGCCTCACAGAGAACATCTCCAGGTGTCTGGCTTGTCTCAGACCAAGACCCTGAGCAGAACAGAGTAATGCGAAATTATCAACTGAAACTAAATTAGGAATAAAGTTATAAAACATTTTGGTGGAAGACATTCCAGCCAAATAACTTGTGCATAGTTTCATTTATTAGTAGAAGTGACAGATACAAACCGATGGGTCAGTATAAAGAATATCGTTTACTGCAGATTAGACTACCTGGGGTCCCCCAGCTGTACAGACAAGGAGCATGCTAGGATATTTTCTTATGACATTGGAGGAATTACAGGTCTGACCATCATCTATAGACCCCAGTAGGCAAATTGCCACAAAACAAAGTATGAGAACTGCTGGGTTTATTCTCAGACCTGAGAGTAACTTTTTTGCCTACATAAAAGGGAGAAAAAAAACAAAAAAAAAGGGGACTAAAGAAATACATTAAAACCGGACTCAGTCTTTTGCCCAGTAATAAAGGACTAATGATCCCACAGAACCGGCTTCTGGGCTGCTGCAGATTCTACATTGAGAGAATGATTATTATAAAAGCCATCACTTACTTTTTAAGGAAGGAGGGGTCATCACGCAGGAGGTAGTTTACGTATCCTAAAAGGGGGAGAAAAAAATATGGCTTTATAATTCCTGGTTACTTGCCAAGGCCCTTTGGAGTCTGCAATAGGTCGGTGAGCAATAACAGAGGTAATTCTGTAACCTTCAGCCAATTATCTAGCTACTTACACAAACTATTGGTAACACACTGAAATCCTGATTTATGTAAAAAAAAAAAAAAAAATACGAGAAAGGATGAAAATTAAAAGAGGCATTTTCAGACTCAATTTTACCCAAGGAAATATAAAGATTAGAAGCTGAAGATATTTATTCTGATAGACAAATAAGGATGGGGCTGTATCTGTAATGGCACTTAAGTTGGGCATACACGTACAGGTAAATTGCCTGACAGGCATTTTATCCGACAGCCTAACATCTTAATAACCGTATAACACTACCAGGCAAGCGTGCGACGTTACACAGGCAGTGACCTGAAGTGGGGGGGAGGGACTACCTACCATTATAACACTACAAGACCCCCAGACATAACCAATGACACTGATGTTTTTCATTTATTTTCCATGGTAAAGGGAGTTTAGTCATTGGTAGGAAAGTGGGAAGGGTGAGGTGATAGAGTGAAATTAATGAAACGAGTGTACAGATATTTAAAAAACACACCAGTTACCATATGTTGTTCCTTGCCCAATTAAAAGGCTAAAATGTGCTCTACCCTTTTGGAGGGAATGGGATTGAAAGGCCGGTGTAGCCGCTGGTTCAAATCCCGACAGCGGAGATTCTGACTGGGGTAGGTAAGTATCCTACACACAATGGCAGAATACACTATCAGACTTCCACCGGATGTTGCCTAAAACTTCAGCTATATGGAGTGGAACGTACGACAGGCCCCAATGGCACGCACAGTGGAAGTATGTGTTACTAGGCTTCCGTCTGTTGTCGCCGATTACCAGAAATGGCAATAAAAATCATAGTTATCCTAATGGAGCTTTCTTTAAACAATGCATAGACCAGTGAAAAACAAATAAATTTGAAGTGAAGTTCAACACCTGTAGTTTTTGAAAAATATTTATATATAATATTAATATATATTATAATATATATATATTATATATATATATATACACATACACCCACAGTGCCTTGCAATAGTATTCACCCCCTTAGCATTTTTCATGTTTTGTTGCCTCACATCCTGGAATTAAAATGGATTGTTTGAAGGTGTGCATCATTTCATTCACAGAACATGCCTACAACTGTGAATCAAACAACATTTAGGACAACATAACAGAAAACTTCAGCGTGCATAACTATTCACCCCCCTAAAGTCAGTACTTTGTCGAGCCACCTTTTGCGGCAATTACCGCTGCAAGTCGCTTTGGATAAGTCTCTATGAGCTTGCCACATCTTGCCCCTGGGATTTTTGCCCATTCCTCAAGGCAAAACTGCTCCAGTTCCTTCATGTTGGATAGTTTCTGCTTGTGAACAGCAATCTTCAAGTCTGACCACAGATTCTCAATTGGATTGAGATCTGGGCTTTGACTAGGCCATTCCAACACATTTAAATGTTTCAATAAACCACTCAAATGTTGCTTTAGCAGTATGCTTCGGGTCATTGTCCTGCTGGAAGGTGAACCTCCCTCCCAGTCTCAAATCACAGGCAGATTGAAACAGGTTTTGCTCAAGAATATCCCTGTATTTGGCACTATCCATCTTTCCCTGAACTCGAATCAGTTTCCCAGTCCCTGCTGCTGAAAAACATCCCCACAGCATGATGCTGCCACCACGTTTCACTGTGGGGATGGTGTTCTAGGGGTGATGGGATGTGTTGGGTTTGCGCCAGACATAGCGTTTTCCTTGATGGCCGAAAAGTTAAATTTTAGTCTCATCTGACCAGAGCACCTTCCTCCATACATTTGGGGAGTCGCCCACATGCCTTTTGGCAAACTCAAAATTGTGTCTTCTTATTTTTATTACTAAGTAATGTCTTTTTTCTGGCCACTCTTCCATAAAGCCCAGCTCTATGGAGTGTACGGCTTATTGTGGTCACATGCACAGATACACCAGTCTCTGCTGTGGAACTCTGCAGCTCCTTCAGGGTTACCTTTTGTCTCTGTGCTGCCTCTCTGATTAATGCCCTCTTTGCCCGGTCTGTGAGTTTTGGTGGGGGCGGACCTCTCTTGGCAGGTTTGTTGTGGTACCATGTTCTTTCCATTTGATGATGATGGATTTGATGGTGCTCCGGGGGATCATCAAAGATTTGGATATATTTTTATAACCCAACCCAGAATTGTACTTCTCAACAACTTTGTCCCTGACTTGTTTGGAGAGCTCCTTGGTCTTCATGGTGTGATGCCTCTTGCTTAGTGGTGTTGCAGCCTCTGGGGCCTTTCAGAAAAGGTGTTTATATTGACAGATCATGTGACACTTAGATCTCACACAGGTGGACTTCATTTCACTAATTATGTGACTTCTGAAGGTAATTGGTTGCACCAGAACTTTTAAGGGGCTTCATAGCAAAAGGGGTGATTACATATGAACATGCAAGTTTTCAGAATTTTATTTATAAAGATTCTTTTTTTTTTTATTTATTTTTCTTATTGCACTTCACCAAATTAGACTATTTTGTGCAGATTCATCACATAAAATTCAGATTAAAAAAATAAATTACAGGTTGTAATGTAACAAAAAAGGTAAAAAGCCAGGGGGGGTTGAATACTTTTGCAAGGCACTATATATATATATATATATATATATATATAGCGCCAGGTATATATGTTAGACGTTGCATATCTGTATCCCTCATAAGGAGGGAGTACAAGTGGTGAAACATTTGATCACCAACAATCCACACTGCACAGGTCCTTACATTGAGTTTTTTTTCTCTTTATTGGAATTTCTTCATTTTTTATGGCAATTTTTGTTTACACAGAGGACAGGCTGCGCTATGGGTTCCCCTGTATGTATGCCTATATGTGGGAAATTGAGCGTGGCATCTTTTTTTAATGGATGTGTGTCATCCAAGATCAAATTATATTATTGCTACATCGATGATCTCATAATTTTTTGGTATGGCACTAACCAAAATTAATCCAATAATCCCATCAAATTGGAGTTTACTACTGATAAACATAATATCCATTTTATTGACATTCTTACATTGAAAGATTCAAAAATCAATACCTCCCTGTATGTAAGGCCCACAGTTCACAATACCATTTTGCGCTATGAGAGCTTTCACCCAGAGTCCACTATCAAGGGTTTACCCTTTTCACAATTTCTGAGGGTGCGCCAGATCACCGCGACCCTGCAGAAACTGAATTACAACTTAATTCTAGGATTACAAAATTTAGGGAAAGAGGTTACCCGTATAAAGAACTGGTAAAGTCAAAAACGAAAGCTATGTTAAAAACTAGAGTAGAATTACTTATGAATACCTGTAAAAAAAAAAAAAAGTTAAGATCCCGTGGGTCAATCAATTTAATACCCAAAGCAAATTCACTAAGAAAAAAGTTAAACAACTGTGGCCATTGGTCACGACAGATCCTGACCTTCCTTTGTTACATACACCAGAATTATGTCTAGTTACTCCAGAGGCAGAAATATTAGGGACTCCATTGGCAAGACAGATATTTCAGGATTTGACAAATCTAATAAGCATTTTTTGAGCAGAAGGAATGGCTGTTTCAAATGTCTTGGATGCGTGACCTGTAATGATCATATTAAAATGGACTGAGATCAGGCACCCTTTTTCAGGGAAGAAATTTGATATCAGATGGCCCCTCACGTGTACGTCAAAGTTTGTAGTGTATGTCATCAGCTGCCCGTGTGGCCTCTACAATGTGGGCAAAACAGAATGTCAGTTCAAAGAGAGAATGGCCCAACACAGAAGTGCCATACGGGCAGCACTACTGACAGGTAACAGTGAGCAGCCGGTGGCCCGGCATTTTGCTTAGTCTAAACATAGTATGGCCACCTTACGCTACAGGATTGTGGACCATGTGCCATTAACAATGAGAGGTGGCAATAGAGCTAAAAAGCTTTTACAGCTTCAATCACGATGGATCCATTGCATGGGTACAATACAACCCAGAGGGTTAAATGACTCTTTAGGTTTATCTAATTTTCTATAAACCGCTATTTTTAAACCGTTTAAACCGCTATTTTTAATTAGTTTAATATAAACCACTATGTCACAATATTTTATCTTTACTATATAGATCTAATATTTATGTATACATTTTTATTGTATTCAAACATTTTTTCAACAGTGAATGAGAGCTGCCATGTCATGGTTTGGTACAATACACTGAATAGTGTTTGGTGTGTGTCTTTTGCCATTTTTTGCATTTACTGTTTTGACTGTTAATAATTAATCAACTTTTGGTACGATGATTGTCTCTTTTTAATGATATTTTAATGATGGATTATGTTATTTTTTTCACATTTATTTGTCCAATTTAGCTTCATTAATATTGGTGGTACTTTTGTGACAGATATAATTCATGTTTTTTTAAGCATGTAATATTCTTCATATTTATATCTTTCACTTTTTTTTGATTATACACTAACTGGTTCTATGAAACAATTTACATAGTTTTTTTTTATTTTTTCACACGTTTATATATTTTTATTTTGATTCATATTTCTTCATATTCAACATGGTTGTGTGTATATAGGTAATGTTTTTTTTTTTTTACATGTCTTAATCACACATCGTTTTTTGACTATTACAAGCATGGCATTCACAAATCTTTTTATGTGAATTTTTTATGTGAGTAATGGAGCACATATACAGCATTTTTACACAAGTTGTTTTCCGTTTATATTTTTTTAGCGTCGTTATGGCTACAGTCTGCGTCCTGGGGTGATCACTTCTGGCGACAGGGTGATGCCGATACCGGAAGTGCACACGCCGGAAGTCAGACTGGTGTGATCGCAGTTCTCATTGGGGGAGTATGGAGGTAAGCTTATTTAAAGGTTTGTTTTATGTGGTGTATTTTATCCTGAGGAAGGGTAGATGTTTTGTTCCCCGAAACATAGATGTTTTTGCACTATGCCTGAATAAATTTTTTCACGTTCTATGAAGTCTCTGAGTGCCGCCTAAAATTCGATGTGGATGTATGTGGAGGCGCTTCCCTCATAAGGAAGGCACCGGAGCATCAGTAGCCCCAAGAGGGCCACCCAGGGTGCTGGGCTGTTTGGTCACTACTTTGAGTGACAGATAGCGCAGTTTGTGGGTGGTAACAGGGGAAGGTGCTTGAGAACGGGGGAGTGGTGCGGCAAACACAAGCGTGTCTGGGCATCAAAACGGCATTTTATGGGTGTGCATAATTAGCATGGAAGCGTCATTGTACACGTCACTCGGTTGTTTATCAGCCTGCAGTAATCGCAGAGCTTGCGGTGGGGTAGGATCTACCTCAAGGGCTGCGAGCAGCTCCGATGGTTACGATTAATCATACACTTCCCGGAGATGACGTGTGTTAAGAAAGGTGGGCGTCTTTACACCGGCGTGCAATCACTCTGCCGTCGCTCTCCAAGACATAGAGGGCATCCTTAAGCCAGGCAGTGCGAGCGTGGAATTTGCATACCCGGACCCTTTTGGCTGCGAGAGCGCGCAGCTTAACGTCCGGGTCTGAATGAGCTCCTACTGTAAGTCCAAAACGCGTTGAGCTGGTGACTGCTGTAATTGGAGGGACCTCTGGAGGTTGACCTCGGGGATCTGGCCGGGGCTGTGTATGCGAGTGTCCGGGACTCAGGAATCACTACCCCGTTCATCTGGCGACCTTTGTGGTACAGAGGGATAGGTCCACAGGCACACCACAGAAAGTGGTTACATGCTGTTTTTATTGTTGGAAACTGTGAGTGCAATGTATGATTAAATTGTTACGGTTTTATTTAAAAAGCTGCACAATCACCTTTTTTCCTTCTATTTAGGGTTCTGTATTGTGGAGGAATAAGACCATATTGCTTACGAATGTTGTATAACCTGGATACCCGCCAGAAAGAGATCGCCTGATTCAGACCCACTCGCGAGCGGCTGTCCGCTCGCAAGTGGGTCGATGTTCTGCACTGAGCATGCGCACGACGGAGGGAGCTCAGTCGTGCGCATGCGCCAGACGCGACGAGCGAAGGACTTTCCTTCGCTCGTTGTGTCTGATCAAAGGGGGCGTGCTGTCGATGTTGATTGACAGCACGCCCCCTTTGGTGGGCGTGCCTCCCTGACGGGGGCGTTCCTAAGGGAACGCCTACCGTCAGAAGCCGGCCCACTGACATCACTAGTGATGTCAGTGGGAGTGATTTTGGCTCTGATAGAGCCAAAATCACTCCGGGCCTTGCGGTTCAAAACCTCAACCGCAGGCTCCGGCTCGCAGTTTCGATGGTCGCGATGGTCACAACCATCGCGGCCATCAAACTGCACGCTCGTATAGGCTGTGGGTGGTGACCCACAGCTATACGAGCGTCCAGGAGGACGGCCCTCATTCAGAGCGTACGGCTCTGAATGAGGGCCACTGACTGTTTATATACACACAGCTAAAAAAGTTTTTAAAAACTACAGGTGTTGGACTCCACTTGAATTTATTTGTTTTTGCCACTGGTATATGCATTAAAGAAAGCACCATTAGGATAATTATATACATTTTATTAACCAAATGTTTATTTTAGAGACTTGTGAAAACTATATTTTGTTATGCTATAGGTTGCATATCTGTGTATGTACAGAAGTACGGTAAAGTTTTTTGTTTTATTTATCAGATTACCTGAAGTAAAAGTGCGCTACCCGACTACCTGATGCTTTACATTGCCGGATACCAAAAGCCACCGCCGTCACTGGCACAGGTGTTTGTCATTTGAAATGTTGCCATTGATACCGGGTCCACTGCACAGGTAAGTCTCTGGCTTTGGTGGAGCTGTGGGAATGTAGTTAAAAAGCTGGTGGATGGGATCCAGACTGCCAGCAAAATGCTGATGCCGCCATCATGAATTAGATCAGGAAGTCCGAACACCGGGTAAGTATCACTGTCCCCGGGGAGAGAGGGGTTAAGTTTAGGCACCCCTGGGGGGAGATTAGGGTTAGGCACCTCCCAGGGAGGATAAGGTACCCCCAGGGGTAGGTTAGGGTTAGACACGACTAATGGAGGGGGAAAGTTTAGGATACTTACCGCACCTGTCGGGATCTTCAGTCAACAGGCTGCCGTCAAGATTGAGCTGCCGGTATTTTATACCAAACCCAAACTGTGACCATGACTAAGATCCTCAAGTAGGATTGAAATGTTGATTTACTGATGTAAACTTTGTTTGAAATATAGTAAAAACCTTTTGCTGCTAGAATAGCGAGTACATCTATAATTTTAGGTATATAGGTACATGATATATAGATAGCTATATAAAGCCAGCCTATACAAATTCTATACCTGCAATTTGTTTTTAAGTACAGGTATACTCCCAGTACTTAAAAACAAAACAAAAAAATTCAGAAACAAATGGCTGTAAATGGTGCAATAAAGAATTAAATATAACTTAGTTAACAATTGCATGGGCAGAGCAAGTTCTGCTACATTGCAGGTAGTGCCCCCAAGCCGATGGTCGCGATATTGATTTAATCCTGCAACTTCGGACACAAGCATCAGATCAGAGATGCTGGCAGTAGGCGTCATTCTTTAAAACGCCTCCTGCAAGCATAAGCATATTAGTGCAAAGACGCAGCTGCTGTGCAAAGCATCAAATCAGACCCATTAACCCTAAGGAAGTCTTTTGGTAAGACCTTCTCCTCCTTAATTATTCACTTTGCCCCATAGCTGTATTATCCAGATATAGTGCCAGCAAGACACTATGCTACAACCACCTATGCACCAGCGGGACCCCACACTACAGCACCAGTGGGACCCCACACTACAGCCACATACAGCACCAGCAGGACCCCACACTATAGCCACATACAGCACCAGCAGGACCCCACCCTATAGCCACATACACACCAGCAGAGATGGACATTGATAGTCGATGTTTGCCAACCATCTATGTTTTTGTTGTGATTTAGTATTTTTACCATTTGATGGCAGCATTCCAATGTTTGCCGCCATCAAATGGAAATTATTCAATGGTCTTGTGATGTTTTTTTTTTTTTTTTAAATAATGCTGAGAGCTGCGGTGTCCCTGCATGCAGCTCTCAGCATCGGGAATCTTGTCACCAGAGCTACTCCAGGCCCCGTCCCCAATTTCATCTCATCCCCAGTCCTGTCCCCCTGCCAGCCATGGTAAAATGTCATTGCGCATGTCAAATTAATAGTTTTTTCCATCGAAAACTTTTGATGTGATGGTTACTTACCCATCACATCGAAAGTTAACGGTGGAAGTAGGGATGGGAATCATTTGATGTTTCATCGGAAACATCGATCAGATGGTTCTGTTAGATGTTTAGCCCTGCAATGGTGAGGATTCAATGTTTCCTCACCATTGCTAGATTTCTGTCCCAATGTTTCCATTTATTTATTTATTTTTTTAACTATGTGGCGACAGCTGCAGTTACGGTGTGTGTGATGTTGACATTTCAATACACAGTTTACACACACTGCTGTGTTCGTGCATGCCGCTGTGGCTAACATAGTGAAAGACACTCTGGAAAGCCAATCAGCAGCAGCACATAGAACAGCCCCATCCCCGGCTCACTGCCACTACCCTCAGTGAGTGACTGGCTGCAGGGTGAAGGCCTAAGGGCTGAAACGCGTTGGGTCCACACACACTGAACACTTGTGCTCAACACTGTATGGTTACCTTCCATCCATTGATCACGTGACCGCACCTGACACTAGAGCGCGCTCTATCCGGAAGTCAGAGAAGCCAGACACACAGCACTGCAACCATCAGGAGACCACCTGACAGCTGCCAACCCCGAGGAGAGGAAGGTGCACTCACCACGCGGCATACCCCTGCCGGGAACACCACCAGCCCTGCTGCACTGACCACGGACCCACATTTCAGGTATACGCCCAGCGACCACCAGGACCAGGTGAGCAGTTTGCTGCGTCCCTGGCGAGAAGCCCGAACTACTCCAAACGGTCAGCAAGCAAAAGTCCCCACATACCAGGTCTTCTGCACTTGTGACCCACATCACCAAGTGCAAGCATCCACTGTAAAAGACTTGTTTTTTGGACAGGAAGCCACCAAGGACTTACACAGGTTGGGACGCCACCTGTCACCACTTATCAGTGTCTGAACTCTTTCATACCACTATTTTTTAGATTGTACTGTATCCACTGTGTGTAACCATCCATAGTGTTTGTGCTGTTAAAACCACATCGCAGCATACCATTGTGTGTATTGTGAAGCTGATTTACATTTATGTTTATACCCTATTAAACATTTGTCATATCGCTCAGTGGAGCTCAATTTATATAGTACCTCATTCACCATATGGGAAGAATATATCCATACACCACCAGGGGTTGAATATCCATTAACCACTAGACACCATTACTACACCACAAGGGGAAGCGCAATAGATACTACACTATTACTATTATCCCCCAAGAGGGCTGGCACCCTCTTATCTAAGTGCTGCATACCCCGGCCATTAAACTCCAGTGCGCAGGAATACCAAACTTTTGTTTATATTTTTTAAAGTTGCTAGTTTTTGAGCTTGTTTTTGTTGTGTGCATTGTTGAGGCATCCCTGGAGGTAAGTAAATGTGTATGTGTGTGTGTGTGAGGGAGGGGGGGGGGGGGGGGAGGAGAAAGGTTGTGTCTGGGGAATAGAGGGCAGTAGCCAGTGGATAGGTGAAGTTGGAGGGTGCGGGCATGAAGGAGAAGTAAACTAGATGGCAGAAGTGAGGCAAGTACATGGGGGTAAGTTAAAATTACAGAGGCTGTTACAAAGAGGGGATAATGGAATTAGACAGGTGACAGGAATGAAGGAGGTAAAGAAGAGGGGTGAGAAAAATGTGGAGAAGAATAGTCAGGTAAAGGAAAGGTAGGTACACACTAGACGATTTGTGGCCTGATCCTGCTGATTGGGTCGACATATCTTCCACATCGGCTAGTGTGTAATAACCACTATGCATGACCCTGCGCAATCCCGCGGGTCGTCCATCGAGGACGTTCCGTGGGCCTGCATGTAGGGCCGATGGACCGACCCAGATGCCGACGCCGGCATAGTGGATGGAGCCGGTGCCCGACATCGGACATTTGGATCCCTCATCATGCAGTATGTATTGACCGCCCGATATATATTGCGTGGTCGAGTGTCGCATCACTGGACACACATCGGCAAGTGTGTACCCAGTTGAAGACTGGCAAGGGAATGAGGTATGAAAAGAGGGAGGCGGTAAAAATATGTAGGCTGGTGTAGAGGGAGACTGGCAATATGGGCAGATAAGGCTGTGCATACACTGAAATATGTAGGTTAGACAAGAGTAGGAATAAAGGAAGTTGGGCATGTGAGGACAAAGACACCCCCATAAAATGGGCTTTTTGGTATTGGTTTGTGCTTGTTTTTCACTTATAGGTTGCCTGTTTTCCATTTAAGAGTTGGTAACACTGGCTGCAGGGTTGGCTGCATGTGTGCTGCTGGGGGGCAGTGGCTGACAGCAAAACACTTGTCAGCCAATCAGCAGCTATTGGCAATCAGTGAGTGACAGGTACTCACTGCAAGTGCTGTGTGTGTGTATATATTGGCCCTCATTCAGAGCCGCTCGCTAGCAGTAGTACGCTCGTTCCGAGCGATGTTCGCACATCTGCGCATGCGTACGGTTTTAGTACGCATGCGCGAACCAGTCAGTGCGGCCAAAAATCGTTTGTACGCTATATAGCGAGTGCCTGCTATTTTGAGTGACAGAATGAGGCGTATGTGGGTGGTAACGGGAAGGTGCTTCAAAACGGGGGAGTGGAATTCGAACGCAGGCGTGCTTAAAGATCAAAACGGGCGTTTTAAGGGAGTGCATAATTAATACAGCAGCGTCATTGACCACGTCACTTGTTTTTTTTTAACTCAGAACTGCTCGCAAAATTGCGGTTGAAAAAACCAACCACAAGAATAGCGAGCAGTTCATACGCTGTACGATGTACTCGATTAATCTAATAAATAGCGGACATGACGTATGGTGCGAGCGGCCAGGGGGCGTTTTTATCAAATAAACGAGCGTATGTTTTGCTCGCTCGTTCAGACTTAGAGGTGTGAACAGACTGCAATGTGCGAACGGATCATTTGAATAGCCACCCCTTGTTTTTGAACGAACGACCGCAAATAGCGAACGGCTCTGAATGAGGGCCATAGCTCTCTCTCTAGGCACAAAGGTACAGCAGTCCAATATTAACCATTAATACATTACAAAAAGTATGGTTTTATATATGTGTGTGTTCGTGTGAACATCCTCAGGACAATAATGTAGCAATATAAAAACATGTAGCCACAAATAGTGCTACTTACCCCACTCTAAATAGAGAAAATACCAACCCAGTGAGTGACCGCCGGACCATGAGGTGCAGACAGCGAGGCACTCAAAATTAAGTCTCACAGCAACACAAGTTGAGGCAACCACGCTGTCATCTGGTAACCACTGACACAGCCATGGTGCTAGATGACAGTGTCCCGGCAGTACAAAAACTCCATTTAATATCAATGTTTCAGGGGAACTACTTGTAATATGCTACCTAATGGTGCATACACACGGTCAGATTTCCCCGGTCGATTTGAACGATAATATGAGATATGGTAAGAACTTACCCTTGTTATTTCTACGAAATCCATAGGGTTCCACAGGATACCTTGGGGGTATAGGCGATGAAGTCAGACATCGGGCACCACAGAGTTAAGTTTTCAGCCTCCCAGGATGCACTGGGGTCCCCCTCCTATACCCCGCCCCCGAGCCAAGGCAAATCAGTTACGTAACAAGCCATAGGCCGGAGAGGAAAGAGACAAGAAAGTTCTGGAACACACAAGAAACACATTCTAACCAGAAGGAGACACAAACCGGTGACCAGATGAAAGCCCATCTGCAGTACAGGTGCGACAGTCCTGTGAAACCCTATGGACTTCGTAGAAATAGAGATAACAAGGGTAAGTTCCATATCTCATATTTTCTACTTCAGGGTCCATAGGGTATCCACAGGATACCTTGGGGATGTCCCAAAGCAGTATTCTTTAAGGGTGGGGATGCTCCTGTGCTGAAAGGAGAATAAGCCACCCGAAGGAAGCATCCTGAGAGGCAAAGGTGTCAAATGCAAAATACCTCACAAAAGTATGGACAGAAGACCACATTGAGCTGCTCCCAGAATGAACACCACCGAGATGGCAGGGAGATTGCCCTCCGCCCAAGTCAGGATGCGGGACACCTCTGCCAGTGCTGCCCAACTTCGGGTTCCTCCTTTGGCGGTTTATGTAAGCCACCGTGGTGGCGTTGTCCAATTGTACCTGCACGGGTTTACCGTGGAGAACATGTTTTGCTTGCTGGAGAGCATTGAATACCGCGAAGTTCCAAGATGTTTATTGGAAGCGCAGCTTCTGCCGGGGTCCACCTGCCCTGGAACAAGTGTGGATCCGTGACTGCTCCCCAGCCTCGGAGACTGGCGTCCATTATCAAAAGGACCCAGTTTGCCACCCAAAAGGGATGTCCCCTGTTCAGGTGAGTCATTTGCAGCCACCAGGCCAGAGTCAGACGAACTTCCGGAGTCTGCGTCTTTATCCGATGGGGCAACCCATTCCATCTGGAGAGGATCAACTGCTGCAGAGGTCTGGAGTGAAACTAGGCATATTCCACCATGTTGAAGAGTGACACCATGGAGCCCAGTAACCTCATCGTTGAGTGAATAGACACTCGGCAGCTCTGAAGGCAACTGCGTACCTTTGCCTGTAATGCAGAGATCTTTTCCTCCGTCACAAAGATCCTGTGTTGTGGAGAGTCCAACAAGGCCCTGAGATGGAGCATCCTCTGCGAGGGAACCAGGGTGGATTTCTTCCAGTTTATTAACCAGCCGTGATTCTGCAATACTGAGATTGTCAGCTGCAGATGAAGCTGGAGGACCGCTGGAGACCCTGCTAACAGGTCGTCCAGATAAGGTAACATGCGGACCCCCTGCATCCGCAGGTGGGCTGCCATGACTTTGGTGAAAACCCGAGGCGCTGTTGCCAGACCAAAGGGCAGTGCCTGGAACTGAAAATGTTTGTCGAGCACTGCAAACCTGAGGAATTGCTGATTCATTAAGATAATGGGGACATGCAGGTAAGCGTCCTGAATGTCCAACGACACCATGAAATCCCCAGTATAATGGAACGCAGGGTCTCCATCCTGAATCGAGGCACCCTCAAGGACTTGTTGAGGGATTTGAGGTTGAGGATGGGTCGGTAAGACCCATTGGGTTTCTGCACCAGAAAAAGATTGGAATAGAAACCCATGCCCCTCTGGGAGAACGGAACAGGCACTATAACTCCAGCCTGGAGCATAGAGTGCAACACTTTCTATAGTTCCAGGGCTTTGTTCTGATCTGACGGAAACCTGTGGTGAAAAACCTGCTGGGGGGCCTGCGCCGTAAGGAGAGGGCATACCCTCGAGAGACCACCTCGTGTACCCAAGTGTCCTTGGTAGTCAGAAACTAAACACTGGTAGAACCGAAGCAGGCAGCCTCCCACTCTGGGGATCCCCCAAAGGGAGGCCCAGTCCGTTAGGCCGAAGGCTTATTGTCCGACTTGGGTGCGGGGCGTCTTGTATTCCAAGCCTGTTTCTTGGGCTTGGCAGACTTTTTGGGCCCGGCCTGTCTCAGAAAAGACTGCACTTTGGACCTACCCTGGCCCCTGTAGAGCCGAAAGGATGAAGTACCAGATCCTGACGGGACTGTAGCCGATGGCAGACATGCAGGTTTAGCTGCTGCCAGCGTGGCCACTATCTTGTCCAGATCAGTGCCAAACAGGACCTGTCCATTAAAAGGCAAGCATTCTAAGCCCTTCTCGGAATCTGCGTCCGCTTTCCAAGAGCGCAACCATAGGGTGCGACGAGCGGCCACAGCTGCCGAGGAGATTTTGGAGGTGAGGAGACAGATATCCAAAGGTGCCTCATTAATGTACGTGGCTGAGTCTCTGAGATTGCACACTAACTGCGCCTGCTTTCGCAGAAGAGTCAGAGTACAGAGACGCCTCCAAACTATCAACCCAGCACTCCATGGCTCTGGCTACCCAACACACGGCCATAGCCGGTCTGGACACCCCTCCAGCAAGGGAATAATGGACTTAAGGCATATTTCAACCTTGCGATCCATATAGCATCCTTTAAGGACATGGGCAATGCAGCACTCCTCACTAGGCGCGTTACATAAGAATCCACTTGCGGAGATTCCCACTTGAAGAAGTAATTATCCGCAAAGTGGTATGCAAAAGCCAAACGTTTTTGAGGCTGGTACCGTTATCCCGGATTTTTCCACGCCTCCTCTAAATGATCCACTAGCTGACCAGATAGAGGAAATACAGTGGCATCGCCCTTAATATCCTTAAAGAAGGCGAATTTGGATTTGGCCACTGGGGGGGGGTTAGTCATCCTCAATAACCAAGGCCACACGGACTGCCCGTAAAAGGCCAGGTATATAGACCTTAGACTCCTGATTAGTACGGAGGTGTCCTTGTTCAGAAAGATCAAAAATCTCACCGTCATCAGACGGCACATCATCCTCATCATACTGAGCCGGCTGAGACGCTAAAGACCGCAATGATAATTTCCCGTTAAATGTCCGACAGGTGTTGCACCGCATTGGAGAAGGAATTCACCCACGCAGGCTCTTGTGAGACCTGGGGAGGGGGGGGGGGCAAAAGCGGGAGTCACTGGGGTACCATTAACTGTCTACATGGGTGAGGACACCACCGACTGCTGTGAGAA
This sequence comes from Taudactylus pleione, assembly GCA_031769625.1. Lineage (NCBI taxonomy): Eukaryota > Metazoa > Chordata > Amphibia > Anura > Myobatrachidae > Taudactylus > Taudactylus pleione. The sequence continues at coordinate 6,816,401 of JAUIMM010000375.1, read as the reverse complement.
CGCAAGGGGCGTCGCTAGCTGGCCCACAAGGGTTGCAAGTGCCTTAGCAAAACAAGCCCAGGGCGGTTCCTGCACAGACGCAGTGACAGAAATCTGGCGTAATATAAAATAACACACCCTACATAACCCCTCAGCGTTTCCATCACCCTCCACTAATGGTACATTACATGTGGTACACTTTAGCTAAAGAGGAAAATCACGTTCTCTCTCAAACATAATGAGTGTAACAGAGTGTATGTGACACACCTCACAGACAAATGCTTGTATAGTGAGGCAATGAACACCCTGCAACACTGCATCGCAAGGGCTTTAGCAGAGGAAGAATAGGGATAGTAAAATGGCTGACAGTCATAAGTGAAAGTACAGGCAGCAGCGCTAGCAGTAAGTCACATACAATGCAGAAACAAATCCCTGCACTATCAGCACTGTGATCAATTACACAGACACAGAGCCTGGGAGGAAACAGTTCTTCATACACCGACCTTAAATCGAAGGTGAGGTATGCGGGGAGACCCGGACCGCGATGCCACCATCTCCAGCATCCAGCAGCGTTTGCCAAGTCACAGAAAATGTCCGCCGAGGAGCAAAGAGTAGGCGGGCCCGGGGGAAGCGCTCTGACGCAGCCCACTATGGAGGCACTGTGCAGCGGGGGAGGTGCCGGCTGTATACAGGGAAGGCACGTTCCCCTGGCCTGCATTTAACCCCTGGGACGCCGGACTTTGCCGCTCAGCCATGGCCCGCTGTCCCAGGAGAATAGTGGAAGCGCAGTTAATACCTGGCTCAACTTGCAGCCAGTCCCCAGGGAGACCCCTGCCTGGGGACTTAGGACTGTGTTGATCGGCGGGTACCCTCCGCGGGACCCCGCAGCGTACCTGTCCCCTTGAAACCAGCCACAGTCCAGGCAATCCGGGGTCACAGCTGTGACCCCATACACCTACCAGCATCCCCGGATCAGTACCGGCGTTCTGGTCCGGCGGGGTGAAGGAGCGACAGCATAGATGTCAGTACTGACAATCTATGCTGTGCAGCTCATTTTGTGCAGCCACAGCTGCCTTGAAGAAACTTCAGGGGCCATAACAGCCCCCCTCTGTTACAGGTGCTCCGAATCCGAGCACCTATGAAATGGATTTGCCTTGGCTCGGGGGCGGTGTATAGGAGGGGGACCCCAGTGCATCCATCCTGGGAGGCTGAAAACTTAACTCTGTGGTTCCCGATGTCTGACATCATCGCCTATACTCCCCAAGTATCCTGTGGATACCCTATGGATCCTGAAGCAGAAATATTGTTACCATTCAAATCAACCAGTTTCTGGCCCCTTCAAGCGATGGTCGATATCGACCAGGTTAGCCCGTTTACTATAGGGACTCGCGATCGTTGATCGCACATCGTTAGTTGGTGCATGTTGCTGGATGGTCTATATCGAACATCTAGCACATGCAGGACGATCAGACGATATCGATTGTTGTCTGATCGCCTCGTGTGTACGGGCCATAAGTAGTACCATGTCTTTACAGATCTTATAAAGGAGTTGTGTATATTTTAAATCCTCTGAGTGCCAGTTTTTTTTGAACCGCTGGACTGTATATACTGTAAGCCTCCATCAAATAAAAGCAGAAGGATGATTTCACAAATGTATTAGTGTATTATATTAAGTAATTTACTTAAAAAAAAATAGAAACATTGGTTAACATCAGATATTCATTCACAAAAAGAAAAGATGGATTACTGCACCAGTCATATACATTGTTTATATTTGAAATTAAACCCCAATATTACTATAATTCTAGATTATTATTATTAGGTACCGGGGGTGCTGCCTAATGACAACCAAACAAATAATATAATAGAAAAGGAAAAAACTAGGGGTTATCTTTGGTGGCGCACAATGTCAAATAAAAATTTACTTTTATTAAATCTTGTATAAAATACCATAATATTGAAGCAAAATATTAAAACTTATCACAAACATACATACAACAGTGATTACAATTAGACAAGTGTGAATTAAAAGGAAAGGTCCCACTGTTTACCTAATATATTAGTAGATATATATTTGGTGTATTCCAATGTAACCAATATTGTGACAGTGTAGTATAAAGGACGATAAATAAACACAAAATAGCCTATAACGATGTATAGCACCCTTACATATTGGATTAATATCCAATCATACGGGAACGTATGTCATTAGTAATAAACCAATAAAGGATGCGTTAACTCTCGTTACTATGTTGCTGTGAGTAAACCTGCAATATGTCAATGTATTCTATACCAGTCCTATCGGTCATATATCAGGCGCATGGAACACTAATTAATTCACAATCTGCTAATAACCTTATCAGGCTGTTTGGATCACGGATATAAAACTACAGCATATTTACGCTGTCTGTGGATTCAGATGTTGTTTCAAGATTTGCAATAAATGTAATTTGCAGCTGCCGAATTGTATCAACCACAGCTTTACAATATGTCTATCTCCGCTGCAACAAATTCCCTTATTAGTTGACTTGAATTATGCCCCGCTACATGAGTACACATTATTGATACAATCATACATAATCCACACGGAACTTTTAATATTGTCAAACAATTATATTGGTTCATAAACCGTCATAATAGAAAAGGATAGTGTGGAAGGTTCTATAGTGATTTTAATTTACAGCTGCTAATTTGTGTCGATTGCAGCTTTATAATGTATCTATTGTTGCCATCATGTGCACATTTATTAGACAGTTTACGTTGTCAGTATGCAGCTACCATGAGCAGTCACTGCCTGCACTTTCAGATAGATCAATTCGCCTTATGTTAGGACAATTCATCTTGTGTATCCAAGTCACTCACGTCACGTCACTCACGTCACGGCCAATCACAAGCGCGACGCACAGACGATGGGCGTGGTCACTTTTATCAGTAACCTATCACGGCTTTTGACACGTCTTGGACAGGAAGAGGGGGGAGGAGAGAGGTGACATCACGTGTGAGGCGGGAGAGCGGGAAATGCTGACTGAGTCTCACCCTGATATCGTAACATGGCGGCCGCTGTCTACATACACACACGTCACTGTTTGTCATTGTATATACTATATAGATAGTTACTTATTTACTATCTATATTGTATACATGATTGTGGCTGCCACTCAGTAGGGTGTGTATATACCCCCACCCACCCACTTATATAAGGAGTGTCAGCAAAAATAGGTGTATATATAAATATGTGTGAAAAAAATAAGACTATATATCTGTGTGTGTGTATATATATATATATATATATATATATATATATAAACATTCAGCATATATTGTACTTAGTTATTATGGTAACCAATTATACAGAGAGTTACAAAATAATGTAAGTATATTTTGAGAATTGTACTCCATTCACTAAATATATCTTTTATTATTTTTAACTTATGTATGCGACACGCTACAGGGTAACCATAGGAAAGGCTTCTCATACCCCTTTTCCACCTAAATTCCGGGTCTGACCCGGAGTTGGAATAAAGTTCCTATCCGGATCAGACCTGGAATTTTGCCGGCGCCGACTCGAGATATTCCTGAGTCAGCGCCACTCACACCGCTGTCGGGTCTGCATAGACCCGGCTTTTGCGGCGTGAAAGTGGTCGCTTGGAGATAACGTCATCTCCAAGCGCCACTGAAGCTGGACCAATCGGCCGGCTAGCAGCGCACTCCAGATCATCGTGACTCGGAGTGCGCTGTTCTCACAACAGGGTTTCACGGGCTGTGCCCGTGTTAAACCCTGCTATTTACCTGGGTTGGATTACCGGGTCACTCGACTATGTGCAAAAAAATGGGCATGGTCATTTAAAAATGGGGCGTGTCAACATGACACACACCCCTTTATCGTCACTCTGAACATTCCTTTCCATATGCACCTTAAGACCAGTAGTGCCCCTTATACAGTACCCCCAATATGCAATGTCCACAGTTGTGGTCCCTCTTATGCAGGCACCTAGTAGTGCCCCTTATACAGTAACCCCAGTAGTGGTCCCCCTTATGCAGCCCCCCATTAGTTCCCCTTATACAGCACCCCCAGTATGCAATGCCCCCAGTAGTGGTCCCCCTTATGCAGCCCCTCATTAGTTCCCCTTATACAGTACCCCCAGTATGCAATGCCCCCAGTAGTGGTCCCCCTTATGCAGCCCCTCATTAGTTCCCCTTATATAGTACCCCCAGTATGCAATGCCCCCTGTAGTGGTCCCCCTATGAAGTGCCCCCAGTAGTGCTCCCCCTTATATAGTGCCCCCAGTAGCAGTCCCCCCCAATGCAGTGCCCCCAGTAGTGGTCCCCATTATGCAGGCCCCCAGCAGTGATCCCCCCTATCCAGTGCCCTTATACAGTGCCCCTGTAGTGGTCCTCCCTATTTAGTGCCACCAGTAGTAGTCCCCCCACCCGTAGTGCAGACAAACAAGTTAAAAAAAAAATACACTTACCTGAATCCACGCTCCAGCTCAGGCCACTGCTCCCGCCGCAGTATGTCAGTCCTCCCGGGCTGGCGCGCTCTGCATTATGGGAGAGACTTCATGACGTCTCTCCCATTACTCACTGCAGGAGCCGGAAGGTCCAGCCCGGCTCTTGCAGTAAGCGCTGCAGCAGTCAATGAGAGTCTGTCTGACTCTCATTGGCTGCTGGTTAACACACACATCGCTGCCGCGCTGGCGGCAATGTGTGTGTTAAACTGCACAGCCTGAGCCCGCCTCCTGCCCTCCTCCTGGCGCTATTGGGTAAGTGCTCAGGGGGAGGGAAGGGGAACGGCTGTGCAGCACTAAACCGGCGCTGGGCGCAGTGAAGCCTTGCGCCGGTCCTGTCAAAATGTGTAGCGCTGACCGCACACACTGCAGTCGGCGCTACACTGCCTAACTAGGCCAGGCCATGGCCGGCGGCACCACCCCTGCGCCGCCTGTCCTTCAGCACCCAGTGCACACGCCCTGCTCGACCCCCCTTAGTTACGCCACTGGTCAGAACTATTTTATGTTAGGGGGGCAATAAAATTGTTTCCCCTCCCTCCAACTTACCTGTTGCTGAGCCGCCGTTGCCCCTACCGGATGGATGATGAAACGTGACTGGCTGTTGAGCTGTGTCCGTATTGTGATGCAGTCCTACATCTTCTGGTGTAATGGCTATCCAGGAGTCCCAGCAGTCCACAATGAGTATGGGAGCTCGGGGCCGAGGGCGTTGGATGCTGCAGAGTGCACAGGGGACTGGGAAGAACGCCTGCTAGAGCCCCTGTCTCTTGCGGTCAGCAGCACCCCGACGTACCAGCCTCTCTGGCGCCTTTCAAATGTTTGGGGAGGTGGCGTGCTGCCCCCCCCTGTTCCAACACCTTTGCGTGACAATGAGTGCGCTCAAATGCAGCTATACAGTCATAAGCAATGTTAGTGCATCTACCCTTATGACCAAAGAGTTGGAACTATCTGGGGGTGGGGGGACGTTAAGCTTTGCCTTGAGTGCAGAGAAACCTTGCACTGGCCCTGAGTGGAAAACAAGGGTGGAGGAGGTAAAAGTGCACAGTGGGTTGTGGGAGCAGATGGTAGAATAATTAGAGGAAGCAGAGGGGATGGAGACAGTGGCGTCGCAAGTGGGGTGCGGCCCACACCTGGGTTTCATCCACCAAGGGGTGACACCAAAGTTCCAACTACTCAGTGACAGGAGCCGGGTGCTGCACTTTAGCAGAGAGCCAGCACTGCAATCAGACTGGTCCCTGGGGGCAGTCCACATCTCCGGACCACTGGAGTGACAACAACGGGTGTTTGGGCTGTGAGGCCACACCCACTTTTGTCGGCGCGCACCCACCCCTACCCGTACCAGGCATCAAAAGAGGTAGGGACACCACTGGATGGAGAGACAATCCTTTGCGTGCAAACATGGAAGGCAGGCACTGTGGAGGGAGAAGCAGAGCTGCTCGCTCTCTATACTGCATTTCACAGGGGAAGGCATTGGCGTATTTTAGCCAGTGCAGTCCGTGACTGCGCTGGCTACATTCTGACAGTGTCACGACTGGCTGTGTAGAAACCCCTGCTGAGGGGATGGAAGCTGAGGTCCTGGGCTGAGGAATAAATTGGAGGCGTGGGGCCTGTATATAAGATCTCCTCATCCACGAATACCAGACGTTGGCGAGACCTGACCAAAGGTGCGGAATCTAACCAGCCGGGAGGTGTTCACCAGTGACCCCTCCAAGCGGGATATGGCTATTTATGCTGCCCCAGCTGGCAGCTAGCGGTCCTTTGGTCAGGTGTCTGGTACCCACAGGAATAGAGAAATTACTACAGTGGCCCTAGAGAGCTACTTCTGTAAGAAGTATACTGCACCAATTAGTAGATTGTAACTTGTACACTGGAGAAGTCTATGATGCACAATTGCGCCAGAAGGTGGCACTCGCGATAGTATACAAATTAGGGTGGTTTGACACAGAGTAGCACCAAGGGGTAGCGCCAGTGGGAATTGGTATGCGGCCGGTGGTTCGATTCCTGGCAGCGGCAGCCCGACATCAGCAGAGATCCCGGCAGCGGAAGCCCGACAGCGCTGGAAATCCCGATCGTGGATAGGTGAGTATCTACTAACCTAACCTAACCCCCCTAACCCTAACCCTCCTTAGGGGTGCCTAACCCTAACCTCCCCCCCAAGTGCCTAACCCTAATCCCCCCTCTAAGTGCCTAACCCTAACCACCCCCTTCCCCGCTGCCTAAACCTAAGTCCCCCGGGGGGTGCCTAACCCTAAGTCCCCCTTGGGGGTGCCTAACCCTAACCCTCCCTCCCCCTAGCCTACCACTAACCCTCCCGGGGGGGTGCCTAACCCTAAGTCCCCCCCGGGGGCCCTAAACCTAACCCCCCCGCGGCTGTACGCTCACGGCGCCCGGCATCACTATGGTCGGGATGCCGGGCACTGGTCTCCCGGCGTCGGGGAAATGCCGGGCGTCTACATCTAGACGCCCGGCATTTCACCCTTGCTGGGATATGACAGTCGGGAAGCCGGCTGCCGGTATTTAGGCAGTCGGCTTCCCGATTGCATACCGTGCCAGTGATGTACTCCGGTGTGGTGTCCTGCTGCCCAATTGCGCACCAAGAGGGCAGTAGCTGGTCACGCAGGGAGTGATGTCAATACGCTCTGTTGCCCGATGGATAGGCACTTGCTAAGCACACAGGCAAGATGTTTAGGATACACTGTTGCACAAGGAGTTGGCAGCTGTTCGACACACAGGCGAGATGTTACAGGATGCACTGTTGCACAAGGAATTGGTATTTGTCAGCACACAGGCAAGATGTTATGACGCTCTGTTGCACAAGGAGTTGGTATTTGTAGACACAAAGATAACACGAAGAGAGGACCTGGAACGACGTAGCGGCAGTAAACACTGGATAGCGACAACATTGCACAGGCAACTTCCTTCCGTCCAGAGACAGGCTTTATACCCTAAGGTAGTAGATCATAGGGGGACAGTGTCAGCTGACCACTACCATGCCACCATTGGGTAAAGGGTAGTCAGGTGATGTGAACTGTCATGGCCGCGTCCATGACGGTGACCGCAGTAACAACGGCACGGCGAGGCACCTTGAAGTCCACATGGCACTTTCAATAATGCTCAGCGCGTCACCCACCGCTGCACCTGGCGTCTGACCACCCGAGGGATCAGGGGAAGCCGGCACCGCGGTGAGTAACGGCCGATCCTAGGCCGCAACCTGACAGAGAGACAGTAGCTTCCCATTGGAAGCGCTACCTGCCAGTAACATACACAACAGGCAGTCCCAGGGTGAGGTGTCTCCTCCACCAGGGACTGCCAGTCCAGGCTGCTATTAGCAGAGAGCGGCTCCAGTATGAAGCTGCTGCTCTGCCTTTCAGGAAAGCCCTACCCAGCTCCTAGGGGCTGCAGACGATGCAGCCTTTAGGAAGCCAGTGAAATGTGCATGTGCCAGTATGTGTTACTTCTGCACCTTCTCGGCAGCGGCAGCCCCCCTCATCTAAGAGGGTAGGAGCGATATTATAATTATGTGTAAATAAGCATGGTGTTTGATTTCAATCCCTAAAGACACAAATAATTTGAACACAACAAGATAATGCTTACGTTCTCCTTGCTATCGAGGCTGCAATCCACATGCACTGATATTTGATGCAGAAAGCTGTCCAATTTCCATTGTTACCCAATGGCAAAGGCAGGATTTCTAGTCGTGGGATTTGAAGAAAAAGACTTGACACAATCAGCCAGCAAAACACTATTTTCTAATGACTTGTTAGAGTTCTTTGTCTATATATTTGCCACTTATTCATAGGCAATGTGATTTGCTTTTATACCTGCACAATACATAAAGCGTATGTTCTAATTTACAAAAAACATAATGAAAACATGAAAATCTCCACCACCTTTTCCTTCTCATGCTCCCTTTTCGCTCACATGCCTCCTTGCCCACCAGCTTTTCTCCACATGCCCTCTGCCCAACATCTTTTCTCATGTCCCTCTACCCACCATATTTTCTCTCACATGTTCCTCTGCCCACCAGCTTAGAAAAAAACTAATGCATTTTAATATTAAATGCACATTTTTCTTTGTCAAAACCTACACATAGAAAACAATGAAAAACTGCATTCTAATTTGGAAAAAGGGATTAATACCCAAACAAGAATTTCTTTTTGGTGTTTACAAAATAAAATCCTGTTTGCTTTTGGTTCACTTTTTGAAATTTTAATTAAAAAACTATTTTTTTGGTTGCATTTTATTTGAGGTGTTAGAGTGTGAAAAAAATGGACAATATATCGGAAAGAAAGATTTCAAATTTGACAGACATCTTTAAGTGACACCCAGCTGCATTTTCCTACTAACCTCAGGCCCAGAGCTAGTGGATAGTGGGCCTTAATCAGAGATGGATGTTTTTGCATCCATTGAACGCAGCTGCTGTGCACAAATTTGGTAATGCCTGCAGGAGACGTCTATAGGAAAAAGATGCCTCCATCCGGCATCTCAGATCTGATCAGCCATAGGTCACGATGTTGTCACGACCCTGTCTAGTTTTTACCTTTTTGTCTGTAGACTTACCCCTGCCAACTGTCTCATGGATCTGTCTGTGTAATCTGCTGGGAGATCTACTCTGATCATGCTGGCTGCAGCACATCTCTGTTTGCATTCCTTTCCACAGTGATTTTTCACCTGGACCCTCCTCTGTCTGTGAACACTGCTAGCCTTGATTGGAATTGCAGGTGTAGTTCTGACTCTCAGTACTGCAGAGATGATTGCTCCCTCTGCATGTTGTGCCTCCACCACTCAGAGTGCTACTACCAGACCACCGGTCCATATCCACCAATTCCTGCAAGACCCAGGGTATAAACACCCTCCTCTGATAGCATTCGGGGCCTGAACATCTCGTTACTTCCCGTGGTGTATAATTCGTGCTGTATCTGTCTGCAAGTGCATCCTGAAATCCTGCTGGTTCCTAGACCAGTTCTTCCGGTATCCTGCTAACAGCTATACCTGGCGCATCCTGCAATCTTGCTGGTTCCTAGACTAGTTCATCTGGAAATCCTGCTTACAGCAATACCTGGAAATCCAGAAGTCCTGCTTACAGCAATACCTGGCAAATCCAGAAGTCCTGCTTACAGCAAGACCTGGAGCATCTGGAAATCCTGCTAGTTCCCAGGCCAGTGCAACTCGTGTGTTTCAGTATCAGCTATAAGTGTGTTTCTGTGCCCCTGTCCTTAGCCTTGTGCTCCGCTGCTTGCCCTACTCCTGGTTGGTCCCTGGCTCCCTGCAAACCTGCACCATGTTACCTGCCTTGCTTCCTGCTGTGGATCAACTCCTGCTCCTTCTACCTACCCACTCCTTCCCTGAACCTAAAATTCCCAGACCTACCTATTCCTTCCTGAACCTGTTATTCCCAAATACCCAATCCAGCCTGCTCCTGACTTCCAGCCTTTGTCACAGCATTTCCGGATTACCCTGTTTAGCCCTCGTCTCAGCATTACCTGATTTCCCTTCAGCCATTGTCACATTATTCCAGTCCAGAGTCAAGTTCCAAGCCCGTTCTGGTTTCAGCCCGGATTCTGCCCATTCTGGATTCAGTTCAATCCATGTCACTCCAGTCCGGAGTCAAAGCCCAAGTTCTTCAGTTCACCAGTTCAACTCAGCAAGTCTTCCTGCCGGTCCCAGTCTGGTTCCTCCAAGTTTTCTACTGGTTCCAAGTTCCTGTCATTTATCATCAAAGGCAGTTCTCACTGCCACATAAGTCTTGCAATAGAGCTATCTACCTCATCTGTGATTCCTGTTATGCCGCTCTCCGCTGAATCCAGTTCATCACCTGAGTCAGGTAACTCTCAGACACCAAACATGACAGAATGTTCAGGCCCAACGATGGTGGCGGATCAAGCATCTAATACTGGACCTAATGCTTTCCATAACCTGGTCGCTCGCTTGGATTCACAGGAGGTCATACATCATCAAGTATTACAGCTTTTGCAAACTCCGACTAGTCAACGTAATGACATTCAAATCACACCTGAACCTCTAACTACCTTCCATCAACTGCTGGAGCAGCTACAGACTTTACTCATCAAAATTTTTCGGATCATTCCCAAGTTTTTTAGTGCTACCCCTAACTCAACTAAAATCTCTGCCTTGGAATCCCTAAGAAACAAGGACTCTTCCAAAACAAGTAATGTGAGACATCATAGTTACCAGCATCCTAAGCTTTCTGTGGCTGAACGCCAGCTGTGCAAAGATTTACTGCTCTGTCTCTATTGTGGGGGTTCTGACCACTTTATTAAAGACTGTTCCCTTTGCAAATCCAACAGTAATTCCAAGTATCAACGTCTCACTGCCCATTCCGGTCCCATCCGGGATTCTGCCCGTTCCGGTCCCATCCCGGATTCTGCCCATTCTGGTCCCGTCCCGGATTCTGCCCGTTCCGGTCCCATCCCAGATTCTGCCCGTTCCGGTTCCAGTCCGGATTCTGCCTGTTCCGGTCCCAATCCGGATTTTGCTTGTCCCAGCAGGGGACTCCAGTTAGCAACCCCAGGAGGGTGTCTAAATCACTGATCCCAGGAGAGGTCTCCAGAGCCTCAGCCCCAGGAGGGGTCTTAAGTCTTGCACCCCAGGAGGGGGTTTCAAGTCTCGTACCCCAGGAGGGGGTTTCAAGTCTCGTACCCCTGGAGGGGGTCTCAAGTCTCGTACCCCAGCAAGCAGTTTCAAGTCTCGCACCCTAGCAAGGGGTTTCAAGTCTCGCACCCCAGCAAGGGGTTTCAAGTCTTGCACCCCACCAAGGGGTTTCAAGTCTCGCACCCCAGCAAGGGGTTTCAAGTCTTGCACCCCAGGAGGGGGTCTCTAGTCTCACACCCCAGGAGGGGGTCTCTAGTCTTGCACTCCAGGAGGGGGGTCTCTAGTCTCGCACCCCAGGAGGGGGTCTCTAGTTTTATATCCCAGGAGGGGGTCTCTAGTCTCGCACCCCAGGAGGGGGTCTCTAGTCTTGCACCCCAGAAGGGGGTCTCAAGTCTCGCACCCCAGCAGGGGGTCTCAAGTCTCATGCCCCAGGAGGGGGTTCCAAGTCTCATACCCCAGGAGCGGGTTTCAGGTTCCAGTTTCCAGGGAGGAGTGTCGTGTTCTACTAATCCTGATCATGGTTCCTGTTCAGCATCTCCTGAAAATATTGTTCCAGAGGACGACAATCTCTGTAGTCTGTCCTCAGCTTTGATTGTTGATTCCACTATCTCTAGCTCCCCAGAACTCCTTCCAGTTCCTTCAATTGGTCTGAATTCCGAACATCTGTCAGCTTCAATTATTTCGACTCATTATCAATCGGAGCATCCTCAAGTTTCCTCCAGCCCTGCACCTGAATGCGCTCCGCAATCCTCAAACACACTGGATTCGTCGGATACTCCAGCATGTATTTATTTTGATGGGAACTTATCTCAATACTATGCTTTATTGAAACAATTCTTCGCTATGATGAATTCTTCTTTGCCATGTGGAGTCAAGCCTACCAGTATTATAGAGTTTATTATCCCATCCTTTCAAGGTAAAGCTTGGGACTGGATTGCTCCTATTTATGACTCCAATGATCCAATGCTTCTAAAAAAGACTTTCAGCGAAGCTGTTATCAAAGAATTTGGTCCTAACCCTGTGAAACAAAATTCTAGCGAAGTTTTCAGTTCCAAAATTTTGTCCAAGCAGTCTGTTTGTTCTACCAAGAATTCGTCCTCCACTCCTCTGAAGTCCAAACAAGGTCAAGTTTTAAAGGACCAGCGTGCTGAATTCCAGGCATCCCAAGGAAGCGGCACTATTGAGTCTGGAATCCTGAACATGACTTGTGCGCACACCTCTTGGTCCCCTTTGTACTACTGTACCTCCCAAAATTCCGATCCTGTCCTTCCCAGTCACATATTTCCACAGGAGTTACCAGAGATTCCATGCCCGTTGGTTGGCATGAAAAATTCTCACAGCAAAAAAAAGAATCGGCAAAGGTCTTGACCTATCTCCTCTATAGACTTTCCACTCGAGATATCCCAATAAAATAGAGAATTGGGAAGATGTCTGAAGAAAGTTTTATTTTTGGTGTCCGAAGTCCACCCATAAAGAGGGGGGTATTGTCACGACCCTGTCTACTTTTCACCTTTTGTCTGTAGACTTACCCCTGCCAACTGTCTCATGGATCTGTGTGTGTAATCTGCCTGGGAGATCTACTCTGATCATGCTGGCTACAGCACATCTCTGTGTGCATACCTTTCCACAGTGATTATTCACCTGGACCCTCCTCTGTCTGTGAACACTGCTAGCCTTGATTGGAATCGCAGGTGTAGTTCTGACTCTCAGTACTGCAGAGATGATTGCTCCCTCTGCATGTTGTGCCTCCACCACTCAGAGTGCTACTACCAGACCACCTGTCCATATCCACCAATTCCTGCAAGACCCAGGGTATAAACACCCTCCTCCCTCTGATAGCATTCTGGGCCTGAACATCTCGTTACTGCCGTGGTGTATAGTTCGTGCTGTATCTGTCTGCAAGTGCATCCTGAAATCCTGCTGGTTCCTAGACCAGTTCATCCGGTATCCTGCTAACAGCTATACCTGGCGCATCCTGCAATCTTGCTGGTTCCTAGACTAGTTCATCTGGAAATCCTGCTTACAGCAATACCTGGCAAATCCAGAAGTCCTGCTTACAGCAATACCTGGAGCATCCGGAAATCCTGCTAGTTCCCAGGCCAGTGCAACTCGTGTGTTTCAGTATCAGCTATAAGTGTGTTCCTGTGCCCCTGTCCTTAGCCTTGTGCTCTGCTGCTTGCCCTACTCCTGGTTGGTCCCTGGCTCCCTGCAAACCTGCACCATGTTACCTGCCTTGCTTCCTGCTGTGGATCAACTCCTGCTCCTTCTACCTACCCACTCCTTCCCTGAACCTAAAATTCCCAGACCTACCTATTCCTTCCTGAACCTGTTATTCCCAAATACCCAATCCAGCCTGCTCCTGACTTCCAGCCTTTGTCACAGCATTTCCGGATTACCCTGTTTAGCCCTCATCTCAGCATTACCTGATTTCCCTTCAGCCATTGTCACATTATTCCAGTCCAGAGTCAAGTTCCAAGCCCGTTCTGGTTTCAGCCCGGATTCTGCCCATTCTGGATTCAGTTCAATCCACGTCACTCCAGTCCGGAGTCAAAGCCCAAGTTCTTCAGTTCACCAGTTCAACTCAGCAAGTCTTCCTGCCGGTCCCAGTCTGGTTCCTCCAAGTTTTCTACTGGTTCCAAGTTCCTGTCATTTATCATCAAAGGCAGTTCTCACTGCCACATAAGTCTTGCAATAGAGCTATCTACCTCATCTGTGATTCCTGTCATGCCGCTCTCCGCTGAATCCAGTTCATCACCTGAGTCAGGTAACTCTCAGACACCAAACATGACAGAATGTTCAGGCCCAACGATGGTGGCGGATCAAGCATCTAATACTGGACCTAATGCTTTCCATAACCTGGTCGCTCGCTTGGATTCACAGGAGGTCGTACAGCATCAAGTATTACAGCTTTTGCAAACTCCAACTAGTCAACGTAATGACATTCAAATCACACCTGAACCTCTAACTACCTTCCATCAACTGCTGGAGCAGCTACAGACTTTACTCATCAAAATTTTTCGGATCATTCCCGAGTTTTTTAGTGCTACCCCTAACTCAACTAAAATCTCTGCCTTGGAATCCCTAAGAAACAAGGACTCTTCCAAACCAAGTAATGTGAGACATCATAGTTACCAGCATCCTAAGCTTTCTGTGGCTGAACGCCAGCTGTGCAAAGATTTACTGCTCTGTCTCTATTGTGGGGGTTCTGACCACTTTATTAAAGACTGTTCCCTTTGCAAATCCAACAGTAATTCCAAGTATCAACGTCTCACTGCCCATTCCGGTCCCATCCGGGATTCTGCCCGTTCCGGTCCCATCCCGGATTCTGCCCATTCCGGTCCCGTCCCGGATTCTGCCCGTTCCGGTCCCATCCCAGATTCTGCCCGTTCCGGTTCCAGTCCGGATTCTGCCTGTTCCGGTCCCAATCCGGATTTTGCTTGTCCCAGCAGGGGACTCCAGTTAGCAACCCCAGGAGGGTGTCTAAATCACTGATCCCAGGAGAGGTCTCCAGAGCCTCAGCCCCAGGAGGGGTCTTAAGTCTTGCACCCCAGGAGGGGGTTTCAAGTCTCGTACCCCAGGAGGGGGTTTCAAGTCTCGTACCCCTGGAGGGGGTCTCAAGTCTCGTACCCCAGCAAGCAGTTTCAAGTCTCGCACCCTAGCAAGGGGTTTCAAGTCTCACACCCCAGCAAGGGGTTTCAAGTCTTGCACCCCACCAAGGGGTTTCAAGTCTCGCACCCCAGCAAGGGGTTTCAAGTCTTGCACCCCAGGAGGGGGTCTCTAGTCTCACACCCCAGGAGGGGGTCTCTAGTCTTGCACTCCAGGAGGGGGGTCTCTAGTCTCACACCCCAGGAGGGGGTCTCTAGTTTCATATCCCAGGAGGGGGTCTCTAGTCTCGCACCCCAGGAGGGGGTCTCTAGTCTTGCACCCCAGAAGGGGGTCTCAAGTCTCACACCCCAGCAGGGGGTCTCAAGTCTCATGCCCCAGGAGGGGGTTCCAAGTCTCATACCCCAGGAGCGGGTTTCAGGTTCCAGTTTCCAGGGAGGAGTGTCGTGTTCTACTAATCCTGATCATGGTTCCTGTTCAGCATCTCCTGAAAATATTGTTCCAGAGGACGACAATCTCTGTAGTCTGTCCTCAGCTTTGATTGTTGATTCCACTATCTCTAGCTCCCCAGAACTCCTTCCAGTTCCTTCAATTGGTCTGAATTCCGAACATCTGTCAGCTTCAATTATTTCGACTCCTTATCAATCGGAGCATCCTCAAGTTTCCTCCAGCCCTGCACCTGAATGCGCTCCGCAATCCTCAAACACACTGGATTCGTCGGATACTCCAGCATGTATTTATTTTGATGGGAACTTATCTCAATACTATGCTTTATTGAAACAATTCTTCGCTATGATGAATTCTTCTTTGCCATGTGGAGTCAAGCCTACCAGTATTATAGAGTTTATTATCCCATCCTTTCAAGGTAAAGCTTGGGACTGGATTGCTCCTATTTATGACTCCAATGATCCAATGCTTCTAAAAAAGACTTTCAGCGAAGCTGTTATCAAAGAATTTGGTCCTAACCCTGTGAAACAAAATTCTAGCGAAGTTTTCAGTTCCAAAATTTTGTCCAAGCAGTCTGTTTGTTCTACCAAGAATTTGTCCTCCACTCCTCTGAAGTCCAAACAAGGTCAAGTTTTAAAGGACCAGCGTGCTGAATTCCAGGCATCCCAAGGAAGCGGCACTATTGAGTCTGGAATCCTGAACATGACTTGTGCGCACACCTCTTGGTCCCCTTTGTACTACTGTACCTCTCAAAATTCCGATCCTGTCCTTCCCAGTCACATATTTCCACAGGAGTTACCAGAGATTCCATGCCCGTTGGTTGGCATGAAAAATTCTCACAGCAAAAAAAGAATCGGCAAAGGTCTTGACCTATCTCCTCTATAGACTTTCCACTCGAGATATCCCAATAAAATAGAGAATTGGGAAGATGTCTGAAGAAAGTTTTATTTTTGGTGTCCGAAGTCCACCCATAAAGAGGGGGGTACTGTCACGACCCTGTCTACTTTTCACCTTTTGTCTGTAGACTTACCCCTGCCAACTGTCTCATGGATCTGTGTGTGTAATCTGCCTGGGAGATCTACTCTGATCATGCTGGCTACAGCACATCTCTGTGTGCATTCCTTTCCACAGTGATTATTCACCTGGACCCTCCTCTGTCTGTGAACACTGCTAGCCTTGATTGGAATCGCAGGTGTAGTTCTGACTCTCAGTACTGCAGAGATGATTGCTCCCTCTGCATGTTGTGCCTCCACCACTCAGAGTGCTACTACCAGACCACCTGTCCATATCCACCAATTCCTGCAAGACCCAGGGTATAAACACCCTCCTCCCTCTGATAGCATTCTGGGCCTGAACATCTCGTTACTTCCGTGGTGTATAGTTTGTGCTGTATCTGTCTGCAAGTGCATCCTGAAATCCTGCTGGTTCCTAGACCAGTTCATCCGGTATCCTGCTAACAGCTATACCTGGCGCATCCTGCAATCTTGCTGGTTCCTAGACTAGTTCATCTGGAAATCCTGCTTACAGCAATACCTGGCAAATCCAGAAGTCCTGCTTACAGCAATACCTGGAGCATCCGGAAATCCTGCTAGTTCCCAGGCCAGTGCAACTCGTGTGTTTCAGTATCAGCTATAAGTGTGTTCCTGTGCCCCTGTCCTTAGCCTTGTGCTCTGCTGCTTGCCCTACTCCTGGTTGGTCCCTGGCTCCCTGCAAACCTGCACCGTGTTACCTGCCTTGCTTCCTGCTGTGGATCAACTCCTGCTCCTTCTACCTACCCACTCCTTCCCTGAACCTAAAATTCCCAGATCTACCTATTCCTTCCTGAACCTGTTATTCCCAAATACCCAATCCAGCCTTCTCCTGACTTCCAGCCTTTGTCACAGCATTTCCGGATTACCCTGTTTAGCCCTCGTCTCAGCATTACCTGATTTCCCTTCAGCCATTGTCACATTATTCCAGTCCAGAGTCAAGTTCCAAGCCCGTTCTGGTTTCAGCCCGGATTCTGCCCATTCCGGATTCAGTTCAATCCATGTCACTCCAGTCCAGAGTCAAAGCCCAAGTTCTTCAGTTCAATCCACGTCACTCCAGTCCGGAGTCAAAGCCCAAGTTCTTCAGTTCAATCCACGTCACTCTAGTCCGGAGTCAAAGCCCAAGTTCTTCAGTTCACCAGTTCAACTCAGCAAGTCTTCCTGCCGGTCCCAGTCTGGTTCCTCCAAGTTTTCTACTGGTTCCAAGTTCCTGTCATTTATCATCAAAGGCAGTTCTCACTGCCACATAAGTCTTGCAATAGAGCTATCTACCTCATCTGTGATTCCTGTCATGCCGCTCTCCGCTGAATCCAGTTCATCACCTGATTCAGGTAACTCTCAGACACCAAACATGACAGAATGTTCAGGCCCAACGATGGTGGCGGATCAAGCATCTAATACTGGACCTAATGCCCTCCATAACCTGGTCGCTCGCTTGGATTCACAGGAGGTCATACAGCATCAAGTGTTACAGCTTTTGCAAACTCCGACTAGTCAACGTAATGACATTCAAATCACACCTGAACCTCTAACTATCTTCCATCAACTGCTGGAGCAGCTACAGACTTTACTCATCAAAATTTTTCAGATCATTCCCGAGTTTTTTAGTGCTACCCCTAACTCAACTAAAATCTCTGCCTTGGAATCCCTAAGAAACAAGGACTCTTCCAAACCAAGTAATGTGAGACATCATAGTTACCAGCATTCTAAGCTTTCTGTGGCTGAACGCCAGCTGCACAAAGGTTTACAGCTCTGTCTCTATTGTGGGGGTTCTGACCACTTTATTAAAGACTGTTCCCTTTGCAAATCCAACAGTAATTCCAAGTGTCAATGTCTCACTGCCCGTTCCGGTCCCGTCCTGGACTCTGCCCGTTCCGGTCCCATCTAGGGTTCTGCCCATTCCGGTCCTGTGCCCATTCTGGTCCTGTCTATGTTATGTTTTATGTTGTTTTATGTTTTATGTTGTTTTACGTTGTTTGATGTTTTATTTATTTTTATGTTATGTTTTATGTTGTTTTATGTTATGTTTGATGTTTTATATTGTTTTATGTTATGTTTTATTATGTTTTATGTTGTTCTATGTTATGTTTTATGTTGTTTTATGTTGTTTTATGTTATGTTTGATGTTTTATGTTGTATTATTTTATGTTTTATGTTGTTTTAAGTTTTATGTTGTTTTACGTTGTTTGATGTTTTATTTATTTTTATGTTATGTTATATGTTGTTTTATGTTATGTTTGATGTTTTATGTTGTATTATTTTATGTTTTATGTTGTTCTATGTTATGTTTTATTTTGTTTTATGATATGTTTGATGTTGTATTATTTTAAGTTTTATGTTGTTCTATGTTATGTTTTATGTTGTTTTATGTTTTTTTTTTGTTTCATGTTGTTTGTTTTATTTTGTTTCATATTATGTTCTATGTTGTTTTATATTGTTTGATGTTATGTTTTATGTTGTTTTATGTTGTTTGATGTTTTATGTTGTTTTATGTTATGTTTGATGTTTTATGTTGTATTATTTTATGTTTTATGTTGTTCTATGTTATGTTTTATGTTGTTTTATGTTGTTTTATGTTGTTTTACGTTGTTTGATGTTTTATTTATTTCTATGTTATGTTTTATGTTGTTTTATGTTATGTTTGATGTTTTATGTTGTATTATTTTATGTTTTATGTTTTTCTATTTTATGTTTTATGTTGTTTTATGTTGTTTTACGTTGTTTGATGTTTTATTTATTTTTATGTTATGTTTTATGTTGTTTTATGTTGTTTTACGTTGTTTGATGTTTTATTTATTTTTATGTTATGTTTTATGTTGTTTTATGTTATGTTTTATGTTGTTTAATGTTGTTTTATGTTGTTTTACGTTGTTTGATGTTTTATGTTTGTTTTACGTTGTTTGATGTTTTATTTATTTTTATGTTATGTTATATGTTGTTTTATGTTATGTTTGATGTTTTATATTGTATTATTTTATGTTTTATGTTGTTCTATGTTATGTTTTATGTTGTTTTATGATATGTTTGATTTTGTTTTATGTTTGTTTTATTTTGTTTCATGTTATGTTTTATGTTGTTTTATGTTGTTTTTTTTAATGTTATGTTTTATGTTGTTTTACGTTTTAAGTTGTTTTACATTGTTTGATGTTTTATTTATTTTAATGTTATGTTTTATGTTGTTTTATGTCATGTTATGTTGTATTATTTTATGTTTTATGTTGTTCTATGTTATGTTTTATGTTGTTTTATGTTGTTTTATGTTGTTATACGTTGTTTGATGTTTTATTTATTTTTATGTTATGTTTTATGTTGTTTTATGATAGGTTTTATGTTGTTTTATGTTTTATGTTGTTTTACGCTGTTTGATGTTTTATTTATTTTTATGTTATGTTATATGTTGTTTTATGTTATGTTTGATGTTTTATGTTGTATTATTTTATGTTTTATGTTGTTTTATGTTTTATGTTGTTTTACGTTGTTTGATGTTTTATTTATTTTTATGTTATGTTATATGTTGTTTTATGTTATGTTTGATGTTTTATGTTGTATTATTTTAAGTTTTATGTTGTTCTATGTTATGTTTTATGATGTTTTATGATATGTTTGATGTTTTATGTTTGTTTTATTTTGTTTCATGTTATGTTTTCTGTTGTTTTACGTTGTTTGATGTTTTATGTTGTTTTATGTCATGTTATGTTGTATTATTTTATGTTTTATGTTGTTCTATGTTATGTTTTATGTTGTTTTATGTTGTTTTATGTTGTTATACGTTGTTTGATGTTTTATTTATTTTTATGTTATGTTTTATGTTGTTTTATGATAGGTTTTATGTTGTTTTATGTTTTATGTTGTTTTACGCTGTTTGATGTTTTATTTATTTTTATGTTATGTTATATGTTGTTTTATGTTATGTTTGATGTTTTATGTTGTATTATTTTATGTTTTATGTTGTTTTATGTTTTATGTTGTTTTACGTTGTTTGATGTTTTATTTATTTTTATGTTATGTTATATGTTGTTTTATGTTATGTTTGATGTTTTATGTTGTATTATTTTAAGTTTTATGTTGTTCTATGTTATGTTTTATGATGTTTTATGATATGTTTGATGTTTTATGTTTGTTTTATTTTGTTTCATGTTATGTTTTCTGTTGTTTTACGTTGTTTGATGTTTTATGTTGTTTTATGTTTTACATTGTTTTATTTTATGTTTTATGTTTTATGTTATGTTTTATGTTTTATGTTGTTTTACGTTGTTTGATGTTTTATTTATTTTTATGTTATGTTTTATGTTGTTTTATGTTATGTTTGATGTTTTATATTGTTTTATGTTATGTTTTATTATGTTTTATGTTGTTCTATGTTATGTTTTAATTTGTTTTATGTTGTTTTATGTTATGTTTGATGTTTTATGTTGTATTATTTTAAGTTTTATGTTGTCTATGTTATGTTTTATGTTTTATATTGTTTTATGTTATGTTTGATGTTTTATATTGTTTTATGTTATGATTTATGTTGTTTTATGTTGTTTTATGTTTTATGTTGTTTTACGTTGTTTGATGTTTTATTTATTTTTATGTTATGTTATATGTTGTTTTATGTTATGTTTGATGTTTTATGTTGTATTATTTTATGTTTTATGTTGTTCTATGTTATGTTTTATGTTGTTTTATGATATGTTTGATTTTGTTTTATGTTTGTTTTATTTTGTTTCATGTTATGTTTTATGTTGTATTACGTTGTTTGATGTTTTATTTATTTTTATGTTATGTTATATGTTGTTTTATGTTATGTTTGATGTTTTATGTTGTATTATTTTAAGTTTTATGTTGTCTATGTTATGTTTTATGTTTTATATTGTTTTATGTTATGTTTGATGTTTTATATTGTTTTATGTTATGATTTATGTTGTTTTATGTTGTTTTATGTTTTATGTTGTTTTACGTTGTTTGATGTTTTATTTATTTTTATGTTATGTTTTATGTTGTTTTATGTTATGTTTGATGTTTTATATTGTTTTATGTTATGTTTTATTATGTTTTATGTTGTTCTATGTTATGTTTTAATTTGTTTTATGTTGTTTTATGTTATGTTTGATGTTTTATGTTGTATTATTTTAAGTTTTATGTTGTCTATGTTATGTTTTATGTTTTATATTGTTTTATGTTATGTTTGATGTTTTATATTGTTTTATGTTATGATTTATGTTGTTTTATGTTGTTTTATGTTTTATGTTGTTTTACGTTGTTTGATGTTTTATTTATTTTTATGTTATGTTATATGTTGTTTTATGTTATGTTTGATGTTTTATGTTGTATTATTTTATGTTTTATGTTGTTCTATGTTATGTTTTATGTTGTTTTATGATATGTTTGATTTTGTTTTATGTTTGTTTTATTTTGTTTCATGTTATGTTTTATGTTGTATTACGTTGTTTGATGTTTTATTTATTTTTATGTTATGTTATATGTTGTTTTATGTTATGTTTGATGTTTTATATTGTATTATTTTATGTTTTATGTTGTTCTATGTTATGTTTTATGTTGTTTTATGATATGTTTGATTTTGTTTTATGTTTGTTTTATTTTGTTTCATGTTATGTTTTATGTTGTTTTATGTTGTTTTTTTTAATGTTATGTTTTATGTTGTTTTACGTTTTAAGTTGTTTTACATTGTTTGATGTTTTATTTATTTTAATGTTATGTTTTATGTTGTTTTATGTCATGTTATGTTGTATTATTTTATGTTTTATGTTGTTCTATGTTATGTTTTATGTTGTTTTATGTTGTTTTATGTTGTTATACGTTGTTTGATGTTTTATTTATTTTTATGTTATGTTATATGTTGTTTTATGTTATGTTTGATGTTTTATATTGTATTATTTTATGTTTTATGTTGTTCTATGTTATGTTTTATGTTGTTTTATGATATGTTTGATTTTGTTTTATGTTTGTTTTATTTTGTTTCATGTTATGTTTTATGTTGTTTTATGTTGTTTTTTTTAATGTTATGTTTTATGTTGTTTTACGTTTTAAGTTGTTTTACATTGTTTGATGTTTTATTTATTTTAATGTTATGTTTTATGTTGTTTTATGTCATGTTATGTTGTATTATTTTATGTTTTATGTTGTTCTATGTTATGTTTTATGTTGTTTTATGTTGTTTTATGTTGTTATACGTTGTTTGATGTTTTATTTATTTTTATGTTATGTTTTATGTTGTTTTATGATAGGTTTTATGTTGTTTTATGTTTTATGTTGTTTTACGCTGTTTGATGTTTTATTTATTTTTATGTTATGTTATATGTTGTTTTATGTTATGTTTGATGTTTTATGTTGTATTATTTTATGTTTTATGTTGTTTTATGTTTTATGTTGTTTTACGTTGTTTGATGTTTTATTTATTTTTATGTTATGTTATATGTTGTTTTATGTTATGTTTGATGTTTTATGTTGTATTATTTTAAGTTTTATGTTGTTCTATGTTATGTTTTATGATGTTTTATGATATGTTTGATGTTTTATGTTTGTTTTATTTTGTTTCATGTTATGTTTTCTGTTGTTTTACGTTGTTTGATGTTTTATGTTGTTTTATGTTTTACATTGTTTTATTTTATGTTTTATGTTTTATGTTATGTTTTATGTTTTATGTTGTTTTACGTTGTTTGATGTTTTATTTATTTTTATGTTATGTTTTATGTTGTTTTATGTTATGTTTGATGTTTTATGTTGTTTTATGTTTTATGTTGTTTTACGTTGTTTGATGTTTTATTTATTTTTATTTTATGTTATATGTTGTTTTATGTTATGTTTGATGTTTTATGTTGTATTATTTTAAGTTTTATGTTGTCTATGTTATGTTTTATGTTTTATATTGTTTTATGTTATGTTTGATGTTTTATATTGTTTTATGTTATGATTTATGTTGTTTTATGTTGTTTTATGTTTTATGTTGTTTTACGTTGTTTGATGTTTTATTTATTTTTATGTTATGTTATATGTTGTTTTATGTTATGTTTGATGTTTTATGTTGTATTATTTTATGTTTTATGTTGTTCTATGTTATGTTTTATGTTGTTTTATGATATGTTTGATTTTGTTTTATGTTTGTTTTATTTTGTTTCATGTTATGTTTTATGTTGTATTACGTTGTTTGATGTTTTATTTATTTTTATGTTATGTTATATGTTGTTTTATGTTATGTTTGATGTTTTATGTTGTATTATTTTAAGTTTTATGTTGTCTATGTTATGTTTTATGTTTTATATTGTTTTATGTTATGTTTGATGTTTTATATTGTTTTATGTTATGATTTATGTTGTTTTATGTTGTTTTATGTTTTATGTTGTTTTACGTTGTTTGATGTTTTATTTATTTTTATGTTATGTTATATGTTGTTTTATGTTATGTTTGATGTTTTATGTTGTATTATTTTATGTTTTATGTTGTTCTATGTTATGTTTTATGTTGTTTTATGATATGTTTGATTTTGTTTTATGTTTGTTTTATTTTGTTTCATGTTATGTTTTATGTTGTTTTATGTTGTTTTTTTTAATGTTATGTTTTATGTTGTTTTATGTTTTATGTTGTTTTACGTTGTTTGATGTTTTATTTATTTTTATGTTATGTTTTATGTTGTTTTATGTTATGTTTGATGTTTTATGTTGTATTATTTTAAGTTTTATGTTGTTCTATGTTATGTTTTATGATGTTTTATGATATGTTTGATTTTGTTTTATGTTTGTTTTATTTTGTTTCATGTTATGTTTTATGTCGTTTTATGTTGTTTTTTTTTAATGTTATGTTTTATGTTGTTTTATGTTTTATGTTGTTTTACGTTGTTTGATGTTTTATTTATTTTTATGTTATGTTTTATGTTGTTTTATGTTATGTTTGATGTTTTATATTGTTTTATGTTATGTTTTATTATGTTTTATGTTGTTCTATGTTATGTTTTATGTTGTTTTATGTTGTTTTATGTTATGTTTGATGTTTTATATTGTTTTATGTTATGTTTTATGTTGTTTTATGTTTTATGTTGTTTTACGTTGTTTGATGTTTTATTTATTTTTATGTTATGTTATATGTTGTTTTATGTTATGTTTGATGTTTTATGTTGTATTATTTTATGTTTTATGTTGTTCTATGTTATGTTTTAGTTTGTTTTATGATATGTTTGATGTTGTATTATTTTAAGTTTTATGTTGTTCTATGTTATGTTTTATGTTGTTTTATGTTTTTTTTTTTGTTTCATGTTGTTTGTTTTATTTTGTTTCATATTATGTTCTATGTTGTTTTATATTGTTTGATGTTATGTTTTATGTTGTTTTATGTTGTTTGATGTTTTATGTTGTTTTATGTTATGTTTGATGTTTTATGTTGTATTATTTTATGTTTTATGTTGTTCTATGTTATGTTTTATGTTGTTTTATGTTGTTTTATGTTGTTTTATGTTGTTTTACGTTGTTTGATGTTTTATTTATTTCTATGTTATGTTTTATGTTGTTTTATGTTATGTTTGATGTTTTATGTTGTATTATTTTATGTTTTATGTTGTTCTATGTTATGTTTTATGTTGTTTTATGTTGTTTTATGTTGTTTTATGTTGTTTTATGTTGTTTTATGTTGTTTTACGTTGTTTGATGTTTTATTTATTTCTATGTTATGTTTTATGTTGTTTTATGTTATGTTTGATGTTTTATGTTGTATTATTTTATGTTTTATGTTTTTCTATGTTATGTTTTATGTTGTTTTATGTTGTTTTACGTTGTTTGATGTTTTATTTATTTTTATGTT
Organism: Taudactylus pleione; assembly: GCA_031769625.1. Lineage (NCBI taxonomy): Eukaryota > Metazoa > Chordata > Amphibia > Anura > Myobatrachidae > Taudactylus > Taudactylus pleione. The sequence continues at coordinate 6,791,434 of JAUIMM010000375.1, read as the reverse complement.
ATGTTTCATGTTGTTTTATGTTGTTTTACGTTGTTTGATGTTTTATTTATTTTTATGTTATGTTTTATGTTGTTTTATGTTATGTTTTATGTTTGTTTTACGTTGTTTGATGTTTTATTTATTTTTATGTTATGTTATATGTTGTTTTATGTTATGTTTGATGTTTTATATTGTATTATTTTATGTTTTATGTTGTTCTATGTTAAGTTTTATGTTGTTTTATGATATGTTTGATTTTGTTTTATGTTTGTTTTATTTTGTTTCATGTTATGTTTTATGTTGTTTTATGTTGTTTTTTTTAATGTTATGTTTTATGTTGTTTTACGTTTTAAGTTGTTTTACATAGTTTGATGTTTTATTTATTTTAATGTTATGTTTTATGTTGTTTTATGTCATGTTATGTTGTATTATTTTATGTTTTATGTTGTTCTATGTTATGTTTTATGTTGTTTTATGTTGTTTTATGTTGTTATACGTTGTTTGATGTTTTATTTATTTTTATGTTATGTTTTATGTTGTTTTATGTTATGTTTTATGTTGTTTTATGTTTTATGTTGTTTTACGTTGTTTGATGTTTTATTTATTTTTATGTTATGTTATATGTTGTTTTATGTTATGTTTGATGTTTTATGTTGTATTATTTTATGTTTTATGTTGTTTTATGTTTTATGTTGTTTTACGTTGTTTGATGTTTTATTTATTTTTATGTTATGTTATATGTTGTTTTATGTTATGTTTGATGTTTTATGTTGTATTATTTTAAGTTTTATGTTGTTCTATGTTATGTTTTATGATGTTTTATGATATGTTTGATGTTTTATGTTTGTTTTATTTTGTTTCATGTTATGTTTTATGTTGTTTTACGTTGTTTATGTTTTATGCTGTTTTATGTTTTACATTGTTTTATTTTATGTTTTATGTTTTATGTTATGTTTGATGTTTTATGTTGTTTTACGTTGTTTGATGTTTTATTTATTTTTATGTTATGTTTTATGTTGTTTTATGTTATGTTTGATGTTTTATATTGTTTTATGTTATGTTTTATTATGTTTTATGTTGTTCTATGTTATGTTTTAATTTGTTTTATGTTGTTTTATGGTATGTTTGATGTTTTATATTGTTTTATGTTATGATTTATGTTGTTTTATGTTTTATGTTGTTTTATGTTTTATGTTGTTTTACGTTGTTTGATGTTTTATTTATTTTTATTTTATGTTATATGTTGTTCTATGTTATGTTTGATGTTTTATGTTTAATTATTTTATGTTTTATGTTGTTCTATGTTATGTTTTATGTTGTTTTATGATATGTTTGATTTTGTTTTATGTTTGTTTTATTTTGTTTCATGTTATGTTTTATGTTGTTTTATGTTGTTTTTTTAATGTTATGTTTTATGTTGTTTTACGTTGTTTGATGTTTTATTTATTTTTATGTTATGTTATATGTTGTTTTATGTTATGTTTGATGTTTTATGTTGTATTATTTTAAGTTTTATGTTGTCTATGTTATGTTTTATGTTTTATATTGTTTTATGTTATGTTTTATGTTGTTTTATGTTGTTTTTTTTAATGTTATGTTTTATGTTGTTTTATGTTTACGTTGTTTTACGTTGTTTGTTGTTTTTTTATGTTATGTTTAATGTTTTTTTATGTTTTATGTTGTTTTACGTTGTTTGATGTTTTATTTATTTTTATGTTATGTTTTATGTTGTTTTATGTTATGTTTGATGTTTTATATTGTTTTATGTTATGTTTTATTATGTTTTATGTTGTTCTATGTTATGTTTTATGTTGTTTTATGTTGTTTTATGTTATGTTTGATGTTTTATATTGTTTTATGTTATGTTTAATGTTGTTTTATGTTTTATGTTGTTTTACGTTGTTTGATGTTTTATTTATTTTTATGTTATGTTTTATGTTGTTCTATGTTATGTTTGCTGTTTTATATTGTTTTATGTTATGTTTTATTATGTTTTATGTTGTTCTATGTTATGTTTTATGTTGTTTTATGTTGTTTTATGTTATGTTTGATGTTTTATATTGTTTTATGTTATGTTTTATGTTGTTTTATGTTATATGTTGTTTTATGTTATGTTTGATGTTTTATGTTGTATTATTTTATGTTTTATGTTGTTCTATGTTATGTTTTATGTTGTTTTATGATATGTTTGATGTTGTTTTACGTTGTTTGATGTTTTATTTATTTTTATGTTATGTTTTATGTTGTTTTATGTTATGTTTTATGTTGTTTAATGTTGTTTTATGTTGTTTTACGTTGTTTGATGTTTTATGTTTGTTTTACGTTGTTTGATGTTTTATTTATTTTTATGTTATGTTATATGTTGTTTTATGTTATGTTTGATGTTTTATATTGTATTATTTTATGTGTTATGTTGTTCTATGTTATGTTTTATGTTGTTTTATGATATGTTTGATTTTGTTTTATGTTTGTTTTAATTTGTTTCATGTTATGTTTTATGTTGTTTTATGTTGTTTTTTTAATGTTATGTTTTATGTTGTTTTACGTTTTAAGTTGTTTTACATTGTTTGATGTTTTATTTATTTTAATGTTATGTTTTATGTTGTTTTATGTCATGTTATGTTGTATTATTTTATGTTTTATGTTGATCTATGTTATGTTTTATGTTGTTTTATGTTGTTTTACGTTGTTTGATGTTTTATTTATTTTTATGTTATGTTATATGTTGTTTTATGTTATGTTTGATGTTTTATGTTGTATTATTTTATATTTTATGTTGTTTTATGTTTTATGTTGTTTTACGTTGTTTGATGTTTTATTTATTTTTATGTTATGTTATATGTTGTTTTATGTTATGTTTGATGTTTTATGTTGTATTATTTTAAGTTTTATGTTGTTCTATGTTATGTTTTATGATGTTTTATGATATGTTTGATGTTTTATGTTTGTTTTATTTTGTTTCATGTTATGTTTTATGTTGTTTTACGTTGTTTGATGTTTTATGTTGTTTTATGTTTTACATTGTTTTATTTTATGTTTTATGTTATGTTTTATGTTTTATGTTGTTTTACGTTGTTTGATGTTTTATTTATTTTTATGTTATGTTTTATGTTGTTTTATGTTATGTTTGATGTTTTATATTGTTTTATGTTATGTTTTATTATGTTTTATGTTGTTCTATGTTATGTTTTAATTTGTTTTATGTTGTTTTATGTTATGTTTGATGTTTTATGTTGTTTTACGTTGTTTGATGTTTTATTTATTTTTATGTTATGTTATATGTTGTTTTATGTTATGTTTGATGTTTTATGTTGTATTATTTTAAGTTTTATGTTGTCTATGTTATGTTTTATGTTTTATATTGTTTTATGTTATGTTTGATGTTTTATATTGTTTTATGTTATGATTTATGTTGTTTTATGTTGTTTTATGTTTTATGTTGTTTTACGTTGTTTGATGTTTTATTTATTTTTATGTTATGTTATATGTTGTTTTATGTTATGTTTGATGTTTTATGTTGTATTATTTTATGTTTTATGTTGTTCTATGTTATGTTTTATGTTGTTTTATGATATGTTTGATTTTGTTTTATGTTTGTTTTATTTTGTTTCATGTTATGTTTTATGTTGTATTACGTTGTTTGATGTTTTATTTATTTTTATGTTATGTTATATGTTGTTTTATGTTATGTTTGATGTTTTATGTTGTATTATTTTAAGTTTTATGTTGTCTATGTTATGTTTTATGTTTTATATTGTTTTATGTTATGTTTTATGTTGTTTTATGTTGTTTTTTTTAATGTTATGTTTTATGTTGTTTTATGTTTACGTTGTTTTACGTTGTTTGTTGTTTTTTTATGTTATGTTTAATGTTTTTTTATGTTTTATGTTGTTTTACGTTGTTTGATGTTTTATTTATTTTTATGTTATGTTTTATGTTGTTTTATGTTATGTTTGATGTTTTATATTGTTTTATGTTATGTTTTATTATGTTTTATGTTGTTCTATGTTATGTTTTATGTTGTTTTATGTTGTTTTATGTTATGTTTGATGTTTTATATTGTTTTATGTTATGTTTAATGTTGTTTAATGTTTTATGTTGTTTTACGTTGTTTGATGTTTTATTTATTTTTATGTTATGTTTTATGTTGTTCTATGTTATGTTTGCTGTTTTATATTGTTTTATGTTATGTTTTATTATGTTTTATGTTGTTCTATGTTATGTTTTATGTTGTTTTATGTTGTTTTATGTTATGTTTGATGTTTTATATTGTTTTATGTTATGTTTTATGTTGTTTTATGTTATATGTTGTTTTATGTTATGTTTGATGTTTTATGTTGTATTATTTTATGTTTTATGTTGTTCTATGTTATGTTTTATGTTGTTTTATGATATGTTTGATGTTGTTTTACGTTGTTTGATGTTTTATTTATTTTTATGTTATGTTTTATGTTGTTTTATGTTATGTTTTATGTTGTTTAATGTTGTTTTATGTTGTTTTACGTTGTTTGATGTTTTATGTTTGTTTTACGTTGTTTGATGTTTTATTTATTTTTATGTTATGTTATATGTTGTTTTATGTTATGTTTGATGTTTTATATTGTATTATTTTATGTGTTATGTTGTTCTATGTTATGTTTTATGTTGTTTTATGATATGTTTGATTTTGTTTTATGTTTGTTTTAATTTGTTTCATGTTATGTTTTATGTTGTTTTATGTTGTTTTTTTAATGTTATGTTTTATGTTGTTTTACGTTTTAAGTTGTTTTACATTGTTTGATGTTTTATTTATTTTAATGTTATGTTTTATGTTGTTTTATGTCATGTTATGTTGTATTATTTTATGTTTTATGTTGATCTATGTTATGTTTTATGTTGTTTTATGTTGTTTTACGTTGTTTGATGTTTTATTTATTTTTATGTTATGTTATATGTTGTTTTATGTTATGTTTGATGTTTTATGTTGTATTATTTTATGTTTTATGTTGTTTTATGTTTTATGTTGTTTTACGTTGTTTGATGTTTTATTTATTTTTATGTTATGTTATATGTTGTTTTATGTTATGTTTGATGTTTTATGTTGTATTATTTTAAGTTTTATGTTGTTCTATGTTATGTTTTATGATGTTTTATGATATGTTTGATGTTTTATGTTTGTTTTATTTTGTTTCATGTTATGTTTTATGTTGTTTTACGTTGTTTGATGTTTTATGTTGTTTTATGTTTTACATTGTTTTATTTTATGTTTTATGTTATGTTTTATGTTTTATGTTGTTTTACGTTGTTTGATGTTTTATTTATTTTTATGTTATGTTTTATGTTGTTTTATGTTATGTTTGATGTTTTATATTGTTTTATGTTATGTTTTATTATGTTTTATGTTGTTCTATGTTATGTTTTAATTTGTTTTATGTTGTTTTATGTTATGTTTGATGTTTTATGTTGTTTTACGTTGTTTGATGTTTTATTTATTTTTATGTTATGTTATATGTTGTTTTATGTTATGTTTGATGTTTTATGTTGTATTATTTTAAGTTTTATGTTGTCTATGTTATGTTTTATGTTTTATATTGTTTTATGTTATGTTTGATGTTTTATATTGTTTTATGTTATGATTTATGTTGTTTTATGTTGTTTTATGTTTTATGTTGTTTTACGTTGTTTGATGTTTTATTTATTTTTATGTTATGTTATATGTTGTTTTATGTTATGTTTGATGTTTTATGTTGTATTATTTTATGTTTTATGTTGTTCTATGTTATGTTTTATGTTGTTTTATGATATGTTTGATTTTGTTTTATGTTTGTTTTATTTTGTTTCATGTTATGTTTTATGTTGTATTACGTTGTTTGATGTTTTATTTATTTTTATGTTATGTTATATGTTGTTTTATGTTATGTTTGATGTTTTATGTTGTATTATTTTAAGTTTTATGTTGTCTATGTTATGTTTTATGTTTTATATTGTTTTATGTTATGTTTGATGTTTTATATTGTTTTATGTTATGATTTATGTTGTTTTATGTTGTTTTATGTTTTATGTTGTTTTACGTTGTTTGATGTTTTATTTATTTTTATGTTATGTTATATGTTGTTTTATGTTATGTTTGATGTTTTATGTTGTATTATTTTATGTTTTATGTTGTTCTATGTTATGTTTTATGTTGTTTTATGATATGTTTGATTTTGTTTTATGTTTGTTTTATTTTGTTTCATGTTATGTTTTATGTTGTTTTATGTTTTTTTTTTTAATGTTATGTTTTATGTTGTTTTATGTTTTATGTTGTTTTACGTTGTTTGATGTTTTATTTATTTTTATGTTATGTTTTATGTTGTTTTATGTTATGTTTGATGTTTTATGTTGTATTATTTTAAGTTTTATGTTGTTCTATGTTATGTTTTATGATGTTTTATGATATGTTTGATTTTGTTTTATGTTTGTTTTATTTTGTTTCATGTTATGTTTTATGTTGTTTTATGTTGTTTTTTTTAATGTTATGTTTTATGTTGTTTTATGTTTTATGTTGTTTTACGTTGTTTGATGTTTTATTTATTTTTATGTTATGTTTTATGTTGTTTTATGTTATGTTTGATGTTTTATATTGTTTTATGTTATGTTTTATTATGTTTTATGTTCTATGTTATGTTTTATGTTGTTTTATGTTGTTTTATGTTATGTTTGATGTTTTATATTGTTTTATGTTATGTTTTATGTTGTTTTATGTTTTATGTTGTTTTACGTTGTTTGATGTTTTATTTATTTTTATGTTATGTTATATGTTGTTTTATGTTATGTTTGATGTTTTATGTTGTATTATTTTATGTTTTAAGTTGTTCTATGTTATGTTTTATTTTGTTTTATGATATGTTTGATGTTGTATTATTTTAAGTTTTATGTTGTTCTATGTTATGTTTTATGTTGTTTTATGTTTTTTTTTTTGTTTTATGTTGTTTGTTTTATTTTGTTTCATATTATGTTCTATGTTGTTTTATATTGTTTGATGTTATGTTTTATGTTGTTTTATGTTGTTTGATGTTTTATGTTGTTTTATGTTATGTTTGATGTTTTATGTTGTATTATTTTATGTTTTATGTTGTTCTATTTTATGTTTTATGTTGTTTTATGTTGTTTTATGTTGTTTTATGTTGTTTTACGTTGTTTGATGTTTTATTTATTTCTATGTTATGTTTTATGTTGTTTTATGTTATGTTTGATGTTTTATGTTGTATTATTTTATGTTTTATGTTTTTCTATGTTATGTTTTATGTTGTTTTATGTTGTTTTATGTTGTTTGATGTTTTATTTATTTTTATGTTATGTTTTATGTTGTTTTATGTTGTTTTACGTTGTTTGATGTTTTATTTATTTTTATGTTATGTTTTATGTTGTTTTATGTTATGTTTTATGTTGTTTAATGTTGTTTTATGTTGTTTTACGTTGTTTGATGTTTTATGTTTGTTTTACGTTGTTTGATGTTTTATTTATTTTTATGTTATGTTATATGTTGTTTTATGTTATGTTTGATGTTTTATATTGTATTATTTTATGTTTTATGTTGTTCTATGTTAAGTTTTATGTTGTTTTATGATATGTTTGATTTTGTTTTATGTTTGTTTTATTTTGTTTCATGTTATGTTTTATGTTGTTTTATGTTGTTTTTTTTAATGTTATGTTTTATGTTGTTTTACGTTTTAAGTTGTTTTACATAGTTTGATGTTTTATTTATTTTAATGTTATGTTTTATGTTGTTTTATGTCATGTTATGTTGTATTATTTTATGTTTTATGTTGTTCTATGTTATGTTTTATGTTGTTTTATGTTGTTTTATGTTGTTATACGTTGTTTGATGTTTTATTTATTTTTATGTTATGTTTTATGTTGTTTTATGTTATGTTTTATGTTGTTTTATGTTTTATGTTGTTTTACGTTGTTTGATGTTTTATTTATTTTTATGTTATGTTATATGTTGTTTTATGTTATGTTTGATGTTTTATGTTGTATTATTTTATGTTTTATGTTGTTTTATGTTTTATGTTGTTTTACGTTGTTTGATGTTTTATTTATTTTTATGTTATGTTATATGTTGTTTTATGTTATGTTTGATGTTTTATGTTGTATTATTTTAAGTTTTATGTTGTTCTATGTTATGTTTTATGATGTTTTATGATATGTTTGATGTTTTATGTTTGTTTTATTTTGTTTCATGTTATGTTTTATGTTGTTTTACGTTGTTTATGTTTTATGTTGTTTTATGTTTTACATTGTTTTATTTTATGTTTTATGTTTTATGTTATGTTTTATGTTTTATGTTGTTTTACTTTGTTTGATGTTTTATTTATTTTTATGTTATGTTTTATGTTGTTTTATGGTATGTTTGATGTTTTATATTGTTTTATGTTATGATTTATGTTGTTTTATGTTTTATGTTGTTTTATGTTTTATGTTGTTTTACGTTGTTTGATGTTTTATTTATTTTTATTTTATGTTATATGTTGTTCTATGTTATGTTTGATGTTTTATGTTTAATTATTTTATGTTTTATGTTGTTCTATGTTATGTTTTATGTTGTTTTATGATATGTTTGATTTTGTTTTATGTTTGTTTTATTTTGTTTCATGTTATATTTTATGTTGTTTTATGTTGTTTTTTTAATGTTATGTTTTATGTTGTTTTACGTTGTTTGATGTTTTATTTATTTTTATGTTATGTTATATGTTGTTTTATGTTATGTTTGATGTTTTATGTTGTATTATTTTAAGTTTTATGTTGTCTATGTTATGTTTTATGTTTTATATTGTTTTATGTTATGTTTTATGTTGTTTTATGTTGTTTTTTTTAATGTTATGTTTTATGTTGTTTTATGTTTACGTTGTTTTACGTTGTTTGTTGTTTTTTTATGTTATGTTTAATGTTTTTTTATGTTTTATGTTGTTTTACGTTGTTTGATGTTTTATTTATTTTTATGTTATGTTTTATGTTGTTTTATGTTATGTTTGATGTTTTATATTGTTTTATGTTATGTTTTATTATGTTTTATGTTGTTCTATGTTATGTTTTATGTTGTTTTATGTTATGTTTGATGTTTTATATTGTTTTATGTTATGTTTAATGTTGTTTTATGTTTTATGTTGTTTTACGTTGTTTGATGTTTTATTTATTTTTATGTTATGTTTTATGTTGTTTTATGTTATGTTTGCTGTTTTATATTGTTTTATGTTATGTTTTATTATGTTTTATGTTGTTCTATGTTATGTTTTATGTTGTTTTATGTTATGTTTGAAGTTTTATATTGTTTTATGTTATGTTTTATGTTGTTTTATGTTATATGTTGTTTTATGTTATGTTTGATGTTTTATGTTGTATTATTTTATGTTTTATGTTGTTCTATGTTATGTTTTATGTTGTTTTATGATATGTTTGATGTTGTTTTATGTTGTTTGATGTTTTATGTTGTTTTATGTTATGTTTGATGTTTTATGTTGTATTATTTTATGTTTTATGTTGTTCTATGTTATGTTTTATGTTGTTTTATGTTGTTTTATGTTGTTTTACGTTGTTTGATGTTTTATTCATTTTTATGTTATGTTTTATGTTGTTTTATGTTATGTTTGATGTTTTATGTTGTATTATTTTATGTTTTATGTTGTTCTATGTTATGTTTTATGTTGTTTTATGTTGTTTTATGTTGTATTATGTTGTTTGATGTTTTATTTATTTTTATGTTATGTTTTATGTTGTTTTATGTTGTTTTACGTTGTTTGATGTTTTATTTATTTTTATGTTATGTTTTATGTTGTTTTATGTTATGTTTTATGTTGTTTGATGTTTTATTTATTTTTATGTTATGTTATATGTTGTTTTATGTTATGTTTGATGTTTTATGTTGTATTATTTTATGTTTTATGTTGTTCTATGTTATGTTTTAGTTTGTTTTATGATATGTTTGATGTTGTATTATTTTAAGTTTTATGTTGTTCTATGTTATGTTTTATGTTGTTTTATGTTTTTTTTTTTGTTTCATGTTGTTTGTTTTATTTTGTTTCATATTATGTTCTATGTTGTTTTATATTGTTTGATGTTATGTTTTATGTTGTTTTATGTTGTTTGATGTTTTATGTTGTTTTATGTTATGTTTGATGTTTTATGTTGTATTATTTTATGTTTTATGTTGTTCTATGTTATGTTTTATGTTGTTTTATGTTGTTTTATGTTGTTTTATGTTGTTTTACGTTGTTTGATGTTTTATTTATTTCTATGTTATGTTTTATGTTGTTTTATGTTATGTTTGATGTTTTATGTTGTATTATTTTATGTTTTATGTTGTTCTATGTTATGTTTTATGTTGTTTTATGTTGTTTTATGTTGTTTTATGTTGTTTTATGTTGTTTTACGTTGTTTGATGTTTTATTTATTTCTATGTTATGTTTTATGTTGTTTTATGTTATGTTTGATGTTTTATGTTGTATTATTTTATGTTTTATGTTTTTCTATGTTATGTTTTATGTTGTTTTATGTTGTTTTACGTTGTTTGATGTTTTATTTATTTTTATGTTATGTTTCATGTTGTTTTATGTTGTTTTACGTTGTTTGATGTTTTATTTATTTTTATGTTATGTTTTATGTTGTTTTATGTTATGTTTTATGTTTGTTTTACGTTGTTTGATGTTTTATTTATTTTTATGTTATGTTATATGTTGTTTTATGTTATGTTTGATGTTTTATATTGTATTATTTTATGTTTTATGTTGTTCTATGTTAAGTTTTATGTTGTTTTATGATATGTTTGATTTTGTTTTATGTTTGTTTTATTTTGTTTCATGTTATGTTTTATGTTGTTTTATGTTGTTTTTTTTAATGTTATGTTTTATGTTGTTTTACGTTTTAAGTTGTTTTACATAGTTTGATGTTTTATTTATTTTAATGTTATGTTTTATGTTGTTTTATGTCATGTTATGTTGTATTATTTTATGTTTTATGTTGTTCTATGTTATGTTTTATGTTGTTTTATGTTGTTTTATGTTGTTATACGTTGTTTGATGTTTTATTTATTTTTATGTTATGTTTTATGTTGTTTTATGTTATGTTTTATGTTGTTTTATGTTTTATGTTGTTTTACGTTGTTTGATGTTTTATTTATTTTTATGTTATGTTATATGTTGTTTTATGTTATGTTTGATGTTTTATGTTGTATTATTTTAAGTTTTATGTTGTTCTATGTTATGTTTTATGATGTTTTATGATATGTTTGATGTTTTATGTTTGTTTTATTTTGTTTCATGTTATGTTTTCTGTTGTTTTACGTTGTTTGATGTTTTATGTTGTTTTATGTTTTACATTGTTTTATTTTATGTTTTATGTTTTATGTTATGTTTTATGTTTTATGTTGTTTTACGTTGTTTGATGTTTTATTTATTTTTATGTTATGTTTTATGTTGTTTTATGTTATGTTTGATGTTTTATATTGTTTTATGTTATGTTTTATTATGTTTTATGTTGTTCTATGTTATGTTTTAATTTGTTTTATGTTGTTTTATGTTATGTTTGATGTTTTATATTGTTTTATGTTATGATTTATGTTGTTTTATGTTTTATGTTGTTTTATGTTTTATGTTGTTTTACGTTGTTTGATGTTTTATTTATTTTTATTTTATGTTATATGTTGTTTTATGTTATGTTTGATGTTTTATGTTGTATTATTTTAAGTTTTATGTTGTCTATGTTATGTTTTATGTTTTATATTGTTTTATGTTATGTTTGATGTTTTATATTGTTTTATGTTATGATTTATGTTGTTTTATGTTGTTTTATGTTTTATGTTGTTTTACGTTGTTTGATGTTTTATTTATTTTTATGTTATGTTATATGTTGTTTTATGTTATGTTTGATGTTTTATGTTGTATTATTTTATGTTTTATGTTGTTCTATGTTATGTTTTATGTTGTTTTATGATATGTTTGATTTTGTTTTATGTTTGTTTTATTTTGTTTCATGTTATGTTTTATGTTGTATTACGTTGTTTGATGTTTTATTTATTTTTATGTTATGTTATATGTTGTTTTATGTTATGTTTGATGTTTTATGTTGTATTATTTTAAGTTTTATGTTGTCTATGTTATGTTTTATGTTTTATATTGTTTTATGTTATGTTTGATGTTTTATATTGTTTTATGTTATGATTTATGTTGTTTTATGTTGTTTTATGTTTTATGTTGTTTTACGTTGTTTGATGTTTTATTTATTTTTATGTTATGTTATATGTTGTTTTATGTTATGTTTGATGTTTTATGTTGTATTATTTTATGTTTTATGTTGTTCTATGTTATGTTTTATGTTGTTTTATGATATGTTTGATTTTGTTTTATGTTTGTTTTATTTTGTTTCATGTTATGTTTTATGTTGTTTTATGTTGTTTTTTTTAATGTTATGTTTTATGTTGTTTTATGTTTTATGTTGTTTTACGTTGTTTGATGTTTTATTTATTTTTATGTTATGTTTTATGTTGTTTTATGTTATGTTTGATGTTTTATGTTGTATTATTTTAAGTTTTATGTTGTTCTATGTTATGTTTTATGATGTTTTATGATATGTTTGATTTTGTTTTATGTTTGTTTTATTTTGTTTCATGTTATGTTTTATGTCGTTTTATGTTGTTTTTTTTTAATGTTATGTTTTATGTTGTTTTATGTTTTATGTTGTTTTACGTTGTTTGATGTTTTATTTATTTTTATGTTATGTTTTATGTTGTTTTATGTTATGTTTGATGTTTTATATTGTTTTATGTTATGTTTTATTATGTTTTATGTTGTTCTATGTTATGTTTTATGTTGTTTTATGTTGTTTTATGTTATGTTTGATGTTTTATATTGTTTTATGTTATGTTTTATGTTGTTTTATGTTTTATGTTGTTTTACGTTGTTTGATGTTTTATTTATTTTTATGTTATGTTATATGTTGTTTTATGTTATGTTTGATGTTTTATGTTGTATTATTTTATGTTTTATGTTGTTCTATGTTATGTTTTAGTTTGTTTTATGATATGTTTGATGTTGTATTATTTTAAGTTTTATGTTGTTCTATGTTATGTTTTATGTTGTTTTATGTTTTTTTTTTTGTTTCATGTTGTTTGTTTTATTTTGTTTCATATTATGTTCTATGTTGTTTTATATTGTTTGATGTTATGTTTTATGTTGTTTTATGTTGTTTGATGTTTTATGTTGTTTTATGTTATGTTTGATGTTTTATGTTGTATTATTTTATGTTTTATGTTGTTCTATGTTATGTTTTATGTTGTTTTATGTTGTTTTATGTTGTTTTATGTTGTTTTACGTTGTTTGATGTTTTATTTATTTCTATGTTATGTTTTATGTTGTTTTATGTTATGTTTGATGTTTTATGTTGTATTATTTTATGTTTTATGTTGTTCTATGTTATGTTTTATGTTGTTTTATGTTGTTTTATGTTGTTTTATGTTGTTTTATGTTGTTTTACGTTGTTTGATGTTTTATTTATTTCTATGTTATGTTTTATGTTGTTTTATGTTATGTTTGATGTTTTATGTTGTATTATTTTATGTTTTATGTTTTTCTATGTTATGTTTTATGTTGTTTTATGTTGTTTTACGTTGTTTGATGTTTTATTTATTTTTATGTTATGTTTCATGTTGTTTTATGTTGTTTTACGTTGTTTGATGTTTTATTTATTTTTATGTTATGTTTTATGTTGTTTTATGTTATGTTTTATGTTTGTTTTACGTTGTTTGATGTTTTATTTATTTTTATGTTATGTTATATGTTGTTTTATGTTATGTTTGATGTTTTATATTGTATTATTTTATGTTTTATGTTGTTCTATGTTAAGTTTTATGTTGTTTTATGATATGTTTGATTTTGTTTTATGTTTGTTTTATTTTGTTTCATGTTATGTTTTATGTTGTTTTATGTTGTTTTTTTTAATGTTATGTTTTATGTTGTTTTACGTTTTAAGTTGTTTTACATAGTTTGATGTTTTATTTATTTTAATGTTATGTTTTATGTTGTTTTATGTCATGTTATGTTGTATTATTTTATGTTTTATGTTGTTCTATGTTATGTTTTATGTTGTTTTATGTTGTTTTATGTTGTTATACGTTGTTTGATGTTTTATTTATTTTTATGTTATGTTTTATGTTGTTTTATGTTATGTTTTATGTTGTTTTATGTTTTATGTTGTTTTACGTTGTTTGATGTTTTATTTATTTTTATGTTATGTTATATGTTGTTTTATGTTATGTTTGATGTTTTATGTTGTATTATTTTATGTTTTATGTTGTTTTATGTTTTATGTTGTTTTACGTTGTTTGATGTTTTATTTATTTTTATGTTATGTTATATGTTGTTTTATGTTATGTTTGATGTTTTATGTTGTATTATTTTAAGTTTTATGTTGTTCTATGTTATGTTTTATGTTGTTTTATGATATGTTTGATTTTGTTTTATGTTTGTTTTATTTTGTTTCATGTTATGTTTTATGTTGTTTTATGTTGTTTTTTTTAATGTTATGTTTTATGTTGTTTTATGTTTTATGTTGTTTTACGTTGTTTGATGTTTTATTTATTTTAATGTTATGTTTTATGTTGTTTTATGTCATGTTATGTTGTATTATTTTATGTTTTATGTTGATCTATGTTATGTTTTATGTTGTTTTATGTTGTTTTATGTTGTTATACGTTGTTTGATGTTTTATTTATTTTTATGTTATGTTTTATGTTGTTTTATGTTATGTTTTATGTTGTTTTATGTTTTATGTTGTTTTACGTTGTTTGATGTTTTATTTATTTTTATGTTATGTTATATGTTGTTTTATGTTATGTTTGATGTTTTATGTTGTATTATTTTATGTTTTATGTTGTTTTATGTTTTATGTTGTTTTACGTTGTTTGATGTTTTATTTATTTTTATGTTATGTTATATGTTGTTTTATGTTATGTTTGATGTTTTATGTTGTATTATTTTAAGTTTTATGTTGTTCTATGTTATGTTTTATGATGTTTTATGATATGTTTGATGTTTTATGTTTGTTTTATTTTGTTTCATGTTATGTTTTATGTTGTTTTACGTTGTTTATGTTTTATGTTGTTTTATGTTTTACATTGTTTTATTTTATGTTTTATGTTTTATGTTATGTTTTATGTTTTATGTTGTTTTACTTTGTTTGATGTTTTATTTATTTTTATGTTATGTTTTATGTTGTTTTATGGTATGTTTGATGTTTTATATTGTTTTATGTTATGATTTATGTTGTTTTATGTTTTATGTTGTTTTATGTTTTATGTTGTTTTACGTTGTTTGATGTTTTATTTATTTTTATTTTATGTTATATGTTGTTCTATGTTATGTTTGATGTTTTATGTTTAATTATTTTATGTTTTATGTTGTTCTATGTTATGTTTTATGTTGTTTTATGATATGTTTGATTTTGTTTTATGTTTGTTTTATTTTGTTTCATGTTATATTTTATGTTGTTTTATGTTGTTTTTTTAATGTTATGTTTTATGTTGTTTTACGTTGTTTGATGTTTTATTTATTTTTATGTTATGTTATATGTTGTTTTATGTTATGTTTGATGTTTTATGTTGTATTATTTTAAGTTTTATGTTGTCTATGTTATGTTTTATGTTTTATATTGTTTTATGTTATGTTTTATGTTGTTTTATGTTGTTTTTTTTAATGTTATGTTTTATGTTGTTTTATGTTTACGTTGTTTTACATTGTTTGTTGTTTTTTTATGTTATGTTTAATGTTTTTTTATGTTTTATGTTGTTTTATGTTGTTTGATGTTTTATTTATTTTTATGTTATGTTTTATGTTGTTTTATGTTATGTTTGATGTTTTATATTGTTTTATGTTATGTTTTATTATGTTTTATGTTGTTCTATGTTATGTTTTATGTTGTTTTATGTTATGTTTGATGTTTTATATTGTTTTATGTTATGTTTAATGTTGTTTTATGTTTTATGTTGTTTTACGTTGTTTGATGTTTTATTTATTTTTATGTTATGTTATATGTTGTTTTATGTTATGTTTGATGTTTTATGTTGTATTATTTTAAGTTTTATGTTGTCTATGTTATGTTTTATGTTTTATATTGTTTTATGTTATGTTTTATGTTGTTTTATGTTGTTTTTTTTAATGTTATGTTTTATGTTGTTTTATGTTTACGTTGTTTTACATTGTTTGTTGTTTTTTTATGTTATGTTTAATGTTTTTTTATGTTTTATGTTGTTTTACGTTGTTTGATGTTTTATTTATTTTTATGTTATGTTTTATGTTGTTTTATGTTATGTTTGATGTTTTATATTGTTTTATGTTATGTTTTATTATGTTTTATGTTGTTCTATGTTATGTTTTATGTTGTTTTATGTTATGTTTGATGTTTTATATTGTTTTATGTTATGTTTTATTATGTTTTATGTTGTTCTATGTTATGTTTTATGTTGTTTTATGTTATGTTTGATGTTTTATATTGTTTTATGTTATGTTTAATGTTGTTTTATGTTTTATGTTGTTTTACGTTGTTTGATGTTTTATTTATTTTTATGTTATGTTTTATGTTGTTTTATGTTATGTTTGCTGTTTTATATTGTTTTATGTTATGTTTTATTATGTTTTATGTTGTTCTATGTTATGTTTTATGTTGTTTTATGTTATGTTTGAAGTTTTATATTGTTTTATGTTATGTTTTATGTTGTTTTATGTTATATGTTGTTTTATGTTATGTTTGATGTTTTATGTTGTATTATTTTATGTTTTATGTTGTTCTATGTTATGTTTTATGTTGTTTTATGATATGTTTGATGTTGTTTTATGTTGTTTGATGTTTTATGTTGTTTTATGTTATGTTTGATGTTTTATGTTGTATTATTTTATGTTTTATGTTGTTCTATGTTATGTTTTATGTTGTTTTATGTTGTTTTATGTTGTTTTACGTTGTTTGATGTTTTATTCATTTTTATGTTATGTTTTATGTTGTTTTATGTTATGTTTGATGTTTTATGTTGTATTATTTTATGTTTTATGTTGTTTCATGTTATGTTTTATGTTGTTTTATGTTGTTTTTTTTAATGTTATGTTTTATGTTGTTTTATGTTTTATGTTGTTTTACGTTGTTTGATGTTTTATTTATTTTAATGTTATGTTTTATGTTGTTTTATGTCATGTTATGTTGTATTATTTTATGTTTTATGTTGTTCTATGTTATGTTTTATGTTGTTTTATGTTGTTTTATGTTGTTTTACATTGTTTGATGTTTTATTTATTTTTATGTTATGTTTTATGTTGTTTTATGTTATGTTTTATGTTGTTTTATGTTTTATGTTGTTTTACGTTGTTTGATGTTTTATTTATTTTTATGTTATGTTATATGTTGTTTTATGTTATGTTTGATGTTTTATGTTGTATTATTTTATGTTTTATGTTGTTTTATGATATGTTTGATTTTGTTTTATGTTTGTTTTATTTTGTTTCATGTTATGTTTTATGTTGTTTTATGGTTTTTTTTTTTAATGTTATGTTTTATGTTGTTTTATGTTTTATGTTGTTTTACATTGTTTAATGTTTTATTTATTTTTATGTTATGTTATATGTTGTTTTATGTTATGTTTGATGTTTTATGTTGTATTATTTTAAGTTTTATGTTGTTCTATGTTATGTTTTATGATGTTTCATGATATGTTTGATGCTTTATGTTTGTTTTATTTTGTTTCATGTTATGTTTTATGTTGTTTTACGTTGTTTGATGTTTTATGTTGTTTTATGTTTTACATTGTTTTATTTTATGTTTTATGTTGTTTTATGTTTTATGTTGTTTTACGTTGTTTGATGTTTTATTTATTTTAATGTTATGTTTTATGTTGTTTTATGTTATGTTTTATGTTGTTTAATGTTGTTTTATGTTGTTTTACGTTGTTTGATGTTGTTTTATGTTTGTTTTACGTTGTTTGATGTTTTATTTATTTTTATGTTATGTTATATGTTGTTTTATGTTATGTTTGATGTTTTATATTGTATTATTTTATGTTTTATGTTCTTCTATGTTATGTTTTATGTTGTTTTATGATATGTTTGATTTTGTTTTATGTTTGTTTTATTTTGTTCTATGTTATGTTTTATGTTGTTTTATGTTGTTTTATGTTGTTTTACGTTGTTTGATGTTTTATTTATTTTTATGTTATGTTTTATGTTGTTTTATGTTATGTTTTATGTTGTTTTATGTTTTATGTTGTTTTACGTTGTTTGATGTTTTATTTATTTTTATGTTATGTTATATGTTGTTTTATGTTATGTTTGATGTTTTATGTTGTATTATTTTATGTTTTATGTTGTTTTATGATATGTTTGATTTTGTTTTATGTTATGTTTTATGTTGTTTAATGTTTTATGTTGTTTTACGTTGTTTGATGTTGTTTTATGTTTGTTTTACGTTGTTTGATGTTTTATTTATTTTTATGTTATGTTATATGTTGTTTTATGTTATGTTTGATGTTTTATATTGTATTATTTTATGTTTTATGTTGTTCTATGTTATGTTTTATGTTGTTTTATATTGTTTTATGTTATGTTTGATGTTTTATATTGTTTTATGTTATGTTTAATGTTGTTTTATGTTTTATGTTGTTTTACGTTGTTTGATGTTTTATTTATTTTTATGTTATGTTTTATGTTGTTTTATGTTATGTTTGCTGTTTTATATTGTTTTATGTTATGTTTTATTATGTTGTATGTTGTTCTATGTTATGTTTTATGTTGTTTTATGTTGTTTTACGTTGTTTGATGTTGTTTTATGTTTGTTTTACGTTGTTTGATGTTTTATTTATTTTTATGTTATGTTATATGTTGTTTTATGTTATGTTTGATGTTTTATATTGTATTATTTTATGTTTTATGTTGTTCTATGTTATGTTTTATGTTGTTTTATGATATGTTTGATTTTGTTTTATGTTTGTTTTATTTTGTTTCATGTTATATTTTATGTTGTTTTATGTTGTTTTTTTAATGTTATGTTTTATGTTGTTTTACGTTGTTTGATGTTTTATTTATTTTTATGTTATGTTATATGTTGTTTTATGTTATGTTTGATGTTTTATGTTGTATTATTTTAAGTTTTATGTTGTCTATGTTATGTTTTATGTTTTATATTGTTTTATGTTATGTTTTATGTTGTTTTATGTTGTTTTTTTTAATGTTATGTTTTATGTTGTTTTATGTTTACGTTGTTTTACGTTGTTTGTTGTTTTTTTATGTTATGTTTAATGTTTTTTTATGTTTTATGTTGTTTTACGTTGTTTGATGTTTTATTTATTTTTATGTTATGTTTTATGTTGTTTTATGTTATGTTTGATGTTTTATATTGTTTTATGTTATGTTTTATTATGTTTTATGTTGTTCTATGTTATGTTTTATGTTGTTTTATGTTATGTTTGATGTTTTATATTGTTTTATGTTATGTTTAATGTTGTTTTATGTTTTATGTTGTTTTACGTTGTTTGATGTTTTATTTATTTTTATGTTATGTTTTATGTTGTTTTATGTTATGTTTGCTGTTTTATATTGTTTTATGTTATGTTTTATTATGTTTTATGTTGTTCTATGTTATGTTTTATGTTGTTTTATGTTGTTTTATGTTATGTTTGAAGTTTTATATTGTTTTATGTTATGTTTTATGTTGTTTTATGTTATATGTTGTTTTATGTTATGTTTGATGTTTTATGTTGTATTATTTTATGTTTTATGTTGTTCTATGTTATGTTTTATGTTGTTTTATGATATGTTTGATGTTGTTTTATGTTGTTTGATGTTTTATGTTGTTTTATGTTATGTTTGATGTTTTATGTTGTATTATTTTATGTTTTATGTTGTTCTATGTTATGTTTTATGTTGTTTTATGTTGTTTTATGTTGTTTTACGTTGTTTGATGTTTTATTCATTTTTATGTTATGTTTTATGTTGTTTTATGTTATGTTTGATGTTTTATGTTGTATTATTTTATGTTTTATGTTGTTCTATGTTATGTTTTATGTTGTTTTATGTTGTTTTATGTTGTATTATGTTGTTTGATGTTTTATTTATTTTTATGTTATGTTTTATGTTGTTTTATGTTGTTTTACGTTGTTTGATGTTTTATTTATTTTTATGTTATGTTTTATGTTGTTTTATGTTATGTTTTATGTTGTTTGATGTTTTATTTATTTTTATGTTATGTTATATGTTGTTTTATGTTATGTTTGATGTTTTATATTGTATTATTTTATGTTTTATGTTGTTCTATGTTATGTTTTATGTTGTTTTATGATATGTTTGATTTTGTTTTATGTTTGTTTTATTTTGTTTCATGTTATGTTTTATGTTGTTTTATGTTGTTTTTTTTAATGTTATGTTTTATGTTGTTTTATGTTTTATGTTGTTTTACGTTGTTTGATGTTTTATTTATTTTAATGTTATGTTTTATGTTGTTTTATGTCATGTTATGTTGTATTATTTTATGTTTTATGTTGTTCTATGTTATGTTTTATGTTGTTTTATGTTGTTTTATGTTGTTTTACATTGTTTGATGTTTTATTTATTTTTATGTTATGTTTTATATTGTTTTATGTTATGTTTTATGTTGTTTTATGTTTTATGTTGTTTTACGTTGTTTGATGTTTTATTTATTTTTATGTTATGTTATATGTTGTTTTATGTTATGTTTGATGTTTTATGTTGTATTATTTTATGTTTTATGTTGTTTTATGATATGTTTGATTTTGTTTTATGTTTGTTTTATTTTGTTTCATGTTATGTTTTATGTTGTTTTATGTTTTTTTTTTTTAATGTTATGTTTTATGTTGTTTTATGTTTTATGTTGTTTTACATTGTTTAATGTTTTATTTATTTTTATGTTATGTTATATGTTGTTTTATGTTATGTTTGATGTTTTATGTTGTATTATTTTAAGTTTTATGTTGTTCTATGTTATGTTTTATGATGTTTCATGATATGTTTGATGCTTTATGTTTGTTTTATTTTGTTTCATGTTATGTTTTATGTTGTTTTACGTTGTTTGATGTTTTATGTTGTTTTATGTTTTACATTGTTTTATTTTATGTTTTATGTTGTTTTATGTTTTATGTTGTTTTACGTTGTTTGATGTTTTATTTATTTTAATGTTATGTTTTATGTTGTTTTATGTTTTATGTTGTTTTACATTGTTTGATGTTTTATTTATTTTTATGTTATGTTATATGTTGTTTTATGTTATGTTTGATGTTTTATGTTGTATTATTTTAAGTTTTATGTTGTTCTATGTTATGTTTTATGATGTTTTATGATATGTTTGATGCTTTATGTTTGTTTTATTTTGTTTCATGTTATGTTTTATGTTGTTTTACGTTGTTTGATGTTTTATGTTGTTTTATGTTTTACATTGTTTTATTTTATGTTTTATGTTGTTCTATGTTATGTTTTTTGTTGTTTTATGTTGTTTTACGTTGTTTGATGTTTTATTTATTTTTATGTTATGTTTTATGTTGTTTTATGTTGTTTTACGTTGTTTGATGTTTTATTTATTTTTATGTTATGTTTTATGTTGTTTTATGTTATGTTTTATGTTGTTTAATGTTGTTTTATGTTGTTTTACGTTGTTTGATGTTGTTTTATGTTTGTTTTACGTTGTTTGATGTTTTATTTATTTTTATGTTATGTTATATGTTGTTTTATGTTATGTTTGATGTTTTATATTGTATTATTTTATGTTTTATGTTGTTCTATGTTGTTTTATGTTGTTTTATGATATGTTTGATTTTGTTTTATGTTTGTTTTATTTTGTTCTATGTTATGTTTTATGTTGTTTTATGTTGTTTTATGTTGTTTTACGTTGTTTGATGTTTTATTTATTTTTATGTTATGTTTTATGTTGTTTTATGTTATGTTTTATGTTGTTTTATGTTTTATGTTGTTTTACGTTGTTTGATGTTTTATTTATTTTTATGTTATGTTATATGTTGTTTTATGTTATGTTTGATGTTTTATGTTGTATTATTTTATGTTTTATGTTGTTTTATGATATGTTTGATTTTGTTTTATGTTTGTTTTATTTTGTTTCATGTTATGTTTTATGTTGTTTTATGTTGTTTTTTTTTAATGTTATGTTTTATGTTGTTTTATGTTTTATGTTGTTTTACATTGTTTGATGTTTTATTTATTTTTATGTTATGTTTTATGTTGTTTTATGTTATGTTTTATGTTGTTTAATGTTTTATGTTGTTTTACGTTGTTTGATGTTGTTTTATGTTTGTTTTACGTTGTTTGATGTTTTATTTATTTTTATGTTATGTTATATGTTGTTTTATGTTATGTTTGATGTTTTATATTGTATTATTTTATGTTTTATGTTGTTCTATGTTATGTTTTATGTTGTTTTATATTGTTTTATGTTATGTTTGATGTTTTATATTGTTTTATGTTATGTTTAATGTTGTTTTATGTTTTATGTTGTTTTACGTTGTTTGATGTTTTATTTATTTTTATGTTATGTTTTATGTTGTTTTATGTTATGTTTGCTGTTTTATATTGTTTTATGTTATGTTTTATTATGTTGTATGTTGTTCTATGTTATGTTTTATGTTGTTTTATGTTGTTTTACGTTGTTTGATGTTGTTTTATGTTTGTTTTACGTTGTTTGATGTTTTATTTATTTTTATGTTATGTTATATGTTGTTTTATGTTATGTTTGATGTTTTATATTGTATTATTTTATGTTTTATGTTGTTCTATGTTATGTTTTATGTTGTTTTATGATATGTTTGATTTTGTTTTATGTTTGTTTTATTTTGTTCTATGTTATGTTTTATGTTGTTTTATGTTGTTTTATGTTGTTTTACGTTGTTTGATGTTTTATTTATTTTTATGTTATGTTTTATGTTGTTTTATGTTATGTTTTATGTTGTTTTATGTTTTATGTTGTTTTACGTTGTTTGATGTTTTATTTATTTTTATGTTATGTTATATGTTGTTTTATGTTATGTTTGATGTTTTATGTTTGTTTTATTTTGTTTCATGTTATGTTTTATGTTGTTTTATGTTGTTTTTTTTTAATGTTATGTTTTATGTTGTTTTATGTTTTATGTTGTTTTACATTGTTTGATGTTTTATTTATTTTTATGTTATGTTTTATGTTGTTTTATGTTATGTTTTATGTTGTTTAATGTTTTATGTTGTTTTACGTTGTTTGATGTTGTTTTATGTTTGTTTTACGTTGTTTGATGTTTTATTTATTTTTATGTTATGTTATATGTTGTTTTATGTTATGTTTGATGTTTTATATTGTATTATTTTATGTTTTATGTTGTTCTATGTTATGTTTTATGTTGTTTTATATTGTTTTATGTTATGTTTGATGTTTTATATTGTTTTATGTTATGTTTAATGTTGTTTTATGTTTTATGTTGTTTTACGTTGTTTGATGTTTTATTTATTTTTATGTTATGTTTTATGTTGTTTTATGTTATGTTTGCTGTTTTATATTGTTTTATGTTATGTTTTATTATGTTGTATGTTGTTCTATGTTATGTTTTATGTTGTTTTATGTTGTTTTACGTTGTTTGATGTTGTTTTATGTTTGTTTTACGTTGTTTGATGTTTTATTTATTTTTATGTTATGTTATATGTTGTTTGATGTTATGTTTGATGTTTTATATTGTATTATTTTATGTTTTATGTTGTTCTATGTTATGTTTTATGTTGTTTTATATTGTTTTATGTTATGTTTGATGTTTTATATTGTTTTATGTTATGTTTAATGTTGTTTTATGTTTTATGTTGTTTTACGTTGTTTGATGTTTTATTTATTTTTATGTTATGTTTTATGTTGTTTTATGTTATGTTTGCTGTTTTATATTGTTTTATGTTATGTTTTATTATGTTGTATGTTGTTCTATGTTATGTTTTATGTTGTTTTATGTTGTTTTACGTTGTTTTATGTTGTTTTATGTTTGTTTTACGTTGTTTGATATTTTATTTATTTTTATGTTATGTTATATGTTGTTTTATGTTATGTTTGATGTTTTATATTGTATTATTTTATGTTTTATGTTGTTCTATGTTATGTTTTATGTTGTTTTATGATATGTTTGATTTTGTTTTATGTTTGTTTTATTTTGTTTCATGTTATGTTTTATGTTGTTTTATGTTGTTTTTTTTAATGTTATGTTTTATGTTGTTTTATGTTTTATGTTGTTTTACGTTGTTTGATGTTTTATTTATTTTAATGTTATGTTTTATGTTGTTTTATGTCATGTTATGTTGTATTATTTTATGTTTTATGTTGTTCTATGTTATGTTTTATGTTGTTTTATGTTGTTTTATGTTGTTTTACGTTGTTTGATGTTTTATTTATTTTTATGTTATGTTTTATGTTGTTTTATGTTATGTTTTATGTTGTTTTATGTTTTATGTTGTTTTACGTTGTTTGATGTTTTATTTATTTTTATGTTATGTTATATGTTGTTTTATGTTATGTTTGATGTTTTATGTTGTATTATTTTATGTTTTATGTTGTTTTATGATATGTTTGATTTTGTTTTATGTTTGTTTTATTTTGTTTCATGTTATGTTTTATGTTGTTTTATGTTGTTTTTTTTTAATGTTATGTTTTATGTTGTTTTATGTTTTATGTTGTTTTACATTGTTTGATGTTTTATTTATTTTTATGTTATGTTTTATGTTGTTTTATGTTATGTTTTATGTTGTTTAATGTTTTATGTTGTTTTACGTTGTTTGATGTTGTTTTATGTTTGTTTTACGTTGTTTGATGTTTTATTTATTTTTATGTTATGTTATATGTTGTTTTATGTTATGTTTGATGTTTTATATTGTATTATTTTATGTTTTATGTTGTTCTATGTTATGTTTTATGTTGTTTTATATTGTTTTATGTTATGTTTGATGTTTTATATTGTTTTATGTTATGTTTAATGTTGTTTTATGTTTTATGTTGTTTTACGTTGTTTGATGTTTTATTTATTTTTATGTTATGTTTTATGTTGTTTTATGTTATGTTTGCTGTTTTATATTGTTTTATGTTATGTTTTATTATGTTGTATGTTGTTCTATGTTATGTTTTATGTTGTTTTATGTTGTTTTACGTTGTTTGATGTTGTTTTATGTTTGTTTTACGTTGTTTGATGTTTTATTTATTTTTATGTTATGTTATATGTTGTTTTATGTTATGTTTGATGTTTTATATTGTATTATTTTATGTTTTATGTTGTTCTATGTTATGTTTTATGTTGTTTTATGATATGTTTGATTTTGTTTTATGTTTGTTTTATTTTGTTTCATGTTATGTTTTATGTTGTTTTATGTTGTTTTTTTTAATGTTATGTTTTATGTTGTTTTATGTTTTATGTTGTTTTACGTTGTTTGATGTTTTATTTATTTTAATGTTATGTTTTATGTTGTTTTATGTCATGTTATGTTGTATTATTTTATGTTTTATGTTGTTCTATGTTATGTTTTATGTTGTTTTATGTTGTTTTATGTTGTTTTACGTTGTTTGATGTTTTATTTATTTTTATGTTATGTTTTATGTTGTTTTATGTTATGTTTTATGTTGTTTTATGTTTTATGTTGTTTTACGTTGTTTGATGTTTTATTTATTTTTATGTTATGTTATATGTTGTTTTATGTTATGTTTGATGTTTTATGTTGTATTATTTTATGTTTTATGTTGTTTTATGATATGTTTGATTTTGTTTTATGTTTGTTTTATTTTGTTTCATGTTATGTTTTATGTTGTTTTATGTTGTTTTTTTTTAATGTTATGTTTTATGTTGTTTTATGTTTTATGTTGTTTTACATTGTTTGATGTTTTATTTATTTTTATGTTATGTTTTATGTTGTTTTATGTTATGTTTTATGTTGTTTAATGTTTTATGTTGTTTTACGTTGTTTGATGTTGTTTTATGTTTGTTTTACGTTGTTTGATGTTTTATTTATTTTTATGTTATGTTATATGTTGTTTTATGTTATGTTTGATGTTTTATATTGTATTATTTTATGTTTTATGTTGTTCTATGTTATGTTTTATGTTGTTTTATATTGTTTTATGTTATGTTTGATGTTTTATATTGTTTTATGTTATGTTTAATGTTGTTTTATGTTTTATGTTGTTTTACGTTGTTTGATGTTTTATTTATTTTTATGTTATGTTTTATGTTGTTTTATGTTATGTTTGCTGTTTTATATTGTTTTATGTTATGTTTTATTATGTTGTATGTTGTTCTATGTTATGTTTTATGTTGTTTTATGTTGTTTTATGTTATGTTTGATGTTTTATATTGTTTTATGTTATGTTTTATGTTGTTTTATGTTATGTTTGATGTTTTATGTTGTATTATTTTATGTTTTTTGTTGTTCTATGTTATGTTTTATGTTGTATTATTTTATGTTTTTTGTTGTTCTATGTTATGTTTTATGTTGTTTTATGATATGTTTGATGTTGTTTTATGTTGTTTGATGTTTTATGTTGTTTTATGTTATGTTTGATGTTTTATGTTGTATTATTTTATGTTTTATGTTGTTCTATGTTATGTTTTATGTTGTTTTATGTTGTTTTATGTTGTTTCATGTTATGTTTTATGTTGTTTTATGTTGTTTTTTTTTAATGTTATGTTTTATGTTGTTTTATGTTTTATGTTGTTTTACATTGTTTGATGTTTTATTTTGTTTCATGTTATGTTTTATGTTGTTTTACGTTGTTTGATGTTTTATGTTGTTTTATGTTTTATATTGTTTTATTTTATGTTTTATGTTATGTTTTATGTTTTATGTTGTTTTACGTTGTTTGATGTTTTATTTATTTTAATGTTATGTTTTATGTTGTTTTATGTTATGTTTGATGTTTTATGTTGTATTATTTTAAGTTTTATGTTGTTCTATGTTATGTTTTATGATGTTTTATGATATGTTTGATGTTTTATGTTTGTTTTATTTTGTTTCATGTTATGTTTTATGTTGTTTTACGTTGTTTGATGTTTTATGTTGTTTTATGTTTTACATTGTTTTATTTTATGTTTTATGTTGTTTTATGTTTTATGTTGTTTTACGTTGTTTGATGTTTTATTTATTTTAATGTTATGTTTTATGTTGTTTTATGTCATGTTTGATGTTTTATGTTGTATTATTTTATGTTTTATGTTGTTTTATGTTGTTTTACGTTGTTTGATGTTTTATTTATTTTTATGTTATGTTATATGTTGTTTTATGTTATGTTTGATGTTTTATATTGTATTATTTTATGTTTTATGTTGTTCTATGTTATGTTTTATGTTGTTTTATGTTGTTTTATGTTGTTTTTCGTTGTTTGATGTTTTATTTATTTTTATGTTATGTTTTATGTTGTTTTATGTTGTTTTACGTTGTTTGATGTTTTATTTATTTTTATGTTATGTTTTATGTTGTTTTATGTTATGTTTTATGTTGTTTAATGTTGTTTTATGTTGTTTTACGTTGTTTGATGTTGTTTTATGTTTGTTTTACGTTGTTTGATGTTTTATTTATTTTTATGTTATGTTATATGTTGTTTTATGTTATGTTTGATGTTTTATATTGTATTATTTTATGTTTTATGTTGTTCTATGTTATGTTTTATGTTGTTTTATGATATGTTTGATTTTGTTTTATGTTTGTTTTATTTTGTTTCATGTTATGTTTTATGTTGTTTTATGTTGTTTTTTTTAATGTTATGTTTTATGTTGTTTTATGTTTTATGTTGTTTTACGTTGTTTGATGTTTTATTTATTTTAATGTTATGTTTTATGTTGTTTTATGTCATGTTATGTTGTATTATTTTATGTTTTATGTTGTTCTATGTTATGTTTTATGTTGTTTTATGTTGTTTTATGTTGTTTTATGTTGTTTTACGTTGTTTGATGTTTTATTTATTTTTATGTTATGTTTTATGTTGTTTTATGTTATGTTTTATGTTGTTTTATGTTTTATGTTGTTTTACGTTGTTTGATGTTTTATTTATTTTTATGTTATGTTATATGTTGTTTTATGTTATGTTTGATGTTTTATGTTGTATTATTTTATGTTTTATGTTGTTTTATGATATGTTTGATTTTGTTTTATGTTTGTTTTATTTTGTTTCATGTTATGTTTTATGTTGTTTTATGTTGTTTTTTTTTAATGTTATGTTTTATGTTGTTTTATGTTTTATGTTGTTTTACATTGTTTGATGTTTTATTTATTTTTATGTTATGTTATATGTTGTTTTATGTTATGTTTAATGTTTTATGTTGTATTATTTTAAGTTTTATGTTGTTCTATGTTATGTTTTATGATGTTTCATGATATGTTTGATGCTTTATGTTTGTTTTATTTTGTTTCATGTTATGTTTTATGTTGTTTTACGTTGTTTGATGTTTTATGTTGTTTTATTTTTTACATTGTTTTATTTTATGTGTTATGTTGTTTTATGTTTTATGTTGTTTTACGTTGTTTGATGTTTTATTTATTTTAATGTTATGTTTTATGTTGTTTTATGTCATGTTTGATGTTTTATGTTGTATTATTTTATGTTTTATGTTGTTCTATGTTATGTTTTATGTTGTTTTATGTTGTTTTATGTTGTTTTACGTTGTTTGATGTTTTATTTATTTTTATGTTATGTTTTATGTTGTTTTATGTTGTTTTACGTTGTTTGATGTTTTATTTATTTTTATGTTATGTTTTATGTTGTTTTATGTTATGTTTTATGTTGTTTAATGTTGTTTTATGTTGTTTTACGTTGTTTGATGTTGTTTTATGTTTGTTTTACGTTGTTTGATGTTTTATTTATTTTTATGTTATGTTATATGTTGTTTTATGTTATGTTTGATGTTTTATGTTGTATTATTTTAAGTTTATGTTGTTCTATGTTATGTTTTATGATGTTTTATGATATGTTTGATGCTTTATGTTTGTTTTATTTTGATTCATGTTATGTTTTATGTTGTTTTACGTTGTTTGATGTTTTATGTTGTTTTATGTTTTACATTGTTTTATTTTATGTTTTATGTTATGTTTTATGTTTTATGTTGTTTTACGTTGTTTGATGTTTTATTTATTTTAATGTTATGTTTTATGTTGTTTTATGTTATGTTTGATGTTTTATGTTGTATTATTTTAAGTTTTATGTTGTTCTATGTTATGTTTTATGATGTTTTATGATATGTTTGATGTTTTATGTTTGTTTTATTTTGTTTCATGTTATGTTTTATGTTGTTTTACGTTGTTTGATGTTTTATGTTGTTTTATGTTTTACATTGTTTTATTTTATGTTTTATGTTGTTTTATGTTTTATGTTGTTTTACGTTGTTTGATGTTTTATTTATTTTAATGTTATGTTTTATGTTGTTTTATGTCATGTTTGATGTTTTATGTTGTATTATTTTATGTTTTATGTTGTTTTATGTTGTTTTATGTTGTTTGATGTTTTATTTATTTTTATGTTATGTTATATGTTGTTTTATGTTATGTTTGATGTTTTATATTGTATTATTTTATGTTTTATGTTGTTCTATGTTATGTTTTATGTTGTTTTATGATATGTTTGATTTTGTTTTATGTTTGTTTTATTTTGTTTCATGTAATGTTTTATGTTGTTTTATGTTGTTTTTTTTAATGTTATGTTTTATGTTGTTTTATGTTTTATGTTGTTTTACGTTGTTTGATGTTTTATTTATTTTAATGTTATGTTTTATGTTGTTTTATGTCATGTTATGTTGTATTATTTTATGTTTTATGTTGTTCTATGTTATGTTTTATATTGTTTTATGTTGTTTTATGTTGTTTTACGTTGTTTGATGTTTTATTTATTTTTATGTTATGTTTTATGTTGTTTTATGTTATGTTTTATGTTGTTTTATGTTTTATGTTGTTTTACGTTGTTTGATGTTTTATTTATTTTTATGTTATGTTATATGTTGTTTTATGTTATGTTTGATGTTTTATGTTGTATTATTTTATGTTTTATGTTGTTTTATGATATGTTTGATTTTGTTTTATGTTTGTTTTATTTTGTTTCATGTTATGTTTTATGTTGTTTTATGTTTTTTTTTTTTAATGTTATGTTTTATGTTGTTTTATGTTTTATGTTGTTTTACATTGTTTGATGTTTTATTTATTTTTATGTTATGTTATATGTTGTTTTATGTTATGTTTGATGTTTTATGTTGTATTATTTTAAGTTTTATGTTGATCTATGTTATGTTTTATGATGTTTTATGATATGTTTGATGCTTTATGTTTGTTTTATTTTGTTTCATGTTATGTTTTATGTTGTTTTACGTTGTTTGATGTTTTATGTTGTTTTATTTTTTACATTGTTTTATTTTATGTTTTATGTTGTTTTATGTTTTATGTTGTTTTACGTTGTTTGATGTTTTATTTATTTTAATGTTATGTTTTATGTTGTTTTATGTCATGTTTGATGTTTTATGTTGTATTATTTTATGTTTTATGTTGTTCTATGTTATGTTTTATGTTGTTTTATGTTGTTTTATGTTGTTTTATGTTGTTTGATGTTTTATTTATTTTTATGTTATGTTTTATGTTGTTTTATGTTGTTTTACGTTGTTTGATGTTTTATTTATTTTTATGTTATGTTTTATGTTGTTTTATGTTATGTTTTATGTTGTTTAATGTTGTTTTATGTTGTTTTACGTTGTTTGATGTTGTTTTATGTTTGTTTTACGTTGTTTGATGTTTTATTTATTTTTATGTTATGTTATATGTTGTTTTATGTTATGTTTGATGTTTTATGTTGTATTATTTTAAGTTTATGTTGTTCTATGTTATGTTTTATGATGTTTTATGATATGTTTGATGCTTTATGTTTGTTTTATTTTGATTCATGTTATGTTTTATGTTGTTTTACGTTGTTTGATGTTTTATGTTGTTTTATGTTTTACATTGTTTTATTTTATGTTTTATGTTATGTTTTATGTTTTATGTTGTTTTACGTTGTTTGATGTTTTATTTATTTTAATGTTATGTTTTATGTTGTTTTATGTTATGTTTGATGTTTTATGTTGTATTATTTTAAGTTTTATGTTGTTCTATGTTATGTTTTATGATGTTTTATGATATGTTTGATGTTTTATGTTTGTTTTATTTTGTTTCATGTTATGTTTTATGTTGTTTTACGTTGTTTGATGTTTTATGTTGTTTTATGTTTTACATTGTTTTATTTTATGTTTTATGTTGTTTTATGTTTTATGTTGTTTTACGTTGTTTGATGTTTTATTTATTTTAATGTTATGTTTTATGTTGTTTTATGTCATGTTTGATGTTTTATGTTGTATTATTTTATGTTTTATGTTGTTTTATGTTGTTTTACGTTGTTTGATGTTTTATTTATTTTTATGTTATGTTATATGTTGTTTTATGTTATGTTTGATGTTTTATATTGTATTATTTTATGTTTTATGTTGTTCTATGTTATGTTTTATGTTGTTTTATGATATGTTTGATTTTGTTTTATGTTTGTTTTATTTTGTTTCATGTAATGTTTTATGTTGTTTTATGTTGTTTTTTTTAATGTTATGTTTTATGTTGTTTTATGTTTTATGTTGTTTTACGTTGTTTGATGTTTTATTTATTTTAATGTTATGTTTTATGTTGTTTTATGTTATGTTTGATGTTTTATGTTGTATTATTTTAAGTTTTATGTTGTTCTATGTTATGTTTTATGATGTTTTATGATATGTTTGATGTTTTATGTTTGTTTTATTTTGTTTCATGTTATGTTTTATGTTGTTTTACGTTGTTTGATGTTTTATGTTGTTTTATGTTTTACATTGTTTTATTTTATGTTTTATGTTGTTTTATGTTTTATGTTGTTTTACGTTGTTTGATGTTTTATTTATTTTAATGTTATGTTTTATGTTGTTTTATGTCATGTTTGATGTTTTATGTTGTATTATTTTATGTTTTATGTTGTTTTATGTTGTTTTACGTTGTTTGATGTTTTATTTATTTTTATGTTATGTTATATGTTGTTTTATGTTATGTTTGATGTTTTATATTGTATTATTTTATGTTTTATGTTGTTCTATGTTATGTTTTATGTTGTTTTATGATATGTTTGATTTTGTTTTATGTTTGTTTTATTTTGTTTCATGTAATGTTTTATGTTGTTTTATGTTGTTTTTTTTAATGTTATGTTTTATGTTGTTTTATGTTTTATGTTGTTTTACGTTGTTTGATGTTTTATTTATTTTAATGTTATGTTTTATGTTGTTTTATGTCATGTTATGTTGTATTATTTTATGTTTTATGTTGTTCTATGTTATGTTTTATATTGTTTTATGTTGTTTTATGTTGTTTTACGTTGTTTGATGTTTTATTTATTTTTATGTTATGTTTTATGTTGTTTTATGTTATGTTTTATGTTGTTTTATGTTTTATGTTGTTTTACGTTGTTTGATGTTTTATTTATTTTTATGTTATGTTATATGTTGTTTTATGTTATGTTTGATGTTTTATGTTGTATTATTTTATGTTTTATGTTGTTTTATGATATGTTTGATTTTGTTTTATGTTTGTTTTATTTTGTTTCATGTTATGTTTTATGTTGTTTTATGTTTTTTTTTTTTAATGTTATGTTTTATGTTGTTTTATGTTTTATGTTGTTTTACATTGTTTGATGTTTTATTTATTTTTATGTTATGTTATATGTTGTTTTATGTTATGTTTGATGTTTTATGTTGTATTATTTTAAGTTTTATGTTGATCTATGTTATGTTTTATGATGTTTTATGATATGTTTGATGCTTTATGTTTGTTTTATTTTGTTTCATGTTATGTTTTATGTTGTTTTACGTTGTTTGATGTTTTATTTATTTTAATGTTATGTTTTATGTTGTTTTATGTTATGTTTGATGTTTTATGTTGTATTATTTTAAGTTTTATGTTGTTCTATGTTATGTTTTATGATGTTTTATGATATGTTTGATGTTTTATGTTTGTTTTATTTTGTTTCATGTTATGTTTTATGTTGTTTTACGTTGTTTGATGTTTTATGTTGTTTTATGTTTTACATTGTTTTATTTTATGTTTTATGTTGTTTTATGTTTTATGTTGTTTTACATTGTTTGATGTTTTATTTATTTTAATGTTATGTTTTATGCTGTTTTATGTCATGTTTGATGTTTTATGTTGTATTATTTTATGTTTTATGTTGTTTTATGTTGTTTTACGTTGTTTGATGTTTTATTTATTTTTATGTTATGTTATATGTTGTTTTATGTTATGTTTGATGTTTTATATTGTATTATTTTATGTTTTATGTTGTTTTATGTTGTTTTACGTTGTTTGATGTTTTATTTATTTTTATGTTATGTTATATGTTGTTTTATGTTATGTTTGATGTTTTATATTGTATTATTTTATGTTTTATTTATTTTAGTGTTATGTTTTATGTTGTTTTATGTCATGTTATGTTGTATTATTTTATGTTTTATGTTGTTCTATGTTATGTTTTATATTGTTTTATGTTGTTTTATGTTGTTTTACGTTGTTTGATGTTTTATTTATTTTTATGTTATGTTTTATGTTGTTTTATGTTATGTTTTATGTTGTTTTATGTTTTATGTTGTTTTACGTTGTTTGATGTTTTATTTATTTTTATGTTATGTTATATGTTGTTTTATGTTATGTTTGATGTTTTATGTTGTATTATTTTATGTTTTATGTTGTTTTATGATATGTTTGATTTTGTTTTATGTTTGTTTTATTTTGTTTCATGTTATGTTTTATGTTGTTTTATGTTGTTTTTTTTTAATGTTATGTTTTATGTTGTTTTATGTTTTATGTTGTTTTACATTGTTTGATGTTTTATTTATTTTTATGTTATGTTATATGTTGTTTTATGTTATGTTTGATGTTTTATGTTGTATTATTTTAAGTTTTATGTTGATCTATGTTATGTTTTATGATGTTTTATGATATGTTTGATGCTTTATGTTTGTTTTATTTTGTTTCATGTTATGTTTTATGTTGTTTTACGTTGTTTGATGTTTTATGTTGTTTTATGTTTTACATTGTTTTATTTTATGTTTTATGTTATGTTTTATGTTTTATGTTGTTTTACGTTGTTTGATGTTTTATTTATTTTAATGTTATGTTTTATGTTGTTTTATGTTATGTTTGATGTTTTATGTTGTATTATTTTAAGTTTTATGTTGTTCTATGTTATGTTTTATGATGTTTTATGATATGTTTGATGTTTTATGTTTGTTTTATTTTGTTTCATGTTATGTTTTATGTTGTTTTACGTTGTTTGATGTTTTATGTTGTTTTATGTTTTACATTGTTTTATTTTATGTTTTATGTTGTTTTATGTTTTATGTTGTTTTACGTTGTTTGATGTTTTATTTATTTTAATGTTATGTTTTATGTTGTTTTATGTCATGTTTGATGTTTTATGTTGTATTATTTTATGTTTTATGTTGTTTTATGTTGTTTTACGTTGTTTGATGTTTTATTTATTTTTATGTTATGTTATATGTTGTTTTATGTTATGTTTGATGTTTTATATTGTATTATTTTATGTTTTATGTTGTTCAATGTTATGTTTTATGTTGTTTTATGTTTTATGTTGTTTTACGTTGTTTGATGTTTTATTTATTTTAATGTTATGTTTTATGTTGTTTTATGTTTTATGTTGTTTTACATTGTTTGATGTTTTATTTATTTTTATGTTATGTTATATGTTGTTTTATGTTATGTTTGATGTTTTATGTTGTATTATTTTAAGTTTTATGTTGTTCTATGTTATGTTTTATGATGTTTTATGATATGTTTGATGCTTTATGTTTGTTTTATTTTGTTTCATGTTATGTTTTATGTTGTTTTACGTTGTTTGATGTTTTATGTTGTTTTATGTTTTACATTGTTTTATTTTATGTTTTATGTTGTTTTATGTTTTATGTTGTTTTACGTTGTTTGATGTTTTATTTATTTTAATGTTATGTTTTATGTTGTTTTATGTCAAGTTTGATGTTTTATGTTGTATTATTTTATGTTTTATGTTGTTCTATGTTATGTTTTATGTTGTTTTATGTTGTTTTACGTTGTTTGATGTTTTATTTATTTTTATGTTATGTTTTATGTTGTTTTATGTTGTTTTATGTTGTTTTACATTGTTTGATGTTTTATTTATTTTTATGTTATGTTATATGTTGTTTTATGTTATGTTTGATGTTTTATATTGTATTATTTTATGTTTTATGTTGTTCTATGTTATGTTTTATGTTGTTTTATGTTGTTTTATGTTGTTTTTCGTTGTTTGATGTTTTATTTATTTTTATGTTATGTTTTATGTTGTTTTATGTTGTTTTACGTTGTTTGATGTTTTATTTATTTTTATGTTATGTTTTATGTTGTTTTATGTTATGTTTTATGTTGTTTAATGTTGTTTTATGTTGTTTTACGTTGTTTGATGTTGTTTTATGTTTGTTTTACGTTGTTTGATGTTTTATTTATTTTTATGTTATGTTATATGTTGTTTTATGTTATGTTTGATGTTTTATATTGTATTATTTTATGTTTTATGTTGTTCTATGTTATGTTTTATGTTGTTTTATATTGTTTTATGTTATGTTTGATGTTTTATATTGTTTTATGTTATTTTTAATGTTGTTTTATGTTATGTTTTATGTTGTTTTATGTTTTATGTTGTTTTACGTTGTTTGATGTTTTATTTATTTTTATGTTATGTTATATGTTGTTTTATGTTATGTTTGATGTTTTATGTTGTATTATTTTATGTTTTATGTTGTTTTATGTTATGTTTTATGTTGTTTTATGTTTTATGTTGTTTTACGTTGTTTGATGTTTTATTTATTTTAATGTTATGTTTTATGTTGTTTTATGTTTTATGTTGTTTTACATTGTTTGATGTTTTATTTATTTTTATGTTATGTTATATGTTGTTTTATGTTATG
The DNA here is from genome assembly GCA_031769625.1 of Taudactylus pleione. Lineage (NCBI taxonomy): Eukaryota > Metazoa > Chordata > Amphibia > Anura > Myobatrachidae > Taudactylus > Taudactylus pleione. The sequence goes on along the minus strand of JAUIMM010000375.1, from coordinate 6,755,454 downwards.
TTTGATGTTTTATGTTGTATTATTTTAAGTTTTATGTTGTTCTATGTTATGTTTTATGATGTTTTATGATATGTTTGATGCTTTATGTTTGTTTTATTTTGTTTCATGTTATGTTTTATGTTGTTTTACGTTGTTTGATGTTTTATGTTGTTTTATGTTTTACATTGTTTTATTTTATGTTTTATGTTGTTTTATGTTTTATGTTGTTTTACGTTGTTTGATGTTTTATTTATTTTAATGTTATGTTTTATGTTGTTTTATGTCATGTTTGATTTTGTTTTATGTTTGTTTTATTTTGTTTCATGTTATGTTTTATGTTGTTTTATGTTGTTTTTTTTAATGTTATGTTTTATGTTGTTTTATGTTGTTTTATGTTGTTTTACGTTGTTTGATGTTTTATTTATTTTTATGTTATGTTTTATGTTGTTTTATGTTATGTTTTATGTTGTTTTATGTTTTATGTTGTTTTACGTTGTTTGATGTTTTATTTATTTTTATGTTATGTTATATGTTGTTTTATGTTATGTTTGATGTTTTATGTTGTATTATTTTATGTTTTATGTTGTTTTATGTTATGTTTTATGTTGTTTTATGTTTTATGTTGTTTTACGTTGTTTGATGTTTTATTTATTTTAATGTTATGTTTTATGTTGTTTTATGTTTTATGTTGTTTTACATTGTTTGATGTTTTATTTATTTTTATGTTATGTTATATGTTGTTTTATGTTATGTTTGATGTTTTATGTTGTATTATTTTAAGTTTTATGTTGTTCTATGTTATGTTTTATGATGTTTTATGATATGTTTGATGCTTTATGTTTGTTTTATTTTGTTTCATGTTATGTTTTATGTTGTTTTACGTTGTTTGATGTTTTATGTTGTTTTATGTTTTACATTGTTTTATTTTATGTTTTATGTTGTTTTATGTTTTATGTTGTTTTACGTTGTTTGATGTTTTATTTATTTTAATGTTATGTTTTATGTTGTTTTATGTCATGTTTGATGTTTTATGTTGTATTATTTTATGTTTTATGTTGTTCTATGTTATGTTTTATGTTGTTTTATGTTGTTTTACGTTGTTTGATGTTTTATTTATTTTTATGTTATGTTTTATGTTGTTTTACGTTGTTTGATGTTTTATGTTGTTTTATGTTTTACATTGTTTTATTTTATGTTTTATGTTGTTTTATGTTTTATGTTGTTTTACGTTGTTTGATGTTTTATTTATTTTAATGTTATGTTTTATGTTGTTTTATGTCATGTTTGATTTTGTTTTATGTTTGTTTTATTTTGTTTCATGTTATGTTTTATGTTGTTTTATGTTGTTTTTTTTAATGTTATGTTTTATGTTGTTTTATGTTGTTTTATGTTGTTTTACGTTGTTTGATGTTTTATTTATTTTTATGTTATGTTTTATGTTGTTTTATGTTATGTTTTATGTTGTTTTATGTTTTATGTTGTTTTACGTTGTTTGATGTTTTATTTATTTTTATGTTATGTTATATGTTGTTTTATGTTATGTTTGATGTTTTATGTTGTATTATTTTATGTTTTATGTTGTTTTATGTTATGTTTTATGTTGTTTTATGTTTTATGTTGTTTTACGTTGTTTGATGTTTTATTTATTTTAATGTTATGTTTTATGTTGTTTTATGTTTTATGTTGTTTTACATTGTTTGATGTTTTATGTTGTTTTATGTTTTACATTGTTTTATTTTATGTTTTATGTTGTTTTATGTTTTATGTTGTTTTACGTTGTTTGATGTTTTATTTATTTTAATGTTATGTTTTATGTTGTTTTATGTCATGTTTGATTTTGTTTTATGTTTGTTTTATTTTGTTTCATGTTATGTTTTATGTTGTTTTATGTTGTTTTTTTTAATGTTATGTTTTATGTTGTTTTATGTTGTTTTATGTTGTTTTACGTTGTTTGATGTTTTATTTATTTTTATGTTATGTTTTATGTTGTTTTATGTTATGTTTTATGTTGTTTTATGTTTTATGTTGTTTTACGTTGTTTGATGTTTTATTTATTTTTATGTTATGTTATATGTTGTTTTATGTTATGTTTGATGTTTTATGTTGTATTATTTTATGTTTTATGTTGTTTTATGTTATGTTTTATGTTGTTTTATGTTTTATGTTGTTTTACGTTGTTTGATGTTTTATTTATTTTAATGTTATGTTTTATGTTGTTTTATGTTTTATGTTGTTTTACATTGTTTGATGTTTTATTTATTTTTATGTTATGTTATATGTTGTTTTATGTTATGTTTGATGTTTTATGTTGTATTATTTTAAGTTTTATGTTGTTCTATGTTATGTTTTATGATGTTTTATGATATGTTTGATGCTTTATGTTTGTTTTATTTTGTTTCATGTTATGTTTTATGTTGTTTTATGTTTTATGTTGTTTTACGTTGTTTGATGTTTTATTTATTTTAATGTTATGTTTTATGTTGTTTTATGTCATGTTTGATTTTGTTTTATGTTTGTTTTATTTTGTTTCATGTTATGTTTTATGTTGTTTTATGTTGTTTTTTTTAATGTTATGTTTTATGTTGTTTTATGTTGTTTTATGTTGTTTTACGTTGTTTGATGTTTTATTTATTTTTATGTTATGTTTTATGTTGTTTTATGTTATGTTTTATGTTGTTTTATGTTTTATGTTGTTTTACGTTGTTTGATGTTTTATTTATTTTTATGTTATGTTATATGTTGTTTTATGTTATGTTTGATGTTTTATGTTGTATTATTTTATGTTTTATGTTGTTTTATGTTATGTTTTATGTTGTTTTATGTTTTATGTTGTTTTACGTTGTTTGATGTTTTATTTATTTTAATGTTATGTTTTATGTTGTTTTATGTTTTATGTTGTTTTACATTGTTTGATGTTTTATTTATTTTTATGTTATGTTATATGTTGTTTTATGTTATGTTTGATGTTTTATGTTGTATTATTTTAAGTTTTATGTTGTTCTATGTTATGTTTTATGATGTTTTATGATATGTTTGATGCTTTATGTTTGTTTTATTTTGTTTCATGTTATGTTTTATGTTGTTTTACGTTGTTTGATGTTTTATGTTGTTTTATGTTTTACATTGTTTTATTTTATGTTTTATGTTGTTTTACGTTGTTTGATGTTTTATGTTGTTTTATGTTTTACATTGTTTTATTTTATGTTTTATGTTGTTTTATGTTTTATGTTGTTTTACGTTGTTTGATGTTTTATTTATTTTAATGTTATGTTTTATGTTGTTTTATGTCATGTTTGATGTTTTATGTTGTATTATTTTATGTTTTATGTTGTTCTATGTTATGTTTTATGTTGTTTTATGTTGTTTTACGTTGTTTGATGTTTTATTTATTTTTATGTTATGTTTTATGTTGTTTTATGTTGTTTTATGTTGTTTTACATTGTTTGATGTTTTATTTATTTTTATGTTATGTTATATGTTGTTTTATGTTATGTTTGATGTTTTATATTGTATTATTTTATGTTTTATGTTGTTCTATGTTATGTTTTATGTTGTTTTATGTTGTTTTATGTTGTTTTTTGTTGTTTGATGTTTTATTTATTTTTATGTTATGTTTTATGTTGTTTTATGTTGTTTTACGTTGTTTGATGTTATATTTATTTTTATGTTATGTTTTATGTTGTTTTATGTTATGTTTTATGTTGTTTAATGTTGTTTTATGTTGTTTTACGTTGTTTGATGTTGTTTTATGTTTGTTTTACATTGTTTGATGTTTTATTTATTTTTATGTTATGTTATATGTTGTTTTATGTTATGTTTGATGTTTTATATTGTATTATTTTATGTTTTATGTTGTTCTATGTTATGTTTTATGTTGTTTTATGTTGTTTTATGTTGTTTTTCGTTGTTTGATGTTTTATTTATTTTTATGTTATGTTTTATGTTGTTTTATGTTGTTTTACGTTGTTTGATGTTTTATTTATTTTTATGTTATGTTTTATGTTGTTTTATGTTATGTTTTATGTTGTTTAATGTTGTTTTATGTTGTTTTACATTGTTTGATGTTGTTTTATGTTTGTTTTACGTTGTTTGATGTTTTATTTATTTTTATGTTATGTTATATGTTGTTTTATGTTATGTTTGATGTTTTATATTGTATTATTTTATGTTTTATGTTGTTCTATGTTATGTTTTATGTTGTTTTATATTGTTTTATGTTATGTTTGATGTTTTATATTGTTTTATGTTATGTTTAATGTTGTTTTATGTTTTATGTTGTTTTACATTGTTTGATGTTTTAATTATTTTTATGTTATGTTTTATGTTGTTTTATGTTATGTTTGCTGTTTTATATTGTTTTATGTTATGTTTTATTATGTTTTATGTTGTTCTATGTTATGTTTTATGTTGTTTTATGTTGTTTTATGTTATGTTTGATGTTTTATATTGTTTTATGTTATGTTTTATGTTGTTTTATGTTATATGTTGTTTTATGTTATGTTTGATGTTTTATGTTGTATTATTTTATGTTTTATGTTGTTCTATGTTATGTTTTATGTTGTTTTATGATATGTTTGATGTTGTTTTATGTTGTTTGATGTTTTATGTTGTTTTATGTTATGTTTGATGTTTTATGTTGTATTATTTTATGTTTTATGTTGTTCTATGTTATGTTTTATATTGTTTTATGTTGTTTTATGTTGTTTTACATTGTTTGATGTTTTATTCATTTTTATGTTATGTTTTATGTTGTTTTATGTTATGTTTGATGTTTTATGTTGTATTATTTTATGTTTTATGTTGTTCTATGTTATGTTTTATGTTGTTTTATGTTGTTTTATGTTGTTTTTCGTTGTTTGATGTTTTATTTATTTTTATGTTATGTTTTATGTTGTTTTATGTTGTTTTACGTTGTTTGATGTTTTATTTATTTTTATGTTATGTTTTATGTTGTTTTATGTTATGTTTTATGTTGTTTAATGTTGTTTTATGTTGTTTTACGTTGTTTGATGTTGTTTTATGTTTGTTTTACGTTGTTTGATGTTTTATTTATTTTTATGTTATGTTATATGTTGTTTTATGTTATGTTTGATGTTTTATATTGTATTATTTTATGTTTTATGTTGTTCTATGTTATGTTTTATGTTGTTTTATGATATGTTTGATTTTGTTTTATGTTTGTTTTATTTTGTTTCATGTTATGTTTTATGTTGTTTTATGTTGTTTTTTTTAATGTTATGTTTTATGTTGTTTTATGTTTTATGTTGTTTTACGTTGTTTGATGTTTTATTTATTTTAATGTTATGTTTTATGTTGTTTTATGTCATGTTATGTTGTATTATTTTATGTTTTATGTTGTTCTATGTTATGTTTTATATTGTTTTATGTTGTTTTATGTTGTTTTACGTTGTTTGATGTTTTATTTATTTTTATGTTATGTTTTATGTTGTTTTATGTTATGTTTTATGTTGTTTTATGTTTTATGTTGTTTTACGTTGTTTGATGTTTTATTTATTTTTATGTTATGTTATATGTTGTTTTATGTTATGTTTGATGTTTTATGTTGTATTATTTTATGTTTTATGTTGTTTTATGATATGTTTGATTTTGTTTTATGTTTGTTTTATTTTGTTTCATGTTATGTTTTATGTTGTTTTATGTTGTTTTTTTTTAATGTTATGTTTTATGTTGTTTTATGTTTTATGTTGTTTTACATTGTTTGATGTTTTATTTATTTTTATGTTATGTTATATGTTGTTTTATGTTATGTTTGATGTTTTATGTTGTATTATTTTAAGTTTTATGTTGTTCTATGTTATGTTTTATGATGTTTTATGATATGTTTGATGCTTTATGTTTGTTTTATTTTGTTTCATGTTATGTTTTATGTTGTTTAACCTTGTTTGATGTTTTATGTTGTTTTATGTTTTACATTGTTTTATTTTATGTTTTATGTTATGTTTTATGTTTTATGTTGTTTTACGTTGTTTGATGTTTTATTTATTTTAATGTTATGTTTTATGTTGTTTTATGTTATGTTTGATGTTTTATGTTGTATTATTTTAAGTTTTATGTTGTTCTATGTTATGTTTTATGATGTTTTATGATATGTTTGATGTTGTATGTTTGTTTTATTTTGTTTCATGTTATGTTTTATGTTGTTTTACGTTGTTTGATGTTTTATGTTGTTTTATGTTTTACATTGTTTTATTTTATGTTTTATGTTGTTTTATGTTTTATGTTGTTTTACGTTGTTTGATGTTTTATTTATTTTAATGTTATGTTTTATGTTGTTTTATGTCATGTTTGATGTTTTATGTTGTATTATTTTATGTTTTATGTTGTTTTATGTTGTTTTACGTTGTTTGATGTTTTATTTATTTTTATGTTATGTTATATGTTGTTTTATGTTATGTTTGATGTTTTATATTGTATTATTTTATGTTTTATGTTGTTCTATGTTATGTTTTATGTTGTTTTATGATATGTTTGATTTTGTTTTATGTTTGTTTTATTTTGTTTCATGTTATGTTTTATGTTGTTTTATGTTGTTTTTTTTAATGTTATGTTTTATGTTGTTTTATGTTTTATGTTGTTTTACGTTGTTTGATGTTTTATTTATTTTAATGTTATGTTTTATGTTGTTTTATGTCATGTTATGTTGTATTATTTTATGTTTTATGTTGTTCTATGTTATGTTTTATATTGTTTTATGTTGTTTTATGTTGTTTTACGTTGTTTGATGTTTTATTTATTTTTATGTTATGTTTTATGTTGTTTTATGTTATGTTTTATGTTGTTTTATGTTTTATGTTGTTTTACGTTGTTTGATGTTTTATTTATTTTTATGTTATGTTATATGTTGTTTTATGTTATGTTTGATGTTTTATGTTGTATTATTTTATGTTTTATGTTGTTTTATGATATGTTTGATTTTGTTTTATGTTTGTTTTATTTTGTTTCATGTTATGTTTTATGTTGTTTTATGTTGTTTTTTTTTAATGTTATGTTTTATGTTGTTTTATGTTTTATGTTGTTTTACATTGTTTGATGTTTTATTTATTTTTATGTTATGTTATATGTTGTTTTATGTTATGTTTGATGTTTTATGTTGTATTATTTTAAGTTTTATGTTGATCTATGTTATGTTTTATGCTGTTTTATGTCATGTTTGATGTTTTATGTTGTATTATTTTATGTTTCATGTTATGTTTTATGTTGTTTTACGTTGTTTGATGTTTTATTTATTTTTATGTTATGTTATATGTTGTTTTATGTTATGTTTGATGTTTTATATTGTATTATTTTATGTTTTATGTTGTTCAATGTTATGTTTTATGTTGTTTTATGATATGTTTGATTTTGTTTTATGTTTGTTTTATTTTGTTTCATGTTATGTTTTATGTTGTTTTAGGTTGTTTTTTTTAATGTTATGTTTTATGTTGTTTTATGTTGTTTTATGTTGTTTTACGTTGTTTGATGTTTTATTTATTTTTATGTTATGTTTTATGTTGTTTTATGTTATGTTTTATGTTGTTTTATGTTTTATGTTGTTTTATGTTATGTTTTATGTTGTTTTATGTTATGTTTGATGTTTTATGTTGTATTATTTTAAGTTTTATGTTGTTCTATGTTATGTTTTATGATGTTTTATGATATGTTTGATGTTGTATGTTTGTTTTATTTTGTTTCATGTTATGTTTTATGTTGTTTTACGTTGTTTGATGTTTTATGTTGTTTTATGTTTTACATTGTTTTATTTTATGTTTTATGTTGTTTTATGTTTTATGTTGTTTTACGTTGTTTGATGTTTTATTTATTTTAATGTTATGTTTTATGTTGTTTTATGTCATGTTTGATGTTTTATGTTGTATTATTTTATGTTTTATGTTGTTTTATGTTGTTTTACGTTGTTTGATGTTTTATTTATTTTTATGTTATGTTATATGTTGTTTTATGTTATGTTTGATGTTTTATATTGTATTATTTTATGTTTTATGTTGTTCTATGTTATGTTTTATGTTGTTTTATGATATGTTTGATTTTGTTTTATGTTTGTTTTATTTTGTTTCATGTTATGTTTTATGTTGTTTTATGTTGTTTTTTTTTAATGTTATGTTTTATGTTGTTTTATGTTTTATGTTGTTTTACGTTGTTTGATGTTTTATGTTGTTTTATGTTTTACATTGTTTTATTTTATGTTTTATGTTGTTTTATGTTTTATGTTGTTTTACGTTGTTTGATGTTTTATTTATTTTAATGTTATGTTTTATGTTGTTTTATGTCATGTTTGATGTTTTATGTTGTATTATTTTATGTTTTATGTTGTTTTATGTTGTTTTACGTTGTTTGATGTTTTATTTATTTTTATGTTATGTTATATGTTGTTTTATGTTATGTTTGATGTTTTATATTGTATTATTTTATGTTTTATGTTGTTCTATGTTATGTTTTATGTTGTTTTATGATATGTTTGATTTTGTTTTATGTTTGTTTTATTTTGTTTCATGTTATGTTTTATGTTGTTTTATGTTGTTTTTTTTTAATGTTATGTTTTATGTTGTTTTATGTTTTATGTTGTTTTACATTGTTTGATGTTTTATTTATTTTTATGTTATGTTATATGTTGTTTTATGTTATGTTTGATGTTTTATGTTGTATTATTTTAAGTTTTATGTTGTTCTATGTTATGTTTTATGATGTTTTATGATATGTTTGATGCTTTATGTTTGTTTTATTTTGTTTCATGTTATGTTTTATGTTGTTTTACCTTGTTTGATGTTTTATGTTGTTTTATGTTTTACATTGTTTTATTTTATGTTTTATGTTATGTTTTATGTTTTATGTTGTTTTACGTTGTTTGATGTTTTATTTATTTTAATGTTATGTTTTATGTTGTTTTATGTTATGTTTGATGTTTTATGTTGTATTATTTTAAGTTTTATGTTGTTCTATGTTATGTTTTATGATGTTTTATGATATGTTTGATGTTGTATGTTTGTTTTATTTTGTTTCATGTTATGTTTTATGTTGTTTTACGTTGTTTGATGTTTTATGTTGTTTTATGTTTTACATTGTTTTATTTTATGTTTTATGTTGTTTTATGTTTTATGTTGTTTTACGTTGTTTGATGTTTTATTTATTTTAATGTTATGTTTTATGTTGTTTTATGTCATGTTTGATGTTTTATGTTGTATTATTTTATGTTTTATGTTGTTTTATGTTGTTTTACGTTGTTTGATGTTTTATTTATTTTTATGTTATGTTATATGTTGTTTTATGTTATGTTTGATGTTTTATATTGTATTATTTTATGTTTTATGTTGTTCTATGTTATGTTTTATGTTGTTTTATGATATGTTTGATTTTGTTTTATGTTTGTTTTATTTTGTTTCATGTTATGTTTTATGTTGTTTTATGTTGTTTTTTTTTAATGTTATGTTTTATGTTGTTTTATGTTTTATGTTGTTTTACATTGTTTGATGTTTTATTTATTTTTATGTTATGTTATATGTTGTTTTATGTTATGTTTGATGTTTTATGTTGTATTATTTTAAGTTTTATGTTGTTCTATGTTATGTTTTATGATGTTTTATGATATGTTTGATGCTTTATGTTTGTTTTATTTTGTTTCATGTTATGTTTTATGTTGTTTTACCTTGTTTGATGTTTTATGTTGTTTTATGTTTTACATTGTTTTATTTTATGTTTTATGTTATGTTTTATGTTTTATGTTGTTTTACGTTGTTTGATGTTTTATTTATTTTAATGTTATGTTTTATGTTGTTTTATGTTATGTTTGATGTTTTATGTTGTATTATTTTAAGTTTTATGTTGTTCTATGTTATGTTTTATGATGTTTTATGATATGTTTGATGTTGTATGTTTGTTTTATTTTGTTTCATGTTATGTTTTATGTTGTTTTACGTTGTTTGATGTTTTATGTTGTTTTATGTTTTACATTGTTTTATTTTATGTTTTATGTTGTTTTATGTTTTATGTTGTTTTACGTTGTTTGATGTTTTATTTATTTTAATGTTATGTTTTATGTTGTTTTATGTCATGTTTGATGTTTTATGTTGTATTATTTTATGTTTTATGTTGTTTTATGTTGTTTTACGTTGTTTGATGTTTTATTTATTTTTATGTTATGTTATATGTTGTTTTATGTTATGTTTGATGTTTTATATTGTATTATTTTATGTTTTATGTTGTTCTATGTTATGTTTTATGTTGTTTTATGATATGTTTGATTTTGTTTTATGTTTGTTTTATTTTGTTTCATGTTATGTTTTATGTTGTTTTATGTTGTTTTTTTTAATGTTATGTTTTATGTTGTTTTATGTTTTATGTTGTTTTACGTTGTTTGATGTTTTATTTATTTTAATGTTATGTTTTATGTTGTTTTATGTCATGTTATGTTGTATTATTTTATGTTTTATGTTGTTCTATGTTATGTTTTATATTGTTTTATGTTGTTTTATGTTGTTTTACGTTGTTTGATGTTTTATTTATTTTTATGTTATGTTTTATGTTGTTTTATGTTATGTTTTATGTTGTTTTATGTTTTATGTTGTTTTACGTTGTTTGATGTTTTATTTATTTTTATGTTATGTTATATGTTGTTTTATGTTATGTTTGATGTTTTATGTTGTATTATTTTATGTTTTATGTTGTTTTATGATATGTTTGATTTTGTTTTATGTTTGTTTTATTTTGTTTCATGTTATGTTTTATGTTGTTTTATGTTGTTTTTTTTTAATGTTATGTTTTATGTTGTTTTATGTTTTATGTTGTTTTACATTGTTTGATGTTTTATTTATTTTTATGTTATGTTATATGTTGTTTTATGTTATGTTTGATGTTTTATGTTGTATTATTTTAAGTTTTATGTTGATCTATGTTATGTTTTATGATGTTTTATGATATGTTTGATGCTTTATGTTTGTTTTATTTTGTTTCATGTTATGTTTTATGTTGTTTTACGTTGTTTGATGTTTTATTTATTTTAATGTTATGTTTTATGTTGTTTTATGTTATGTTTGATGTTTTATGTTGTATTATTTTAAGTTTTATGTTGTTCTATGTTATGTTTTATGATGTTTTATGATATGTTTGATGTTTTATGTTGTTTTATGTTTTACATTGTTTTATTTTATGTTTTATGTTGTTTTATGTTTTATGTTGTTTTACGTTGTTTGATGTTTTATTTATTTTAATGTTATGTTTTATGCTGTTTTATGTCATGTTTGATGTTTTATGTTGTATTATTTTATGTTTTATGTTGTTTTATGTTGTTTTACGTTGTTTGATGTTTTATTTATTTTTATGTTATGTTATATGTTGTTTTATGTTATGTTTGATGTTTTATATTGTATTATTTTATGTTTTATGTTGTTCAATGTTATGTTTTATGTTGTTTTATGATATGTTTGATTTTGTTTTATGTTTGTTTTATTTTGTTTCATGTTATGTTTTATGTTGTTTTAGGTTGTTTTTTTTAATGTTATGTTTTATGTTGTTTTATGTTGTTTTATGTTGTTTTACGTTGTTTGATGTTTTATTTATTTTTATGTTATGTTTTATGTTGTTTTATGTTATGTTTTATGTTGTTTTATGTTTTATGTTGTTTTACGTTGTTTGATGTTTTATTTATTTTTATGTTATGTTATATGTTGTTTTATGTTATGTTTGATGTTTTATGTTGTATTATTTTATGTTTTATGTTGTTTTATGTTATGTTTTATGTTGTTTTATGTTTTATGTTGTTTTACGTTGTTTGATGTTTTATTTATTTTAATGTTATGTTTTATGTTGTTTTATGTTTTATGTTGTTTTACATTGTTTGATGTTTTATTTATTTTTATGTTATGTTATATGTTGTTTTATGTTATGTTTGATGTTTTATGTTGTATTATTTTATGTTTTATGTTGTTTTACGTTATGTTTTATGTTGTTTTATGTTTTATGTTGTTTTACGTTGTTTGATGTTTTATTTATTTTAATGTTATGTTTTATGTTGTTTTATGTTTTATGTTGTTTTACATTGTTTGATGTTTTATTTATTTTTATGTTATGTTATATGTTGTTTTATGTTATGTTTGATGTTTTATGTTGTATTATTTTAAGTTTTATGTTGTTCTATGTTATGTTTTATGATGTTTTATGATATGTTTGATGCTTTATGTTTGTTTTATTTTGTTTCATGTTATGTTTTATGTTGTTTTACGTTGTTTGATGTTTTATGTTGTTTTATGTTTTACATTGTTTTATTTTATGTTTTATGTTGTTTTATGTTTTATGTTGTTTTACGTTGTTTGATGTTTTATTTATTTTAATGTTATGTTTTATGTTGTTTTATGTCATGTTTGATGTTTTATGTTGTATTATTTTATGTTTTATGTTGTTCTATGTTATGTTTTATGTTGTTTTATGTTGTTTTACGTTGTTTGATGTTTTATTTATTTTTATGTTATGTTTTATGTTGTTTTATGTTGTTTTATGTTGTTTTACATTGTTTGATGTTTTATTTATTTTTATGTTATGTTATATGTTGTTTTATGTTATGTTTGATGTTTTATATTGTATTATTTTATGTTTTATGTTGTTCTATGTTATGTTTTATGTTGTTTTATGTTGTTTTATGTTGTTTTTCGTTGTTTGATGTTTTATTTATTTTTATGTTATGTTTTATGTTGTTTTATGTTGTTTTACGTTGTTTGATGTTTTATTTATTTTTATGTTATGTTTTATGTTGTTTTATGTTATGTTTTATGTTGTTTAATGTTGTTTTATGTTGTTTTACGTTGTTTGATGTTGTTTTATGTTTGTTTTACGTTGTTTGATGTTTTATTTATTTTTATGTTATGTTATATGTTGTTTTATGTTATGTTTGATGTTTTATATTGTATTATTTTATGTTTTATGTTGTTCTATGTTATGTTTTATGTTGTTTTATATTGTTTTATGTTATGTTTGATGTTTTATATTGTTTTATGTTATGTTTAATGTTGTTTTATGTTTTATGTTGTTTTACATTGTTTGATGTTTTATTTATTTTTATGTTATGTTTTATGTTGTTTTATGTTATGTTTGCTGTTTTATATTGTTTTATGTTATGTTTTATTATGTTTTATGTTGTTCTATGTTATGTTTTATGTTGTTTTATGTTGTTTTATGTTATGTTTGATGTTTTATATTGTTTTATGTTATGTTTTATGTTGTTTTATGTTATATGTTGTTTTATGTTATGTTTGATGTTTTATGTTGTATTATTTTATGTTTTATGTTGTTCTATGTTATGTTTTATGTTGTTTTATGATATGTTTGATGTTGTTTTATGTTGTTTGATGTTTTATGTTGTTTTATGTTATGTTTGATGTTTTATGTTGTATTATTTTATGTTTTATGTTGTTCTATGTTATGTTTTATGTTGTTTTATGTTGTTTTATGTTGTTTTACGTTGTTTGATGTTTTATTCATTTTTATGTTATGTTTTATGTTGTTTTATGTTATGTTTGATGTTTTATGTTGTATTATTTTATGTTTTATGTTGTTCTATGTTATGTTTTATGTTGTTTTATGTTGTTTTATGTTGTTTTTCGTTGTTTGATGTTTTATTTATTTTTATGTTATGTTTTATGTTGTTTTATGTTGTTTTACGTTGTTTGATGTTTTATTTATTTTTATGTTATGTTTTATGTTGTTTTATGTTATGTTTTATGTTGTTTAATGTTGTTTTATGTTGTTTTACGTTGTTTGATGTTGTTTTATGTTTGTTTTACGTTGTTTGATGTTTTATTTATTTTTATGTTATGTTATATGTTGTTTTATGTTATGTTTGATGTTTTATATTGTATTATTTTATGTTTTATGTTGTTCTATGTTATGTTTTATGTTGTTTTACGTTGTTTGATGTTTTATTTATTTTAATGTTATGTTTTATGCTGTTTTATGTCATGTTTGATGTTTTATGTTGTATTATTTTATGTTTTATGTTGTTTTATGTTGTTTTACGTTGTTTGATGTTTTATTTATTTTTATGTTATGTTATATGTTGTTTTATGTTATGTTTGATGTTTTATATTGTATTATTTTATGTTTTATGTTGTTCAATGTTATGTTTTATGTTGTTTTATGATATGTTTGATTTTGTTTTATGTTTGTTTTATTTTGTTTCATGTTATGTTTTATGTTGTTTTAGGTTGTTTTTTTTAATGTTATGTTTTATGTTGTTTTATGTTGTTTTATGTTGTTTTACGTTGTTTGATGTTTTATTTATTTTTATGTTATGTTTTATGTTGTTTTATGTTATGTTTTATGTTGTTTTATGTTTTATCTTGTTTTACGTTGTTTGATGTTTTATTTATTTTTATGTTATGTTATATGTTGTTTTATGTTATGTTTGATGTTTTATGTTGTATTATTTTATGTTTTATGTTGTTTTATGTTATGTTTTATGTTGTTTTATGTTTTATGTTGTTTTACGTTGTTTGATGTTTTATTTATTTTAATGTTATGTTTTATGTTGTTTTATGTTTTATGTTGTTTTACATTGTTTGATGTTTTATTTATTTTTATGTTATGTTATATGTTGTTTTATGTTATGTTTGATGTTTTATGTTGTATTATTTTAAGTTTTATGTTGTTCTATGTTATGTTTTATGATGTTTTATGATATGTTTGATGCTTTATGTTTGTTTTATTTTGTTTCATGTTATGTTTTATGTTGTTTTACGTTGTTTGATGTTTTATGTTGTTTTATGTTTTACATTGTTTTATTTTATGTTTTATGTTGTTTTATGTTTTATGTTGTTTTACGTTGTTTGATGTTTTATTTATTTTAATGTTATGTTTTATGTTGTTTTATGTCATGTTTGATGTTTTATGTTGTATTATTTTATGTTTTATGTTGTTCTATGTTATGTTTTATGTTGTTTTATGTTGTTTTACGTTGTTTGATGTTTTATTTATTTTTATGTTATGTTTTATGTTGTTTTATGTTGTTTTATGTTGTTTTACATTGTTTGATGTTTTATTTATTTTTATGTTATGTTATATGTTGTTTTATGTTATGTTTGATGTTTTATATTGTATTATTTTATGTTTTATGTTGTTCTATGTTATGTTTTATGTTGTTTTATGTTGTTTTATGTTGTTTTTCGTTGTTTGATGTTTTATTTATTTTTATGTTATGTTTTATGTTGTTTTATGTTGTTTTACGTTGTTTGATGTTTTATTTATTTTTATGTTATGTTTTATGTTGTTTTATGTTATGTTTTATGTTGTTTAATGTTGTTTTATGTTGTTTTACGTTGTTTGATGTTGTTTTATGTTTGTTTTACGTTGTTTGATGTTTTATTTATTTTTATGTTATGTTATATGTTGTTTTATGTTATGTTTGATGTTTTATATTGTATTATTTTATGTTTTATGTTGTTCTATGTTATGTTTTATGTTGTTTTATATTGTTTTATGTTATGTTTGATGTTTTATATTGTTTTATGTTATGTTTAATGTTGTTTTATGTTTTATGTTGTTTTACATTGTTTGATGTTTTATTTATTTTTATGTTATGTTTTATGTTGTTTTATGTTATGTTTGCTGTTTTATATTGTTTTATGTTATGTTTTATTATGTTTTATGTTGTTCTATGTTATGTTTTATGTTGTTTTATGTTGTTTTATGTTATGTTTGATGTTTTATATTGTTTTATGTTATGTTTTATGTTGTTTTACATTGTTTGATGTTTTATTTATTTTTATGTTATGTTTTATGTTGTTTTATGTTATGTTTGCTGTTTTATATTGTTTTATGTTATGTTTTATTATGTTTTATGTTGTTCTATGTTATGTTTTATGTTGTTTTATGTTGTTTTATGTTATGTTTGATGTTTTATATTGTTTTATGTTATGTTTTATGTTGTTTTATGTTATATGTTGTTTTATGTTATGTTTGATGTTTTATGTTGTATTATTTTATGTTTTATGTTGTTCTATGTTATGTTTTATGTTGTTTTATGATATGTTTGATGTTGTTTTATGTTGTTTGATGTTTTATGTTGTTTTATGTTATGTTTGATGTTTTATGTTGTATTATTTTATGTTTTATGTTGTTCTATGTTATGTTTTATGTTGTTTTATGTTGTTTTATGTTGTTTTACGTTGTTTGATGTTTTATTCATTTTTATGTTATGTTTTATGTTGTTTTATGTTATGTTTGATGTTTTATGTTGTATTATTTTATGTTTTATGTTGTTCTATGTTATGTTTTATGTTGTTTTATGTTGTTTTATGTTGTTTTTCATTGTTTGATGTTTTATTTATTTTTATGTTATGTTTTATGTTGTTTTATGTTGTTTTACGTTGTTTGATGTTTTATTTATTTTTATGTTATGTTTTATGTTGTTTTATGTTATGTTTTATGTTGTTTAATGTTGTTTTATGTTGTTTTACGTTGTTTGATGTTGTTTTATGTTTGTTTTACGTTGTTTGATGTTTTATTTATTTTTATGTTATGTTATATGTTGTTTTATGTTATGTTTGATGTTTTATATTGTATTATTTTATGTTTTATGTTGTTCTATGTTATGTTTTATGTTGTTTTATGATATGTTTGATTTTGTTTTATGTTTGTTTTATTTTGTTTCATGTTATGTTTTATGTTGTTTTATGTTGTTTTTTTTAATGTTATGTTTTATGTTGTTTTATGTTTTATGTTGTTTTACGTTGTTTGATGTTTTATTTATTTTAATGTTATGTTTTGTTGTTTTATGTCATGTTATGTTGTATTATTTTATGTTTTATGTTGTTCTATGTTATGTTTTATATTGTTTTATGTTGTTTTATGTTGTTTTACGTTGTTTGATGTTTTATTTATTTTTATGTTATGTTTTATGTTGTTTTATGTTATGTTTTATGTTGTTTTATGTTTTATGTTGTTTTACGTTGTTTGATGTTTTATTTATTTTTATGTTATGTTATATGTTGTTTTATGTTATGTTTGATGTTTTATGTTGTATTATTTTATGTTTTATGTTGTTTTATGATATGTTTGATTTTGTTTTATGTTTGTTTTATTTTGTTTCATGTTATGTTTTATGTTGTTTTATGTTGTTTTTTTTTAATGTTATGTTTTATGTTGTTTTATGTTTTATGTTGTTTTACATTGTTTGATGTTTTATTTATTTTTATGTTATGTTATATGTTGTTTTATGTTATGTTTGATGTTTTATGTTGTATTATTTTAAGTTTTATGTTGTTCTATGTTATGTTTTATGATGTTTTATGATATGTTTGATGCTTTATGTTTGTTTTATTTTGTTTCATGTTATGTTTTATGTTGTTTTACCTTGTTTGATGTTTTATGTTGTTTTATGTTTTACATTGTTTTATTTTATGTTTTATGTTATGTTTTATGTTTTATGTTGTTTTACGTTGTTTGATGTTTTATTTATTTTAATGTTATGTTTTATGTTGTTTTATGTTATGTTTGATGTTTTATGTTGTATTATTTTAAGTTTTATGTTGTTCTATGTTATGTTTTATGATGTTTTATGATATGTTTGATGTTGTATGTTTGTTTTATTTTGTTTCATGTTATGTTTTATGTTGTTTTACGTTGTTTGATGTTTTATGTTGTTTTATGTTTTACATTGTTTTATTTTATGTTTTATGTTGTTTTATGTTTTATGTTGTTTTACCTTGTTTGATGTTTTATGTTGTTTTATGTTTTACATTGTTTTATTTTATGTTTTATGTTATGTTTTATGTTTTATGTTGTTTTACGTTGTTTGATGTTTTATTTATTTTAATGTTATGTTTTATGTTGTTTTATGTTATGTTTGATGTTTTATGTTGTATTATTTTAAGTTTTATGTTGTTCTATGTTATGTTTTATGATGTTTTATGATATGTTTGATGTTGTATGTTTGTTTTATTTTGTTTCATGTTATGTTTTATGTTGTTTTACGTTGTTTGATGTTTTATGTTGTTTTATGTTTTACATTGTTTTATTTTATGTTTTATGTTGTTTTATGTTTTATGTTGTTTTACGTTGTTTGATGTTTTATTTATTTTAATGTTATGTTTTATGTTGTTTTATGTCATGTTTGATGTTTTATGTTGTATTATTTTATGTTTTATGTTGTTTTATGTTGTTTTATGTTGTTTTACGTTGTTTGATGTTTTATTTATTTTTATGTTATGTTATATGTTGTTTTATGTTATGTTTGATGTTTTATATTGTATTATTTTATGTTTTATGTTGTTCTATGTTATGTTTTATGTTGTTTTATGATATGTTTGATTTTGTTTTATGTTTGTTTTATTTTGTTTCATGTTATGTTTTATGTTGTTTTATGTTGTTTTTTTTAATGTTATGTTTTATGTTGTTTTATGTTTTATGTTGTTTTACGTTGTTTGATGTTTTATTTATTTTTATGTTATGTTATATGTTGTTTTATGTTATGTTTGATGTTTTATGTTGTATTATTTTATGTTTTATGTTGTTTTATGATATGTTTGATTTTGTTTTATGTTTGTTTTATTTTGTTTCATGTTATGTTTTATGTTGTTTTATGTTGTTTTTTTTAATGTTATGTTTTATGTTGTTTTATGTTTTATGTTGTTTTACGTTGTTTGATGTTTTATTTATTTTAATGTTATGTTTTATGTTGTTTTATGTCATGTTATGTTGTATTATTTTATGTTTTATGTTGTTTTATGTTGTTTTACGTTGTTTGATGTTTTATTTATTTTTATGTTATGTTATATGTTGTTTTATGTTATGTTTGATGTTTTATATTGTATTATTTTATGTTTTATGTTGTTCTATGTTATGTTTTATGTTGTTTTATGTTGTTTTATGTTGTTTTTCGTTGTTTGATGTTTTATTTATTTTTATGTTATGTTTTATGTTGTTTTATGTTGTTTTACGTTGTTTGATGTTTTATTTATTTTTATGTTATGTTTTATGTTGTTTTATGTTATGTTTTATGTTGTTTAATGTTGTTTTATGTTGTTTTACGTTGTTTGATGTTGTTTTATGTTTGTTTTACGTTGTTTGATGTTTTATTTATTTTTATGTTATGTTATATGTTGTTTTATGTTATGTTTGATGTTTTATATTGTATTATTTTATGTTTTATGTTGTTCTATGTTATGTTTTATGTTGTTTTATGATATGTTTGATTTTGTTTTATGTTTGTTTTATTTTGTTTCATGTTATGTTTTATGTTGTTTGATGTTTTATTTATTTTAATGTTATGTTTTGTTGTTTTATGTCATGTTATGTTGTATTATTTTATGTTTTATGTTGTTCTATGTTATGTTTTATATTGTTTTATGTTGTTTTATGTTGTTTTACGTTGTTTGATGTTTTATTTATTTTTATGTTATGTTTTATGTTGTTTTATGTTATGTTTTATGTTGTTTTATGTTTTATGTTGTTTTACGTTGTTTGATGTTTTATTTATTTTTATGTTATGTTATATGTTGTTTTATGTTATGTTTGATGTTTTATGTTGTATTATTTTATGTTTTATGTTGTTTTATGATATGTTTGATTTTGTTTTATGTTTGTTTTATTTTGTTTCATGTTATGTTTTATGTTGTTTTATGTTGTTTTTTTTTAATGTTATGTTTTATGTTGTTTTATGTTTTATGTTGTTTTACATTGTTTGATGTTTTATTTATTTTTATGTTATGTTATATGTTGTTTTATGTTATGTTTGATGTTTTATGTTGTATTATTTTAAGTTTTATGTTGTTCTATGTTATGTTTTATGATGTTTTATGATATGTTTGATGCTTTATGTTTGTTTTATTTTGTTTCATGTTATGTTTTATGTTGTTTTACCTTGTTTGATGTTTTATGTTGTTTTATGTTTTACATTGTTTTATTTTATGTTTTATGTTTTATGTTGTTTTACGTTGTTTGATGTTTTATTTATTTTAATGTTATGTTTTATGTTGTTTTATGTTATGTTTGATGTTTTATGTTGTATTATTTTAAGTTTTATGTTGTTCTATGTTATGTTTTATGATGTTTTATGATATGTTTGATGTTGTATGTTTGTTTTATTTTGTTTCATGTTATGTTTTATGTTGTTTTACGTTGTTTGATGTTTTATGTTGTTTTATGTTTTACATTGTTTTATTTTATGTTTTATGTTGTTTTATGTTTTATGTTGTTTTACCTTGTTTGATGTTTTATGTTGTTTTATGTTTTACATTGTTTTATTTTATGTTTTATGTTATGTTTTATGTTTTATGTTGTTTTACGTTGTTTGATGTTTTATTTATTTTAATGTTATGTTTTATGTTGTTTTATGTTATGTTTGATGTTTTATGTTGTATTATTTTAAGTTTTATGTTGTTCTATGTTATGTTTTATGATGTTTTATGATATGTTTGATGTTGTATGTTTGTTTTATTTTGTTTCATGTTATGTTTTATGTTGTTTTACGTTGTTTGATGTTTTATGTTGTTTTATGTTTTACATTGTTTTATTTTATGTTTTATGTTGTTTTATGTTTTATGTTGTTTTACGTTGTTTGATGTTTTATTTATTTTAATGTTATGTTTTATGTTGTTTTATGTCATGTTTGATGTTTTATGTTGTATTATTTTATGTTTTATGTTGTTTTATGTTGTTTTACGTTGTTTGATGTTTTATTTATTTTTATGTTATGTTATATGTTGTTTTATGTTATGTTTGATGTTTTATATTGTATTATTTTATGTTTTATGTTGTTCTATGTTATGTTTTATGTTGTTTTATGATATGTTTGATTTTGTTTTATGTTTGTTTTATTTTGTTTCATGTTATGTTTTATGTTGTTTTATGTTGTTTTTTTTAATGTTATGTTTTATGTTGTTTTATGTTTTATGTTGTTTTACGTTGTTTGATGTTTTATTTATTTTTATGTTATGTTATATGTTGTTTTATGTTATGTTTGATGTTTTATGTTGTATTATTTTATGTTTTATGTTGTTTTATGATATGTTTGATTTTGTTTTATGTTTGTTTTATTTTGTTTCATGTTATGTTTTATGTTGTTTTATGTTGTTTTTTTTAATGTTATGTTTTATGTTGTTTTATGTTTTATGTTGTTTTACGTTGTTTGATGTTTTATTTATTTTAATGTTATGTTTTATGTTGTTTTATGTCATGTTATGTTGTATTATTTTATGTTTTATGTTGTTTTATGTTGTTTTACGTTGTTTGATGTTTTATTTATTTTTATGTTATGTTATATGTTGTTTTATGTTATGTTTGATGTTTTATATTGTATTATTTTATGTTTTATGTTGTTCTATGTTATGTTTTATGTTGTTTTATGTTGTTTTATGTTGTTTTTCGTTGTTTGATGTTTTATTTATTTTTATGTTATGTTTTATGTTGTTTTATGTTGTTTTACGTTGTTTGATGTTTTATTTATTTTTATGTTATGTTTTATGTTGTTTTATGTTATGTTTTATGTTGTTTAATGTTGTTTTATGTTGTTTTACGTTGTTTGATGTTGTTTTATGTTTGTTTTACGTTGTTTGATGTTTTATTTATTTTTATGTTATGTTATATGTTGTTTTATGTTATGTTTGATGTTTTATATTGTATTATTTTATGTTTTATGTTGTTCTATGTTATGTTTTATGTTGTTTTATGATATGTTTGATTTTGTTTTATGTTTGTTTTATTTTGTTTCATGTTATGTTTTATGTTGTTTTATGTTGTTTTTTTTAATGTTATGTTTTATGTTGTTTTATGTTTTATGTTGTTTTACGTTGTTTGATGTTTTATTTATTTTAATGTTATGTTTTATGTTGTTTTATGTCATGTTATGTTGTATTATTTTATGTTTTATGTTGTTCTATGTTATGTTTTATGTTGTTTTATGTTGTTTTATGTTGTTTTATGTTGTTTTACATTGTTTGATGTTTTATTTATTTTTATGTTATGTTTTATGTTGTTTTATGTTATGTTTTATGTTGTTTTATGTTTTATGTTGTTTTACGTTGTTTGATGTTTTATTTATTTTTATGTTATGTTATATGTTGTTTTATGTTATGTTTGATGTTTTATGTTGTATTATTTTATGTTTTATGTTGTTTTATGATATGTTTGATTTTGTTTTATGTTTGTTTTATTTTGTTTCATGTTATGTTTTATGTTGTTTTATGTTGTTTTTTTTTAATGTTATGTTTTATGTTGTTTTATGTTTTATGTTGTTTTACATTGTTTGATGTTTTATTTATTTTTATGTTATGTTATATGTTGTTTTATGTTATGTTTAATGTTTTATGTTGTATTATTTTAAGTTTTATGTTGTTCTATGTTATGTTTTATGATGTTTCATGATATGTTTGATGCTTTATGTTTGTTTTATTTTGTTTCATGTTATGTTTTATGTTGTTTTACGTTGTTTGATGTTTTATGTTGTTTTATTTTTTACATTGTTTTATTTTATGTGTTATGTTGTTTTATGTTTTATGTTGTTTTACGTTGTTTGATGTTTTATTTATTTTAATGTTATGTTTTATGTTGTTTTATGTCATGTTTGATGTTTTATGTTGTATTATTTTATGTTTTATGTTGTTCTATGTTATGTTTTATGTTGTTTTATGTTGTTTTATGTTGTTTTACGTTGTTTGATGTTTTATTTATTTTTATGTTATGTTTTATGTTGTTTTATGTTGTTTTACGTTGTTTGATGTTTTATTTATTTTTATGTTATGTTTTATGTTGTTTTATGTTATGTTTTATGTTGTTTAATGTTGTTTTATGTTGTTTTACGTTGTTTGATGTTGTTTTATGTTTGTTTTACGTTGTTTGATGTTTTATTTATTTTTATGTTATGTTATATGTTGTTTTATGTTATGTTTGATGTTTTATGTTGTATTATTTTAAGTTTATGTTGTTCTATGTTATGTTTTATGATGTTTTATGATATGTTTGATGCTTTATGTTTGTTTTATTTTGATTCATGTTATGTTTTATGTTGTTTTACGTTGTTTGATGTTTTATGTTGTTTTATGTTTTACATTGTTTTATTTTATGTTTTATGTTATGTTTTATGTTTTATGTTGTTTTACGTTGTTTGATGTTTTATTTATTTTAATGTTATGTTTTATGTTGTTTTATGTTATGTTTGATGTTTTATGTTGTATTATTTTAAGTTTTATGTTGTTCTATGTTATGTTTTATGATGTTTTATGATATGTTTGATGTTTTATGTTTGTTTTATTTTGTTTCATGTTATGTTTTATGTTGTTTTACGTTGTTTGATGTTTTATGTTGTTTTATGTTTTACATTGTTTTATTTTATGTTTTATGTTGTTTTATGTTTTATGTTGTTTTACGTTGTTTGATGTTTTATTTATTTTAATGTTATGTTTTATGTTGTTTTATGTCATGTTTGATGTTTTATGTTGTATTATTTTATGTTTTATGTTGTTTTATGTTGTTTTACGTTGTTTGATGTTTTATTTATTTTTATGTTATGTTATATGTTGTTTTATGTTATGTTTGATGTTTTATATTGTATTATTTTATGTTTTATGTTGTTCTATGTTATGTTTTATGTTGTTTTATGATATGTTTGATTTTGTTTTATGTTTGTTTTATTTTGTTTCATGTAATGTTTTATGTTGTTTTATGTTGTTTTTTTTAATGTTATGTTTTATGTTGTTTTATGTTTTATGTTGTTTTACGTTGTTTGATGTTTTATTTATTTTAATGTTATGTTTTATGTTGTTTTATGTCATGTTATGTTGTATTATTTTATGTTTTATGTTGTTCTATGTTATGTTTTATATTGTTTTATGTTGTTTTATGTTGTTTTACGTTGTTTGATGTTTTATTTATTTTTATGTTATGTTTTATGTTGTTTTATGTTATGTTTTATGTTGTTTTATGTTTTATGTTGTTTTACGTTGTTTGA
This sequence comes from Taudactylus pleione, assembly GCA_031769625.1. Taxonomy (NCBI): domain Eukaryota; kingdom Metazoa; phylum Chordata; class Amphibia; order Anura; family Myobatrachidae; genus Taudactylus; species Taudactylus pleione. The sequence continues at coordinate 6,731,534 of JAUIMM010000375.1, read as the reverse complement.
TGTTTTATTTATTTTTATGTTATGTTATATGTTGTTTTATGTTATGTTTGATGTTTTATGTTGTATTATTTTATGTTTTATGTTGTTTTATGATATGTTTGATTTTGTTTTATGTTTGTTTTATTTTGTTTCATGTTATGTTTTATGTTGTTTTATGTTTTTTTTTTTTAATGTTATGTTTTATGTTGTTTTATGTTTTATGTTGTTTTACATTGTTTGATGTTTTATTTATTTTTATGTTATGTTATATGTTGTTTTATGTTATGTTTGATGTTTTATGTTGTATTATTTTAAGTTTTATGTTGATCTATGTTATGTTTTATGATGTTTTATGATATGTTTGATGCTTTATGTTTGTTTTATTTTGTTTCATGTTATGTTTTATGTTGTTTTACGTTGTTTGATGTTTTATGTTGTTTTATTTTTTACATTGTTTTATTTTATGTTTTATGTTGTTTTATGTTTTATGTTGTTTTACGTTGTTTGATGTTTTATTTATTTTTATGTTATGTTTTATGTTGTTTTATGTCATGTTTGATGTTTTATGTTGTATTATTTTATGTTTTATGTTGTTCTATGTTATGTTTTATGTTGTTTTATGTTGTTTTATGTTGTTTTATGTTGTTTTACGTTGTTTGATGTTTTATTTATTTTTATGTTATGTTTTATGTTGTTTTATGTTATGTTTTATGTTGTTTTATGTTGTTTTACGTTGTTTGATGTTGTTTTATGTTTGTTTTACGTTGTTTGATGTTTTATTTATTTTTATGTTATGTTATATGTTGTTTTATGTTATGTTTGATGTTTTATGTTGTATTATTTTAAGTTTATGTTGTTCTATGTTATGTTTTATGATGTTTTATGATATGTTTGATGCTTTATGTTTGTTTTATTTTGATTCATGTTATGTTTTATGTTGTTTTACGTTGTTTGATGTTTTATGTTGTTTTATGTTTTACATTGTTTTATTTTATGTTTTATGTTATGTTTTATGTTTTATGTTGTTTTACGTTGTTTGATGTTTTATTTATTTTAATGTTATGTTTTATGTTGTTTTATGTTATGTTTGATGTTTTATGTTGTATTATTTTAAGTTTTATGTTGTTCTATGTTATGTTTTATGATGTTTTATGATATGTTTGATGTTTTATGTTTGTTTTATTTTGTTTCATGTTATGTTTTATGTTGTTTTACGTTGTTTGATGTTTTATGTTGTTTTATGTTTTACATTGTTTTATTTTATGTTTTATGTTGTTTTATGTTTTATGTTGTTTTACGTTGTTTGATGTTTTATTTATTTTAATGTTATGTTTTATGTTGTTTTATGTCATGTTTGATGTTTTATGTTGTATTATTTTATGTTTTATGTTGTTTTATGTTGTTTTACGTTGTTTGATGTTTTATTTATTTTTATGTTATGTTATATGTTGTTTTATGTTATGTTTGATGTTTTATATTGTATTATTTTATGTTTTATGTTGTTCTATGTTATGTTTTATGTTGTTTTATGATATGTTTGATTTTGTTTTATGTTTGTTTTATTTTGTTTCATGTAATGTTTTATGTTGTTTTATGTTGTTTTTTTTAATGTTATGTTTTATGTTGTTTTATGTTTTATGTTGTTTTACGTTGTTTGATGTTTTATTTATTTTAATGTTATGTTTTATGTTGTTTTATGTCATGTTATGTTGTATTATTTTATGTTTTATGTTGTTCTATGTTATGTTTTATATTGTTTTATGTTGTTTTATGTTGTTTTACGTTGTTTGATGTTTTATTTATTTTTATGTTATGTTTTATGTTGTTTTATGTTATGTTTTATGTTGTTTTATGTTTTATGTTGTTTTACGTTGTTTGATGTTTTATTTATTTTTATGTTATGTTATATGTTGTTTTATGTTATGTTTGATGTTTTATGTTGTATTATTTTATGTTTTATGTTGTTTTATGATATGTTTGATTTTGTTTTATGTTTGTTTTATTTTGTTTCATGTTATGTTTTATGTTGTTTTATGTTTTTTTTTTTTAATGTTATGTTTTATGTTGTTTTATGTTTTATGTTGTTTTACATTGTTTGATGTTTTATTTATTTTTATGTTATGTTATATGTTGTTTTATGTTATGTTTGATGTTTTATGTTGTATTATTTTAAGTTTTATGTTGATCTATGTTATGTTTTATGATGTTTTATGATATGTTTGATGCTTTATGTTTGTTTTATTTTGTTTCATGTTATGTTTTATGTTGTTTTACGTTGTTTGATGTTTTATTTATTTTAATGTTATGTTTTATGTTGTTTTATGTTATGTTTGATGTTTTATGTTGTATTATTTTAAGTTTTATGTTGTTCTATGTTATGTTTTATGATGTTTTATGATATGTTTGATGTTTTATGTTTGTTTTATTTTGTTTCATGTTATGTTTTATGTTGTTTTACGTTGTTTGATGTTTTATGTTGTTTTATGTTTTACATTGTTTTATTTTATGTTTTATGTTGTTTTATGTTTTATGTTGTTTTACGTTGTTTGATGTTTTATTTATTTTAATGTTATGTTTTATGCTGTTTTATGTCATGTTTGATGTTTTATGTTGTATTATTTTATGTTTTATGTTGTTTTATGTTGTTTTACGTTGTTTGATGTTTTATTTATTTTTATGTTATGTTATATGTTGTTTTATGTTATGTTTGATGTTTTATATTGTATTATTTTATGTTTTATGTTGTTTTATGTTGTTTTACGTTGTTTGATGTTTTATTTATTTTTATGTTATGTTATATGTTGTTTTATGTTATGTTTGATGTTTTATATTGTATTATTTTATGTTTTATTTATTTTAGTGTTATGTTTTATGTTGTTTTATGTCATGTTATGTTGTATTATTTTATGTTTTATGTTGTTCTATGTTATGTTTTATATTGTTTTATGTTGTTTTATGTTGTTTTACGTTGTTTGATGTTTTATTTATTTTTATGTTATGTTTTATGTTGTTTTATGTTATGTTTTATGTTGTTTTATGTTTTATGTTGTTTTACGTTGTTTGATGTTTTATTTATTTTTATGTTATGTTATATGTTGTTTTATGTTATGTTTGATGTTTTATGTTGTATTATTTTATGTTTTATGTTGTTTTATGATATGTTTGATTTTGTTTTATGTTTGTTTTATTTTGTTTCATGTTATGTTTTATGTTGTTTTATGTTGTTTTTTTTTAATGTTATGTTTTATGTTGTTTTATGTTTTATGTTGTTTTACATTGTTTGATGTTTTATTTATTTTTATGTTATGTTATATGTTGTTTTATGTTATGTTTGATGTTTTATGTTGTATTATTTTAAGTTTTATGTTGATCTATGTTATGTTTTATGATGTTTTATGATATGTTTGATGCTTTATGTTTGTTTTATTTTGTTTCATGTTATGTTTTATGTTGTTTTACGTTGTTTGATGTTTTATGTTGTTTTATGTTTTACATTGTTTTATTTTATGTTTTATGTTATGTTTTATGTTTTATGTTGTTTTACGTTGTTTGATGTTTTATTTATTTTAATGTTATGTTTTATGTTGTTTTATGTTATGTTTGATGTTTTATGTTGTATTATTTTAAGTTTTATGTTGTTCTATGTTATGTTTTATGATGTTTTATGATATGTTTGATGTTTTATGTTTGTTTTATTTTGTTTCATGTTATGTTTTATGTTGTTTTACGTTGTTTGATGTTTTATGTTGTTTTATGTTTTACATTGTTTTATTTTATGTTTTATGTTGTTTTATGTTTTATGTTGTTTTACGTTGTTTGATGTTTTATTTATTTTAATGTTATGTTTTATGTTGTTTTATGTCATGTTTGATGTTTTATGTTGTATTATTTTATGTTTTATGTTGTTTTATGTTGTTTTACGTTGTTTGATGTTTTATTTATTTTTATGTTATGTTATATGTTGTTTTATGTTATGTTTGATGTTTTATATTGTATTATTTTATGTTTTATGTTGTTCAATGTTATGTTTTATGTTGTTTTATGTTTTATGTTGTTTTACGTTGTTTGATGTTTTATTTATTTTAATGTTATGTTTTATGTTGTTTTATGTTTTATGTTGTTTTACATTGTTTGATGTTTTATTTATTTTTATGTTATGTTATATGTTGTTTTATGTTATGTTTGATGTTTTATGTTGTATTATTTTAAGTTTTATGTTGTTCTATGTTATGTTTTATGATGTTTTATGATATGTTTGATGCTTTATGTTTGTTTTATTTTGTTTCATGTTATGTTTTATGTTGTTTTACGTTGTTTGATGTTTTATGTTGTTTTATGTTTTACATTGTTTTATTTTATGTTTTATGTTGTTTTATGTTTTATGTTGTTTTACGTTGTTTGATGTTTTATTTATTTTAATGTTATGTTTTATGTTGTTTTATGTCATGTTTGATGTTTTATGTTGTATTATTTTATGTTTTATGTTGTTCTATGTTATGTTTTATGTTGTTTTATGTTGTTTTACGTTGTTTGATGTTTTATTTATTTTTATGTTATGTTTTATGTTGTTTTATGTTGTTTTATGTTGTTTTACATTGTTTGATGTTTTATTTATTTTTATGTTATGTTATATGTTGTTTTATGTTATGTTTGATGTTTTATATTGTATTATTTTATGTTTTATGTTGTTCTATGTTATGTTTTATGTTGTTTTATGTTGTTTTATGTTGTTTTTCGTTGTTTGATGTTTTATTTATTTTTATGTTATGTTTTATGTTGTTTTATGTTGTTTTACGTTGTTTGATGTTTTATTTATTTTTATGTTATGTTTTATGTTGTTTTATGTTATGTTTTATGTTGTTTAATGTTGTTTTATGTTGTTTTACGTTGTTTGATGTTGTTTTATGTTTGTTTTACGTTGTTTGATGTTTTATTTATTTTTATGTTATGTTATATGTTGTTTTATGTTATGTTTGATGTTTTATATTGTATTATTTTATGTTTTATGTTGTTCTATGTTATGTTTTATGTTGTTTTATATTGTTTTATGTTATGTTTGATGTTTTATATTGTTTTATGTTATGTTTAATGTTGTTTTATTTTATGTTTTATGTTATGTTTTATGTTTTATGTTGTTTTACGTTGTTTGATGTTTTATTTATTTTAATGTTATGTTTTATGTTGTTTTATGTTATGTTTGATGTTTCATGTTGTATTATTTTAAGTTTTATGTTGTTCTATGTTATGTTTTATGATGTTTTATGATATGTTTGATGTTTTATGTTTGTTTTATTTTGTTTCATGTTATGTTTTATGTTGTTTTACGTTGTTTGATGTTTTATGTTGTTTTATGTTTTACATTGTTTTATTTTATGTTTTATGTTGTTTTATGTTTTATGTTGTTTTACGTTGTTTGATGTTTTATTTATTTTAATGTTATGTTTTATGTTGTTTTATGTCATGTTTGATGTTTTATGTTGTATTATTTTATGTTTTATGTTGTTTTATGTTGTTTTACGTTGTTTGATGTTTTATTTATTTTTATGTTATGTTATATGTTGTTTTATGTTATGTTTGATGTTTTATATTGTATTATTTTATGTTTTATGTTGTTCTATGTTATGTTTTATGTTGTTTTATGATATGTTTGATTTTGTTTTATGTTTGTTTTATTTTGTTTCATGTAATGTTTTATGTTGTTTTATGTTGTTTTTTTTAATGTTATGTTTTATGTTGTTTTATGTTTTATGTTGTTTTACGTTGTTTGATGTTTTATTTATTTTAATGTTATGTTTTATGTTGTTTTATGTCATGTTATGTTGTATTATTTTATGTTTTATGTTGTTCTATGTTATGTTTTATATTGTTTTATGTTGTTTTATGTTGTTTTACATTGTTTGATGTTTTATTTATTTTTATGTTATGTTTTATGTTGTTTTATGTTATGTTTTATGTTGTTTTATGTTTTATGTTGTTTTACGTTGTTTGATGTTTTATTTATTTTTATGTTATGTTATATGTTGTTTTATGTTATGTTTGATGTTTTATGTTGTATTATTTTATGTTTTATGTTGTTTTATGATATGTTTGATTTTGTTTTATGTTTGTTTTATTTTGTTTCATGTTATGTTTTATGTTGTTTTATGTTTTTTTTTTTTAATGTTATGTTTTATGTTGTTTTATGTTTTATGTTGTTTTACATTGTTTGATGTTTTATTTATTTTTATGTTATGTTATATGTTGTTTTATGTTATGTTTGATGTTTTATGTTGTATTATTTTAAGTTTTATGTTGATCTATGTTATGTTTTATGATGTTTTATGATATGTTTGATGCTTTATGTTTGTTTTATTTTGTTTCATGTTATGTTTTATGTTGTTTTACGTTGTTTGATGTTTTATGTTGTTTTATTTTTTACATTGTTTTATTTTATGTTTTATGTTGTTTTATGTTTTATGTTGTTTTACGTTGTTTGATGTTTTATTTATTTTAATGTTATGTTTTATGTTGTTTTATGTCATGTTTGATGTTTTATGTTGTATTATTTTATGTTTTATGTTGTTCTATGTTATGTTTTATGTTGTTTTATGTTGTTTTATGTTGTTTTATGTTGTTTTACGTTGTTTGATGTTTTATTTATTTTTATGTTATGTTTTATGTTGTTTTATGTTGTTTTACGTTGTTTGATGTTTTATTTATTTTTATGTTATGTTTTATGTTGTTTTATGTTATGTTTTATGTTGTTTAATGTTGTTTTATGTTGTTTTACGTTGTTTGATGTTGTTTTATGTTTGTTTTACGTTGTTTGATGTTTTATTTATTTTTATGTTATGTTATATGTTGTTTTATGTTATGTTTGATGTTTTATGTTGTATTATTTTAAGTTTATGTTGTTCTATGTTATGTTTTATGATGTTTTATGATATGTTTGATGCTTTATGTTTGTTTTATTTTGATTCATGTTATGTTTTATGTTGTTTTACGTTGTTTGATGTTTTATGTTGTTTTATGTTTTACATTGTTTTATTTTATGTTTTATGTTATGTTTTATGTTTTATGTTGTTTTACGTTGTTTGATGTTTTATTTATTTTAATGTTATGTTTTATGTTGTTTTATGTTATGTTTGATGTTTTATGTTGTATTATTTTAAGTTTTATGTTGTTCTATGTTATGTTTTATGATGTTTTATGATATGTTTGATGTTTTATGTTTGTTTTATTTTGTTTCATGTTATGTTTTATGTTGTTTTACGTTGTTTGATGTTTTATGTTGTTTTATGTTTTACATTGTTTTATTTTATGTTTTATGTTGTTTTATGTTTTATGTTGTTTTACGTTGTTTGATGTTTTATTTATTTTAATGTTATGTTTTATGTTGTTTTATGTCATGTTTGATGTTTTATGTTGTATTATTTTATGTTTTATGTTGTTTTATGTTGTTTTACGTTGTTTGATGTTTTATTTATTTTTATGTTATGTTATATGTTGTTTTATGTTATGTTTGATGTTTTATATTGTATTATTTTATGTTTTATGTTGTTCTATGTTATGTTTTATGTTGTTTTATGATATGTTTGATTTTGTTTTATGTTTGTTTTATTTTGTTTCATGTAATGTTTTATGTTGTTTTATGTTGTTTTTTTTAATGTTATGTTTTATGTTGTTTTATGTTTTATGTTGTTTTACGTTGTTTGATGTTTTATTTATTTTAATGTTATGTTTTATGTTGTTTTATGTCATGTTATGTTGTATTATTTTATGTTTTATGTTGTTCTATGTTATGTTTTATATTGTTTTATGTTGTTTTATGTTGTTTTACGTTGTTTGATGTTTTATTTATTTTTATGTTATGTTTTATGTTGTTTTATGTTATGTTTTATGTTGTTTTATGTTTTATGTTGTTTTACGTTGTTTGATGTTTTATTTATTTTTATGTTATGTTATATGTTGTTTTATGTTATGTTTGATGTTTTATGTTGTATTATTTTATGTTTTATGTTGTTTTATGATATGTTTGATTTTGTTTTATGTTTGTTTTATTTTGTTTCATGTTGTTTTATGTTGTTTTATGTTTTTTTTTTTTAATGTTATGTTTTATGTTGTTTTATGTTTTATGTTGTTTTACATTGTTTGATGTTTTATTTATTTTTATGTTATGTTATATGTTGTTTTATGTTATGTTTGATGTTTTATGTTGTATTATTTTAAGTTTTATGTTGATCTATGTTATGTTTTATGATGTTTTATGATATGTTTGATGCTTTATGTTTGTTTTATTTTGTTTCATGTTATGTTTTATGTTGTTTTACGTTGTTTGATGTTTTATTTATTTTAATGTTATGTTTTATGTTGTTTTATGTTATGTTTGATGTTTTATGTTGTATTATTTTAAGTTTTATGTTGTTCTATGTTATGTTTTATGATGTTTTATGATATGTTTGATGTTTTATGTTTGTTTTATTTTGTTTCATGTTATGTTTTATGTTGTTTTACGTTGTTTGATGTTTTATGTTGTACATTGTTTTATTTTATGTTTTATGTTGTTTTATGTTTTATGTTGTTTTACGTTGTTTGATGTTTTATTTATTTTAATGTTATGTTTTATGCTGTTTTATGTCATGTTTGATGTTTTATGTTGTATTATTTTATGTTTTATGTTGTTTTATGTTGTTTTACGTTGTTTGATGTTTTATTTATTTTTATGTTATGTTATATGTTGTTTTATGTTATGTTTGATGTTTTATATTGTATTATTTTATGTTTTATGTTGTTTTATGTTGTTTTACGTTGTTTGATGTTTTATTTATTTTTATGTTATGTTATATGTTGTTTTATGTTATGTTTGATGTTTTATATTGTATTATTTTATGTTTTATTTATTTTAGTGTTATGTTTTATGTTGTTTTATGTCATGTTATGTTGTATTATTTTATGTTTTATGTTGTTCTATGTTATGTTTTATATTGTTTTATGTTGTTTTATGTTGTTTTACGTTGTTTGATGTTTTATTTATTTTTATGTTATGTTTTATGTTGTTTTATGTTATGTTTTATGTTGTTTTATGTTTTATGTTGTTTTACGTTGTTTGATGTTTTATTTATTTTTATGTTATGTTATATGTTGTTTTATGTTATGTTTGATGTTTTATGTTGTATTATTCTATGTTTTATGTTGTTTTATGATATGTTTGATTTTGTTTTATGTTTGTTTTATTTTGTTTCATGTTATGTTTTATGTTGTTTTATGTTGTTTTTTTTTAATGTTATGTTTTATGTTGTTTTATGTTTTATGTTGTTTTACATTGTTTGATGTTTTATTTATTTTTATGTTATGTTATATGTTGTTTTATGTTATGTTTGATGTTTTATGTTGTATTATTTTAAGTTTTATGTTGATCTATGTTATGTTTTATGATGTTTTATGATATGTTTGATGCTTTATGTTTGTTTTATTTTGTTTCATGTTATGTTTTATGTTGTTTTACGTTGTTTGATGTTTTATGTTGTTTTATGTTTTACATTGTTTTATTTTATGTTTTATGTTATGTTTTATGTTTTATGTTGTTTTACGTTGTTTGATGTTTTATTTATTTTAATGTTATGTTTTATGTTGTTTTATGTTATGTTTGATGTTTTATGTTGTATTATTTTAAGTTTTATGTTGTTCTATGTTATGTTTTATGATGTTTTATGATATGTTTGATGTTTTATGTTTGTTTTATTTTGTTTCATGTTATGTTTTATGTTGTTTTACGTTGTTTGATGTTTTATGTTGTTTTATGTTTTACATTGTATTATTTTATGTTTTATGTTGTTTTATGTTGTTTTACGTTGTTTGATGTTTTATTTATTTTTATGTTATGTTATATGTTGTTTTATGTTATGTTTGATGTTTTATATTGTATTATTTTATGTTTTATGTTGTTCAATGTTATGTTTTATGTTGTTTTATGTTTTATGTTGTTTTACGTTGTTTGATGTTTTATTTATTTTAATGTTATGTTTTATGTTGTTTTATGTTTTATGTTGTTTTACATTGTTTGATGTTTTATTTATTTTTATGTTATGTTATATGTTGTTTTATGTTATGTTTGATGTTTTATGTTGTATTATTTTAAGTTTTATGTTGTTCTATGTTATGTTTTATGATGTTTTATGATATGTTTGATGCTTTATGTTTGTTTTATTTTGTTTCATGTTATGTTTTATGTTGTTTTACGTTGTTTGATGTTTTATGTTGTTTTATGTTTTACATTGTTTTATTTTATGTTTTATGTTGTTTTATGTTTTATGTTGTTTTACGTTGTTTGATGTTTTATTTATTTTAATGTTATGTTTTATGTTGTTTTATGTTATGTTTGATGTTTTATGTTGTATTATTTTAAGTTTTATGTTGTTCTATGTTATGTTTTATGATGTTTTATGATATGTTTGATGTTTTATGTTTGTTTTATTTTGTTTCATGTTATGTTTTATGTTGTTTTACGTTGTTTGATGTTTTATGTTGTTTTATGTTTTACATTGTTTTATTTTATGTTTTATGTTGTTTTATGTTTTATGTTGTTTTACGTTGTTTGATGTTTTATTTATTTTAATGTTATGTTTTATGTTGTTTTATGTCATGTTTGATGTTTTATGTTGTATTATTTTATGTTTTATGTTGTTTTATGTTGTTTTACGTTGTTTGATGTTTTATTTATTTTTATGTTATGTTATATGTTGTTTTATGTTATGTTTGATGTTTTATATTGTATTATTTTATGTTTTATGTTGTTCAATGTTATGTTTTATGTTGTTTTATGTTTTATGTTGTTTTACGTTGTTTGATGTTTTATTTATTTTAATGTTATGTTTTATGTTGTTTTATGTTTTATGTTGTTTTACATTGTTTGATGTTTTATTTATTTTTATGTTATGTTATATGTTGTTTTATGTTATGTTTGATGTTTTATGTTGTATTATTTTAAGTTTTATGTTGTTCTATGTTATGTTTTATGATGTTTTATGATATGTTTGATGCTTTATGTTTGTTTTATTTTGTTTCATGTTATGTTTTATGTTGTTTTACGTTGTTTGATGTTTTATGTTGTTTTATGTTTTACATTGTTTTATTTTATGTTTTATGTTGTTTTATGTTTTATGTTGTTTTACGTTGTTTGATGTTTTATTTATTTTAATGTTATGTTTTATGTTGTTTTATGTCATGTTTGATGTTTTATGTTGTATTATTTTATGTTTTATGTTGTTCTATGTTATGTTTTATGTTGTTTTATGTTGTTTTACGTTGTTTGATGTTTTATTTATTTTTATGTTATGTTTTATGTTGTTTTATGTTGTTTTATGTTGTTTTACATTGTTTGATGTTTTATTTATTTTTATGTTATGTTATATGTTGTTTTATGTTATGTTTGATGTTTTATATTGTATTATTTTATGTTTTATGTTGTTCTATGTTATGTTTTATGTTGTTTTATGTTGTTTTATGTTGTTTTTCGTTGTTTGATGTTTTATTTATTTTTATGTTATGTTTTATGTTGTTTTATGTTGTTTTACGTTGTTTGATGTTTTATTTATTTTTATGTTATGTTTTATGTTGTTTTATGTTATGTTTTATGTTGTTTAATGTTGTTTTATGTTGTTTTACGTTGTTTGATGTTGTTTTATGTTTGTTTTACGTTGTTTGATGTTTTATTTATTTTTATGTTATGTTATATGTTGTTTTATGTTATGTTTGATGTTTTATATTGTATTATTTTATGTTTTATGTTGTTCTATGTTATGTTTTATGTTGTTTTATATTGTTTTATGTTATGTTTGATGTTTTATATTGTTTTATGTTATGTTTAATGTTGTTTTATGTTATGTTTTATGTTGTTTTATGTTTTATGTTGTTTTACGTTGTTTGATGTTTTATTTATTTTTATGTTATGTTATATGTTGTTTTATGTTATGTTTGATGTTTTATGTTGTATTATTTTATGTTTTATGTTGTTTTATGTTATGTTTTATGTTGTTTTATGTTTTATGTTGTTTTACGTTGTTTGATGTTTTATTTATTTTAATGTTATGTTTTATGTTGTTTTATGTTTTATGTTGTTTTACATTGTTTGATGTTTTATTTATTTTTATGTTATGTTATATGTTGTTTTATGTTATGTTTGATGTTTTATGTTGTATTATTTTAAGTTTTATGTTGTTCTATGTTATGTTTTATGATGTTTTATGATATGTTTGATGCTTTATGTTTGTTTTATTTTGTTTCATGTTATGTTTTATGTTGTTTTACGTTGTTTGATGTTTTATGTTGTTTTATGTTTTACATTGTTTTATTTTATGTTTTATGTTGTTTTATGTTTTATGTTGTTTTACGTTGTTTGATGTTTTATTTATTTTAATGTTATGTTTTATGTTGTTTTATGTCATGTTTGATTTTGTTTTATGTTTGTTTTATTTTGTTTCATGTTATGTTTTATGTTGTTTTATGTTGTTTTTTTTAATGTTATGTTTTATGTTGTTTTATGTTGTTTTATGTTGTTTTACGTTGTTTGATGTTTTATTTATTTTTATGTTATGTTTTATGTTGTTTTATGTTATGTTTTATGTTGTTTTATGTTTTATGTTGTTTTACGTTGTTTGATGTTTTATTTATTTTTATGTTATGTTATATGTTGTTTTATGTTATGTTTGATGTTTTATGTTGTATTATTTTATGTTTTATGTTGTTTTATGTTATGTTTTATGTTGTTTTATGTTTTATGTTGTTTTACGTTGTTTGATGTTTTATTTATTTTAATGTTATGTTTTATGTTGTTTTATGTTTTATGTTGTTTTACATTGTTTGATGTTTTATTTATTTTTATGTTATGTTATATGTTGTTTTATGTTATGTTTGATGTTTTATGTTGTATTATTTTAAGTTTTATGTTGTTCTATGTTATGTTTTATGATGTTTTATGATATGTTTGATGCTTTATGTTTGTTTTATTTTGTTTCATGTTATGTTTTATGTTGTTTTATGTTTTACATTGTTTTATTTTATGTTTTATGTTGTTTTATGTTTTATGTTGTTTTACGTTGTTTGATGTTTTATTTATTTTAATGTTATGTTTTATGTTGTTTTATGTCATGTTTGATGTTTTATGTTGTATTATTTTATGTTTTATGTTGTTCTATGTTATGTTTTATGTTGTTTTATGTTGTTTTACGTTGTTTGATGTTTTATTTATTTTTATGTTATGTTTTATGTTGTTTTACGTTGTTTGATGTTTTATGTTGTTTTATGTTTTACATTGTTTTATTTTATGTTTTATGTTGTTTTATGTTTTATGTTGTTTTACGTTGTTTGATGTTTTATTTATTTTAATGTTATGTTTTATGTTGTTTTATGTCATGTTTGATTTTGTTTTATGTTTGTTTTATTTTGTTTCATGTTATGTTTTATGTTGTTTTATGTTGTTTTTTTTAATGTTATGTTTTATGTTGTTTTATGTTGTTTTATGTTGTTTTACGTTGTTTGATGTTTTATTTATTTTTATGTTATGTTTTATGTTGTTTTATGTTATGTTTTATGTTGTTTTATGTTTTATGTTGTTTTACGTTGTTTGATGTTTTATTTATTTTTATGTTATGTTATATGTTGTTTTATGTTATGTTTGATGTTTTATGTTGTATTATTTTATGTTTTATGTTGTTTTATGTTATGTTTTATGTTGTTTTATGTTTTATGTTGTTTTACGTTGTTTGATGTTTTATTTATTTTAATGTTATGTTTTATGTTGTTTTATGTTTTATGTTGTTTTACATTGTTTGATGTTTTATGTTGTTTTATGTTTTACATTGTTTTATTTTATGTTTTATGTTGTTTTATGTTTTATGTTGTTTTACGTTGTTTGATGTTTTATTTATTTTAATGTTATGTTTTATGTTGTTTTATGTCATGTTTGATTTTGTTTTATGTTTGTTTTATTTTGTTTCATGTTATGTTTTATGTTGTTTTATGTTGTTTTTTTTAATGTTATGTTTTATGTTGTTTTATGTTGTTTTATGTTGTTTTACGTTGTTTGATGTTTTATTTATTTTTATGTTATGTTTTATGTTGTTTTATGTTATGTTTTATGTTGTTTTATGTTTTATGTTGTTTTACGTTGTTTGATGTTTTATTTATTTTTATGTTATGTTATATGTTGTTTTATGTTATGTTTGATGTTTTATGTTGTATTATTTTATGTTTTATGTTGTTTTATGTTATGTTTTATGTTGTTTTATGTTTTATGTTGTTTTACGTTGTTTGATGTTTTATTTATTTTTATGTTATGTTTTATGTTGTTTTATGTTATGATTTATGTTGTTTTATGTTTTATGTTGTTTTATGTTTTACGTTGTTTGATGTTTTATTTATTTTTATGTTATGTTATATGTTGTTTTATGTTATGTTTGATGTTTTATGTTGTATTATTTTATGTTTTATGTTGTTTTATGTTATGTTTTATGTTGTTTTATGTTTTATGTTGTTTTACGTTGTTTGATGTTTTATTTATTTTAATGTTATGTTTTATGTTGTTTTATGTTTTATGTTGTTTTACATTGTTTGATGTTTTATTTATTTTTATGTTATGTTATATGTTGTTTTATGTTATGTTTGATGTTTTATGTTGTATTATTTTAAGTTTTATGTTGTTCTATGTTATGTTTTATGATGTTTTATGATATGTTTGATGCTTTATGTTTGTTTTATTTTGTTTCATGTTATGTTTTATGTTGTTTTACGTTGTTTGATGTTTTATTTATTTTAATGTTATGTTTTATGTTGTTTTATGTCATGTTTGATTTTGTTTTATGTTTGTTTTATTTTGTTTCATGTTATGTTTTATGTTGTTTTATGTTGTTTTTTTTAATGTTATGTTTTATGTTGTTTTATGTTGTTTTATGTTGTTTTACGTTGTTTGATGTTTTATTTATTTTTATGTTATGTTTTATGTTGTTTTATGTTATGTTTTATGTTGTTTTATGTTTTATGTTGTTTTACGTTGTTTGATGTTTTATTTATTTTTATGTTATGTTATATGTTGTTTTATGTTATGTTTGATGTTTTATGTTGTATTATTTTATGTTTTATGTTGTTTTATGTTATGTTTTATGTTGTTTTATGTTTTATGTTGTTTTACGTTGTTTGATGTTTTATTTATTTTAATGTTATGTTTTATGTTGTTTTATGTTTTATGTTGTTTTACATTGTTTGATGTTTTATTTATTTTTATGTTATGTTATATGTTGTTTTATGTTATGTTTGATGTTTTATGTTGTATTATTTTAAGTTTTATGTTGTTCTATGTTATGTTTTATGATGTTTTATGATATGTTTGATGCTTTATGTTTGTTTTATTTTGTTTCATGTTATGTTTTATGTTGTTTTATGTTTTACATTGTTTTATTTTATGTTTTATGTTGTTTTATGTTTTATGTTGTTTTACGTTGTTTGATGTTTTATTTATTTTAATGTTATGTTTTATGTTGTTTTATGTCATGTTTGATGTTTTATGTTGTATTATTTTATGTTTTATGTTGTTCTATGTTATGTTTTATGTTGTTTTATGTTGTTTTACGTTGTTTGATGTTTTATTTATTTTTATGTTATGTTTTATGTTGTTTTACGTTGTTTGATGTTTTATGTTGTTTTATGTTTTACATTGTTTTATTTTATGTTTTATGTTGTTTTATGTTTTATGTTGTTTTACGTTGTTTGATGTTTTATTTATTTTAATGTTATGTTTTATGTTGTTTTATGTCATGTTTGATTTTGTTTTATGTTTGTTTTATTTTGTTTCATGTTATGTTTTATGTTGTTTTATGTTGTTTTTTTTAATGTTATGTTTTATGTTGTTTTATGTTGTTTTATGTTGTTTTACGT
This sequence comes from Taudactylus pleione, assembly GCA_031769625.1. Taxonomy (NCBI): domain Eukaryota; kingdom Metazoa; phylum Chordata; class Amphibia; order Anura; family Myobatrachidae; genus Taudactylus; species Taudactylus pleione. The sequence goes on along the minus strand of JAUIMM010000375.1, from coordinate 6,715,649 downwards.
TGTTTGATGTTTTATTTATTTTTATGTTATGTTTTATGTTGTTTTATGTTATGTTTTATGTTGTTTTATGTTTTATGTTGTTTTACGTTGTTTGATGTTTTATTTATTTTTATGTTATGTTATATGTTGTTTTATGTTTTATGTTGTTTTACATTGTTTGATGTTTTATGTTGTTTTATGTTTTACATTGTTTTATTTTATGTTTTATGTTGTTTTATGTTTTATGTTGTTTTACGTTGTTTGATGTTTTATTTATTTTAATGTTATGTTTTATGTTGTTTTATGTCATGTTTGATTTTGTTTTATGTTTGTTTTATTTTGTTTCATGTTATGTTTTATGTTGTTTTATGTTGTTTTTTTTAATGTTATGTTTTATGTTGTTTTATGTTGTTTTATGTTGTTTTACGTTGTTTGATGTTTTATTTATTTTTATGTTATGTTTTATGTTGTTTTATGTTATGTTTTATGTTGTTTTATGTTTTATGTTGTTTTACGTTGTTTGATGTTTTATTTATTTTTATGTTATGTTATATGTTGTTTTATGTTATGTTTGATGTTTTATGTTGTATTATTTTATGTTTTATGTTGTTTTATGTTATGTTTTATGTTGTTTTATGTTTTATGTTGTTTTACGTTGTTTGATGTTTTATTTATTTTTATGTTATGTTTTATGTTGTTTTATGTTATGATTTATGTTGTTTTATGTTTTATGTTGTTTTATGTTTTACGTTGTTTGATGTTTTATTTATTTTTATGTTATGTTATATGTTGTTTTATGTTATGTTTGATGTTTTATGTTGTATTATTTTATGTTTTATGTTGTTTTATGTTATGTTTTATGTTGTTTTATGTTTTATGTTGTTTTACGTTGTTTGATGTTTTATTTATTTTAATGTTATGTTTTATGTTGTTTTATGTTTTATGTTGTTTTACATTGTTTGATGTTTTATTTATTTTTATGTTATGTTATATGTTGTTTTATGTTATGTTTGATGTTTTATGTTGTATTATTTTAAGTTTTATGTTGTTCTATGTTATGTTTTATGATGTTTTATGATATGTTTGATGCTTTATGTTTGTTTTATTTTGTTTCATGTTATGTTTTATGTTGTTTTACGTTGTTTGATGTTTTATGTTGTTTTATGTTTTACATTGTTTTATTTTATGTTTTATGTTGTTTTATGTTTTATGTTGTTTTACGTTGTTTGATGTTTTATTTATTTTAATGTTATGTTTTATGTTGTTTTATGTCATGTTTGATTTTGTTTTATGTTTGTTTTATTTTGTTTCATGTTATGTTTTATGTTGTTTTATGTTGTTTTTTTTAATGTTATGTTTTATGTTGTTTTATGTTGTTTTATGTTGTTTTACGTTGTTTGATGTTTTATTTATTTTTATGTTATGTTTTATGTTGTTTTATGTTATGTTTTATGTTGTTTTATGTTTTATGTTGTTTTACGTTGTTTGATGTTTTATTTATTTTTATGTTATGTTATATGTTGTTTTATGTTATGTTTGATGTTTTATGTTGTATTATTTTATGTTTTATGTTGTTTTATGTTATGTTTTATGTTGTTTTATGTTTTATGTTGTTTTACGTTGTTTGATGTTTTATTTATTTTAATGTTATGTTTTATGTTGTTTTATGTTTTATGTTGTTTTACATTGTTTGATGTTTTATTTATTTTTATGTTATGTTATATGTTGTTTTATGTTATGTTTGATGTTTTATGTTGTATTATTTTAAGTTTTATGTTGTTCTATGTTATGTTTTATGATGTTTTATGTTGTTTTATGTTGTTTTTCATTGTTTGATGTTTTATTTATTTTTATGTTATGTTCTATGTTATGTTTTATGTTGTTTTATGTTGTTTTATGTTGTTTTTTGTTGTTTGATGTTTTATTTATTTTTATGTTATGTTTTATGTTGTTTTATGTTGTTTTACGTTGTTTGATGTTATATTTATTTTTATGTTATGTTTTATGTTGTTTTATGTTATGTTTTATGTTGTTTAATGTTGTTTTATGTTGTTTTACGTTGTTTGATGTTGTTTTATGTTTGTTTTACATTGTTTGATGTTTTATTTATTTTTATGTTATGTTATATGTTGTTTTATGTTATGTTTGATGTTTTATATTGTATTATTTTATGTTTTATGTTGTTCTATGTTATGTTTTATGTTGTTTTATGTTGTTTTATGTTGTTTTTCGTTGTTTGATGTTTTATTTATTTTTATGTTATGTTTTATGTTGTTTTATGTTGTTTTACGTTGTTTGATGTTTTATTTATTTTTATGTTATGTTTTATGTTGTTTTATGTTATGTTTTATGTTGTTCTATGTTATGTTTTATGTTGTTTTATATTGTTTTATGTTATGTTTGATGTTTTATATTGTTTTATGTTATGTTTAATGTTGTTTTATGTTATGTTTTATGTTGTTTTATGTTTTATGTTGTTTTACGTTGTTTGATGTTTTATTTATTTTTATGTTATGTTATATGTTGTTTTATGTTATGTTTGATGTTTTATGTTGTATTATTTTATGTTTTATGTTGTTTTATGTTATGTTTTATGTTGTTTTATGTTTTATGTTGTTTTACGTTGTTTGATGTTTTATTTATTTTAATGTTATGTTTTATGTTGTTTTATGTTTTATGTTGTTTTACATTGTTTGATGTTTTATTTATTTTTATGTTATGTTATATGTTGTTTTATGTTATGTTTGATGTTTTATGTTGTATTATTTTAAGTTTTATGTTGTTCTATGTTATGTTTTATGATGTTTTATGATATGTTTGATGCTTTATGTTTGTTTTATTTTGTTTCATGTTATGTTTTATGTTGTTTTACGTTGTTTGATGTTTTATGTTGTTTTATGTTTTACATTGTTTTATTTTATGTTTTATGTTGTTTTATGTTTTATGTTGTTTTACGTTGTTTGATGTTTTATTTATTTTAATGTTATGTTTTATGTTGTTTTATGTCATGTTTGATTTTGTTTTATGTTTGTTTTATTTTGTTTCATGTTATGTTTTATGTTGTTTTATGTTGTTTTTTTTAATGTTATGTTTTATGTTGTTTTATGTTGTTTTATGTTGTTTTACGTTGTTTGATGTTTTATTTATTTTTATGTTATGTTTTATGTTGTTTTATGTTATGTTTTATGTTGTTTTATGTTTTATGTTGTTTTACGTTGTTTGATGTTTTATTTATTTTTATGTTATGTTATATGTTGTTTTATGTTATGTTTGATGTTTTATGTTGTATTATTTTATGTTTTATGTTGTTTTATGTTATGTTTTATGTTGTTTTATGTTTTATGTTGTTTTACGTTGTTTGATGTTTTATTTATTTTAATGTTATGTTTTATGTTGTTTTATGTTTTATGTTGTTTTACATTGTTTGATGTTTTATTTATTTTTATGTTATGTTATATGTTGTTTTATGTTATGTTTGATGTTTTATGTTGTATTATTTTAAGTTTTATGTTGTTCTATGTTATGTTTTATGATGTTTTATGATATGTTTGATGCTTTATGTTTGTTTTATTTTGTTTCATGTTATGTTTTATGTTGTTTTATGTTTTACATTGTTTTATTTTATGTTTTATGTTGTTTTATGTTTTATGTTGTTTTACGTTGTTTGATGTTTTATTTATTTTAATGTTATGTTTTATGTTGTTTTATGTCATGTTTGATGTTTTATGTTGTATTATTTTATGTTTTATGTTGTTCTATGTTATGTTTTATGTTGTTTTATGTTGTTTTACGTTGTTTGATGTTTTATTTATTTTTATGTTATGTTTTATGTTGTTTTACGTTGTTTGATGTTTTATGTTGTTTTATGTTTTACATTGTTTTATTTTATGTTTTATGTTGTTTTATGTTTTATGTTGTTTTACGTTGTTTGATGTTTTATTTATTTTAATGTTATGTTTTATGTTGTTTTATGTCATGTTTGATTTTGTTTTATGTTTGTTTTATTTTGTTTCATGTTATGTTTTATGTTGTTTTATGTTATGTTTTATGTTGTTTTATGTTTTATGTTGTTTTACGTTGTTTGATGTTTTATTTATTTTTATGTTATGTTATATGTTGTTTTATGTTATGTTTTATGTTGTTTTATGTTTTATGTTGTTTTACGTTGTTTGATGTTTTATTTATTTTTATGTTATGTTATATGTTGTTTTATGTTATGTTTGATGTTTTATGTTGTATTATTTTATGTTTTATGTTGTTTTATGTTATGTTTTATGTTGTTTTATGTTTTATGTTGTTTTACGTTGTTTGATGTTTTATTTATTTTAATGTTATGTTTTATGTTGTTTTATGTTTTATGTTGTTTTACATTGTTTGATGTTTTATGTTGTTTTATGTTTTACATTGTTTTATTTTATGTTTTATGTTGTTTTATGTTTTATGTTGTTTTACGTTGTTTGATGTTTTATTTATTTTAATGTTATGTTTTATGTTGTTTTATGTCATGTTTGATTTTGTTTTATGTTTGTTTTATTTTGTTTCATGTTATGTTTTATGTTGTTTTATGTTGTTTTTTTTAATGTTATGTTTTATGTTGTTTTATGTTGTTTTATGTTGTTTTACGTTGTTTGATGTTTTATTTATTTTTATGTTATGTTTTATGTTGTTTTATGTTATGTTTTATGTTGTTTTATGTTTTATGTTGTTTTACGTTGTTTGATGTTTTATTTATTTTTATGTTATGTTATATGTTGTTTTATGTTATGTTTGATGTTTTATGTTGTATTATTTTATGTTTTATGTTGTTTTATGTTATGTTTTATGTTGTTTTATGTTTTATGTTGTTTTACGTTGTTTGATGTTTTATTTATTTTAATGTTATGTTTTATGTTGTTTTATGTTTTATGTTGTTTTACATTGTTTGATGTTTTATTTATTTTTATGTTATGTTATATGTTGTTTTATGTTATGTTTGATGTTTTATGTTGTATTATTTTAAGTTTTATGTTGTTCTATGTTATGTTTTATGATGTTTTATGATATGTTTGATGCTTTATGTTTGTTTTATTTTGTTTCATGTTATGTTTTATGTTGTTTTACGTTGTTTGATGTTTTATGTTGTTTTATGTTTTACATTGTTTTATTTTATGTTTTATGTTGTTTTATGTTTTATGTTGTTTTACGTTGTTTGATGTTTTATTTATTTTAATGTTATGTTTTATGTTGTTTTATGTCATGTTTGATTTTGTTTTATGTTTGTTTTATTTTGTTTCATGTTATGTTTTATGTTGTTTTATGTTGTTTTTTTTAATGTTATGTTTTATGTTGTTTTATGTTGTTTTATGTTGTTTTACGTTGTTTGATGTTTTATTTATTTTTATGTTATGTTTTATGTTGTTTTATGTTATGTTTTATGTTGTTTTATGTTTTATGTTGTTTTACGTTGTTTGATGTTTTATTTATTTTTATGTTATGTTATATGTTGTTTTATGTTATGTTTGATGTTTTATGTTGTATTATTTTATGTTTTATGTTGTTTTATGTTATGTTTTATGTTGTTTTATGTTTTATGTTGTTTTACGTTGTTTGATGTTTTATTTATTTTAATGTTATGTTTTATGTTGTTTTATGTTTTATGTTGTTTTACATTGTTTGATGTTTTATTTATTTTTATGTTATGTTATATGTTGTTTTATGTTATGTTTGATATTTAATGTTGTATTATTTTAAGTTTTATGTTGTTCTATGTTATGTTTTATGATGTTTTATGTTGTTTTATGTTGTTTTTCATTGTTTGATGTTTTATTTATTTTTATGTTATGTTCTATGTTATGTTTTATGTTGTTTTATGTTGTTTTATGTTGTTTTTTGTTGTTTGATGTTTTATTTATTTTTATGTTATGTTTTATGTTGTTTTATGTTGTTTTACGTTGTTTGATGTTATATTTATTTTTATGTTATGTTTTATGTTGTTTTATGTTATGTTTTATGTTGTTTAATGTTGTTTTATGTTGTTTTACGTTGTTTGATGTTGTTTTATGTTTGTTTTACATTGTTTGATGTTTTATTTATTTTTATGTTATGTTATATGTTGTTTTATGTTATGTTTGATGTTTTATATTGTATTATTTTATGTTTTATGTTGTTCTATGTTATGTTTTATGTTGTTTTATGTTGTTTTATGTTGTTTTTCGTTGTTTGATGTTTTATTTATTTTTATGTTATGTTTTATGTTGTTTTATGTTGTTTTACGTTGTTTGATGTTTTATTTATTTTTATGTTATGTTTTATGTTGTTTTATGTTATGTTTTATGTTGTTTAATGTTGTTTTATGTTGTTTTACATTGTTTGATGTTGTTTTATGTTTGTTTTACGTTGTTTGATGTTTTATTTATTTTTATGTTATGTTATATGTTGTTTTATGTTATGTTTGATGTTTTATATTGTATTATTTTATGTTTTATGTTGTTCTATGTTATGTTTTATGTTGTTTTATATTGTTTTATGTTATGTTTGATGTTTTATATTGTTTTATGTTATGTTTAATGTTGTTTTATGTTTTATGTTGTTTTACATTGTTTGATGTTTTATTTATTTTTATGTTATGTTTTATGTTGTTTTATGTTATGTTTGCTGTTTTATATTGTTTGATGTTGTTTTATGTTTGTTTTACGTTGTTTGATGTTTTATTTATTTTTATGTTATGTTATATGTTGTTTTATGTTATGTTTGATGTTTTATATTGTATTATTTTATGTTTTATGTTGTTCTATGTTATGTTTTATGTTGTTTTATATTGTTTTATGTTATGTTTGATGTTTTATATTGTTTTATGTTATGTTTAATGTTGTTTTATGTTTTATGTTGTTTTACATTGTTTGATGTTTTATTTATTTTTATGTTATGTTTTATGTTGTTTTATGTTATGTTTGCTGTTTTATATTGTTTTATGTTATGTTTTATTATGTTTTATGTTGTTCTATGTTATGTTTTATGTTGTTTTATGTTGTTTTATGTTATGTTTGATGTTTTATATTGTTTTATGTTATGTTTTATGTTGTTTTATGTTATATGTTGTTTTATGTTATGTTTGATGTTTTATGTTGTATTATTTTATGTTTTATGTTGTTCTATGTTATGTTTTATGTTGTTTTATGATATGTTTGATGTTGTTTTATGTTGTTTGATGTTTTATGTTGTTTTATGTTATGTTTGATGTTTTATGTTGTATTATTTTATGTTTTATGTTGTTCTATGTTATGTTTTATATTGTTTTATGTTGTTTTATGTTGTTTTACGTTGTTTGATGTTTTATTCATTTTTATGTTATGTTTTATGTTGTTTTATGTTATGTTTGATGTTTTATGTTGTATTATTTTATGTTTTATGTTGTTCTATGTTATGTTTTATGTTGTTTTATGTTGTTTTATGTTGTTTTTCGTTGTTTGATGTTTTATTTATTTTTATGTTATGTTTTATGTTGTTTTATGTTGTTTTACGTTGTTTGATGTTTTATTTATTTTTATGTTATGTTTTATGTTGTTTTATGTTATGTTTTATGTTGTTTAATGTTGTTTTATGTTGTTTTACGTTGTTTGATGTTGTTTTATGTTTGTTTTACGTTGTTTGATGTTTTATTTATTTTTATGTTATGTTATATGTTGTTTTATGTTATGTTTGATGTTTTATATTGTATTATTTTATGTTTTATGTTGTTCTATGTTATGTTTTATGTTGTTTTATGATATGTTTGATTTTGTTTTATGTTTGTTTTATTTTGTTTCATGTTATGTTTTATGTTGTTTTATGTTGTTTTTTTTAATGTTATGTTTTATGTTGTTTTATGTTTTATGTTGTTTTACGTTGTTTGATGTTTTATTTATTTTAATGTTATGTTTTATGTTGTTTTATGTCATGTTATGTTGTATTATTTTATGTTTTATGTTGTTCTATGTTATGTTTTATATTGTTTTATGTTGTTTTATGTTGTTTTACGTTGTTTGATGTTTTATTTATTTTTATGTTATGTTTTATGTTGTTTTATGTTATGTTTTATGTTGTTTTATGTTTTATGTTGTTTTACGTTGTTTGATGTTTTATTTATTTTTATGTTATGTTATATGTTGTTTTATGTTATGTTTGATGTTTTATGTTGTATTATTTTATGTTTTATGTTGTTTTATGATATGTTTGATTTTGTTTTATGTTTGTTTTATTTTGTTTCATGTTATGTTTTATGTTGTTTTATGTTGTTTTTTTTTAATGTTATGTTTTATGTTGTTTTATGTTTTATGTTGTTTTACATTGTTTGATGTTTTATTTATTTTTATGTTATGTTATATGTTGTTTTATGTTATGTTTGATGTTTTATGTTGTATTATTTTAAGTTTTATGTTGTTCTATGTTATGTTTTATGATGTTTTATGATATGTTTGATGCTTTATGTTTGTTTTATTTTGTTTCATGTTATGTTTTATGTTGTTTTACCTTGTTTGATGTTTTATGTTGTTTTATGTTTTACATTGTTTTATTTTATGTTTTATGTTATGTTTTATGTTTTATGTTGTTTTACGTTGTTTGATGTTTTATTTATTTTAATGTTATGTTTTATGTTGTTTTATGTTATGTTTGATGTTTTATGTTGTATTATTTTAAGTTTTATGTTGTTCTATGTTATGTTTTATGATGTTTTATGATATGTTTGATGTTGTATGTTTGTTTTATTTTGTTTCATGTTATGTTTTATGTTGTTTTACGTTGTTTGATGTTTTATGTTGTTTTATGTTTTACATTGTTTTATTTTATGTTTTATGTTGTTTTATGTTTTATGTTGTTTTACGTTGTTTGATGTTTAATTTATTTTAATGTTATGTTTTATGTTGTTTTATGTCATGTTTGATGTTTTATGTTGTATTATTTTATGTTTTATGTTGTTTTATGTTGTTTTACGTTGTTTGATGTTTTATTTATTTTTATGTTATGTTATATGTTGTTTTATGTTATGTTTGATGTTTTATATTGTATTATTTTATGTTTTATGTTGTTCTATGTTATGTTTTATGTTGTTTTATGATATGTTTGATTTTGTTTTATGTTTGTTTTATTTTGTTTCATGTTATGTTTTATGTTGTTTTATGTTGTTTTTTTTAATGTTATTGTTTATGTTGTTTTATGTTTTATGTTGTTTTACGTTGTTTGATGTTTTATTTATTTTAATGTTATGTTTTATGTTGTTTTATGTCATGTTATGTTGTATTATTTTATGTTTTATGTTGTTCTATGTTATGTTTTATATTGTTTTATGTTGTTTTATGTTGTTTTATGTTGTTTTACGTTGTTTGATGTTTTATTTATTTTTATGTTATGTTTTATGTTGTTTTATGTTATGTTTTATGTTGTTTTATGTTTTATGTTGTTTTACGTTGTTTGATGTTTTATTTATTTTTATGTTATGTTATATGTTGTTTTATGTTATGTTTGATGTTTTATGTTGTATTATTTTATGTTTTATGTTGTTTTATGATATGTTTGATTTTGTTTTATGTTTGTTTTATTTTGTTTCATGTTATGTTTTATGTTGTTTTATGTTGTTTTTTTTTAATGTTATGTTTTATGTTGTTTTATGTTTTATGTTGTTTTACATTGTTTGATGTTTTATTTATTTTTATGTTATGTTATATGTTGTTTTATGTTATGTTTGATGTTTTATGTTGTATTATTTTAAGTTTTATGTTGTTCTATGTTATGTTTTATGATGTTTTATGATATGTTTGATGTTTTATGTTGTTTTATGTTTTACATTGTTTTATTTTATGTTTTATGTTGTTTTATGTTTTATGTTGTTTTACGTTGTTTGATGTTTTATTTATTTTAATGTTATGTTTTATGCTGTTTTATGTCATGTTTGATGTTTTATGTTGTATTATTTTATGTTTTATGTTGTTTTATGTTGTTTTACGTTGTTTGATGTTTTATTTATTTTTATGTTATGTTATATGTTGTTTTATGTTATGTTTGATGTTTTATATTGTATTATTTTATGTTTTATGTTGTTCAATGTTATGTTTTATGTTGTTTTATGATATGTTTGATTTTGTTTTATGTTTGTTTTATTTTGTTTCATGTTATGTTTTATGTTGTTTTAGGTTGTTTTTTTTAATGTTATGTTTTATGTTGTTTTATGTTGTTTTATGTTGTTTTACGTTGTTTGATGTTTTATTTATTTTTATGTTATGTTTTATGTTGTTTTATGTTATGTTTTATGTTGTTTTATGTTTTATGTTGTTTTACGTTGTTTGATGTTTTATTTATTTTTATGTTATGTTATATGTTGTTTTATGTTATGTTTGATGTTTTATGTTGTATTATTTTATGTTTTATGTTGTTTTATGTTATGTTTTATGTTGTTTTATGTTTTATGTTGTTTTACGTTGTTTGATGTTTTATTTATTTTAATGTTATGTTTTATGTTGTTTTATGTTTTATGTTGTTTTACATTGTTTGATGTTTTATTTATTTTTATGTTATGTTATATGTTGTTTTATGTTATGTTTGATGTTTTATGTTGTATTATTTTAAGTTTTATGTTGTTCTATGTTATGTTTTATGATGTTTTATGATATGTTTGATGCTTTATGTTTGTTTTATTTTGTTTCATGTTATGTTTTATGTTGTTTTACGTTGTTTGATGTTTTATGTTGTTTTATGTTTTACATTGTTTTATTTTATGTTTTATGTTGTTTTATGTTTTATGTTGTTTTACGTTGTTTGATGTTTTATTTATTTTAATGTTATGTTTTATGTTGTTTTATGTCATGTTTGATGTTTTATGTTGTATTATTTTATGTTTTATGTTGTTCTATGTTATGTTTTATGTTGTTTTATGTTGTTTTACGTTGTTTGATGTTTTATTTATTTTTATGTTATGTTTTATGTTGTTTTATGTTGTTTTATGTTGTTTTACATTGTTTGATGTTTTATTTATTTTTATGTTATGTTATATGTTGTTTTATGTTATGTTTGATGTTTTATATTGTATTATTTTATGTTTTATGTTGTTCTATGTTATGTTTTATGTTGTTTTATGTTGTTTTATGTTGTTTTTCGTTGTTTGATGTTTTATTTATTTTTATGTTATGTTTTATGTTGTTTTATGTTGTTTTACGTTGTTTGATGTTTTATTTATTTTTATGTTATGTTTTATGTTGTTTTATGTTATGTTTTATGTTGTTTAATGTTGTTTTATGTTGTTTTACGTTGTTTGATGTTGTTTTATGTTTGTTTTACGTTGTTTGATGTTTTATTTATTTTTATGTTATGTTATATGTTGTTTTATGTTATGTTTGATGTTTTATATTGTATTATTTTATGTTTTATGTTGTTCTATGTTATGTTTTATGTTGTTTTATATTGTTTTATGTTATGTTTGATGTTTTATATTGTTTTATGTTATGTTTAATGTTGTTTTATGTTTTATGTTGTTTTACATTGTTTGATGTTTTATTTATTTTTATGTTATGTTTTATGTTGTTTTATGTTATGTTTGCTGTTTTATATTGTTTTATGTTATGTTTTATTATGTTTTATGTTGTTCTATGTTATGTTTTATGTTGTTTTATGTTGTTTTATGTTATGTTTGATGTTTTATATTGTATTATTTTATGTTTTATGTTGTTCTATGTTATGTTTTATGTTGTTTTATATTGTTTTATGTTATGTTTGATGTTTTATATTGTTTTATGTTATGTTTAATGTTGTTTTATGTTTTATGTTGTTTTACATTGTTTGATGTTTTATTTATTTTTATGTTATGTTTTATGTTGTTTTATGTTATGTTTGCTGTTTTATATTGTTTTATGTTATGTTTTATTATGTTTTATGTTGTTCTATGTTATGTTTTATGTTGTTTTATGTTGTTTTATGTTATGTTTGATGTTTTATATTGTTTTATGTTATGTTTTATGTTGTTTTATGTTATATGTTGTTTTATGTTATGTTTGATGTTTTATGTTGTATTATTTTATGTTTTATGTTGTTCTATGTTATGTTTTATGTTGTTTTATGATATGTTTGATGTTGTTTTATGTTGTTTGATGTTTTATGTTGTTTTATGTTATGTTTGATGTTTTATGTTGTATTATTTTATGTTTTATGTTGTTCTATGTTATGTTTTATGTTGTTTTATGTTGTTTTATGTTGTTTTACGTTGTTTGATGTTTTATTCATTTTTATGTTATGTTTTATGTTGTTTTATGTTATGTTTGATGTTTTATGTTGTATTATTTTATGTTTTATGTTGTTCTATGTTATGTTTTATGTTGTTTTATGTTGTTTTATGTTGATTTTCGTTGTTTGATGTTTTATTTATTTTTATGTTATGTTTTATGTTGTTTTATGTTGTTTTACGTTGTTTGATGTTTTATTTATTGTTATGTTTTATGTTGTTTTATGTTATGTTTTATGTTGTTTAATGTTGTTTTATGTTGTTTTACGTTGTTTGATGTTGTTTTATGTTTGTTTTACGTTGTTTGATGTTTTATTTATTTTTATGTTATGTTATATGTTGTTTTATGTTATGTTTGATGTTTTATATTGTATTATTTTATGTTTTATGTTGTTCTATGTTATGTTTTATGTTGTTTTATGATATGTTTGATTTTGTTTTATGTTTGTTTTATTTTGTTTCATGTTATGTTTTATGTTGTTTTATGTTGTTTTTTTTAATGTTATGTTTTATGTTGTTTTATGTTTTATGTTGTTTTACGTTGTTTGATGTTTTATTTATTTTAATGTTATGTTTTGTTGTTTTATGTCATGTTATGTTGTATTATTTTATGTTTTATGTTGTTCTATGTTATGTTTTATATTGTTTTATGTTGTTTTATGTTGTTTTACGTTGTTTGATGTTTTATTTATTTTTATGTTATGTTTTATGTTGTTTTATGTTATGTTTTATGTTGTTTTATGTTTTATGTTGTTTTACGTTGTTTGATGTTTTATTTATTTTTATGTTATGTTATATGTTGTTTTATGTTATGTTTGATGTTTTATGTTGTATTATTTTATGTTTTATGTTGTTTTATGATATGTTTGATTTTGTTTTATGTTTGTTTTATTTTGTTTCATGTTATGTTTTATGTTGTTTTATGTTGTTTTTTTTTAATGTTATGTTTTATGTTGTTTTATGTTTTATGTTGTTTTACATTGTTTGATGTTTTATTTATTTTTATGTTATGTTATATGTTGTTTTATGTTATGTTTGATGTTTTATGTTGTATTATTTTAAGTTTTATGTTGTTCTATGTTATGTTTTATGATGTTTTATGATATGTTTGATGCTTTATGTTTGTTTTATTTTGTTTCATGTTATGTTTTATGTTGTTTTACCTTGTTTGATGTTTTATGTTGTTTTATGTTTTACATTGTTTTATTTTATGTTTTATGTTATGTTTTATGTTTTATGTTGTTTTACGTTGTTTGATGTTTTATTTATTTTAATGTTATGTTTTATGTTGTTTTATGTTATGTTTGATGTTTTATGTTGTATTATTTTAAGTTTTATGTTGTTCTATGTTATGTTTTATGATGTTTTATGATATGTTTGATGTTGTATGTTTGTTTTATTTTGTTTCATGTTATGTTTTATGTTGTTTTACGTTGTTTGATGTTTTATGTTGTTTTATGTTTTACATTGTTTTATTTTATGTTTTATGTTGTTTTATGTTTTATGTTGTTTTACGTTGTTTGATGTTTTATTTATTTTAATGTTATGTTTTATGTTGTTTTATGTCATGTTTGATGTTTTATGTTGTATTATTTTATGTTTTATGTTGTTTTATGTTGTTTTACGTTGTTTGATGTTTTATTTATTTTTATGTTATGTTATATGTTGTTTTATGTTATGTTTGATGTTTTATATTGTATTATTTTATGTTTTATGTTGTTCTATGTTATGTTTTATGTTGTTTTATGATATGTTTGATTTTGTTTTATGTTTGTTTTATTTTGTTTCATGTTATGTTTTATGTTGTTTTATGTTGTTTTTTTTAATGTTATGTTTTATGTTGTTTTATGTTTTATGTTGTTTTACGTTGTTTGATGTTTTATTTATTTTTATGTTATGTTATATGTTGTTTTATGTTATGTTTGATGTTTTATGTTGTATTATTTTATGTTTTATGTTGTTTTATGATATGTTTGATTTTGTTTTATGTTTGTTTTATTTTGTTTCATGTTATGTTTTATGTTGTTTTATGTTGTTTTTTTTAATGTTATGTTTTATGTTGTTTTATGTTTTATGTTGTTTTACGTTGTTTGATGTTTTATTTATTTTAATGTTATGTTTTATGTTGTTTTATGTCATGTTATGTTGTATTATTTTATGTTTTATGTTGTTCTATGTTATGTTTTATATTGTTTTATGTTGTTTTATGTTGTTTTACGTTGTTTGATGTTTTATTTATTTTTATGTTATGTTTTATGTTGTTTTATGTTATGTTTTATGTTGTTTTATGTTTTATGTTGTTTTACGTTGTTTGATGTTTTATTTATTTTTATGTTATGTTATATGTTGTTTTATGTTATGTTTGATGTTTTATGTTGTATTATTTTATGTTTTATGTTGTTTTATGATATGTTTGATTTTGTTTTATGTTTGTTTTATTTTGTTTCATGTTATGTTTTATGTTGTTTTATGTTGTTTTTTTTTAATGTTATGTTTTATGTTGTTTTATGTTTTATGTTGTTTTACATTGTTTGATGTTTTATTTATTTTTATGTTATGTTATATGTTGTTTTATGTTATGTTTGATGTTTTATGTTGTATTATTTTAAGTTTTATGTTGATCTATGTTATGTTTTATGATGTTTTATGATATGTTTGATGCTTTATGTTTGTTTTATTTTGTTTCATGTTATGTTTTATGTTGTTTTACGTTGTTTGATGTTTTATTTATTTTAATGTTATGTTTTATGTTGTTTTATGTTATGTTTGATGTTTTATGTTGTATTATTTTAAGTTTTATGTTGTTCTATGTTATGTTTTATGATGTTTTATGATATGTTTGATGTTTTATGTTTGTTTTATTTTGTTTCATGTTATGTTTTATGTTGTTTTACGTTGTTTGATGTTTTATGTTGTTTTATGTTTTACATTGTTTTATTTTATGTTTTATGTTGTTTTATGTTTTATGTTGTTTTACGTTGTTTGATGTTTTATTTATTTTAATGTTATGTTTTATGCTGTTTTATGTCATGTTTGATGTTTTATGTTGTATTATTTTATGTTTTATGTTGTTTTATGTTGTTTTACGTTGTTTGATGTTTTATTTATTTTTATGTTATGTTATATGTTGTTTTATGTTATGTTTGATGTTTTATATTGTATTATTTTATGTTTTATGTTGTTTTATGTTGTTTTATGTTGTTTTACGTTGTTTGATTTTTTATTTATTTTTATGTTATGTTTTATGTTGTTTTATGTTATGTTTTATGTTGTTTTATGTTTTATGTTGTTTTACGTTGTTTGATGTTTTATTTATTTTTATGTTATGTTATATGTTGTTTTATGTTATGTTTGATGTTTTATGTTGTATTATTTTATGTTTTATGTTGTTTTATGTTATGTTTTATGTTGTTTTATGTTTTATGTTGTTTTACGTTGTTTGATGTTTTATTTATTTTAATGTTATGTTTTATGTTGTTTTATGTTTTATGTTGTTTTACATTGTTTGATGTTTTATTTATTTTTATGTTATGTTATATGTTGTTTTATGTTATGTTTGATGTTTTATGTTGTATTATTTTAAGTTTTATGTTGTTCTATGTTATGTTTTATGATGTTTTATGATATGTTTGATGCTTTATGTTTGTTTTATTTTGTTTCATGTTATGTTTTATGTTGTTTTACGTTGTTTGATGTTTTATGTTGTTTTATGTTTTACATTGTTTTATTTTATGTTTTATGTTGTTTTATGTTTTATGTTGTTTTACGTTGTTTGATGTTTTATTTATTTTAATGTTATGTTTTATGTTGTTTTATGTCATGTTTGATGTTTTATGTTGCATTATTTTATGTTTTATGTTGTTCTATGTTATGTTTTATGTTGTTTTATGTTGTTTTATGTTGTTTTACGTTGTTTGATGTTTTATTTATTTTTATGTTATGTTTTATGTTGTTTTATGTTGTTTTATGTTGTTTTACATTGTTTGATGTTTTATTTATTTTTATGTTATGTTATATGTTGTTTTATGTTATGTTTGATGTTTTATATTGTATTATTTTATGTTTTATGTTGTTCTATGTTATGTTTTATGTTGTTTTATGTTGTTTTATGTTGTTTTTCGTTGTTTGATGTTTTATTTATTTTTATGTTATGTTTTATGTTGTTTGATGTTTTATTTATTTTTATGTTATGTTATATGTTGTTTTATGTTATGTTTGATGTTTTATATTGTATTATTTTATGTTTTATGTTGTTCTATGTTATGTTTTATGTTGTTTTATGATATGTTTGATTTTGTTTTATGTTTGTTTTATTTTGTTTCATGTTATGTTTTATGTTGTTTTATGTTGTTTTTTTTAATGTTATGTTTTATGTTGTTTTATGTTTTATGTTGTTTTACGTTGTTTGATGTTTTATTTATTTTTATGTTATGTTATATGTTGTTTTATGTTATGTTTGATGTTTTATGTTGTATTATTTTATGTTTTATGTTGTTTTATGATATGTTTGATTTTGTTTTATGTTTGTTTTATTTTGTTTCATGTTATGTTTTATGTTGTTTTATGTTGTTTTTTTTAATGTTATGTTTTATGTTGTTTTATGTTTTATGTTGTTTTACGTTGTTTGATGTTTTATTTATTTTAATGTTATGTTTTATGTTGTTTTATGTCATGTTATGTTGTATTATTTTATGTTTTATGTTGTTCTATGTTATGTTTTATATTGTTTTATGTTGTTTTATGTTGTTTTACGTTGTTTGATGTTTTATTTATTTTTATGTTATGTTTTATGTTGTTTTATGTTATGTTTTATGTTGTTTTATGTTTTATGTTGTTTTACGTTGTTTGATGTTTTATTTATTTTTATGTTATGTTATATGTTGTTTTATGTTATGTTTGATGTTTTATGTTGTATTATTTTATGTTTTATGTTGTTTTATGATATGTTTGATTTTGTTTTATGTTTGTTTTATTTTGTTTCATGTTATGTTTTATGTTGTTTTATGTTGTTTTTTTTTAATGTTATGTTTTATGTTGTTTTATGTTTTATGTTGTTTTACATTGTTTGATGTTTTATTTATTTTTATGTTATGTTATATGTTGTTTTATGTTATGTTTGATGTTTTATGTTGTATTATTTTAAGTTTTATGTTGATCTATGTTATGTTTTATGATGTTTTATGATATGTTTGATGCTTTATGTTTGTTTTATTTTGTTTCATGTTATGTTTTATGTTGTTTTACGTTGTTTGATGTTTTATTTATTTTAATGTTATGTTTTATGTTGTTTTATGTTATGTTTGATGTTTTATGTTGTATTATTTTAAGTTTTATGTTGTTCTATGTTATGTTTTATGATGTTTTATGATATGTTTGATGTTTTATGTTTGTTTTATTTTGTTTCATGTTATGTTTTATGTTGTTTTACGTTGTTTGATGTTTTATGTTGTTTTATGTTTTACATTGTTTTATTTTATGTTTTATGTTGTTTTATGTTTTATGTTGTTTTACGTTGTTTGATGTTTTATTTATTTTAATGTTATGTTTTATGCTGTTTTATGTCATGTTTGATGTTTTATGTTGTATTATTTTATGTTTTATGTTGTTTTATGTTGTTTTACGTTGTTTGATGTTTTATTTATTTTTATGTTATGTTATATGTTGTTTTATGTTATGTTTGATGTTTTATATTGTATTATTTTATGTTTTATGTTGTTTTATGTTGTTTTATGTTGTTTTACGTTGTTTGATGTTTTATTTATTTTTATGTTATGTTTTATGTTGTTTTATGTTATGTTTTATGTTGTTTTATGTTTTATGTTGTTTTACGTTGTTTGATGTTTTATTTATTTTTATGTTATGTTATATGTTGTTTTATGTTATGTTTGATGTTTTATGTTGTATTATTTTATGTTTTATGTTGTTTTATGTTATGTTTTATGTTGTTTTATGTTTTATGTTGTTTTACGTTGTTTGATGTTTTATTTATTTTAATGTTATGTTTTATGTTGTTTTATGTTTTATGTTGTTTTACATTGTTTGATGTTTTATTTATTTTTATGTTATGTTATATGTTGTTTTATGTTATGTTTGATGTTTTATGTTGTATTATTTTAAGCTTTATGTTGTTCTTTGTTATGTTTTATGATGTTTTATGATATGTTTGATGCTTTATGTTTGTTTTATTTTGTTTCATGTTATGTTTTATGTTGTTTTACGTTGTTTGATGTTTTATGTTGTTTTATGTTTTACATTGTTTTATTTTATGTTTTATGTTGTTTTATGTTTTATGTTGTTTTACGTTGTTTGATGTTTTATTTATTTTAATGTTATGTTTTATGTTGTTTTATGTCATGTTTGATGTTTTATGTTGTATTATTTTATGTTTTATGTTGTTCTATGTTATGTTTTATGTTGTTTTATGTTGTTTTACGTTGTTTGATG
This sequence comes from Taudactylus pleione, assembly GCA_031769625.1. Taxonomy (NCBI): domain Eukaryota; kingdom Metazoa; phylum Chordata; class Amphibia; order Anura; family Myobatrachidae; genus Taudactylus; species Taudactylus pleione. The sequence goes on along the minus strand of JAUIMM010000375.1, from coordinate 6,697,003 downwards.
TTTTATTTATTTTTATGTTATGTTTTATGTTGTTTTATGTTGTTTTATGTTATTTTACATTGTTTGATGTTTTATTTATTTTTATGTTATGTTATATGTTGTTTTATGTTATGTTTGATGTTTTATATTGCATTATTTTATGTTTTATGTTGTTCTATGTTATGTTTTATGTTGTTTTATGTTGTTTTATGTTGTTTTTCGTTGTTTGATGTTTTATTTATTTTTATGTTATGTTTTATGTTGTTTTATGTTGTTTTACGTTGTTTGATGTTTTATTTATTTTTATGTTATGTTATATGTTGTTTTATGTTATGTTTGATGTTTTATATTGTATTATTTTATGTTTTATGTTGTTCTATGTTATGTTTTATGTTGTTTTATATTGTTTTATGTTATGTTTGATGTTTTATATTGTTTTATGTTATGTTTAATGTTGTTTTATGTTATGTTTTATGTTGTTTTATGTTTTATGTTGTTTTACGTTGTTTGATGTTTTATTTATTTTTATGTTATGTTCTATGTTATGTTTTATGATGTTTTATGATATGTTTGATGCTTTATGTTTGTTTTATTTTGTTTCATGTTATGTTTTATGTTGTTTTACGTTGTTTGATGTTTTATGTTGTTTTATGTTTTACATTGTTTTATTTTATGTTTTATGTTGTTTTATGTTTTATGTTGTTTTACGTTGTTTGATGTTTTATTTATTTTAATGTTATGTTTTATGTTGTTTTATGTCATGTTTGATGTTTTATGTTGTATTATTTTATGTTTTATGTTGTTCTATGTTATGTTTTATGTTGTTTTATGTTGTTTTACGTTGTTTGATGTTTTATTTATTTTTATGTTATGTTTTATGTTGTTTTATGTTGTTTTATGTTGTTTTACATTGTTTGATGTTTTATTTATTTTTATGTTATGTTATATGTTGTTTTATGTTATGTTTGATGTTTTATATTGTATTATTTTATGTTTTATGTTGTTCTATGTTATGTTTTATGTTGTTTTATGTTGTTTTATGTTGTTTTTCGTTGTTTGATGTTTTATTTATTTTTATGTTATGTTTTATGTTGTTTTATGTTGTTTTACGTTGTTTGATGTTTTATTTATTTTTATGTTATGTTATATGTTGTTTTATGTTATGTTTGATGTTTTATATTGTATTATTTTATGTTTTATGTTGTTCTATGTTATGTTTTATGTTGTTATATGTTGTTTTATGTTATGTTTGATGTTTTATGTTGTATTATTTTATGTTTTATGTTGTTTTATGTTAGGTTTTATGTTGTTTTATGTTTTATGTTGCTTTACGTTGTTTGATGTTTTATTTATTTTAATGTTATGTTTTACGTTGTTTGATGTTTTATTTATTTTTATGTTATGTTATATGTTGTTTTATGTTATGTTTGATGTTTTATATTGTATTATTTTATGTTTTATGTTGTTCTATGTTATGTTTTATGTTGTTTTATATTGTTTTATGTTATGTTTGATGTTTTATATTGTTTTATGTTATGTTTAATGTTGTTTTATGTTATGTTTTATGTTGTTTTATGTTTTATGTTGTTTTACGTTGTTTGATGTTTTATTTATTTTTATGTTATGTTATATGTTGTTTTATGTTATGTTTGATGTTTTATGTTGTATTATTTTATGTTTTATGTTGTTTTATGTTAGGTTTTATGTTGTTTTATGTTTTATGTTGCTTTACGTTGTTTGATGTTTTATTTATTTTAATGTTATGTTTTATGTTGTTTTATGTTTTATGTTGTTTTACATTGTTTGATGTTTTATTTATTTTTATGTTATGTTATATGTTGTTTTATGTTATGTTTGATGTTTTATGTTGTATTATTTTAAGTTTTATGTTGTTCTATGTTATGTTTTATGATGTTTTATGATATGTTTGATGCTTTATGTTTGTTTTATTTTGTTTCATGTTGTTTTATGTTGTTTTTCGTTGTTTGATGTTTTATTTATTTTTATGTTATGTTTTATGTTGTTTTATGTTGTTTTACGTTGTTTGATGTTTTATTTATTTTTATGTTATGTTATATGTTGTTTTATGTTATGTTTGATGTTTTATATTGTATTATTTTATGTTTTATGTTGTTCTATGTTATGTTTTATGTTGTTTTATATTGTTTTATGTTATGTTTGATGTTTTATATTGTTTTATGTTATGTTTAATGTTGTTTTATGTTATGTTTTATGTTGTTTTATGTTTTATGTTGTTTTACGTTGTTTGATGTTTTATTTATTTTTATGTTATGTTATATGTTGTTTTATGTTATGTTTGATGTTTTATGTTGTATTATTTTATGTTTTATGTTGTTTTATGTTAGGTTTTATGTTGTTTTATGTTTTATGTTGCTTTACGTTGTTTGATGTTTTATTTATTTTAATGTTATGTTTTACGTTGTTTGATGTTTTATTTATTTTTATGTTATGTTATATGTTGTTTTATGTTATGTTTGATGTTTTATATTGTATTATTTTATGTTTTATGTTGTTCTATGTTATGTTTTATGTTGTTTTATATTGTTTTATGTTATGTTTGATGTTTTATATTGTTTTATGTTATGTTTAATGTTGTTTTATGTTATGTTTTATGTTGTTTTATGTTTTATGTTGTTTTACGTTGTTTGATGTTTTATTTATTTTTATGTTATGTTATATGTTGTTTTATGTTATGTTTGATGTTTTATGTTGTATTATTTTATGTTTTATGTTGTTTTATGTTAGGTTTTATGTTGTTTTATGTTTTATGTTGCTTTACGTTGTTTGATGTTTTATTTATTTTAATGTTATGTTTTATGTTGTTTTATGTTTTATGTTGTTTTACATTGTTTGATGTTTTATTTATTTTTATGTTATGTTATATGTTGTTTTATGTTATGTTTGATGTTTTATGTTGTATTATTTTAAGTTTTATGTTGTTCTATGTTATGTTTTATGATGTTTTATGATATGTTTGATGCTTTATGTTTGTTTTATTTTGTTTCATGTTATGTTTTATGTTGTTTTACGTTGTTTGATGTTTTATGTTGTTTTATGTTTTACATTGTTTTATTTTATGTTTTATGTTGTTTTATGTTTTATGTTGTTTTACGTTGTTTGATGTTTTATTTATTTTAATGTTATGTTTTATGTTGTTTTATGTCATGTTTGATGTTTTATATTGTATTATTTTATGTTTTATGTTGTTCAATGTTATGTTTTATGTTGTTTTATGATATGTTTGATTTTGTTTTATGTTTGTTTTATTTTGTTTCATGTTATGTTTTATGTTGTTTTATGTTGTTTTTTTTAATGTTATGTTTTATGTTGTTTTATGTTGTTTTATGTTGTTTTACGTTGTTTGATGTTTTATTTATTTTTATGTTATGTTTTATGTTGTTTTATGTTATGTTTTATGTTGTTTTATGTTTTATGTTGTTTTACGTTGTTTGATGTTTTATTTATTTTTATGTTATGTTATATGTTGTTTTATGTTATGTTTGATGTTTTATGTTGTATTATTTTATGTTTTATGTTGTTTTATGTTATGTTTTATGTTGTTTTATGTTTTATGTTGTTTTACGTTGTTTGATGTTTTATTTATTTTAATGTTATGTTTTATGTTGTTTTATGTTTTATGTTGTTTTACATTGTTTGATGTTTTATTTATTTTTATGTTATGTTATATGTTGTTTTATGTTATGTTTGATGTTTTATGTTGTATTATTTTAAGTTTTATGTTGTTCTATGTTATGTTTTATGATGTTTTATGATATGTTTGATGCTTTATGTTTGTTTTATTTTGTTTCATGTTATGTTTTATGTTGTTTTACGTTGTTTGATGTTTTATGTTGTTTTATGTTTTACATTGTTTTATTTTATGTTTTATGTTGTTTTATGTTTTATGTTGTTTTACGTTGTTTGATGTTTTATTTATTTTAATGTTATGTTTTATGTTGTTTTATGTCATGTTTGATGTTTTATGTTGTATTATTTTATGTTTTATGTTGTTCTATGTTATGTTTTATGTTGTTTTATGTTGTTTTACGTTGTTTGATGTTTTATTTATTTTTATGTTATGTTTTATGTTGTTTTATGTTGTTTTATGTTGTTTTACATTGTTTGATGTTTTATTTATTTTTATGTTATGTTATATGTTGTTTTATGTTATGTTTGATGTTTTATATTGTATTATTTTATGTTTTATGTTGTTCTATGTTATGTTTTATGTTGTTTTATGTTGTTTTATGTTGTTTTTTGTTGTTTGATGTTTTATTTATTTTTATGTTATGTTTTATGTTGTTTTATGTTGTTTTACGTTGTTTGATGTTTTATTTATTTTTATGTTATGTTTTATGTTGTTTTATGTTATGTTTTATGTTGTTTAATGTTGTTTTATGTTGTTTTACGTTGTTTGATGTTGTTTTATGTTTGTTTTACATTGTTTGATGTTTTATTTATTTTTATGTTATGTTATATGTTGTTTTATGTTATGTTTGATGTTTTATATTGTATTATTTTATGTTTTATGTTGTTCTATGTTATGTTTTATGTTGTTTTATGTTGTTTTATGTTGTTTTTCGTTGTTTGATGTTTTATTTATTTTTATGTTATGTTTTATGTTGTTTTATGTTGTTTTACGTTGTTTGATGTTTTATTTATTTTTATGTTATGTTTTATGTTGTTTTATGTTATGTTTTATGTTGTTTAATGTTGTTTTATGTTGTTTTACATTGTTTGATGTTGTTTTATGTTTGTTTTACGTTGTTTGATGTTTTATTTATTTTTATGTTATGTTATATGTTGTTTTATGTTATGTTTGATGTTTTATATTGTATTATTTTATGTTTTATGTTGTTCTATGTTATGTTTTATGTTGTTTTATATTGTTTTATGTTATGTTTGATGTTTTATATTGTTTTATGTTATGTTTAATGTTGTTTTATGTTTTATGTTGTTTTACATTGTTTGATGTTTTATTTATTTTTATGTTATGTTTTATGTTGTTTTATGTTATGTTTGCTGTTTTATATTGTTTTATGTTATGTTTTATTATGTTTTATGTTGTTCTATGTTATGTTTTATGTTGTTTTATGTTGTTTTATGTTATGTTTGATGTTTTATATTGTTTTATGTTATGTTTTATGTTGTTTTATGTTATATGTTGTTTTATGTTATGTTTGATGTTTTATGTTGTATTATTTTATGTTTTATGTTGTTCTATGTTATGTTTTATGTTGTTTTATGATATGTTTGATGTTGTTTTATGTTGTTTGATGTTTTATGTTGTTTTATGTTATGTTTGATGTTTTATGTTGTATTATTTTATGTTTTATGTTGTTCTATGTTATGTTTTATGTTGTTTTATGTTGTTTTATGTTGTTTTACGTTGTTTGATGTTTTATTCATTTTTATGTTATGTTTTATGTTGTTTTATGTTATGTTTGATGTTTTATGTTGTATTATTTTATGTTTTATGTTGTTCTATGTTATGTTTTATGTTGTTTTATGTTGTTTTATGTTGTTTTTCGTTGTTTGATGTTTTATTTATTTTTATGTTATGTTTTATGTTGTTTTACGTTGTTTGATGTTTTATTTATTTTTATGTTATGTTTTATGTTGTTTTATGTTATGTTTTATGTTGTTTAATGTTGTTTTATGTTGTTTTACGTTGTTTGATGTTGTTTTATGTTTGTTTTACGTTGTTTGATGTTTTATTTATTTTTATGTTATGTTATATGTTGTTTTATGTTATGTTTGATGTTTTATATTGTATTATTTTATGTTTTATGTTGTTCTATGTTATGTTTTATGTTGTTTTATGATATGTTTGATTTTGTTTTATGTTTGTTTTATTTTGTTTCATGTTATGTTTTATGTTGTTTTATGTTGTTTTTTTTAATGTTATGTTTTATGTTGTTTTATGTTTTATGTTGTTTTACGTTGTTTGATGTTTTATTTATTTTAATGTTATGTTTTATGTTGTTTTATGTCATGTTATGTTGTATTATTTTATGTTTTATGTTGTTCTATGTTATGTTTTATATTGTTTTATGTTGTTTTATGTTGTTTTACGTTGTTTGATGTTTTATTTATTTTTATGTTATGTTTTATGTTGTTTTATGTTATGTTTTATGTTGTTATATGTTTTATGTTGTTTTACGTTGTTTGATGTTTTATTTATTTTTATGTTATGTTATATGTTGTTTTATGTTATGTTTGATGTTTTATGTTGTATTATTTTATGTTTTATGTTGTTTTATGATATGTTTGATTTTGTTTTATGTTTGTTTTATTTTGTTTCATGTTATGTTTTATGTTGTTTTATGTTGTTTTTTTTTAATGTTATGTTTTATGTTGTTTTATGTTTTATGTTGTTTTACATTGTTTGATGTTTTATTTATTTTTATGTTATGTTATATGTTGTTTTATGTTATGTTTGATGTTTTATGTTGTATTATTTTAAGTTTTATGTTGTTCTATGTTATGTTTTATGATGTTTTATGATATGTTTGATGCTTTATGTTTGTTTTATTTTGTTTCATGTTATGTTTTATGTTGTTTTACCTTGTTTGATGTTTTATGTTGTTTTATGTTTTACATTGTTTTATTTTATGTTTTATGTTATGTTTTATGTTTTATGTTGTTTTACATTGTTTGATGTTTTATTTATTTTAATGTTATGTTTTATGTTGTTTTATGTTATGTTTGATGTTTTATGTTGTATTATTTTAAGTTTTATGTTGTTCTATGTTATGTTTTATGATGTTTTATGATATGTTTGATGTTGTATGTTTGTTTTATTTTGTTTCATGTTATGTTTTATGTTGTTTTACGTTGTTTGATGTTTTATGTTGTTTTATGTTTTACATTGTTTTATTTTATGTTTTATGTTGTTTTATGTTTTATGTTGTTTTACGTTGTTTGATGTTTTATTTATTTTAATGTTATGTTTTATGTTGTTTTATGTCATGTTTGATGTTTTATGTTGTATTATTTTATGTTTTATGTTGTTTTATGTTGTTTTACGTTGTTTGATGTTTTATTTATTTTTATGTTATGTTATATGTTGTTTTATGTTATGTTTGATGTTTTATATTGTATTATTTTATGTTTTATGTTGTTCTATGTTATGTTTTATGTTGTTTTATGATATGTTTGATTTTGTTTTATGTTTGTTTTATTTTGTTTCATGTTATGTTTTATGTTGTTTTATGTTGTTTTTTTTAATGTTATGTTTTATGTTGTTTTATGTCATGTTATGTTGTATTATTTTATGTTTTATGTTGTTCTATGTTATGTTTTATATTGTTTTATGTTGTTTTATGTTGTTTTACGTTGTTTGATGTTTTATTTATTTTTATGTTATGTTTTATGTTGTTTTATGTTATGTTTTATGTTGTTTTATGTTTTATGTTGTTTTACGTTGTTTGATGTTTTATTTATTTTTATGTTATGTTATATGTTGTTTTATGTTATGTTTGATGTTTTATGTTGTATTATTTTATGTTTTATGTTGTTTTATGATATGTTTGATTTTGTTTTATGTTTGTTTTATTTTGTTTCATGTTATGTTTTATGTTGTTTTATGTTGTTTTTTTTTAATGTTATGTTTTATGTTGTTTTATGTTTTATGTTGTTTTACATTGTTTGATGTTTTATTTATTTTTATGTTATGTTATATGTTGTTTTATGTTATGTTTGATGTTTTATGTTGTATTATTTTAAGTTTTATGTTGATCTATGTTATGTTTTATGATGTTTTATGATATGTTTGATGCTTTATGTTTGTTTTATTTTGTTTCATGTTATGTTTTATGTTGTTTTACGTTGTTTGATGTTTTATGTTGTTTTATGTTTTACATTGTTTTATTTTATGTTTTATGTTATGTTTTATGTTTTATGTTGTTTTACGTTGTTTGATGTTTTATTTATTTTAATGTTATGTTTTATGTTGTTTTATGTTATGTTTGATGTTTTATGTTGTATTATTTTAAGTTTTATGTTGTTCTATGTTATGTTTTATGATGTTTTATGATATGTTTGATGTTTTATGTTTGTTTTATTTTGTTTCATGTTATGTTTTATGTTGTTTTACGTTGTTTGATGTTTTATGTTGTTTTATGTTTTACATTGTTTTATTTTATGTTTTATGTTGTTTTATGTTTTATGTTGTTTTACGTTGTTTGATGTTTTATTTATTTTAATGTTATGTTTTATGTTGTTTTATGTCATGTTTGATGTTTTATGTTGTATTATTTTATGTTTTATGTTGTTTTATGTTGTTTTACGTTGTTTGATGTTTTATTTATTTTTATGTTATGTTATATGTTGTTTTATGTTATGTTTGATGTTTTATATTGTATTATTTTATGTTTTATGTTGTTCAATGTTATGTTTTATGTTGTTTTATGATATGTTTGATTTTGTTTTATGTTTGTTTTATTTTGTTTCATGTTATGTTTTATGTTGTTTTATGTTGTTTTTTTTAATGTTATGTTTTATGTTGTTTTATGTTGTTTTATGTTGTTTTACGTTGTTTGATGTTTTATTTATTTTTATGTTATGTTTTATGTTGTTTTATGTTATGTTTTATGTTGTTTTATATTGTTTTATGTTATGTTTGATGTTTTATATTGTTTTATGTTATGTTTAATGTTGTTTTATGTTTTATGTTGTTTTACATTGTTTGATGTTTTATTTATTTTTATGTTATGTTTTATATTGTATTATTTTATGTTTTATGTTGTTCTATGTTATGTTTTATGTTGTTTTATATTGTTTTATGTTATGTTTGATGTTTTATATTGTTTTATGTTATGTTTAATGTTGTTTTATGTTTTATGTTGTTTTACATTGTTTGATGTTTTATTTATTTTTATGTTATGTTTTATGTTGTTTTATGTTATGTTTGCTGTTTTATATTGTTTTATGTTATGTTTTATTATGTTTTATGTTGTTCTATGTTATGTTTTATGTTGTTTTATGTTGTTTTATGTTATGTTTGATGTTTTATATTGTTTTATGTTATGTTTTATGTTGTTTTATGTTATATGTTGTTTTATGTTATGTTTGATGTTTTATGTTGTATTATTTTATGTTTTATGTTGTTCTATGTTATGTTTTATGTTGTTTTATGATATGTTTGATGTTGTTTTATGTTGTTTGATGTTTTATGTTGTTTTATGTTATGTTTGATGTTTTATGTTGTATTATTTTATGTTTTATGTTGTTCTATGTTATGTTTTATGTTGTTTTATGTTGTTTTATGTTGTTTTACGTTGTTTGATGTTTTATTCATTTTTATGTTATGTTTTATGTTGTTTTATGTTATGTTTGATGTTTTATGTTGTATTATTTTATGTTTTATGTTGTTCTATGTTATGTTTTATGTTGTTTTATGTTGTTTTATGTTGTTTTTCGTTGTTTGATGTTTTATTTATTTTTATGTTATGTTTTATGTTGTTTTACGTTGTTTGATGTTTTATTTATTTTTATGTTATGTTTTATGTTGTTTTATGTTATGTTTTATGTTGTTTAATGTTGTTTTATGTTGTTTTACGTTGTTTGATGTTGTTTTATGTTTGTTTTACGTTGTTTGATGTTTTATTTATTTTTATGTTATGTTATATGTTGTTTTATGTTATGTTTGATGTTTTATATTGTATTATTTTATGTTTTATGTTGTTCTATGTTATGTTTTATGTTGTTTTATGATATGTTTGATTTTGTTTTATGTTTGTTTTATTTTGTTTCATGTTATGTTTTATGTTGTTTTATGTTGTTTTTTTTAATGTTATGTTTTATGTTGTTTTATGTTTTATGTTGTTTTACGTTGTTTGATGTTTTATTTATTTTAATGTTATGTTTTATGTTGTTTTATGTCATGTTATGTTGTATTATTTTATGTTTTATGTTGTTCTATGTTATGTTTTATATTGTTTTATGTTGTTTTACGTTGTTTGATGTTTTATTTATTTTTATGTTATGTTTTATGTTGTTTTATGTTATGTTTTATGTTGTTTTATGTTTTATGTTGTTTTACGTTGTTTGATGTTTTATTTATTTTTATGTTATGTTATATGTTGTTTTATGTTATGTTTGATGTTTTATGTTGTATTATTTTATGTTTTATGTTGTTTTATGATATGTTTGATTTTGTTTTATGTTTGTTTTATTTTGTTTCATGTTATGTTTTATGTTGTTTTATGTTGTTTTACGTTGTTTGATGTTTTATTTATTTTAATGTTATGTTTTATGTTGTTTTATGTCATGTTATGTTGTATTATTTTATGTTTTATGTTGTTCTATGTTATGTTTTATATTGTTTTATGTTGTTTTATGTTGTTTTACGTTGTTTGATGTTTTATTTATTTTTATGTTATGTTTTATGTTGTTTTATGTTATGTTTTATGTTGTTTTATGTTTTATGTTGTTTTACGTTGTTTGATGTTTTATTTATTTTTATGTTATGTTATATGTTGTTTTATGTTATGTTTGATGTTTTATGTTGTATTATTTTATGTTTTATGTTGTTTTATGATATGTTTGATTTTGTTTTATGTTTGTTTTATTTTGTTTCATGTTATGTTTTATGTTGTTTTATGTTGTTTTTTTTTAATGTTATGTTTTATGTTGTTTTATGTTTTATGTTGTTTTACATTGTTTGATGTTTTATTTATTTTTATGTTATGTTATATGTTGTTTTATGTTATGTTTGATGTTTTATGTTGTATTATTTTAAGTTTTATGTTGATCTATGTTATGTTTTATGATGTTTTATGATATGTTTGATGCTTTATGTTTGTTTTATTTATTTTAATGTTATGTTTTATGTTGTTTTATGTTATGTTTGATGTTTTATGTTGTATTATTTTAAGTTTTATGTTGTTCTATGTTATGTTTTATGATGTTTTATGATATGTTTGATGTTTTATGTTTGTTTTATTTTGTTTCATGTTATGTTTTATGTTGTTTTACGTTGTTTGATGTTTTATGTTGTTTTATGTTTTACATTGTTTTATTTTATGTTTTATGTTGTTTTATGTTTTATGTTGTTTTACGTTGTTTGATGTTTTATTTATTTTAATGTTATGTTTTATGCTGTTTTATGTCATGTTTGATGTTTTATGTTGTATTATTTTATGTTTTATGTTGTTTTATGTTGTTTTACGTTGTTTGATGTTTTATTTATTTTTATGTTATGTTATATGTTGTTTTATGTTATGTTTGATGTTTTATATTGTATTATTTTATGTTTTATGTTGTTTTATGTTGTTTTACGTTGTTTGATGTTTTATTTATTTTTATGTTATGTTATATGTTGTTTTATGTTATGTTTGATGTTTTATATTGTATTATTTTATGTTTTATTTATTTTAATGTTATGTTTTATGTTGTTTTATGTCATGTTATGTTGTATTATTTTATTTTTTTTTGTTGTTCTATGTTATGTTTTATATTGTTTTATGTTGTTTTATGTTGTTTTACGTTGTTTGATGTTTTATTTATTTTTATGTTATGTTTTATGTTGTTTTATGTTATGTTTTATGTTGTTTTATGTTTTATGTTGTTTTACGTTGTTTGATGTTTTATTTATTTTTATGTTATGTTATATGTTGTTTTATGTTATGTTTGATGTTTTATGTTGTATTATTTTATGTTTTATGTTGTTTTATGATATGTTTGATTTTGTTTTATGTTTGTTTTATTTTGTTTCATGTTATGTTTTATGTTGTTTTATGTTGTTTTTTTTTAATGTTATGTTTTATGTTGTTTTATGTTTTATGTTGTTTTACATTGTTTGATGTTTTATTTATTTTTATGTTATGTTATATGTTGTTTTATGTTATGTTTGATGTTTTATGTTGTATTATTTTAAGTTTTATGTTGATCTATGTTATGTTTTATGATGTTTTATGATATGTTTGATGCTTTATGTTTGTTTTATTTTGTTTCATGTTATGTTTTATGTTGTTTTACGTTGTTTGATGTTTTATGTTGTTTTATGTTTTACATTGTTTTATTTTATGTTTTATGTTATGTTTTATGTTTTATGTTGTTTTACGTTGTTTGATGTTTTATTTATTTTAATGTTATGTTTTATGTTGTTTTATGTTATGTTTGATGTTTTATGTTGTATTATTTTAAGTTTTATGTTGTTCTATGTTATGTTTTATGATGTTTTATGATATGTTTGATGTTTTATGTTTGTTTTATTTTGTTTCATGTTATGTTTTATGTTGTTTTACGTTGTTTGATGTTTTATGTTGTTTTATGTTTTACATTGTTTTATTTTATGTTTTATGTTGTTTTATGTTTTATGTTGTTTTACGTTGTTTGATGTTTTATTTATTTTAATGTTATGTTTTATGTTGTTTTATGTCATGTTTGATGTTTTATGTTGTATTATTTTATGTTTTATGTTGTTTTATGTTGTTTTACGTTGTTTGATGTTTTATTTATTTTTATGTTATGTTATATGTTGTTTTATGTTATGTTTGATGTTTTATATTGTATTATTTTATGTTTTATGTTGTTCTATGTTATGTTTTATGTTGTTTTATATTGTTTTATGTTATGTTTGATGTTTTATATTGTTTTATGTTATGTTTAATGTTGTTTTATGTTTTATGTTGTTTTACATTGTTTGATGTTTTATTTATTTTTATGTTATGTTTTATGTTGTTTTATGTTATGTTTGCTGTTTTATATTGTTTTATGTTATGTTTTATTATGTTTTATGTTGTTCTATGTTATGTTTTATGTTGTTTTATGTTGTTTTATGTTATGTTTGATGTTTTATATTGTTTTATGTTATGTTTTATGTTGTTTTATGTTATATGTTGTTTTATGTTATGTTTGATGTTTTATGTTGTATTATTTTATGTTTTATGTTGTTCTATGTTATGTTTTATGTTGTTTTATGATATGTTTGATGTTGTTTTATGTTGTTTGATGTTTTATGTTGTTTTATGTTATGTTTGATGTTTTATGTTGTATTATTTTATGTTTTATGTTGTTCTATGTTATGTTTTATGTTGTTTTATGTTGTTTTATGTTGTTTTACGTTGTTTGATGTTTTATTCATTTTTATGTTATGTTTTATGTTGTTTTATGTTATGTTTGATGTTTTATGTTGTATTATTTTATGTTTTATGTTGTTCTATGTTATGTTTTATGTTGTTTTATGTTGTTTTATGTTGTTTTTCGTTGTTTGATGTTTTATTTATTTTTATGTTATGTTTTATGTTGTTTTACGTTGTTTGATGTTTTATTTATTTTTATGTTATGTTTTATGTTGTTTTATGTTATGTTTTATGTTGTTTAATGTTGTTTTATGTTGTTTTACGTTGTTTGATGTTGTTTTATGTTTGTTTTACGTTGTTTGATGTTTTATTTATTTTTATGTTATGTTATATGTTGTTTTATGTTATGTTTGATGTTTTATATTGTATTATTTTATGTTTTATGTTGTTCTATGTTATGTTTTATGTTGTTTTATGATATGTTTGATTTTGTTTTATGTTTGTTTTATTTTGTTTCATGTTATGTTTTATGTTGTTTTATGTTGTTTTTTTTAATGTTATGTTTTATGTTGTTTTATGTTTTATGTTGTTTTACGTTGTTTGATGTTTTATTTATTTTAATGTTATGTTTTATGTTGTTTTATGTCATGTTATGTTGTATTATTTTATGTTTTATGTTGTTCTATGTTATGTTTTATATTGTTTTATGTTGTTTTATGTTGTTTTACGTTGTTTGATGTTTTATTTATTTTTATGTTATGTTTTATGTTGTTTTATGTTATGTTTGATGTTTTATATTGTATTATTTTATGTTTTATGTTGTTCTATGTTATGTTTTATGTTGTTTTATATTGTTTTATGTTATGTTTGATGTTTTATATTGTTTTATGTTATGTTTAATGTTGTTTTATGTTTTATGTTGTTTTACATTGTTTGATGTTTTATTTATTTTTATGTTATGTTTTATGTTGTTTTATGTTATGTTTGCTGTTTTATATTGTTTTATGTTATGTTTTATTATGTTTTATGTTGTTCTATGTTATGTTTTATGTTGTTTTATGTTGTTTTATGTTATGTTTGATGTTTTATATTGTTTTATGTTATGTTTTATGTTGTTTTATGTTATATGTTGTTTTATGTTATGTTTGATGTTTTATGTTGTATTATTTTATGTTTTATGTTGTTCTATGTTATGTTTTATGTTGTTTTATGATATGTTTGATGTTGTTTTATGTTGTTTGATGTTTTATGTTGTTTTATGTTATGTTTGATGTTTTATGTTGTATTATTTTATGTTTTATGTTGTTCTATGTTATGTTTTATGTTGTTTTATGTTGTTTTATGTTGTTTTACGTTGTTTGATGTTTTATTCATTTTTATGTTATGTTTTATGTTGTTTTATGTTATGTTTGATGTTTTATGTTGTATTATTTTATGTTTTATGTTGTTCTATGTTATGTTTTATGTTGTTTTATGTTGTTTTATGTTGTTTTTCGTTGTTTGATGTTTTATTTATTTTTATGTTATGTTTTATGTTGTTTTACGTTGTTTGATGTTTTATTTATTTTTATGTTATGTTTTATGTTGTTTTATGTTATGTTTTATGTTGTTTAATGTTGTTTTATGTTGTTTTACGTTGTTTGATGTTGTTTTATGTTTGTTTTACGTTGTTTGATGTTTTATTTATTTTTATGTTATGTTATATGTTGTTTTATGTTATGTTTGATGTTTTATATTGTATTATTTTATGTTTTATGTTGTTCTATGTTATGTTTTATGTTGTTTTATGATATGTTTGATTTTGTTTTATGTTTGTTTTATTTTGTTTCATGTTATGTTTTATGTTGTTTTATGTTGTTTTTTTTAATGTTATGTTTTATGTTGTTTTATGTTTTATGTTGTTTTACGTTGTTTGATGTTTTATTTATTTTAATGTTATGTTTTATGTTGTTTTATGTCATGTTATGTTGTATTATTTTATGTTTTATGTTGTTCTATGTTATGTTTTATATTGTTTTATGTTGTTTTATGTTGTTTTACGTTGTTTGATGTTTTATTTATTTTTATGTTATGTTTTATGTTGTTTTATGTTATGTTTTATGTTGTTATATGTTTTATGTTGTTTTACGTTGTTTGATGTTTTATTTATTTTTATGTTATGTTATATGTTGTTTTATGTTATGTTTGATGTTTTATGTTGTATTATTTTATGTTTTATGTTGTTTTATGATATGTTTGATTTTGTTTTATGTTTGTTTTATTTTGTTTCATGTTATGTTTTATGTTGTTTTATGTTGTTTTTTTTTAATGTTATGTTTTATGTTGTTTTATGTTTTATGTTGTTTTACATTGTTTGATGTTTTATTTATTTTTATGTTATGTTATATGTTGTTTTATGTTATGTTTGATGTTTTATGTTGTATTATTTTAAGTTTTATGTTGTTCTATGTTATGTTTTATGATGTTTTATGATATGTTTGATGCTTTATGTTTGTTTTATTTTGTTTCATGTTATGTTTTATGTTGTTTTACCTTGTTTGATGTTTTATGTTGTTTTATGTTTTACATTGTTTTATTTTATGTTTTATGTTATGTTTTATGTTTTATGTTGTTTTACATTGTTTGATGTTTTATTTATTTTAATGTTATGTTTTATGTTGTTTTATGTTATGTTTGATGTTTTATGTTGTATTATTTTAAGTTTTATGTTGTTCTATGTTATGTTTTATGATGTTTTATGATATGTTTGATGTTGTATGTTTGTTTTATTTTGTTTCATGTTATGTTTTATGTTGTTTTACGTTGTTTGATGTTTTATGTTGTTTTATGTTTTACATTGTTTTATTTTATGTTTTATGTTGTTTTATGTTTTATGTTGTTTTACGTTGTTTGATGTTTTATTTATTTTAATGTTATGTTTTATGTTGTTTTATGTCATGTTTGATGTTTTATGTTGTATTATTTTATGTTTTATGTTGTTTTATGTTGTTTTACGTTGTTTGATGTTTTATTTATTTTTATGTTATGTTATATGTTGTTTTATGTTATGTTTGATGTTTTATATTGTATTATTTTATGTTTTATGTTGTTCTATGTTATGTTTTATGTTGTTTTATGATATGTTTGATTTTGTTTTATGTTTGTTTTATTTTGTTTCATGTTATGTTTTATGTTGTTTTATGTTGTTTTTTTTAATGTTATGTTTTATGTTGTTTTATGTCATGTTATGTTGTATTATTTTATGTTTTATGTTGTTCTATGTTATGTTTTATATTGTTTTATGTTGTTTTATGTTGTTTTACGTTGTTTGATGTTTTATTTATTTTTATGTTATGTTTTATGTTGTTTTATGTTATGTTTTATGTTGTTTTATGTTTTATGTTGTTTTACGTTGTTTGATGTTTTATTTATTTTTATGTTATGTTATATGTTGTTTTATGTTATGTTTGATGTTTTATGTTGTATTATTTTATGTTTTATGTTGTTTTATGATATGTTTGATTTTGTTTTATGTTTGTTTTATTTTGTTTCATGTTATGTTTTATGTTGTTTTATGTTGTTTTTTTTTAATGTTATGTTTTATGTTGTTTTATGTTTTATGTTGTTTTACATTGTTTGATGTTTTATTTATTTTTATGTTATGTTATATGTTGTTTTATGTTATGTTTGATGTTTTATGTTGTATTATTTTAAGTTTTATGTTGATCTATGTTATGTTTTATGATGTTTTATGATATGTTTGATGCTTTATGTTTGTTTTATTTTGTTTCATGTTATGTTTTATGTTGTTTTACGTTGTTTGATGTTTTATGTTGTTTTATGTTTTACATTGTTTTATTTTATGTTTTATGTTATGTTTTATGTTTTATGTTGTTTTACGTTGTTTGATGTTTTATTTATTTTAATGTTATGTTTTATGTTGTTTTATGTTATGTTTGATGTTTTATGTTGTATTATTTTAAGTTTTATGTTGTTCTATGTTATGTTTTATGATGTTTTATGATATGTTTGATGTTTTATGTTTGTTTTATTTTGTTTCATGTTATGTTTTATGTTGTTTTACGTTGTTTGATGTTTTATGTTGTTTTATGTTTTACATTGTTTTATTTTATGTTTTATGTTGTTTTATGTTTTATGTTGTTTTACGTTGTTTGATGTTTTATTTATTTTAATGTTATGTTTTATGTTGTTTTATGTCATGTTTGATGTTTTATGTTGTATTATTTTATGTTTTATGTTGTTTTATGTTGTTTTACGTTGTTTGATGTTTTATTTATTTTTATGTTATGTTATATGTTGTTTTATGTTATGTTTGATGTTTTATATTGTATTATTTTATGTTTTATGTTGTTCAATGTTATGTTTTATGTTGTTTTATGATATGTTTGATTTTGTTTTATGTTTGTTTTATTTTGTTTCATGTTATGTTTTATGTTGTTTTATGTTGTTTTTTTTAATGTTATGTTTTATGTTGTTTTATGTTGTTTTATGTTGTTTTACGTTGTTTGATGTTTTATTTATTTTTATGTTATGTTTTATGTTGTTTTATGTTATGTTTTATGTTGTTTTATATTGTTTTATGTTATGTTTGATGTTTTATATTGTTTTATGTTATGTTTAATGTTGTTTTATGTTTTATGTTGTTTTACATTGTTTGATGTTTTATTTATTTTTATGTTATGTTTTATATTGTATTATTTTATGTTTTATGTTGTTCTATGTTATGTTTTATGTTGTTTTATATTGTTTTATGTTATGTTTGATGTTTTATATTGTTTTATGTTATGTTTAATGTTGTTTTATGTTTTATGTTGTTTTACATTGTTTGATGTTTTATTTATTTTTATGTTATGTTTTATGTTGTTTTATGTTATGTTTGCTGTTTTATATTGTTTTATGTTATGTTTTATTATGTTTTATGTTGTTCTATGTTATGTTTTATGTTGTTTTATGTTGTTTTATGTTATGTTTGATGTTTTATATTGTTTTATGTTATGTTTTATGTTGTTTTATGTTATATGTTGTTTTATGTTATGTTTGATGTTTTATGTTGTATTATTTTATGTTTTATGTTGTTCTATGTTATGTTTTATGTTGTTTTATGATATGTTTGATGTTGTTTTATGTTGTTTGATGTTTTATGTTGTTTTATGTTATGTTTGATGTTTTATGTTGTATTATTTTATGTTTTATGTTGTTCTATGTTATGTTTTATGTTGTTTTATGTTGTTTTATGTTGTTTTACGTTGTTTGATGTTTTATTCATTTTTATGTTATGTTTTATGTTGTTTTATGTTATGTTTGATGTTTTATGTTGTATTATTTTATGTTTTATGTTGTTCTATGTTATGTTTTATGTTGTTTTATGTTGTTTTATGTTGTTTTTCGTTGTTTGATGTTTTATTTATTTTTATGTTATGTTTTATGTTGTTTTACGTTGTTTGATGTTTTATTTATTTTTATGTTATGTTTTATGTTGTTTTATGTTATGTTTTATGTTGTTTAATGTTGTTTTATGTTGTTTTACGTTGTTTGATGTTGTTTTATGTTTGTTTTACGTTGTTTGATGTTTTATTTATTTTTATGTTATGTTATATGTTGTTTTATGTTATGTTTGATGTTTTATATTGTATTATTTTATGTTTTATGTTGTTCTATGTTATGTTTTATGTTGTTTTATGATATGTTTGATTTTGTTTTATGTTTGTTTTATTTTGTTTCATGTTATGTTTTATGTTGTTTTATGTTGTTTTTTTTAATGTTATGTTTTATGTTGTTTTATGTTTTATGTTGTTTTACGTTGTTTGATGTTTTATTTATTTTAATGTTATGTTTTATGTTGTTTTATGTCATGTTATGTTGTATTATTTTATGTTTTATGTTGTTCTATGTTATGTTTTATATTGTTTTATGTTGTTTTACGTTGTTTGATGTTTTATTTATTTTTATGTTATGTTTTATGTTGTTTTATGTTATGTTTTATGTTGTTTTATGTTTTATGTTGTTTTACGTTGTTTGATGTTTTATTTATTTTTATGTTATGTTATATGTTGTTTTATGTTATGTTTGATGTTTTATGTTGTATTATTTTATGTTTTATGTTGTTTTATGATATGTTTGATTTTGTTTTATGTTTGTTTTATTTTGTTTCATGTTATGTTTTATGTTGTTTTATGTTGTTTTACGTTGTTTGATGTTTTATTTATTTTAATGTTATGTTTTATGTTGTTTTATGTCATGTTATGTTGTATTATTTTATGTTTTATGTTGTTCTATGTTATGTTTTATATTGTTTTATGTTGTTTTATGTTGTTTTACGTTGTTTGATGTTTTATTTATTTTTATGTTATGTTTTATGTTGTTTTATGTTATGTTTTATGTTGTTTTATGTTTTATGTTGTTTTACGTTGTTTGATGTTTTATTTATTTTTATGTTATGTTATATGTTGTTTTATGTTATGTTTGATGTTTTATGTTGTATTATTTTATGTTTTATGTTGTTTTATGATATGTTTGATTTTGTTTTATGTTTGTTTTATTTTGTTTCATGTTATGTTTTATGTTGTTTTATGTTGTTTTTTTTTAATGTTATGTTTTATGTTGTTTTATGTTTTATGTTGTTTTACATTGTTTGATGTTTTATTTATTTTTATGTTATGTTATATGTTGTTTTATGTTATGTTTGATGTTTTATGTTGTATTATTTTAAGTTTTATGTTGATCTATGTTATGTTTTATGATGTTTTATGATATGTTTGATGCTTTATGTTTGTTTTATTTATTTTAATGTTATGTTTTATGTTGTTTTATGTTATGTTTGATGTTTTATGTTGTATTATTTTAAGTTTTATGTTGTTCTATGTTATGTTTTATGATGTTTTATGATATGTTTGATGTTTTATGTTTGTTTTATTTTGTTTCATGTTATGTTTTATGTTGTTTTACGTTGTTTGATGTTTTATGTTGTTTTATGTTTTACATTGTTTTATTTTATGTTTTATGTTGTTTTATGTTTTATGTTGTTTTACGTTGTTTGATGTTTTATTTATTTTAATGTTATGTTTTATGCTGTTTTATGTCATGTTTGATGTTTTATGTTGTATTATTTTATGTTTTATGTTGTTTTATGTTGTTTTACGTTGTTTGATGTTTTATTTATTTTTATGTTATGTTATATGTTGTTTTATGTTATGTTTGATGTTTTATATTGTATTATTTTATGTTTTATGTTGTTTTATGTTGTTTTACGTTGTTTGATGTTTTATTTATTTTTATGTTATGTTATATGTTGTTTTATGTTATGTTTGATGTTTTATATTGTATTATTTTATGTTTTATTTATTTTAATGTTATGTTTTATGTTGTTTTATGTCATGTTATGTTGTATTATTTTATTTTTTTTTGTTGTTCTATGTTATGTTTTATATTGTTTTATGTTGTTTTATGTTGTTTTACGTTGTTTGATGTTTTATTTATTTTTATGTTATGTTTTATGTTGTTTTATGTTATGTTTTATGTTGTTTTATGTTTTATGTTGTTTTACGTTGTTTGATGTTTTATTTATTTTTATGTTATGTTATATGTTGTTTTATGTTATGTTTGATGTTTTATGTTGTATTATTTTATGTTTTATGTTGTTTTATGATATGTTTGATTTTGTTTTATGTTTGTTTTATTTTGTTTCATGTTATGTTTTATGTTGTTTTATGTTGTTTTTTTTTAATGTTATGTTTTATGTTGTTTTATGTTTTATGTTGTTTTACATTGTTTGATGTTTTATTTATTTTTATGTTATGTTATATGTTGTTTTATGTTATGTTTGATGTTTTATGTTGTATTATTTTAAGTTTTATGTTGATCTATGTTATGTTTTATGATGTTTTATGATATGTTTGATGCTTTATGTTTGTTTTATTTTGTTTCATGTTATGTTTTATGTTGTTTTACGTTGTTTGATGTTTTATGTTGTTTTATGTTTTACATTGTTTTATTTTATGTTTTATGTTATGTTTTATGTTTTATGTTGTTTTACGTTGTTTGATGTTTTATTTATTTTAATGTTATGTTTTATGTTGTTTTATGTTATGTTTGATGTTTTATGTTGTATTATTTTAAGTTTTATGTTGTTCTATGTTATGTTTTATGATGTTTTATGATATGTTTGATGTTTTATGTTTGTTTTATTTTGTTTCATGTTATGTTTTATGTTGTTTTACGTTGTTTGATGTTTTATGTTGTTTTATGTTTTACATTGTTTTATTTTATGTTTTATGTTGTTTTATGTTTTATGTTGTTTTACGTTGTTTGATGTTTTATTTATTTTAATGTTATGTTTTATGTTGTTTTATGTCATGTTTGATGTTTTATGTTGTATTATTTTATGTTTTATGTTGTTTTATGTTGTTTTACGTTGTTTGATGTTTTATTTATTTTTATGTTATGTTATATGTTGTTTTATGTTATGTTTGATGTTTTATATTGTATTATTTTATGTTTTATGTTGTTCTATGTTATGTTTTATGTTGTTTTATGATATGTTTGATTTTGTTTTATGTTTGTTTTATTTTGTTTCATGTTATGTTTTATGTTGTTTTATGTTGTTTTTTTTAATGTTATGTTTTATGTTGTTTTATGTCATGTTATGTTGTATTATTTTATGTTTTATGTTGTTCTATGTTATGTTTTATATTGTTTTATGTTGTTTTATGTTGTTTTACGTTGTTTGATGTTTTATTTATTTTTATGTTATGTTTTATGTTGTTTTATGTTATGTTTTATGTTGTTTTATGTTTTATGTTGTTTTACGTTGTTTGATGTTTTATTTATTTTTATGTTATGTTATATGTTGTTTTATGTTATGTTTGATGTTTTATGTTGTATTATTTTATGTTTTATGTTGTTTTATGATATGTTTGATTTTGTTTTATGTTTGTTTTATTTTGTTTCATGTTATGTTTTATGTTGTTTTATGTTGTTTTTTTTTAATGTTATGTTTTATGTTGTTTTATGTTTTATGTTGTTTTACATTGTTTGATGTTTTATTTATTTTTATGTTATGTTATATGTTGTTTTATGTTATGTTTGATGTTTTATGTTGTATTATTTTAAGTTTTATGTTGATCTATGTTATGTTTTATGATGTTTTATGATATGTTTGATGCTTTATGTTTGTTTTATTTTGTTTCATGTTATGTTTTATGTTGTTTTACGTTGTTTGATGTTTTATGTTGTTTTATGTTTTACATTGTTTTATTTTATGTTTTATGTTATGTTTTATGTTTTATGTTGTTTTACGTTGTTTGATGTTTTATTTATTTTAATGTTATGTTTTATGTTGTTTTATGTTATGTTTGATGTTTTATGTTGTATTATTTTAAGTTTTATGTTGTTCTATGTTATGTTTTATGATGTTTTATGATATGTTTGATGTTTTATGTTTGTTTTATTTTGTTTCATGTTATGTTTTATGTTGTTTTACGTTGTTTGATGTTTTATGTTGTTTTATGTTTTACATTGTTTTATTTTATGTTTTATGTTGTTTTATGTTTTATGTTGTTTTACGTTGTTTGATGTTTTATTTATTTTAATGTTATGTTTTATGTTGTTTTATGTCATGTTTGATGTTTTATGTTGTATTATTTTATGTTTTATGTTGTTTTATGTTGTTTTACGTTGTTTGATGTTTTATTTATTTTTATGTTATGTTATATGTTGTTTTATGTTATGTTTGATGTTTTATATTGTATTATTTTATGTTTTATGTTGTTCAATGTTATGTTTTATGTTGTTTTATGATATGTTTGATTTTGTTTTATGTTTGTTTTATTTTGTTTCATGTTATGTTTTATGTTGTTTTATGTTGTTTTTTTTAATGTTATGTTTTATGTTGTTTTATGTTGTTTTATGTTGTTTTACGTTGTTTGATGTTTTATTTATTTTTATGTTATGTTTTATGTTGTTTTATGTTATGTTTTATGTTGTTTTATATTGTTTTATGTTATGTTTGATGTTTTATATTGTTTTATGTTATGTTTAATGTTGTTTTATGTTTTATGTTGTTTTACATTGTTTGATGTTTTATTTATTTTTATGTTATGTTTTATATTGTATTATTTTATGTTTTATGTTGTTCTATGTTATGTTTTATGTTGTTTTATATTGTTTTATGTTATGTTTGATGTTTTATATTGTTTTATGTTATGTTTAATGTTGTTTTATGTTTTATGTTGTTTTACATTGTTTGATGTTTTATTTATTTTTATGTTATGTTTTATGTTGTTTTATGTTATGTTTGCTGTTTTATATTGTTTTATGTTATGTTTTATTATGTTTTATGTTGTTCTATGTTATGTTTTATGTTGTTTTATGTTGTTTTATGTTATGTTTGATGTTTTATATTGTTTTATGTTATGTTTTATGTTGTTTTATGTTATATGTTGTTTTATGTTATGTTTGATGTTTTATGTTGTATTATTTTATGTTTTATGTTGTTCTATGTTATGTTTTATGTTGTTTTATGATATGTTTGATGTTGTTTTATGTTGTTTGATGTTTTATGTTGTTTTATGTTATGTTTGATGTTTTATGTTGTATTATTTTATGTTTTATGTTGTTCTATGTTATGTTTTATGTTGTTTTATGTTGTTTTATGTTGTTTTACGTTGTTTGATGTTTTATTCATTTTTATGTTATGTTTTATGTTGTTTTATGTTATGTTTGATGTTTTATGTTGTATTATTTTATGTTTTATGTTGTTCTATGTTATGTTTTATGTTGTTTTATGTTGTTTTATGTTGTTTTTCGTTGTTTGATGTTTTATTTATTTTTATGTTATGTTTTATGTTGTTTTACGTTGTTTGATGTTTTATTTATTTTTATGTTATGTTTTATGTTGTTTTATGTTATGTTTTATGTTGTTTAATGTTGTTTTATGTTGTTTTACGTTGTTTGATGTTGTTTTATGTTTGTTTTACGTTGTTTGATGTTTTATTTATTTTTATGTTATGTTATATGTTGTTTTATGTTATGTTTGATGTTTTATATTGTATTATTTTATGTTTTATGTTGTTCTATGTTATGTTTTATGTTGTTTTATGATATGTTTGATTTTGTTTTATGTTTGTTTTATTTTGTTTCATGTTATGTTTTATGTTGTTTTATGTTGTTTTTTTTAATGTTATGTTTTATGTTGTTTTATGTTTTATGTTGTTTTACGTTGTTTGATGTTTTATTTATTTTAATGTTATGTTTTATGTTGTTTTATGTCATGTTATGTTGTATTATTTTATGTTTTATGTTGTTCTATGTTATGTTTTATATTGTTTTATGTTGTTTTATGTTGTTTTACGTTGTTTGATGTTTTATTTATTTTTATGTTATGTTTTATGTTGTTTTATGTTATGTTTTATGTTGTTTTATGTTTTATGTTGTTTTACGTTGTTTGATGTTTTATTTATTTTTATGTTATGTTATATGTTGTTTTATGTTATGTTTGATGTTTTATGTTGTATTATTTTATGTTTTATGTTGTTTTATGATATGTTTGATTTTGTTTTATGTTTGTTTTATTTTGTTTCATGTTATGTTTTATGTTGTTTTATGTTGTTTTACGTTGTTTGATGTTTTATTTATTTTAATGTTATGTTTTATGTTGTTTTATGTCATGTTATGTTGTATTATTTTATGTTTTATGTTGTTCTATGTTATGTTTTATATTGTTTTATGTTGTTTTATGTTGTTTTACGTTGTTTGATGTTTTATTTATTTTTATGTTATGTTTTATGTTGTTTTATGTTATGTTTTATGTTGTTTTATGTTTTATGTTGTTTTACGTTGTTTGATGTTTTATTTATTTTTATGTTATGTTATATGTTGTTTTATGTTATGTTTGATGTTTTATGTTGTATTATTTTATGTTTTATGTTGTTTTATGATATGTTTGATTTTGTTTTATGTTTGTTTTATTTTGTTTCATGTTATGTTTTATGTTGTTTTATGTTGTTTTTTTTTAATGTTATGTTTTATGTTGTTTTATGTTTTATGTTGTTTTACATTGTTTGATGTTTTATTTATTTTTATGTTATGTTATATGTTGTTTTATGTTATGTTTGATGTTTTATGTTGTATTATTTTAAGTTTTATGTTGATCTATGTTATGTTTTATGATGTTTTATGATATGTTTGATGCTTTATGTTTGTTTTATTTATTTTAATGTTATGTTTTATGTTGTTTTATGTTATGTTTGATGTTTTATGTTGTATTATTTTAAGTTTTTTGTTGTTCTATGTTATGTTTTATGATGTTTTATGATATGTTTGATGTTTTATGTTTGTTTTATTTTGTTTCATGTTATGTTTTATGTTGTTTTACGTTGTTTGATGTTTTATGTTGTTTTATGTTTTACATTGTTTTATTTTATGTTTTATGTTGTTTTATGTTTTATGTTGTTTTACGTTGTTTGATGTTTTATTTATTTTAATGTTATGTTTTATGCTGTTTTATGTCATGTTTGATGTTTTATGTTGTATTATTTTATGTTTTATGTTGTTTTATGTTGTTTTACGTTGTTTGATGTTTTATTTATTTTTATGTTATGTTATATGTTGTTTTATGTTATGTTTGATGTTTTATATTGTATTATTTTATGTTTTATGTTGTTTTATGTTGTTTTACGTTGTTTGATGTTTTATTTATTTTTATGTTATGTTATATGTTGTTTTATGTTATGTTTGATGTTTTATATTGTATTATTTTATGTTTTATTTATTTTAATGTTATGTTTTATGTTGTTTTATGTCATGTTATGTTGTATTATTTTATTTTTTTTTGTTGTTCTATGTTATGTTTTATATTGTTTTATGTTGTTTTATGTTGTTTTACGTTGTTTGATGTTTTATTTATTTTTATGTTATGTTTTATGTTGTTTTATGTTATGTTTTATGTTGTTTTATGTTTTATGTTGTTTTACGTTGTTTGATGTTTTATTTATTTTTATGTTATGTTATATGTTGTTTTATGTTATGTTTGATGTTTTATGTTGTATTATTTTATGTTTTATGTTGTTTTATGATATGTTTGATTTTGTTTTATGTTTGTTTTATTTTGTTTCATGTTATGTTTTATGTTGTTTTATGTTGTTTTTTTTTAATGTTATGTTTTATGTTGTTTTATGTTTTATGTTGTTTTACATTGTTTGATGTTTTATTTATTTTTATGTTATGTTATATGTTGTTTTATGTTATGTTTGATGTTTTATGTTGTATTATTTTAAGTTTTATGTTGATCTATGTTATGTTTTATGATGTTTTATGATATGTTTGATGCTTTATGTTTGTTTTATTTTGTTTCATGTTATGTTTTATGTTGTTTTACGTTGTTTGATGTTTTATGTTGTTTTATGTTTTACATTGTTTTATTTTATGTTTTATGTTATGTTTTATGTTTTATGTTGTTTTACGTTGTTTGATGTTTTATTTATTTTAATGTTATGTTTTATGTTGTTTTATGTTATGTTTGATGTTTTATGTTGTATTATTTTAAGTTTTATGTTGTTCTATGTTATGTTTTATGATGTTTTATGATATGTTTGATGTTTTATGTTTGTTTTATTTTTGTTTCATGTTATGTTTTATGTTGTTTTACGTTGTTTGATGTTTTATGTTGTTTTATGTTTTACATTGTTTTATTTTATGTTTTATGTTGTTTTATGTTTTATGTTGTTTTACGTTGTTTGATGTTTTATTTATTTTAATGTTATGTTTTATGTTGTTTTATGTCATGTTTGATGTTTTATGTTGTATTATTTTATGTTTTATGTTGTTTTATGTTGTTTTACGTTGTTTGATGTTTTATTTATTTTTATGTTATGTTATATGTTGTTTTATGTTATGTTTGATGTTTTATATTGTATTATTTTATGTTTTATGTTGTTCAATGTTATGTTTTATGTTGTTTTATGATATGTTTGATTTTGTTTTATGTTTGTTTTATTTTGTTTCATGTTATGTTTTATGTTGTTTTATGTTGTTTTTTTTAATGTTATGTTTTATGTTGTTTTATGTTGTTTTATGTTGTTTTACGTTGTTTGATGTTTTATTTATTTTTATGTTATGTTTTATGTTGTTTTATGTTATGTTTTATGTTGTTTTATGTTTTATGTTGTTTTACGTTGTTTGATGTTTTATTTATTTTTATGTTATGTTATATGTTGTTTTATGTTATGTTTGATGTTTTATGTTGTATTATTTTATGTTTTATGTTGTTTTATGTTATGTTTTATGTTGTTTTATGTTTTATGTTGTTTTACGTTGTTTGATGTTTTATTTATTTTAATGTTATGTTTTATGTTGTTTTATGTTTTATGTTGTTTTACATTGTTTGATGTTTTATTTATTTTTATGTTATGTTATATGTTGTTTTATGTTATGTTTGATGTTTTATGTTGTATTATTTTAAGTTTTATGTTGTTCTATGTTATGTTTTATGATGTTTTATGATATGTTTGATGCTTTATGTTTGTTTTATTTTGTTTCATGTTATGTTTTATGTTGTTTTACGTTGTTTGATGTTTTATGTTGTTTTATGTTTTACATTGTTTTATTTTATGTTTTATGTTGTTTTATGTTTTATGTTGTTTTACGTTGTTTGATGTTTTATTTATTTTAATGTTATGTTTTATGTTGTTTTATGTCATGTTTGATGTTTTATGTTGTATTATTTTATGTTTTATGTTGTTCTATGTTATGTTTTATGTTGTTTTATGTTGTTTTACGTTGTTTGATGTTTTATTTATTTTTATGTTACGTTTTATGTTGTTTTATGTTGTTTTACGTTGTTAGATGTTTTATTTATTTTTATGTTATGTTTTATGTTGTTTTATGTTATGTTTTATGTTGTTTTATGTTTTATGTTGTTTTACATTGTTTGATGTTTTATTTATTTTTATGTTATGTTATATGTTGTTTTATGTTATGTTTGATGTTTTATATTGTATTATTTTATGTTTTATGTTGTTCTATGTTATGTTTTATGTTGTTTTATGTTGTTTTATGTTGTTTTTCGTTGTTTGATGTTTTATTTATTTTTATGTTATGTTTTATGTTGTTTTATGTTGTTTTACGTTGTTTGATGTTTTATTTATTTTTATGTTATGTTTTATGTTGTTTTATGTTATGTTTTATGTTGTTTAATGTTGTTTTATGTTGTTTTACGTTGTTTGATGTTGTTTTATGTTTGTTTTACGTTGTTTGATGTTTTATTTATTTTTATGTTATGTTATATGTTGTTTTATGTTATGTTTGATGTTTTATATTGTATTATTTTATGTTTTATGTTGTTCTATGTTATGTTTTATGTTGTTTTATATTGTTTTATGTTATGTTTGATGTTTTATATTGTTTTATGTTATGTTTAATGTTGTTTTATGTTTTATGTTGTTTTACATTGTTTGATGTTTTATTTACTTTTATGTTATGTTTTATGTTGTTTTATGTTATGTTTGCTGTTTTATATTGTTTTATGTTATGTTTTATTATGTTTTATGTTGTTCTATGTTATGTTTTATGTTGTTTTATGTTGTTTTATGTTATGTTTGATGTTTTATATTGTTTTATGTTATGTTTTATGTTGTTTTATGTTATATGTTGTTTTATGTTATGTTTGATGTTTTATGTTGTATTATTTTATGTTTTATGTTGTTCTATGTTATGTTTTATGTTGTTTTATGATATGTTTGATGTTGTTTTATGTTGTTTGATGTTTTATGTTGTTTTATGTTATGTTTGATGTTTTATGTTGTATTATTTTATGTTTTATGTTGTTCTATGTTATGTTTTATGTTGTTTTATGTTGTTTTATGTTGTTTTACGTTGTTTGATGTTTTATTCATTTTTATGTTATGTTTTATGTTGTTTTATGTTATGTTTGATGTTTTATGTTGTATTATTTTATGTTTTATGTTGTTCTATGTTATGTTTTATGTTGTTTTATGTTGTTTTATGTTGTTTTTCGTTGTTTGATGTTTTATTTATTTTTATGTTATGTTTTATGTTGTTTTATGTTGTTTTACGTTGTTTGATGTTTTATTTATTTTTATGTTATGTTTTATGTTGTTTTATGTTATGTTTTATGTTGTTTAATGTTGTTTTATGTTGTTTTACGTTGTTTGATGTTGTTTTATGTTTGTTTTACGTTGTTTGATGTTTTATTTATTTTTATGTTATGTTATATGTTGTTTTATGTTATGTTTGATGTTTTATATTGTATTATTTTATGTTTTATGTTGTTCTATGTTATGTTTTATGTTGTTTTATGATATGTTTGATTTTGTTTTATGTTTGTTTTATTTTGTTTCATGTTATGTTTTATGTTGTTTTATGTTGTTTTTTTTAATGTTATGTTTTATGTTGTTTTATGTTTTATGTTGTTTTACGTTGTTTGATGTTTTATTTATTTTAATGTTATGTTTTATGTTGTTTTATGTCATGTTATGTTGTATTATTTTATGTTTTATGTTGTTCTATGTTATGTTTTATATTGTTTTATGTTGTTTTATGTTGTTTTACGTTGTTTGATGTTTTATTTATTTTTATGTTATGTTTTATGTTGTTTTATGTTATGTTTTATGTTGTTTTATGTTTTATGTTGTTTTACGTTGTTTGATGTTTTATTTATTTTTATGTTATGTTATAT
The DNA here is from genome assembly GCA_031769625.1 of Taudactylus pleione. Taxonomy (NCBI): domain Eukaryota; kingdom Metazoa; phylum Chordata; class Amphibia; order Anura; family Myobatrachidae; genus Taudactylus; species Taudactylus pleione. The sequence continues at coordinate 6,667,285 of JAUIMM010000375.1, read as the reverse complement.
GTTGTTTTATGTTATGTTTGATGTTTTATGTTGTATTATTTTATGTTTTATGTTGTTTTATGATATGTTTGATTTTGTTTTATGTTTGTTTTATTTTGTTTCATGTTATGTTTTATGTTGTTTTATGTTGTTTTTTTTTAATGTTATGTTTTATGTTGTTTTATGTTTTATGTTGTTTTACATTGTTTGATGTTTTATTTATTTTTATGTTATGTTATATGTTGTTTTATGTTATGTTTGATGTTTTATGTTGTATTATTTTAAGTTTTATGTTGTTCTATGTTATGTTTTATGATGTTTTATGATATGTTTGATGCTTTATGTTTGTTTTATTTTGTTTCATGTTATGTTTTATGTTGTTTTACCTTGTTTGATGTTTTATGTTGTTTTATGTTTTACATTGTTTTATTTTATGTTTTATGTTATGTTTTATGTTTTATGTTGTTTTACATTGTTTGATGTTTTATTTATTTTAATGTTATGTTTTATGTTGTTTTATGTTATGTTTGATGTTTTATGTTGTATTATTTTAAGTTTTATGTTGTTCTATGTTATGTTTTATGATGTTTTATGATATGTTTGATGTTGTATGTTTGTTTTATTTTGTTTCATGTTATGTTTTATGTTGTTTTACGTTGTTTGATGTTTTATGTTGTTTTATGTTTTACATTGTTTTATTTTATGTTTTATGTTGTTTTATGTTTTATGTTGTTTTACGTTGTTTGATGTTTTATTTATTTTAATGTTATGTTTTATGTTGTTTTATGTCATGTTTGATGTTTTATGTTGTATTATTTTATGTTTTATGTTGTTTTATGTTGTTTTACGTTGTTTGATGTTTTATTTATTTTTATGTTATGTTATATGTTGTTTTATGTTATGTTTGATGTTTTATATTGTATTATTTTATGTTTTATGTTGTTCTATGTTATGTTTTATGTTGTTTTATGATATGTTTGATTTTGTTTTATGTTTGTTTTATTTTGTTTCATGTTATGTTTTATGTTGTTTTATGTTGTTTTTTTTAATGTTATGTTTTATGTTGTTTTATGTTTTATGTTGTTTTACGTTGTTTGATGTTTTATTTATTTTAATGTTATGTTTTATGTTGTTTTATGTCATGTTATGTTGTATTATTTTATGTTTTATGTTGTTCTATGTTATGTTTTATATTGTTTTATGTTGTTTTATGTTGTTTTACGTTGTTTGATGTTTTATTTATTTTTATGTTATGTTTTATGTTGTTTTATGTTATGTTTTATGTTGTTTTATGTTTTATGTTGTTTTACGTTGTTTGATGTTTTATTTATTTTTATGTTATGTTATATGTTGTTTTATGTTATGTTTGATGTTTTATGTTGTATTATTTTATGTTTTATGTTGTTTTATGATATGTTTGATTTTGTTTTATGTTTGTTTTATTTTGTTTCATGTTATGTTTTATGTTGTTTTATGTTGTTTTTTTTTAATGTTATGTTTTATGTTGTTTTATGTTTTATGTTGTTTTACATTGTTTGATGTTTTATTTATTTTTATGTTATGTTTTATGTTGTTTTATGTTATGTTTTATGTTGTTTTATGTTTTATGTTGTTTTACGTTGTTTGATGTTTTATTTATTTTTATGTTATGTTATATGTTGTTTTATGTTATGTTTGATGTTTTATGTTGTATTATTTTATGTTTTATGTTGTTTTATGATATGTTTGATTTTGTTTTATGTTTGTTTTATTTTGTTTCATGTTATGTTTTATGTTGTTTTATGTTGTTTTTTTTTAATGTTATGTTTTATGTTGTTTTATGTTTTATGTTGTTTTACATTGTTTGATGTTTTATTTATTTTTATGTTATGTTATATGTTGTTTTATGTTATGTTTGATGTTTTATGTTGTATTATTTTAAGTTTTATGTTGATCTATGTTATGTTTTATGATGTTTTATGATATGTTTGATGCTTTATGTTTGTTTTATTTTGTTTCATGTTATGTTTTATGTTGTTTTACGTTGTTTGATGTTTTATGTTGTTTTATGTTTTACATTGTTTTATTTTATGTTTTATGTTATGTTTTATGTTTTATGTTGTTTTACGTTGTTTGATGTTTTATTTATTTTAATGTTATGTTTTATGTTGTTTTATGTTATGTTTGATGTTTTATGTTGTATTATTTTAAGTTTTATGTTGTTCTATGTTATGTTTTATGATGTTTTATGATATGTTTGATGTTTTATGTTTGTTTTATTTTGTTTCATGTTATGTTTTATGTTGTTTTACGTTGTTTGATGTTTTATGTTGTTTTATGTTTTACATTGTTTTATTTTATGTTTTATGTTGTTTTATGTTTTATGTTGTTTTACGTTGTTTGATGTTTTATTTATTTTAATGTTATGTTTTATGTTGTTTTATGTCATGTTTGATGTTTTATGTTGTATTATTTTATGTTTTATGTTGTTTTATGTTGTTTTACGTTGTTTGATGTTTTATTTATTTTTATGTTATGTTATATGTTGTTTTATGTTATGTTTGATGTTTTATATTGTATTATTTTATGTTTTATGTTGTTCAATGTTATGTTTTATGTTGTTTTATGATATGTTTGATTTTGTTTTATGTTTGTTTTATTTTGTTTCATGTTATGTTTTATGTTGTTTTATGTTGTTTTTTTTAATGTTATGTTTTATGTTGTTTTATGTTGTTTTATGTTGTTTTACGTTGTTTGATGTTTTATTTATTTTTATGTTATGTTTTATGTTGTTTTATGTTATGTTTTATGTTGTTTTATGTTTTATGTTGTTTTACGTTGTTTGATGTTTTATTTATTTTTATGTTATGTTATATGTTGTTTTATGTTATGTTTGATGTTTTATGTTGTATTATTTTATGTTTTATGTTGTTTTATGTTATGTTTTATGTTGTTTTATGTTTTATGTTGTTTTACGTTGTTTGATGTTTTATTTATTTTAATGTTATGTTTTATGTTGTTTTATGTTTTATGTTGTTTTACATTGTTTGATGTTTTATTTATTTTTATGTTATGTTATATGTTGTTTTATGTTATGTTTGATGTTTTATGTTGTATTATTTTAAGTTTTATGTTGTTCTATGTTATGTTTTATGATGTTTTATGATATGTTTGATGCTTTATGTTTGTTTTATTTTGTTTCATGTTATGTTTTATGTTGTTTTACGTTGTTTGATGTTTTATGTTGTTTTATGTTTTACATTGTTTTATTTTATGTTTTATGTTGTTTTATGTTTTATGTTGTTTTACGTTGTTTGATGTTTTATTTATTTTAATGTTATGTTTTATGTTGTTTTATGTCATGTTTGATGTTTTATGTTGTATTATTTTATGTTTTATGTTGTTCTATGTTATGTTTTATGTTGTTTTATGTTGTTTTACGTTGTTTGATGTTTTATTTATTTTTATGTTACGTTTTATGTTGTTTTATGTTGTTTTACGTTGTTAGATGTTTTATTTATTTTTATGTTATGTTTTATGTTGTTTTATGTTATGTTTTATGTTGTTTTATGTTTTATGTTGTTTTACATTGTTTGATGTTTTATTTATTTTTATGTTATGTTATATGTTGTTTTATGTTATGTTTGATGTTTTATATTGTATTATTTTATGTTTTATGTTGTTCTATGTTATGTTTTATGTTGTTTTATGTTGTTTTATGTTGTTTTTCGTTGTTTGATGTTTTATTTATTTTTATGTTATGTTTTATGTTGTTTTATGTTGTTTTACGTTGTTTGATGTTTTATTTATTTTTATGTTATGTTTTATGTTGTTTTATGTTATGTTTTATGTTGTTTAATGTTGTTTTATGTTGTTTTACGTTGTTTGATGTTGTTTTATGTTTGTTTTACGTTGTTTGATGTTTTATTTATTTTTATGTTATGTTATATGTTGTTTTATGTTATGTTTGATGTTTTATATTGTATTATTTTATGTTTTATGTTGTTCTATGTTATGTTTTATGTTGTTTTATATTGTTTTATGTTATGTTTGATGTTTTATATTGTTTTATGTTATGTTTAATGTTGTTTTATGTTTTATGTTGTTTTACATTGTTTGATGTTTTATTTACTTTTATGTTATGTTTTATGTTGTTTTATGTTATGTTTGCTGTTTTATATTGTTTTATGTTATGTTTTATTATGTTTTATGTTGTTCTATGTTATGTTTTATGTTGTTTTATGTTGTTTTATGTTATGTTTGATGTTTTATATTGTTTTATGTTATGTTTTATGTTGTTTTATGTTATATGTTGTTTTATGTTATGTTTGATGTTTTATGTTGTATTATTTTATGTTTTATGTTGTTCTATGTTATGTTTTATGTTGTTTTATGATATGTTTGATGTTGTTTTATGTTGTTTGATGTTTTATGTTGTTTTATGTTATGTTTGATGTTTTATGTTGTATTATTTTATGTTTTATGTTGTTCTATGTTATGTTTTATGTTGTTTTATGTTGTTTTATGTTGTTTTACGTTGTTTGATGTTTTATTCATTTTTATGTTATGTTTTATGTTGTTTTATGTTATGTTTGATGTTTTATGTTGTATTATTTTATGTTTTATGTTGTTCTATGTTATGTTTTATGTTGTTTTATGTTGTTTTATGTTGTTTTTCGTTGTTTGATGTTTTATTTATTTTTATGTTATGTTTTATGTTGTTTTATGTTGTTTTACGTTGTTTGATGTTTTATTTATTTTTATGTTATGTTTTATGTTGTTTTATGTTATGTTTTATGTTGTTTAATGTTGTTTTATGTTGTTTTACGTTGTTTGATGTTGTTTTATGTTTGTTTTACGTTGTTTGATGTTTTATTTATTTTTATGTTATGTTATATGTTGTTTTATGTTATGTTTGATGTTTTATATTGTATTATTTTATGTTTTATGTTGTTCTATGTTATGTTTTATGTTGTTTTATGATATGTTTGATTTTGTTTTATGTTTGTTTTATTTTGTTTCATGTTATGTTTTATGTTGTTTTATGTTGTTTTTTTTAATGTTATGTTTTATGTTGTTTTATGTTTTATGTTGTTTTACGTTGTTTGATGTTTTATTTATTTTAATGTTATGTTTTATGTTGTTTTATGTCATGTTATGTTGTATTATTTTATGTTTTATGTTGTTCTATGTTATGTTTTATATTGTTTTATGTTGTTTTATGTTGTTTTACGTTGTTTGATGTTTTATTTATTTTTATGTTATGTTTTATGTTGTTTTATGTTATGTTTTATGTTGTTTTATGTTTTATGTTGTTTTACGTTGTTTGATGTTTTATTTATTTTTATGTTATGTTATATGTTGTTTTATGTTATGTTTGATGTTTTATGTTGTATTATTTTATGTTTTATGTTGTTTTATGATATGTTTGATTTTGTTTTATGTTTGTTTTATTTTGTTTCATGTTATGTTTTATGTTGTTTTATGTTGTTTTTTTTTAATGTTATGTTTTATGTTGTTTTATGTTTTATGTTGTTTTACATTGTTTGATGTTTTATTTATTTTTATGTTATGTTATATGTTGTTTTATGTTATGTTTGATGTTTTATGTTGTATTATTTTAAGTTTTATGTTGTTCTATGTTATGTTTTATGATGTTTTATGATATGTTTGATGCTTTATGTTTGTTTTATTTTGTTTCATGTTATGTTTTATGTTGTTTTACCTTGTTTGATGTTTTATGTTGTTTTATGTTTTACATTGTTTTATTTTATGTTTTATGTTATGTTTTATGTTTTATGTTGTTTTACATTGTTTGATGTTTTATTTATTTTAATGTTATGTTTTATGTTGTTTTATGTTATGTTTGATGTTTTATGTTGTATTATTTTAAGTTTTATGTTGTTCTATGTTATGTTTTATGATGTTTTATGATATGTTTGATGTTGTATGTTTGTTTTATTTTGTTTCATGTTATGTTTTATGTTGTTTTACGTTGTTTGATGTTTTATGTTGTTTTATGTTTTACATTGTTTTATTTTATGTTTTATGTTGTTTTATGTTTTATGTTGTTTTACGTTGTTTGATGTTTTATTTATTTTAATGTTATGTTTTATGTTGTTTTATGTCATGTTTGATGTTTTATGTTGTATTATTTTATGTTTTATGTTGTTTTATGTTGTTTTACGTTGTTTGATGTTTTATTTATTTTTATGTTATGTTATATGTTGTTTTATGTTATGTTTGATGTTTTATATTGTATTATTTTATGTTTTATGTTGTTCTATGTTATGTTTTATGTTGTTTTATGATATGTTTGATTTTGTTTTATGTTTGTTTTATTTTGTTTCATGTTATGTTTTATGTTGTTTTATGTTGTTTTTTTTAATGTTATGTTTTATGTTGTTTTATGTTTTATGTTGTTTTACGTTGTTTGATGTTTTATTTATTTTAATGTTATGTTGTTTGATGTTTTATTTATTTTAATGTTATGTTATATGTTGTTTTATGTTATGTTTGATGTTTTATGTTGTATTATTTTAAGTTTTATGTTGATCTATGTTATGTTTTATGATGTTTTATGATATGTTTGATGCTTTATGTTTGTTTTATTTTGTTTCATGTTATGTTTTATGTTGTTTTACGTTGTTTGATGTTTTATTTATTTTAATGTTATGTTTTATGTTGTTTTATGTTATGTTTGATGTTTTATGTTGTATTATTTTAAGTTTTATGTTGTTCTATGTTATGTTTTATGATGTTTTATGATATGTTTGATGTTTTATGTTTGTTTTATTTTGTTTCATGTTATGTTTTATGTTGTTTTACGTTGTTTGATGTTTTATGTTGTTTTATGTTTTACATTGTTTTATTTTATGTTTTATGTTGTTTTATGTTTTATGTTGTTTTACGTTGTTTGATGTTTTATTTATTTTAATGTTATGTTTTATGCTGTTTTATGTCATGTTTGATGTTTTATGTTGTATTATTTTATGTTTTATGTTGTTTTATGTTGTTTTACGTTGTTTGATGTTTTATTTATTTTTATGTTATGTTATATGTTGTTTTATGTTATGTTTGATGTTTTATATTGTATTATTTTATGTTTTATGTTGTTTTATGTTGTTTTACGTTGTTTGATGTTTTATTTATTTTTATGTTATGTTATATGTTGTTTTATGTTATGTTTGATGTTTTATATTGTATTATTTTATGTTTTATTTATTTTAATGTTATGTTTTATGTTGTTTTATGTCATGTTATGTTGTATTATTTTATTTTTTTTTGTTGTTCTATGTTATGTTTTATATTGTTTTATGTTGTTTTATGTTGTTTTACGTTGTTTGATGTTTTATTTATTTTTATGTTATGTTTTATGTTGTTTTATGTTATGTTTTATGTTGTTTTATGTTTTATGTTGTTTTACGTTGTTTGATGTTTTATTTATTTTTATGTTATGTTATATGTTGTTTTATGTTATGTTTGATGTTTTATGTTGTATTATTTTATGTTTTATGTTGTTTTATGATATGTTTGATTTTGTTTTATGTTTGTTTTATTTTGTTTCATGTTATGTTTTATGTTGTTTTATGTTGTTTTTTTTTAATGTTATGTTTTATGTTGTTTTATGTTTTATGTTGTTTTACATTGTTTGATGTTTTATTTATTTTTATGTTATGTTATATGTTGTTTTATGTTATGTTTGATGTTTTATGTTGTATTATTTTAAGTTTTATGTTGATCTATGTTATGTTTTATGATGTTTTATGATATGTTTGATGCTTTATGTTTGTTTTATTTTGTTTCATGTTATGTTTTATGTTGTTTTACGTTGTTTGATGTTTTATGTTGTTTTATGTTTTACATTGTTTTATTTTATGTTTTATGTTATGTTTTATGTTTTATGTTGTTTTACGTTGTTTGATGTTTTATTTATTTTAATGTTATGTTTTATGTTGTTTTATGTTATGTTTGATGTTTTATGTTGTATTATTTTAAGTTTTATGTTGTTCTATGTTATGTTTTATGATGTTTTATGATATGTTTGATGTTTTATGTTTGTTTTATTTTGTTTCATGTTATGTTTTATGTAGTTTTACGTTGTTTGATGTTTTATGTTGTTTTATGTTTTACATTGTTTTATTTTATGTTTTATGTTGTTTTATGTTTTATGTTGTTTTACGTTGTTTGATGTTTTATTTATTTTAATGTTATGTTTTATGTTGTTTTATGTCATGTTTGATGTTTTATGTTGTATTATTTTATGTTTTATGTTGTTTTATGTTGTTTTACGTTGTTTGATGTTTTATTTATTTTTATGTTATGTTATATGTTGTTTTATGTTATGTTTGATGTTTTATATTGTATTATTTTATGTTTTATGTTGTTCAATGTTATGTTTTATGTTGTTTTATGATATGTTTGATTTTGTTTTATGTTTGTTTTATTTTGTTTCATGTTATGTTTTATGTTGTTTTATGTTGTTTTTTTTAATGTTATGTTTTATGTTGTTTTATGTTGTTTTATGTTGTTTTACGTTGTTTGATGTTTTATTTATTTTTATGTTATGTTTTATGTTGTTTTATGTTATGTTTTATGTTGTTTTATGTTTTATGTTGTTTTACGTTGTTTGATGTTTTATTTATTTTTATGTTATGTTATATGTTGTTTTATGTTATGTTTGATGTTTTATGTTGTATTATTTTATGTTTTATGTTGTTTTATGTTATGTTTTATGTTGTTTTATGTTTTATGTTGTTTTACGTTGTTTGATGTTTTATTTATTTTAATGTTATGTTTTATGTTGTTTTATGTTTTATGTTGTTTTACATTGTTTGATGTTTTATTTATTTTTATGTTATGTTATATGTTGTTTTATGTTATGTTTGATGTTTTATGTTGTATTATTTTAAGTTTTATGTTGTTCTATGTTATGTTTTATGATGTTTTATGATATGTTTGATGCTTTATGTTTGTTTTATTTTGTTTCATGTTATGTTTTATGTTGTTCTATGTTATGTTTTATGTTGTTTTATGTTGTTTTATGTTGTTTGATGTTTTATTTATTTTTATGTTACGTTTTATGTTGTTTTATGTTGTTTTACGTTGTTAGATGTTTTATTTATTTTTATGTTATGTTTTATGTTGTTTTATGTTATGTTTTATGTTGTTTTATGTTTTATGTTGTTTTACATTGTTTGATGTTTTATTTATTTTTATGTTATGTTATATGTTGTTTTATGTTATGTTTGATGTTTTATGTTGTATTATTTTATGTTTTATGTTGTTTTATGATATGTTTGATTTTGTTTTATGTTTGTTTTATTTTGTTTCATGTTATGTTTTATGTTGTTTTATGTTGTTTTTTTTTAATGTTATGTTTTATGTTGTTTTATGTTTTATGTTGTTTTACATTGTTTGATGTTTTATTTATTTTTATGTTATGTTATATGTTGTTTTATGTTATGTTTGATGTTTTATGTTGTATTATTTTAAGTTTTATGTTGATCTATGTTATGTTTTATGATGTTTTATGATATGTTTGATGCTTTATGTTTGTTTTATTTTGTTTCATGTTATGTTTTATGTTGTTTTACGTTGTTTGATGTTTTATGTTGTTTTATGTTTTACATTGTTTTATTTTATGTTTTATGTTATGTTTTATGTTTTATGTTGTTTTACGTTGTTTGATGTTTTATTTATTTTAATGTTATGTTTTATGTTGTTTTATGTTATGTTTGATGTTTTATGTTGTATTATTTTAAGTTTTATGTTGTTCTATGTTATGTTTTATGATGTTTTATGATATGTTTGATGTTTTATGTTTGTTTTATTTTGTTTCATGTTATGTTTTATGTTGTTTTACGTTGTTTGATGTTTTATGTTGTTTTATGTTTTACATTGTTTTATTTTATGTTTTATGTTGTTTTATGTTTTATGTTGTTTTACGTTGTTTGATGTTTTATTTATTTTAATGTTATGTTTTATGTTGTTTTATGTCATGTTTGATGTTTTATGTTGTATTATTTTATGTTTTATGTTGTTTTATGTTGTTTTACGTTGTTTGATGTTTTATTTATTTTTATGTTATGTTATATGTTGTTTTATGTTATGTTTGATGTTTTATATTGTATTATTTTATGTTTTATGTTGTTCAATGTTATGTTTTATGTTGTTTTATGATATGTTTGATTTTGTTTTATGTTTGTTTTATTTTGTTTCATGTTATGTTTTATGTTGTTTTATGTTGTTTTTTTTAATGTTATGTTTTATGTTGTTTTATGTTGTTTTATGTTGTTTTACGTTGTTTGATGTTTTATTTATTTTTATGTTATGTTTTATGTTGTTTTATGTTATGTTTTATGTTGTTTTATATTGTTTTATGTTATGTTTGATGTTTTATATTGTTTTATGTTATGTTTAATGTTGTTTTATGTTTTATGTTGTTTTACATTGTTTGATGTTTTATTTATTTTTATGTTATGTTTTATATTGTATTATTTTATGTTTTATGTTGTTCTATGTTATGTTTTATGTTGTTTTATATTGTTTTATGTTATGTTTGATGTTTTATATTGTTTTATGTTATGTTTAATGTTGTTTTATGTTTTATGTTGTTTTACATTGTTTGATGTTTTATTTATTTTTATGTTATGTTTTATGTTGTTTTATGTTATGTTTGCTGTTTTATATTGTTTTATGTTATGTTTTATTATGTTTTATGTTGTTCTATGTTATGTTTTATGTTGTTTTATGTTGTTTTATGTTATGTTTGATGTTTTATATTGTTTTATGTTATGTTTTATGTTGTTTTATGTTATATGTTGTTTTATGTTATGTTTGATGTTTTATGTTGTATTATTTTATGTTTTATGTTGTTCTATGTTATGTTTTATGTTGTTTTATGATATGTTTGATGTTGTTTTATGTTGTTTGATGTTTTATGTTGTTTTATGTTATGTTTGATGTTTTATGTTGTATTATTTTATGTTTTATGTTGTTCTATGTTATGTTTTATGTTGTTTTATGTTGTTTTATGTTGTTTTACGTTGTTTGATGTTTTATTCATTTTTATGTTATGTTTTATGTTGTTTTATGTTATGTTTGATGTTTTATGTTGTATTATTTTATGTTTTATGTTGTTCTATGTTATGTTTTATGTTGTTTTATGTTGTTTTATGTTGTTTTTCGTTGTTTGATGTTTTATTTATTTTTATGTTATGTTTTATGTTGTTTTACGTTGTTTGATGTTTTATTTATTTTTATGTTATGTTTTATGTTGTTTTATGTTATGTTTTATGTTGTTTAATGTTGTTTTATGTTGTTTTACGTTGTTTGATGTTGTTTTATGTTTGTTTTACGTTGTTTGATGTTTTATTTATTTTTATGTTATGTTATATGTTGTTTTATGTTATGTTTGATGTTTTATATTGTATTATTTTATGTTTTATGTTGTTCTATGTTATGTTTTATGTTGTTTTATGATATGTTTGATTTTGTTTTATGTTTGTTTTATTTTGTTTCATGTTATGTTTTATGTTGTTTTATGTTGTTTTTTTTAATGTTATGTTTTATGTTGTTTTATGTTTTATGTTGTTTTACGTTGTTTGATGTTTTATTTATTTTAATGTTATGTTTTATGTTGTTTTATGTCATGTTATGTTGTATTATTTTATGTTTTATGTTGTTCTATGTTATGTTTTATATTGTTTTATGTTGTTTTATGTTGTTTTACGTTGTTTGATGTTTTATTTATTTTTATGTTATGTTTTATGTTGTTTTATGTTATGTTTTATGTTGTTTTATGTTTTATGTTGTTTTACGTTGTTTGATGTTTTATTTATTTTTATGTTATGTTATATGTTGTTTTATGTTATGTTTGATGTTTTATGTTGTATTATTTTATGTTTTATGTTGTTTTATGATATGTTTGATTTTGTTTTATGTTTGTTTTATTTTGTTTCATGTTATGTTTTATGTTGTTTTATGTTGTTTTACGTTGTTTGATGTTTTATTTATTTTAATGTTATGTTTTATGTTGTTTTATGTCATGTTATGTTGTATTATTTTATGTTTTATGTTGTTCTATGTTATGTTTTATATTGTTTTATGTTGTTTTATGTTGTTTTATGTTGTTTGATGTTTTATTTATTTTTATGTTATGTTTTATGTTGTTTTATGTTATGTTTTATGTTGTTTTATGTTTTATGTTGTTTTACGTTGTTTGATGTTTTATTTATTTTTATGTTATGTTATATGTTGTTTTATGTTATGTTTGATGTTTTATGTTGTATTATTTTATGTTTTATGTTGTTTTATGATATGTTTGATTTTGTTTTATGTTTGTTTTATTTTGTTTCATGTTATGTTTTATGTTGTTTTATGTTGTTTTTTTTTAATGTTATGTTTTATGTTGTTTTATGTTTTATGTTGTTTTACATTGTTTGATGTTTTATTTATTTTTATGTTATGTTATATGTTGTTTTATGTTATGTTTGATGTTTTATGTTGTATTATTTTAAGTTTTATGTTGATCTATGTTATGTTTTATGATGTTTTATGATATGTTTGATGCTTTATGTTTGTTTTATTTATTTTAATGTTATGTTTTATGTTGTTTTATGTTATGTTTGATGTTTTATGTTGTATTATTTTAAGTTTTTTGTTGTTCTATGTTATGTTTTATGATGTTTTATGATATGTTTGATGTTTTATGTTTGTTTTATTTTGTTTCATGTTATGTTTTATGTTGTTTTACGTTGTTTGATGTTTTATGTTGTTTTATGTTTTACATTGTTTTATTTTATGTTTTATGTTGTTTTATGTTTTATGTTGTTTTACGTTGTTTGATGTTTTATTTATTTTAATGTTATGTTTTATGCTGTTTTATGTCATGTTTGATGTTTTATGTTGTATTATTTTATGTTTTATGTTGTTTTATGTTGTTTTACGTTGTTTGATGTTTTATTTATTTTTATGTTATGTTATATGTTGTTTTATGTTATGTTTGATGTTTTATATTGTATTATTTTATGTTTTATGTTGTTTTATGTTGTTTTACGTTGTTTGATGTTTTATTTATTTTTATGTTATGTTATATGTTGTTTTATGTTATGTTTGATGTTTTATATTGTATTATTTTATGTTTTATTTATTTTAATGTTATGTTTTATGTTGTTTTATGTCATGTTATGTTGTATTATTTTATTTTTTTTTGTTGTTCTATGTTATGTTTTATATTGTTTTATGTTGTTTTATGTTGTTTTACGTTGTTTGATGTTTTATTTATTTTTATGTTATGTTTTATGTTGTTTTATGTTATGTTTTATGTTGTTTTATGTTTTATGTTGTTTTACGTTGTTTGATGTTTTATTTATTTTTATGTTATGTTATATGTTGTTTTATGTTATGTTTGATGTTTTATGTTGTATTATTTTATGTTTTATGTTGTTTTATGATATGTTTGATTTTGTTTTATGTTTGTTTTATTTTGTTTCATGTTATGTTTTATGTTGTTTTATGTTGTTTTTTTTTAATGTTATGTTTTATGTTGTTTTATGTTTTATGTTGTTTTACATTGTTTGATGTTTTATTTATTTTTATGTTATGTTATATGTTGTTTTATGTTATGTTTGATGTTTTATGTTGTATTATTTTAAGTTTTATGTTGATCTATGTTATGTTTTATGATGTTTTATGATATGTTTGATGCTTTATGTTTGTTTTATTTTGTTTCATGTTATGTTTTATGTTGTTTTACGTTGTTTGATGTTTTATGTTGTTTTATGTTTTACATTGTTTTATTTTATGTTTTATGTTATGTTTTATGTTTTATGTTGTTTTACGTTGTTTGATGTTTTATTTATTTTAATGTTATGTTTTATGTTGTTTTATGTTATGTTTGATGTTTTATGTTGTATTATTTTAAGTTTTATGTTGTTCTATGTTATGTTTTATGATGTTTTATGATATGTTTGATGTTTTATGTTTGTTTTATTTTTGTTTCATGTTATGTTTTATGTTGTTTTACGTTGTTTGATGTTTTATGTTGTTTTATGTTTTACATTGTTTTATTTTATGTTTTATGTTGTTTTATGTTTTATGTTGTTTTACGTTGTTTGATGTTTTATTTATTTTAATGTTATGTTTTATGTTGTTTTATGTCATGTTTGATGTTTTATGTTGTATTATTTTATGTTTTATGTTGTTTTATGTTGTTTTACGTTGTTTGATGTTTTATTTATTTTTATGTTATGTTATATGTTGTTTTATGTTATGTTTGATGTTTTATATTGTATTATTTTATGTTTTATGTTGTTCAATGTTATGTTTTATGTTGTTTTATGATATGTTTGATTTTGTTTTATGTTTGTTTTATTTTGTTTCATGTTATGTTTTATGTTGTTTTATGTTGTTTTTTTTAATGTTATGTTTTATGTTGTTTTATGTTGTTTTATGTTGTTTTACGTTGTTTGATGTTTTATTTATTTTTATGTTATGTTTTATGTTGTTTTATGTTATGTTTTATGTTGTTTTATGTTTTATGTTGTTTTACGTTGTTTGATGTTTTATTTATTTTTATGTTATGTTATATGTTGTTTTATGTTATGTTTGATGTTTTATGTTGTATTATTTTATGTTTTATGTTGTTTTATGTTATGTTTTATGTTGTTTTATGTTTTATGTTGTTTTACGTTGTTTGATGTTTTATTTATTTTAATGTTATGTTTTATGTTGTTTTATGTTTTATGTTGTTTTACATTGTTTGATGTTTTATTTATTTTTATGTTATGTTATATGTTGTTTTATGTTATGTTTGATGTTTTATGTTGTATTATTTTAAGTTTTATGTTGTTCTATGTTATGTTTTATGATGTTTTATGATATGTTTGATGCTTTATGTTTGTTTTATTTTGTTTCATGTTATGTTTTATGTTGTTTTACGTTGTTTGATGTTTTATGTTGTTTTATGTTTTACATTGTTTTATTTTATGTTTTATGTTGTTTTATGTTTTATGTTGTTTTACGTTGTTTGATGTTTTATTTATTTTAATGTTATGTTTTATGTTGTTTTATGTCATGTTTGATGTTTTATGTTGTATTATTTTATGTTTTATGTTGTTCTATGTTATGTTTTATGTTGTTTTATGTTGTTTTACGTTGTTTGATGTTTTATTTATTTTTATGTTACGTTTTATGTTGTTTTATGTTGTTTTACGTTGTTAGATGTTTTATTTATTTTTATGTTATGTTTTATGTTGTTTTATGTTATGTTTTATGTTGTTTTATGTTTTATGTTGTTTTACATTGTTTGATGTTTTATTTATTTTTATGTTATGTTATATGTTGTTTTATGTTATGTTTGATGTTTTATATTGTATTATTTTATGTTTTATGTTGTTCTATGTTATGTTTTATGTTGTTTTATGTTGTTTTATGTTGTTTTTCGTTGTTTGATGTTTTATTTATTTTTATGTTATGTTTTATGTTGTTTTATGTTGTTTTACGTTGTTTGATGTTTTATTTATTTTTATGTTATGTTTTATGTTGTTTTATGTTATGTTTTATGTTGTTTAATGTTGTTTTATGTTGTTTTACGTTGTTTGATGTTGTTTTATGTTTGTTTTACGTTGTTTGATGTTTTATTTATTTTTATGTTATGTTATATGTTGTTTTATGTTATGTTTGATGTTTTATATTGTATTATTTTATGTTTTATGTTGTTCTATGTTATGTTTTATGTTGTTTTATATTGTTTTATGTTATGTTTGATGTTTTATATTGTTTTATGTTATGTTTAATGTTGTTTTATGTTTTATGTTGTTTTACATTGTTTGATGTTTTATTTACTTTTATGTTATGTTTTATGTTGTTTTATGTTATGTTTGCTGTTTTATATTGTTTTATGTTATGTTTTATTATGTTTTATGTTGTTCTATGTTATGTTTTATGTTGTTTTATGTTGTTTTATGTTATGTTTGATGTTTTATATTGTTTTATGTTATGTTTTATGTTGTTTTATGTTATATGTTGTTTTATGTTATGTTTGATGTTTTATGTTGTATTATTTTATGTTTTATGTTGTTCTATGTTATGTTTTATGTTGTTTTATGATATGTTTGATGTTGTTTTATGTTGTTTGATGTTTTATGTTGTTTTATGTTATGTTTGATGTTTTATGTTGTATTATTTTATGTTTTATGTTGTTCTATGTTATGTTTTATGTTGTTTTATGTTGTTTTATGTTGTTTTACGTTGTTTGATGTTTTATTCATTTTTATGTTATGTTTTATGTTGTTTTATGTTATGTTTGATGTTTTATGTTGTATTATTTTATGTTTTATGTTGTTCTATGTTATGTTTTATGTTGTTTTATGTTGTTTTATGTTGTTTTTCGTTGTTTGATGTTTTATTTATTTTTATGTTATGTTTTATGTTGTTTTATGTTGTTTTACGTTGTTTGATGTTTTATTTATTTTTATGTTATGTTTTATGTTGTTTTATGTTATGTTTTATGTTGTTTAATGTTGTTTTATGTTGTTTTACGTTGTTTGATGTTGTTTTATGTTTGTTTTACGTTGTTTGATGTTTTATTTATTTTTATGTTATGTTATATGTTGTTTTATGTTATGTTTGATGTTTTATATTGTATTATTTTATGTTTTATGTTGTTCTATGTTATGTTTTATGTTGTTTTATGATATGTTTGATTTTGTTTTATGTTTGTTTTATTTTGTTTCATGTTATGTTTTATGTTGTTTTATGTTGTTTTTTTTAATGTTATGTTTTATGTTGTTTTATGTTTTATGTTGTTTTACGTTGTTTGATGTTTTATTTATTTTAATGTTATGTTTTATGTTGTTTTATGTCATGTTATGTTGTATTATTTTATGTTTTATGTTGTTCTATGTTATGTTTTATATTGTTTTATGTTGTTTTATGTTGTTTTACGTTGTTTGATGTTTTATTTATTTTTATGTTATGTTTTATGTTGTTTTATGTTATGTTTTATGTTGTTTTATGTTTTATGTTGTTTTACGTTGTTTGATGTTTTATTTATTTTTATGTTATGTTATATGTTGTTTTATGTTATGTTTGATGTTTTATGTTGTATTATTTTATGTTTTATGTTGTTTTATGATATGTTTGATTTTGTTTTATGTTTGTTTTATTTTGTTTCATGTTATGTTTTATGTTGTTTTATGTTGTTTTTTTTTAATGTTATGTTTTATGTTGTTTTATGTTTTATGTTGTTTTACATTGTTTGATGTTTTATTTATTTTTATGTTATGTTATATGTTGTTTTATGTTATGTTTGATGTTTTATGTTGTATTATTTTAAGTTTTATGTTGTTCTATGTTATGTTTTATGATGTTTTATGATATGTTTGATGCTTTATGTTTGTTTTATTTTGTTTCATGTTATGTTTTATGTTGTTTTACCTTGTTTGATGTTTTATGTTGTTTTATGTTTTACATTGTTTTATTTTATGTTTTATGTTATGTTTTATGTTTTATGTTGTTTTACATTGTTTGATGTTTTATTTATTTTAATGTTATGTTTTATGTTGTTTTATGTTATGTTTGATGTTTTATGTTGTATTATTTTAAGTTTTATGTTGTTCTATGTTATGTTTTATGATGTTTTATGATATGTTTGATGTTGTATGTTTGTTTTATTTTGTTTCATGTTATGTTTTATGTTGTTTTACGTTGTTTGATGTTTTATGTTGTTTTATGTTTTACATTGTTTTATTTTATGTTTTATGTTGTTTTATGTTTTATGTTGTTTTACGTTGTTTGATGTTTTATTTATTTTAATGTTATGTTTTATGTTGTTTTATGTCATGTTTGATGTTTTATGTTGTATTATTTTATGTTTTATGTTGTTTTATGTTGTTTTACGTTGTTTGATGTTTTATTTATTTTTATGTTATGTTATATGTTGTTTTATGTTATGTTTGATGTTTTATATTGTATTATTTTATGTTTTATGTTGTTCTATGTTATGTTTTATGTTGTTTTATGATATGTTTGATTTTGTTTTATGTTTGTTTTATTTTGTTTCATGTTATGTTTTATGTTGTTTTATGTTGTTTTTTTTAATGTTATGTTTTATGTTGTTTTATGTTTTATGTTGTTTTACGTTGTTTGATGTTTTATTTATTTTAATGTTATGTTTTATGTTGTTTTATGTCATGTTATGTTGTATTATTTTATGTTTTATGTTGTTCTATGTTATGTTTTATATTGTTTTATGTTGTTTTATGTTGTTTTACGTTGTTTGATGTTTTATTTATTTTTATGTTATGTTTTATGTTGTTTTATGTTATGTTTTATGTTGTTTTATGTTTTATGTTGTTTTACGTTGTTTGATGTTTTATTTATTTTTATGTTATGTTATATGTTGTTTTATGTTATGTTTGATGTTTTATGTTGTATTATTTTATGTTTTATGTTGTTTTATGATATGTTTGATTTTGTTTTATGTTTGTTTTATTTTGTTTCATGTTATGTTTTATGTTGTTTTATGTTGTTTTTTTTTAATGTTATGTTTTATGTTGTTTTATGTTTTATGTTGTTTTACATTGTTTGATGTTTTATTTATTTTTATGTTATGTTTTATGTTGTTTTATGTTATGTTTTATGTTGTTTTATGTTTTATGTTGTTTTACGTTGTTTGATGTTTTATTTATTTTTATGTTATGTTATATGTTGTTTTATGTTATGTTTGATGTTTTATGTTGTATTATTTTATGTTTTATGTTGTTTTATGATATGTTTGATTTTGTTTTATGTTTGTTTTATTTTGTTTCATGTTATGTTTTATGTTGTTTTATGTTGTTTTTTTTTAATGTTATGTTTTATGTTGTTTTATGTTTTATGTTGTTTTACATTGTTTGATGTTTTATTTATTTTTATGTTATGTTATATGTTGTTTTATGTTATGTTTGATGTTTTATGTTGTATTATTTTAAGTTTTATGTTGATCTATGTTATGTTTTATGATGTTTTATGATATGTTTGATGCTTTATGTTTGTTTTATTTTGTTTCATGTTATGTTTTATGTTGTTTTACGTTGTTTGATGTTTTATGTTGTTTTATGTTTTACATTGTTTTATTTTATGTTTTATGTTATGTTTTATGTTTTATGTTGTTTTACGTTGTTTGATGTTTTATTTATTTTAATGTTATGTTTTATGTTGTTTTATGTTATGTTTGATGTTTTATGTTGTATTATTTTAAGTTTTATGTTGTTCTATGTTATGTTTTATGATGTTTTATGATATGTTTGATGTTTTATGTTTGTTTTATTTTGTTTCATGTTATGTTTTATGTTGTTTTACGTTGTTTGATGTTTTATGTTGTTTTATGTTTTACATTGTTTTATTTTATGTTTTATGTTGTTTTATGTTTTATGTTGTTTTACGTTGTTTGATGTTTTATTTATTTTAATGTTATGTTTTATGTTGTTTTATGTCATGTTTGATGTTTTATGTTGTATTATTTTATGTTTTATGTTGTTTTATGTTGTTTTACGTTGTTTGATGTTTTATTTATTTTTATGTTATGTTATATGTTGTTTTATGTTATGTTTGATGTTTTATATTGTATTATTTTATGTTTTATGTTGTTCAATGTTATGTTTTATGTTGTTTTATGATATGTTTGATTTTGTTTTATGTTTGTTTTATTTTGTTTCATGTTATGTTTTATGTTGTTTTATGTTGTTTTTTTTAATGTTATGTTTTATGTTGTTTTATGTTGTTTTATGTTGTTTTACGTTGTTTGATGTTTTATTTATTTTTATGTTATGTTTTATGTTGTTTTATGTTATGTTTTATGTTGTTTTATGTTTTATGTTGTTTTACGTTGTTTGATGTTTTATTTATTTTTATGTTATGTTATATGTTGTTTTATGTTATGTTTGATGTTTTATGTTGTATTATTTTATGTTTTATGTTGTTTTATGTTATGTTTTATGTTGTTTTATGTTTTATGTTGTTTTACGTTGTTTGATGTTTTATTTATTTTAATGTTATGTTTTATGTTGTTTTATGTTTTATGTTGTTTTACATTGTTTGATGTTTTATTTATTTTTATGTTATGTTATATGTTGTTTTATGTTATGTTTGATGTTTTATGTTGTATTATTTTAAGTTTTATGTTGTTCTATGTTATGTTTTATGATGTTTTATGATATGTTTGATGCTTTATGTTTGTTTTATTTTGTTTCATGTTATGTTTTATGTTGTTTTACGTTGTTTGATGTTTTATGTTGTTTTATGTTTTACATTGTTTTATTTTATGTTTTATGTTGTTTTATGTTTTATGTTGTTTTACGTTGTTTGATGTTTTATTTATTTTAATGTTATGTTTTATGTTGTTTTATGTCATGTTTGATGTTTTATGTTGTATTATTTTATGTTTTATGTTGTTCTATGTTATGTTTTATGTTGTTTTATGTTGTTTTACGTTGTTTGATGTTTTATTTATTTTTATGTTACGTTTTATGTTGTTTTATGTTGTTTTACGTTGTTAGATGTTTTATTTATTTTTATGTTATGTTTTATGTTGTTTTATGTTATGTTTTATGTTGTTTTATGTTTTATGTTGTTTTACATTGTTTGATGTTTTATTTATTTTTATGTTATGTTATATGTTGTTTTATGTTATGTTTGATGTTTTATATTGTATTATTTTATGTTTTATGTTGTTCTATGTTATGTTTTATGTTGTTTTATGTTGTTTTATGTTGTTTTTCGTTGTTTGATGTTTTATTTATTTTTATGTTATGTTTTATGTTGTTTTATGTTGTTTTACGTTGTTTGATGTTTTATTTATTTTTATGTTATGTTTTATGTTGTTTTATGTTATGTTTTATGTTGTTTAATGTTGTTTTATGTTGTTTTACGTTGTTTGATGTTGTTTTATGTTTGTTTTACGTTGTTTGATGTTTTATTTATTTTTATGTTATGTTATATGTTGTTTTATGTTATGTTTGATGTTTTATATTGTATTATTTTATGTTTTATGTTGTTCTATGTTATGTTTTATGTTGTTTTATATTGTTTTATGTTATGTTTGATGTTTTATATTGTTTTATGTTATGTTTAATGTTGTTTTATGTTTTATGTTGTTTTACATTGTTTGATGTTTTATTTACTTTTATGTTATGTTTTATGTTGTTTTATGTTATGTTTGCTGTTTTATATTGTTTTATGTTATGTTTTATTATGTTTTATGTTGTTCTATGTTATGTTTTATGTTGTTTTATGTTGTTTTATGTTATGTTTGATGTTTTATATTGTTTTATGTTATGTTTTATGTTGTTTTATGTTATATGTTGTTTTATGTTATGTTTGATGTTTTATGTTGTATTATTTTATGTTTTATGTTGTTCTATGTTATGTTTTATGTTGTTTTATGATATGTTTGATGTTGTTTTATGTTGTTTGATGTTTTATGTTGTTTTATGTTATGTTTGATGTTTTATGTTGTATTATTTTATGTTTTATGTTGTTCTATGTTATGTTTTATGTTGTTTTATGTTGTTTTATGTTGTTTTACGTTGTTTGATGTTTTATTCATTTTTATGTTATGTTTTATGTTGTTTTATGTTATGTTTGATGTTTTATGTTGTATTATTTTATGTTTTATGTTGTTCTATGTTATGTTTTATGTTGTTTTATGTTGTTTTATGTTGTTTTTCGTTGTTTGATGTTTTATTTATTTTTATGTTATGTTTTATGTTGTTTTATGTTGTTTTACGTTGTTTGATGTTTTAT
The DNA here is from genome assembly GCA_031769625.1 of Taudactylus pleione. Taxonomy (NCBI): domain Eukaryota; kingdom Metazoa; phylum Chordata; class Amphibia; order Anura; family Myobatrachidae; genus Taudactylus; species Taudactylus pleione. Next base: position 6,645,538 of record JAUIMM010000375.1, on the reverse strand, counting down.
TTATTTTTATGTTATGTTTTATGTTGTTTTATGTTATGTTTTATGTTGTTTAATGTTGTTTTATGTTGTTTTACGTTGTTTGATGTTGTTTTATGTTTGTTTTACGTTGTTTGATGTTTTATTTATTTTTATGTTATGTTATATGTTGTTTTATGTTATGTTTGATGTTTTATATTGTATTATTTTATGTTTTATGTTGTTCTATGTTATGTTTTATGTTGTTTTATGATATGTTTGATTTTGTTTTATGTTTGTTTTATTTTGTTTCATGTTATGTTTTATGTTGTTTTATGTTGTTTTTTTTAATGTTATGTTTTATGTTGTTTTATGTTTTATGTTGTTTTACGTTGTTTGATGTTTTATTTATTTTAATGTTATGTTTTATGTTGTTTTATGTCATGTTATGTTGTATTATTTTATGTTTTATGTTGTTCTATGTTATGTTTTATATTGTTTTATGTTGTTTTATGTTGTTTTACGTTGTTTGATGTTTTATTTATTTTTATGTTATGTTTTATGTTGTTTTATGTTATGTTTTATGTTGTTTTATGTTTTATGTTGTTTTACGTTGTTTGATGTTTTATTTATTTTTATGTTATGTTATATGTTGTTTTATGTTATGTTTGATGTTTTATGTTGTATTATTTTATGTTTTATGTTGTTTTATGATATGTTTGATTTTGTTTTATGTTTGTTTTATTTTGTTTCATGTTATGTTTTATGTTGTTTTATGTTGTTTTTTTTTAATGTTATGTTTTATGTTGTTTTATGTTTTATGTTGTTTTACATTGTTTGATGTTTTATTTATTTTTATGTTATGTTATATGTTGTTTTATGTTATGTTTGATGTTTTATGTTGTATTATTTTAAGTTTTATGTTGTTCTATGTTATGTTTTATGATGTTTTATGATATGTTTGATGCTTTATGTTTGTTTTATTTTGTTTCATGTTATGTTTTATGTTGTTTTACCTTGTTTGATGTTTTATGTTGTTTTATGTTTTACATTGTTTTATTTTATGTTTTATGTTATGTTTTATGTTTTATGTTGTTTTACATTGTTTGATGTTTTATTTATTTTAATGTTATGTTTTATGTTGTTTTATGTTATGTTTGATGTTTTATGTTGTATTATTTTAAGTTTTATGTTGTTCTATGTTATGTTTTATGATGTTTTATGATATGTTTGATGTTGTATGTTTGTTTTATTTTGTTTCATGTTATGTTTTATGTTGTTTTACGTTGTTTGATGTTTTATGTTGTTTTATGTTTTACATTGTTTTATTTTATGTTTTATGTTGTTTTATGTTTTATGTTGTTTTACGTTGTTTGATGTTTTATTTATTTTAATGTTATGTTTTATGTTGTTTTATGTCATGTTTGATGTTTTATGTTGTATTATTTTATGTTTTATGTTGTTTTATGTTGTTTTACGTTGTTTGATGTTTTATTTATTTTTATGTTATGTTATATGTTGTTTTATGTTATGTTTGATGTTTTATATTGTATTATTTTATGTTTTATGTTGTTCTATGTTATGTTTTATGTTGTTTTATGATATGTTTGATTTTGTTTTATGTTTGTTTTATTTTGTTTCATGTTATGTTTTATGTTGTTTTATGTTGTTTTTTTTAATGTTATGTTTTATGTTGTTTTATGTTTTATGTTGTTTTACGTTGTTTGATGTTTTATTTATTTTAATGTTATGTTTTATGTTGTTTTATGTCATGTTATGTTGTATTATTTTATGTTTTATGTTGTTCTATGTTATGTTTTATATTGTTTTATGTTGTTTTATGTTGTTTTACGTTGTTTGATGTTTTATTTATTTTTATGTTATGTTTTATGTTGTTTTATGTTATGTTTTATGTTGTTTTATGTTTTATGTTGTTTTACGTTGTTTGATGTTTTATTTATTTTTATGTTATGTTATATGTTGTTTTATGTTATGTTTGATGTTTTATGTTGTATTATTTTATGTTTTATGTTGTTTTATGATATGTTTGATTTTGTTTTATGTTTGTTTTATTTTGTTTCATGTTATGTTTTATGTTGTTTTATGTTGTTTTTTTTTAATGTTATGTTTTATGTTGTTTTATGTTTTATGTTGTTTTACATTGTTTGATGTTTTATTTATTTTTATGTTATGTTATATGTTGTTTTATGTTATGTTTGATGTTTTATGTTGTATTATTTTAAGTTTTATGTTGATCTATGTTATGTTTTATGATGTTTTATGATATGTTTGATGCTTTATGTTTGTTTTATTTTGTTTCATGTTATGTTTTATGTTGTTTTACGTTGTTTGATGTTTTATTTATTTTAATGTTATGTTTTATGTTGTTTTATGTTATGTTTGATGTTTTATGTTGTATTATTTTAAGTTTTATGTTGTTCTATGTTATGTTTTATGATGTTTTATGATATGTTTGATGTTTTATGTTTGTTTTATTTTGTTTCATGTTATGTTTTATGTTGTTTTACGTTGTTTGATGTTTTATGTTGTTTTATGTTTTACATTGTTTTATTTTATGTTTTATGTTGTTTTATGTTTTATGTTGTTTTACGTTGTTTGATGTTTTATTTATTTTAATGTTATGTTTTATGCTGTTTTATGTCATGTTTGATGTTTTATGTTGTATTATTTTATGTTTTATGTTGTTTTATGTTGTTTTACGTTGTTTGATGTTTTATTTATTTTTATGTTATGTTATATGTTGTTTTATGTTATGTTTGATGTTTTATATTGTATTATTTTATGTTTTATGTTGTTTTATGTTGTTTTACGTTGTTTGATGTTTTATTTATTTTTATGTTATGTTATATGTTGTTTTATGTTATGTTTGATGTTTTATATTGTATTATTTTATGTTTTATTTATTTTAATGTTATGTTTTATGTTGTTTTATGTCATGTTATGTTGTATTATTTTATTTTTTTTTGTTGTTCTATGTTATGTTTTATATTGTTTTATGTTGTTTTATGTTGTTTTACGTTGTTTGATGTTTTATTTATTTTTATGTTATGTTTTATGTTGTTTTATGTTATGTTTTATGTTGTTTTATGTTTTATGTTGTTTTACGTTGTTTGATGTTTTATTTATTTTTATGTTATGTTATATGTTGTTTTATGTTATGTTTGATGTTTTATGTTGTATTATTTTATGTTTTATGTTGTTTTATGATATGTTTGATTTTGTTTTATGTTTGTTTTATTTTGTTTCATGTTATGTTTTATGTTGTTTTATGTTGTTTTTTTTTAATGTTATGTTTTATGTTGTTTTATGTTTTATGTTGTTTTACATTGTTTGATGTTTTATTTATTTTTATGTTATGTTATATGTTGTTTTATGTTATGTTTGATGTTTTATGTTGTATTATTTTAAGTTTTATGTTGATCTATGTTATGTTTTATGATGTTTTATGATATGTTTGATGCTTTATGTTTGTTTTATTTTGTTTCATGTTATGTTTTATGTTGTTTTACGTTGTTTGATGTTTTATGTTGTTTTATGTTTTACATTGTTTTATTTTATGTTTTATGTTATGTTTTATGTTTTATGTTGTTTTACGTTGTTTGATGTTTTATTTATTTTAATGTTATGTTTTATGTTGTTTTATGTTATGTTTGATGTTTTATGTTGTATTATTTTAAGTTTTATGTTGTTCTATGTTATGTTTTATGATGTTTTATGATATGTTTGATGTTTTATGTTTGTTTTATTTTGTTTCATGTTATGTTTTATGTTGTTTTACGTTGTTTGATGTTTTATGTTGTTTTATGTTTTACATTGTTTTATTTTATGTTTTATGTTGTTTTATGTTTTATGTTGTTTTACGTTGTTTGATGTTTTATTTATTTTAATGTTATGTTTTATGTTGTTTTATGTCATGTTTGATGTTTTATGTTGTATTATTTTATGTTTTATGTTGTTTTATGTTGTTTTACGTTGTTTGATGTTTTATTTATTTTTATGTTATGTTATATGTTGTTTTATGTTATGTTTGATGTTTTATATTGTATTATTTTATGTTTTATGTTGTTCAATGTTATGTTTTATGTTGTTTTATGATATGTTTGATTTTGTTTTATGTTTGTTTTATTTTGTTTCATGTTATGTTTTATGTTGTTTTATGTTGTTTTTTTTAATGTTATGTTTTATGTTGTTTTATGTTGTTTTATGTTGTTTTACGTTGTTTGATGTTTTATTTATTTTTATGTTATGTTTTATGTTGTTTTATGTTATGTTTTATGTTGTTTTATGTTTTATGTTGTTTTACGTTGTTTGATGTTTTATTTATTTTTATGTTATGTTATATGTTGTTTTATGTTATGTTTGATGTTTTATGTTGTATTATTTTATGTTTTATGTTGTTTTATGTTATGTTTTATGTTGTTTTATGTTTTATGTTGTTTTACGTTGTTTGATGTTTTATTTATTTTAATGTTATGTTTTATGTTGTTTTATGTTTTATGTTGTTTTACATTGTTTGATGTTTTATTTATTTTTATGTTATGTTATATGTTGTTTTATGTTATGTTTGATGTTTTATGTTGTATTATTTTAAGTTTTATGTTGTTCTATGTTATGTTTTATGATGTTTTATGATATGTTTGATGCTTTATGTTTGTTTTATTTTGTTTCATGTTATGTTTTATGTTGTTTTACGTTGTTTGATGTTTTATGTTGTTTTATGTTTTACATTGTTTTATTTTATGTTTTATGTTGTTTTATGTTTTATGTTGTTTTACGTTGTTTGATGTTTTATTTATTTTAATGTTATGTTTTATGTTGTTTTATGTCATGTTTGATGTTTTATGTTGTATTATTTTATGTTTTATGTTGTTCTATGTTATGTTTTATGTTGTTTTATGTTGTTTTATGTTGTTTGATGTTTTATTTATTTTTATGTTACGTTTTATGTTGTTTTATGTTGTTTTACGTTGTTAGATGTTTTATTTATTTTTATGTTATGTTTTATGTTGTTTTATGTTATGTTTTATGTTGTTTTATGTTTTATGTTGTTTTACATTGTTTGATGTTTTATTTATTTTTATGTTATGTTATATGTTGTTTTATGTTATGTTTGATGTTTTATATTGTATTATTTTATGTTTTATGTTGTTCTATGTTATGTTTTATGTTGTTTTATGTTGTTTTATGTTGTTTTTCGTTGTTTGATGTTTTATTTATTTTTATGTTATGTTTTATGTTGTTTTATGTTGTTTTACGTTGTTTGATGTTTTATTTATTTTTATGTTATGTTTTATGTTGTTTTATGTTATGTTTTATGTTGTTTAATGTTGTTTTATGTTGTTTTACGTTGTTTGATGTTGTTTTATGTTTGTTTTACGTTGTTTGATGTTTTATTTATTTTTATGTTATGTTATATGTTGTTTTATGTTATGTTTGATGTTTTATATTGTATTATTTTATGTTTTATGTTGTTCTATGTTATGTTTTATGTTGTTTTATATTGTTTTATGTTATGTTTGATGTTTTATATTGTTTTATGTTATGTTTAATGTTGTTTTATGTTTTATGTTGTTTTACATTGTTTGATGTTTTATTTACTTTTATGTTATGTTTTATGTTGTTTTATGTTATGTTTGCTGTTTTATATTGTTTTATGTTATGTTTTATTATGTTTTATGTTGTTCTATGTTATGTTTTATGTTGTTTTATGTTGTTTTATGTTATGTTTGATGTTTTATATTGTTTTATGTTATGTTTTATGTTGTTTTATGTTATATGTTGTTTTATGTTATGTTTGATGTTTTATGTTGTATTATTTTATGTTTTATGTTGTTCTATGTTATGTTTTATGTTGTTTTATGATATGTTTGATGTTGTTTTATGTTGTTTGATGTTTTATGTTGTTTTATGTTATGTTTGATGTTTTATGTTGTATTATTTTATGTTTTATGTTGTTCTATGTTATGTTTTATGTTGTTTTATGTTGTTTTATGTTGTTTTACGTTGTTTGATGTTTTATTCATTTTTATGTTATGTTTTATGTTGTTTTATGTTATGTTTGATGTTTTATGTTGTATTATTTTATGTTTTATGTTGTTCTATGTTATGTTTTATGTTGTTTTATGTTGTTTTATGTTGTTTTTCGTTGTTTGATGTTTTATTTATTTTTATGTTATGTTTTATGTTGTTTTATGTTGTTTTACGTTGTTTGATGTTTTATTTATTTTTATGTTATGTTTTATGTTGTTTTATGTTATGTTTTATGTTGTTTAATGTTGTTTTATGTTGTTTTACGTTGTTTGATGTTGTTTTATGTTTGTTTTACGTTGTTTGATGTTTTATTTATTTTTATGTTATGTTATATGTTGTTTTATGTTATGTTTGATGTTTTATATTGTATTATTTTATGTTTTATGTTGTTCTATGTTATGTTTTATGTTGTTTTATGATATGTTTGATTTTGTTTTATGTTTGTTTTATTTTGTTTCATGTTATGTTTTATGTTGTTTTATGTTGTTTTTTTTAATGTTATGTTTTATGTTGTTTTATGTTTTATGTTGTTTTACGTTGTTTGATGTTTTATTTATTTTAATGTTATGTTTTATGTTGTTTTATGTCATGTTATGTTGTATTATTTTATGTTTTATGTTGTTCTATGTTATGTTTTATATTGTTTTATGTTGTTTTATGTTGTTTTACGTTGTTTGATGTTTTATTTATTTTTATGTTGTTTTATGTTGTTTTATGTTATGTTTTATGTTGTTTTATGTTTTATGTTGTTTTACGTTGTTTGATGTTTTATTTATTTTTATGTTATGTTATATGTTGTTTTATGTTATGTTTGATGTTTTATGTTGTATTATTTTATGTTTTATGTTGTTTTATGATATGTTTGATTTTGTTTTATGTTTGTTTTATTTTGTTTCATGTTATGTTTTATGTTGTTTTATGTTGTTTTTTTTTAATGTTATGTTTTATGTTGTTTTATGTTTTATGTTGTTTTACATTGTTTGATGTTTTATTTATTTTTATGTTATGTTATATGTTGTTTTATGTTATGTTTGATGTTTTATGTTGTATTATTTTAAGTTTTATGTTGTTCTATGTTATGTTTTATGATGTTTTATGATATGTTTGATGCTTTATGTTTGTTTTATTTTGTTTCATGTTATGTTTTATGTTGTTTTACCTTGTTTGATGTTTTATGTTGTTTTATGTTTTACATTGTTTTATTTTATGTTTTATGTTATGTTTTATGTTTTATGTTGTTTTACGTTGTTTGATGTTTTATTTATTTTAATGTTATGTTTTATGTTGTTTTATGTTATGTTTGATGTTTTATGTTGTATTATTTTAAGTTTTATGTTGTTCTATGTTATGTTTTATGATGTTTTATGATATGTTTGATGTTTTATGTTTGTTTTATTTTGTTTCATGTTATGTTTTATGTTGTTTTACGTTGTTTGATGTTTTATGTTGTTTTATGTTTTACATTGTTTTATTTTATGTTTTATGTTGTTTTATGTTTTATGTTGTTTTACGTTGTTTGATGTTTTATTTATTTTAATGTTATGTTTTATGTTGTTTTATGTCATGTTTGATGTTTTATGTTGTATTATTTTATGTTTTATGTTGTTTTATGTTGTTTTACGTTGTTTGATGTTTTATTTATTTTTATGTTATGTTATATGTTGTTTTATGTTATGTTTGATGTTTTATATTGTATTATTTTATGTTTTATGTTGTTCAATGTTATGTTTTATGTTGTTTTATGATATGTTTGATTTTGTTTTATGTTTGTTTTATTTTGTTTCATGTTATGTTTTATGTTGTTTTATGTTGTTTTTTTTAATGTTATGTTTTATGTTGTTTTATGTTGTTTTATGTTGTTTTACGTTGTTTGATGTTTTATTTATTTTTATGTTATGTTTTATGTTGTTTTATGTTATGTTTTATGTTGTTTTATGTTTTATGTTGTTTTACGTTGTTTGATGTTTTATTTATTTTTATGTTATGTTATATGTTGTTTTATGTTATGTTTGATGTTTTATGTTGTATTATTTTATGTTTTATGTTGTTTTATGTTATGTTTTATGTTGTTTTATGTTTTATGTTGTTTTACGTTGTTTGATGTTTTATTTATTTTAATGTTATGTTTTATGTTGTTTTATGTTTTATGTTGTTTTACATTGTTTGATGTTTTATTTATTTTTATGTTATGTTATATGTTGTTTTATGTTATGTTTGATGTTTTATGTTGTATTATTTTAAGTTTTATGTTGTTCTATGTTATGTTTTATGATGTTTTATGATATGTTTGATGCTTTATGTTTGTTTTATTTTGTTTCATGTTATGTTTTATGTTGTTTTACGTTGTTTGATGTTTTATGTTGTTTTATGTTTTACATTGTTTTATTTTATGTTTTATGTTGTTTTATGTTTTATGTTGTTTTACGTTGTTTGATGTTTTATTTATTTTAATGTTATGTTTTATGTTGTTTTATGTCATGTTTGATGTTTTATGTTGTATTATTTTATGTTTTATGTTGTTCTATGTTATGTTTTATGTTGTTTTATGTTGTTTTATGTTGTTTGATGTTTTATTTATTTTTATGTTACGTTTTATGTTGTTTTATGTTGTTTTACGTTGTTAGATGTTTTATTTATTTTTATGTTATGTTTTATGTTGTTTTATGTTATGTTTTATGTTGTTTTATGTTTTATGTTGTTTTACATTGTTTGATGTTTTATTTATTTTTATGTTATGTTATATGTTGTTTTATGTTATGTTTGATGTTTTATATTGTATTATTTTATGTTTTATGTTGTTCTATGTTATGTTTTATGTTGTTTTATGTTGTTTTATGTTGTTTTTCGTTGTTTGATGTTTTATTTATTTTTATGTTATGTTTTATGTTGTTTTATGTTGTTTTACGTTGTTTGATGTTTTATTTATTTTTATGTTATGTTTTATGTTGTTTTATGTTATGTTTTATGTTGTTTAATGTTGTTTTATGTTGTTTTACGTTGTTTGATGTTGTTTTATGTTTGTTTTACGTTGTTTGATGTTTTATTTATTTTTATGTTATGTTATATGTTGTTTTATGTTATGTTTGATGTTTTATATTGTATTATTTTATGTTTTATGTTGTTCTATGTTATGTTTTATGTTGTTTTATATTGTTTTATGTTATGTTTGATGTTTTATATTGTTTTATGTTATGTTTAATGTTGTTTTATGTTTTATGTTGTTTTACATTGTTTGATGTTTTATTTACTTTTATGTTATGTTTTATGTTGTTTTATGTTATGTTTGCTGTTTTATATTGTTTTATGTTATGTTTTATTATGTTTTATGTTGTTCTATGTTATGTTTTATGTTGTTTTATGTTGTTTTATGTTATGTTTGATGTTTTATATTGTTTTATGTTATGTTTTATGTTGTTTTATGTTATATGTTGTTTTATGTTATGTTTGATGTTTTATGTTGTATTATTTTATGTTTTATGTTGTTCTATGTTATGTTTTATGTTGTTTTATGATATGTTTGATGTTGTTTTATGTTGTTTGATGTTTTATGTTGTTTTATGTTATGTTTGATGTTTTATGTTGTATTATTTTATGTTTTATGTTGTTCTATGTTATGTTTTATGTTGTTTTATGTTGTTTTATGTTGTTTTACGTTGTTTGATGTTTTATTCATTTTTATGTTATGTTTTATGTTGTTTTATGTTATGTTTGATGTTTTATGTTGTATTATTTTATGTTTTATGTTGTTCTATGTTATGTTTTATGTTGTTTTATGTTGTTTTATGTTGTTTTTCGTTGTTTGATGTTTTATTTATTTTTATGTTATGTTTTATGTTGTTTTATGTTGTTTTACGTTGTTTGATGTTTTATTTATTTTTATGTTATGTTTTATGTTGTTTTATGTTATGTTTTATGTTGTTTAATGTTGTTTTATGTTGTTTTACGTTGTTTGATGTTGTTTTATGTTTGTTTTACGTTGTTTGATGTTTTATTTATTTTTATGTTATGTTATATGTTGTTTTATGTTATGTTTGATGTTTTATATTGTATTATTTTATGTTTTATGTTGTTCTATGTTATGTTTTATGTTGTTTTATGATATGTTTGATTTTGTTTTATGTTTGTTTTATTTTGTTTCATGTTATGTTTTATGTTGTTTTATGTTGTTTTTTTTAATGTTATGTTTTATGTTGTTTTATGTTTTATGTTGTTTTACGTTGTTTGATGTTTTATTTATTTTAATGTTATGTTTTATGTTGTTTTATGTCATGTTATGTTGTATTATTTTATGTTTTATGTTGTTCTATGTTATGTTTTATATTGTTTTATGTTGTTTTATGTTGTTTTACGTTGTTTGATGTTTTATTTATTTTTATGTTGTTTTATGTTGTTTTATGTTATGTTTTATGTTGTTTTATGTTTTATGTTGTTTTACGTTGTTTGATGTTTTATTTATTTTTATGTTATGTTATATGTTGTTTTATGTTATGTTTGATGTTTTATGTTGTATTATTTTATGTTTTATGTTGTTTTATGATATGTTTGATTTTGTTTTATGTTTGTTTTATTTTGTTTCATGTTATGTTTTATGTTGTTTTATGTTGTTTTTTTTTAATGTTATGTTTTATGTTGTTTTATGTTTTATGTTGTTTTACATTGTTTGATGTTTTATTTATTTTTATGTTATGTTATATGTTGTTTTATGTTATGTTTGATGTTTTATGTTGTATTATTTTAAGTTTTATGTTGTTCTATGTTATGTTTTATGATGTTTTATGATATGTTTGATGCTTTATGTTTGTTTTATTTTGTTTCATGTTATGTTTTATGTTGTTTTACCTTGTTTGATGTTTTATGTTGTTTTATGTTTTACATTGTTTTATTTTATGTTTTATGTTATGTTTTATGTTTTATGTTGTTTTACATTGTTTGATGTTTTATTTATTTTAATGTTATGTTTTATGTTGTTTTATGTTATGTTTGATGTTTTATGTTGTATTATTTTAAGTTTTATGTTGTTCTATGTTATGTTTTATGATGTTTTATGATATGTTTGATGTTGTATGTTTGTTTTATTTTGTTTCATGTTATGTTTTATGTTGTTTTACGTTGTTTGATGTTTTATGTTGTTTTATGTTTTACATTGTTTTATTTTATGTTTTATGTTGTTTTATGTTTTATGTTGTTTTACGTTGTTTGATGTTTTATTTATTTTAATGTTATGTTTTATGTTGTTTTATGTCATGTTTGATGTTTTATGTTGTATTATTTTATGTTTTATGTTGTTTTATGTTGTTTTACGTTGTTTGATGTTTTATTTATTTTTATGTTATGTTATATGTTGTTTTATGTTATGTTTGATGTTTTATATTGTATTATTTTATGTTTTATGTTGTTCTATGTTATGTTTTATGTTGTTTTATGATATGTTTGATTTTGTTTTATGTTTGTTTTATTTTGTTTCATGTTATGTTTTATGTTGTTTTATGTTGTTTTTTTTAATGTTATGTTTTATGTTGTTTTATGTTTTATGTTGTTTTACGTTGTTTGATGTTTTATTTATTTTAATGTTATGTTTTATGTTGTTTTATGTCATGTTATGTTGTATTATTTTATGTTTTATGTTGTTCTATGTTATGTTTTATATTGTTTTATGTTGTTTTATGTTGTTTTACGTTGTTTGATGTTTTATTTATTTTTATGTTATGTTTTATGTTGTTTTATGTTATGTTTTATGTTGTTTTATGTTTTATGTTGTTTTACGTTGTTTGATGTTTTATTTATTTTTATGTTATGTTATATGTTGTTTTATGTTATGTTTGATGTTTTATGTTGTATTATTTTATGTTTTATGTTGTTTTATGATATGTTTGATTTTGTTTTATGTTTGTTTTATTTTGTTTCATGTTATGTTTTATGTTGTTTTATGTTGTTTTTTTTTAATGTTATGTTTTATGTTGTTTTATGTTTTATGTTGTTTTACATTGTTTGATGTTTTATTTATTTTTATGTTATGTTATATGTTGTTTTATGTTATGTTTGATGTTTTATGTTGTATTATTTTAAGTTTTATGTTGATCTATGTTATGTTTTATGATGTTTTATGATATGTTTGATGCTTTATGTTTGTTTTATTTTGTTTCATGTTATGTTTTATGTTGTTTTACGTTGTTTGATGTTTTATTTATTTTAATGTTATGTTTTATGTTGTTTTATGTTATGTTTGATGTTTTATGTTGTATTATTTTAAGTTTTATGTTGTTCTATGTTATGTTTTATGATGTTTTATGATATGTTTGATGTTTTATGTTTGTTTTATTTTGTTTCATGTTATGTTTTATGTTGTTTTACGTTGTTTGATGTTTTATGTTGTTTTATGTTTTACATTGTTTTATTTTATGTTTTATGTTGTTTTATGTTTTATGTTGTTTTACGTTGTTTGATGTTTTATTTATTTTAATGTTATGTTTTATGCTGTTTTATGTCATGTTTGATGTTTTATGTTGTATTATTTTATGTTTTATGTTGTTTTATGTTGTTTTACGTTGTTTGATGTTTTATTTATTTTTATGTTATGTTATATGTTGTTTTATGTTATGTTTGATGTTTTATATTGTATTATTTTATGTTTTATGTTGTTTTATGTTGTTTTACGTTGTTTGATGTTTTATTTATTTTTATGTTATGTTATATGTTGTTTTATGTTATGTTTGATGTTTTATATTGTATTATTTTATGTTTTATTTATTTTAATGTTATGTTTTATGTTGTTTTATGTCATGTTATGTTGTATTATTTTATTTTTTTTTGTTGTTCTATGTTATGTTTTATATTGTTTTATGTTGTTTTATGTTGTTTTACGTTGTTTGATGTTTTATTTATTTTTATGTTATGTTTTATGTTGTTTTATGTTATGTTTTATGTTGTTTTATGTTTTATGTTGTTTTACGTTGTTTGATGTTTTATTTATTTTTATGTTATGTTATATGTTGTTTTATGTTATGTTTGATGTTTTATGTTGTATTATTTTATGTTTTATGTTGTTTTATGATATGTTTGATTTTGTTTTATGTTTGTTTTATTTTGTTTCATGTTATGTTTTATGTTGTTTTATGTTGTTTTTTTTTAATGTTATGTTTTATGTTGTTTTATGTTTTATGTTGTTTTACATTGTTTGATGTTTTATTTATTTTTATGTTATGTTATATGTTGTTTTATGTTATGTTTGATGTTTTATGTTGTATTATTTTAAGTTTTATGTTGATCTATGTTATGTTTTATGATGTTTTATGATATGTTTGATGCTTTATGTTTGTTTTATTTTGTTTCATGTTATGTTTTATGTTGTTTTACGTTGTTTGATGTTTTATGTTGTTTTATGTTTTACATTGTTTTATTTTATGTTTTATGTTATGTTTTATGTTTTATGTTGTTTTACGTTGTTTGATGTTTTATTTATTTTAATGTTATGTTTTATGTTGTTTTATGTTATGTTTGATGTTTTATGTTGTATTATTTTAAGTTTTATGTTGTTCTATGTTATGTTTTATGATGTTTTATGATATGTTTGATGTTTTATGTTTGTTTTATTTTGTTTCATGTTATGTTTTATGTTGTTTTACGTTGTTTGATGTTTTATGTTGTTTTATGTTTTACATTGTTTTATTTTATGTTTTATGTTGTTTTATGTTTTATGTTGTTTTACGTTGTTTGATGTTTTATTTATTTTAATGTTATGTTTTATGTTGTTTTATGTCATGTTTGATGTTTTATGTTGTATTATTTTATGTTTTATGTTGTTTTATGTTGTTTTACGTTGTTTGATGTTTTATTTATTTTTATGTTATGTTATATGTTGTTTTATGTTATGTTTGATGTTTTATATTGTATTATTTTATGTTTTATGTTGTTCAATGTTATGTTTTATGTTGTTTTATGATATGTTTGATTTTGTTTTATGTTTGTTTTATTTTGTTTCATGTTATGTTTTATGTTGTTTTATGTTGTTTTTTTTAATGTTATGTTTTATGTTGTTTTATGTTGTTTTATGTTGTTTTACGTTGTTTGATGTTTTATTTATTTTTATGTTATGTTTTATGTTGTTTTATGTTATGTTTTATGTTGTTTTATGTTTTATGTTGTTTTACGTTGTTTGATGTTTTATTTATTTTTATGTTATGTTATATGTTGTTTTATGTTATGTTTGATGTTTTATGTTGTATTATTTTATGTTTTATGTTGTTTTATGTTATGTTTTATGTTGTTTTATGTTTTATGTTGTTTTACGTTGTTTGATGTTTTATTTATTTTAATGTTATGTTTTATGTTGTTTTATGTTTTATGTTGTTTTACATTGTTTGATGTTTTATTTATTTTTATGTTATGTTATATGTTGTTTTATGTTATGTTTGATGTTTTATGTTGTATTATTTTAAGTTTTATGTTGTTCTATGTTATGTTTTATGATGTTTTATGATATGTTTGATGCTTTATGTTTGTTTTATTTTGTTTCATGTTATGTTTTATGTTGTTTTACGTTGTTTGATGTTTTATGTTGTTTTATGTTTTACATTGTTTTATTTTATGTTTTATGTTGTTTTATGTTTTATGTTGTTTTACGTTGTTTGATGTTTTATTTATTTTAATGTTATGTTTTATGTTGTTTTATGTCATGTTTGATGTTTTATGTTGTATTATTTTATGTTTTATGTTGTTCTATGTTATGTTTTATGTTGTTTTATGTTGTTTTACGTTGTTTGATGTTTTATTTATTTTTATGTTACGTTTTATGTTGTTTTATGTTGTTTTACGTTGTTAGATGTTTTATTTATTTTTATGTTATGTTTTATGTTGTTTTATGTTATGTTTTATGTTGTTTTATGTTTTATGTTGTTTTACATTGTTTGATGTTTTATTTATTTTTATGTTATGTTATATGTTGTTTTATGTTATGTTTGATGTTTTATATTGTATTATTTTATGTTTTATGTTGTTCTATGTTATGTTTTATGTTGTTTTATGTTGTTTTATGTTGTTTTTCGTTGTTTGATGTTTTATTTATTTTTATGTTATGTTTTATGTTGTTTTATGTTGTTTTACGTTGTTTGATGTTTTATTTATTTTTATGTTATGTTTTATGTTGTTTTATGTTATGTTTTATGTTGTTTAATGTTGTTTTATGTTGTTTTACGTTGTTTGATGTTGTTTTATGTTTGTTTTACGTTGTTTGATGTTTTATTTATTTTTATGTTATGTTATATGTTGTTTTATGTTATGTTTGATGTTTTATATTGTATTATTTTATGTTTTATGTTGTTCTATGTTATGTTTTATGTTGTTTTATATTGTTTTATGTTATGTTTGATGTTTTATATTGTTTTATGTTATGTTTAATGTTGTTTTATGTTTTATGTTGTTTTACATTGTTTGATGTTTTATTTACTTTTATGTTATGTTTTATGTTGTTTTATGTTATGTTTGCTGTTTTATATTGTTTTATGTTATGTTTTATTATGTTTTATGTTGTTCTATGTTATGTTTTATGTTGTTTTATGTTGTTTTATGTTATGTTTGATGTTTTATATTGTTTTATGTTATGTTTTATGTTGTTTTATGTTATATGTTGTTTTATGTTATGTTTGATGTTTTATGTTGTATTATTTTATGTTTTATGTTGTTCTATGTTATGTTTTATGTTGTTTTATGATATGTTTGATGTTGTTTTATGTTGTTTGATGTTTTATGTTGTTTTATGTTATGTTTGATGTTTTATGTTGTATTATTTTATGTTTTATGTTGTTCTATGTTATGTTTTATGTTGTTTTACGTTGTTTGATGTTTTATTCATTTTTATGTTATGTTTTATGTTGTTTTATGTTATGTTTGATGTTTTATGTTGTATTATTTTATGTTTTATGTTGTTCTATGTTATGTTTTATGTTGTTTTATGTTGTTTTATGTTGTTTTTCGTTGTTTGATGTTTTATTTATTTTTATGTTATGTTTTATGTTGTTTTATGTTGTTTTACGTTGTTTGATGTTTTATTTATTTTTATGTTATGTTTTATGTTGTTTTATGTTATGTTTTATGTTGTTTAATGTTGTTTTATGTTGTTTTACGTTGTTTGATGTTGTTTTATGTTTGTTTTACGTTGTTTGATGTTTTATTTATTTTTATGTTATGTTATATGTTGTTTTATGTTATGTTTGATGTTTTATATTGTATTATTTTATGTTTTATGTTGTTCTATGTTATGTTTTATGTTGTTTTATGATATGTTTGATTTTGTTTTATGTTTATTTTATTTTGTTTCATGTTATGTTTTATGTTGTTTTATGTTGTTTTTTTTAATGTTATGTTTTATGTTGTTTTATGTTTTATGTTGTTTTACGTTGTTTGATGTTTTATTTATTTTAATGTTATGTTTTATGTTGTTTTATGTCATGTTATGTTGTATTATTTTATGTTTTATGTTGTTCTATGTTATGTTTTATATTGTTTTATGTTGTTTTATGTTGTTTTACGTTGTTTGATGTTTTATTTATTTTTATGTTATGTTTTATGTTGTTTTATGTTATGTTTTATGTTGTTTTATGTTTTATGTTGTTTTACGTTGTTTGATGTTTTATTTATTTTTATGTTATGTTATATGTTGTTTTATGTTATGTTTGATGTTTTATGTTGTATTATTTTATGTTTTATGTTGTTTTATGATATGTTTGATTTTGTTTTATGTTTGTTTTATTTTGTTTCATGTTATGTTTTATGTTGTTTTATGTTGTTTTTTTTTAATGTTATGTTTTATGTTGTTTTATGTTTTATGTTGTTTTACATTGTTTGATGTTTTATTTATTTTTATGTTATGTTATATGTTGTTTTATGTTATGTTTGATGTTTTATGTTGTATTATTTTAAGTTTTATGTTGTTCTATGTTATGTTTTATGTTGTTTTATGATATGTTTGATGGTTTATGTTTGTTTTATTTTGTTTCATGTTATGTTTTATGTTGTTTTACCTTGTTTGATGTTTTATGTTGTTTTATGTTTTACATTGTTTTATTTTATGTTTTATGTTGTTTTATGTTTTATGTTGTTTTACGTTGTTTGATGTTTTATTTATTTTAATGTTATGTTTTATGTTGTTTTATGTCATGTTTGATGTTTTATGTTGTATTATTTTATGTTTTATGTTGTTTTATGTTGTTTTACGTTGTTTGATGTTTTATTTATTTTTATGTTATGTTATATGTTGTTTTATGTTATGTTTGATGTTTTATATTGTATTATTTTATGTTTTATGTTGTTCAATGTTATGTTTTATGTTGTTTTATGATATGTTTGATTTTGTTTTATGTTTGTTTGATTTTGTTTCATGTTATGTTTTATGTTGTTTTATGTTGTTTTTTTTAATGTTATATTTTATGTTGTTTTATGTTGTTTTATGTTGTTTTACGTTGTTTGATGTTTTATTTATTTTTATGTTATGTTTTATGTTGTTTTATGTTATGTTTTATGTTATGTTTTATGTTTTATGTTGTTTTACGTTGTTTGATATTTTATTTATTTTAATGTTATGTTATATGTTGTTTTATGTTATGTTTGATGTTTTATGTTGTATTATTTTATGTTTTATGTTGTTCTATGTTATATTTTATGTTGTTTTATGATATGTTTGATGTTTTATGTTTGTTTTATTTTGTTTCATGTTATGTTTTATGTTGTTTTACCTTGTTTGATGTTTTATGTTGTTTTATGTTTTACATTGTTTTATTTTATATTTTATGTTATGTTTTATGTTTTATGTTGTTTTACGTTGGTTGATGTTTTATTTATTTTAATGTTATGTTATATGTTGTTTTATGTTATGTTTGATGTTTTATGTTGTATTATTTTATGTTTTATGTTGTTTTATGTTTGTTTTATTTTGTTTCATGTTGTGTTTTATGTTGTTTTACGTTGTTTGATGTTTTATGTTGTTTTATGTTTTACATTGTTTTATTTTATGTTTTATGTTGTTTTATGTTTTATGTTGTTTTACGTTGTTTGATGTTTTATTTATTTTAATGTTATGTTTTATGTTGTTTTATGTCATGTTTGATGTTTTATGTTGTATTATTTTATGTTTTATGTTGTTTTATGTTGTTTTACGTTGTTTGATGTTTTATTTATTTTTATGTTATGTTATCTGTTGTTTTATGTTATGTTTGATGTTTTATATTGTATTATTTTATGTTTTATGTTGTTCAATGTTATGTTTTATGTTGTTTTATGATATGTTTGATTTTGTTTTATGTTTGTTTTATTTTGTTTCATGTTATGTTTTATGTTGTTTTATGTTGTTTTTTTTAATGTTATATTTTATGTTGTTTTATGTTGTTTTACGTTGTTTGATGTTTTATTTATTTTTATGTTATGTTTTATGTTGTTTTATGTTATGTTTTATGTTATGTTTTATGTTGTTTTATGTTGTTTTATGTTGTTTTACGTTGTTTGATGTTTTATTTATTTTTATGTTATGTTATATGTTGTTTTATGTTATGTTTGATGTTTTATGTTGTATTATTTTATGTTTTATGTTGTTCTATGTTATGTTTTATGTTATGTTTTATGATATGTTTGATGTTGTTTTATGTTTGTTTTATTTTGTTTCATGTTAAGTTTTATGTTGTTTTATGTTGTTGTTTTTTTATGTTGTTTTATGTTTTATATTGTTTTATTTTATGTTTTATGTTTTATGTTATGTTTTATGTTTTATGTTGTTTTACGTTGTTTGATGTTTTATTTATTTTTATGTTATGTTTTATGTTGTTTTATGATATGTTTGATGTTTTATGTTGTATTATTTTATGTTTTATGTTGTTCTATGTTTTGTTTTATGTTGTTTTATGTTGTTTTATGTTGTTTGATGTTTTATTTATTTCTATGTTATGTTTTATGTTGTTTTATGTTATGTTTGATGTTTTATGTTGTATTATTTTATGTTTTATGTTTTTCTATGTTATGTTTTATGTTGTATTATTTTATGTTTTATGTTGTTCTATGTTATGTTTTATGTTGTTTTATGTTGTTTGATGTTTTATTTATTTCTATTTTATGTTTTATGTTGTTTTATGTTATGTTTGATGTTTTATGTTGTATTATTTTATGTTTTATGTTTTTCTATGTTATGTTTTATGTTGTATTATTTTATGTTTTATGTTGTTCTATGTTATGTTTTATGTTGTTTTATGATATGTTTGATGTTGTTTTATGTTTGTTTTATTTTGTTTCATGTTATGTTTTATGTTGTTTTATGTTTTGTTTTTTTTTGTTTCATGTTGTTTGTTTTATTTTGTTTCATGTTATGTTCTATATTGTTTTATGTTGTTTTATGTTATGTTTTATGTTGTTTTATGTTGTTTGATGTTTTATGTTGTATTAATTTATGTTTTATGTTGTTCTATGTTATGTTTTATGTTGCTTTATGTTGTTTTATGTTGTTTTATGTTGTTTTACGTTGTTTGATGTTTTATTTATTTTTATGTTATGTTTTATGTTGTTTTATGTTATGTTTGATGTTTTATGTTGTATTATTTTATGTTTTATGTTGTTCTATGTTATGTTTTATGTTGTTTTATGTTGTTTTATTTTGTTTTATGTTGTTTTACGTTGTTTGATGTTTTATTTATTTTTATGTTATGTTTTATGTTGTTTAATGTTATGTTTTATGTTGTTTTATGTTTTATGTTGTTTTACGTTGTTTGATGTTTTATTTATTTTTATGTTATATTCTATGTTGTTTTATGTTGTTTTATGTTATGTTTTATGTTGTTTTATGTTGTTTGATGTTTTATGTTGTTTTATGTTATGTTTGATGTTTTATGTTGTATTATTTTATGTTTTATGTTGTTCTATGTTATGTTTTATGTTGTTTTATGTTGTTTTATGTTGTTTGATGTTTTATTTATTTTTATGTTATGTTTTATGTTGTTTTATGTTATGTTTGATGTTTTATGTTGTATTATTTTATGTTTTATGTTGTTCTATGTTATGTTTTATGTTGTTTTATGTTGTTTTATGTTGTTTGATGTTTTATTTATTTTTATGTTATGTTTTATGTTGTTTTATGTTTTATGTTGTTTTTCGTTGTTTGATGTTTTATTTATTTTTATGTTATGTTTTATGTTGTTTTATGTTGTTTTACGTTGTTTGATGTTTTATTTATTTTTATGTTATGTTTTATGTTGTTTTATGTTATGTTTTATGTTGTTTAATGTTGTTTTATGTTGTTTTACGTTGTTTGATGTTGTTTTATGTTTGTTTTACGTTGTTTGATGTTTTATTTATTTTTATGTTATGTTATATGTTGTTTTATGTTATGTTTGATGTTTTATATTGTATTATTTTATGTTTTATGTTGTTCTATGTTATGTTTTATGTTGTTTTATATTGTTTTATGTTATGTTTGATGTTTTATATTGTTTTATGTTATGTTTAATGTTGTTTTATGTTTTATGTTGTTTTACATTGTTTGATGTTTTATTTACTTTTATGTTATGTTTTATGTTGTTTTATGTTATGTTTGCTGTTTTATATTGTTTTATGTTATGTTTTATTATGTTTTATGTTGTTCTATGTTATGTTTTATGTTGTTTTATGTTGTTTTATGTTATGTTTGATGTTTTATATTGTTTTATGTTATGTTTTATGTTGTTTTATGTTATATGTTGTTTTATGTTATGTTTGATGTTTTATGTTGTATTATTTTATGTTTTATGTTGTTCTATGTTATGTTTTATGTTGTTTTATGATATGTTTGATGTTGTTTTATGTTGTTTGATGTTTTATGTTGTTTTATGTTATGTTTGATGTTTTATGTTGTATTATTTTATGTTTTATGTTGTTCTATGTTATGTTTTATGTTGTTTTATGTTGTTTTATGTTGTTTTACGTTGTTTGATGTTTTATTCATTTTTATGTTATGTTTTATGTTGTTTTATGTTATGTTTGATGTTTTATGTTGTATTATTTTATGTTTTATGTTGTTCTATGTTATGTTTTATGTTGTTTTATGTTGTTTTATGTTGTTTTTCGTTGTTTGATGTTTTATTTATTTTTATGTTATGTTTTATGTTGTTTTATGTTGTTTTACGTTGTTTGATGTTTTATTTATTTTTATGTTATGTTTTATGTTGTTTTATGTTATGTTTTATGTTGTTTAATGTTGTTTTATGTTGTTTTACGTTGTTTGATGTTGTTTTATGTTTGTTTTACGTTGTTTGATGTTTTATTTATTTTTATGTTATGTTATATGTTGTTTTATGTTATGTTTGATGTTTTATATTGTATTATTTTATGTTTTATGTTGTTCTATGTTATGTTTTATGTTGTTTTATGATATGTTTGATTTTGTTTTATGTTTGTTTTATTTTGTTTCATGTTATGTTTTATGTTGTTTTATGTTGTTTTTTTTAATGTTATGTTTTATGTTGTTTTATGTTTTATGTTGTTTTACGTTGTTTGATGTTTTATTTATTTTAATGTTATGTTTTATGTTGTTTTATGTCATGTTATGTTGTATTATTTTATGTTTTATGTTGTTCTATGTTATGTTTTATATTGTTTTATGTTGTTTTATGTTGTTTTACGTTGTTTGATGTTTTATTTATTTTTATGTTATGTTTTATGTTGTTTTATGTTATGTTTTATGTTGTTTTATGTTTTATGTTGTTTTACGTTGTTTGATGTTTTATTTATTTTTATGTTATGTTATATGTTGTTTTATGTTATGTTTGATGTTTTATGTTGTATTATTTTATGTTTTATGTTGTTTTATGATATGTTTGATTTTGTTTTATGTTTGTTTTATTTTGTTTCATGTTATGTTTTATGTTGTTTTATGTTGTTTTTTTTTAATGTTATGTTTTATGTTGTTTTATGTTTTATGTTGTTTTACATTGTTTGATGTTTTATTTATTTTTATGTTATGTTATATGTTGTTTTATGTTATGTTTGATGTTTTATGTTGTATTATTTTAAGTTTTATGTTGTTCTATGTTATGTTTTATGTTGTTTTATGATATGTTTGATGGTTTATGTTTGTTTTATTTTGTTTCATGTTATGTTTTATGTTGTTTTACCTTGTTTGATGTTTTATGTTGTTTTATGTTTTACATTGTTTTATTTTATGTTTTATGTTGTTTTATGTTTTATGTTGTTTTACGTTGTTTGATGTTTTATTTATTTTAATGTTATGTTTTATGTTGTTTTATGTCATGTTTGATGTTTTATGTTGTATTATTTTATGTTTTATGTTGTTTTATGTTGTTTTACGTTGTTTGATGTTTTATTTATTTTTATGTTATGTTATATGTTGTTTTATGTTATGTTTGATGTTTTATATTGTATTATTTTATGTTTTATGTTGTTCAATGTTATGTTTTATGTTGTTTTATGATATGTTTGATTTTGTTTTATGTTTGTTTGATTTTGTTTCATGTTATGTTTTATGTTGTTTTATGTTGTTTTTTTTAATGTTATATTTTATGTTGTTTTATGTTGTTTTATGTTGTTTTACGTTGTTTGATGTTTTATTTATTTTTATGTTATGTTTTATGTTGTTTTATGTTATGTTTTATGTTATGTTTTATGTTTTATGTTGTTTTACGTTGTTTGATGTTTTATTTATTTTAATGTTATGTTATATGTTGTTTTATGTTATGTTTGATGTTTTATGTTGTATTATTTTATGTTTTATGTTGTTCTATGTTATATTTTATGTTGTTTTATGATATGTTTGATGTTTTATGTTTGTTTTATTTTGTTTCATGTTATGTTTTATGTTGTTTTACCTTGTTTGATGTTTTATGTTGTTTTATGTTTTACATTGTTTTATTTTATATTTTATGTTATGTTTTATGTTTTATGTTGTTTTACGTTGGTTGATGTTTTATTTATTTTAATGTTATGTTATATGTTGTTTTATGTTATGTTTGATGTTTTATGTTGTATTATTTTATGTTTTATGTTGTTTTATGTTTGTTTTATTTTGTTTCATGTTGTGTTTTATGTTGTTTTACGTTGTTTGATGTTTTATGTTGTTTTATGTTTTACATTGTTTTATTTTATGTTTTATGTTGTTTTATGTTTTATGTTGTTTTACGTTGTTTGATGTTTTATTTATTTTAATGTTATGTTTTATGTTGTTTTATGTCATGTTTGATGTTTTATGTTGTATTATTTTATGTTTTATGTTGTTTTATGTTGTTTTACGTTGTTTGATGTTTTATTTATTTTTATGTTATGTTATCTGTTGTTTTATGTTATGTTTGATGTTTTATATTGTATTATTTTATGTTTTATGTTGTTCAATGTTATGTTTTATGTTGTTTTATGATATGTTTGATTTTGTTTTATGTTTGTTTTATTTTGTTTCATGTTATGTTTTATGTTGTTTTATGTTGTTTTTTTTAATGTTATATTTTATGTTGTTTTATGTTGTTTTACGTTGTTTGATGTTTTATTTATTTTTATGTTATGTTTTATGTTGTTTTATGTTATGTTTTATGTTATGTTTTATGTTGTTTTATGTTGTTTTATGTTGTTTTACGTTGTTTGATGTTTTATTTATTTTTATGTTATGTTATATGTTGTTTTATGTTATGTTTGATGTTTTATGTTGTATTATTTTATGTTTTATGTTGTTCTATGTTATGTTTTATGTTATGTTTTATGATATGTTTGATGTTGTTTTATGTTTGTTTTATTTTGTTTCATGTTAAGTTTTATGTTGTTTTATGTTGTTGTTTTTTTATGTTGTTTTATGTTTTATATTGTTTTATTTTATGTTTTATGTTTTATGTTATGTTTTATGTTTTATGTTGTTTTACGTTGTTTGATGTTTTATTTATTTTTATGTTATGTTTTATGTTGTTTTATGATATGTTTGATGTTTTATGTTGTATTATTTTATGTTTTATGTTGTTCTATGTTTTGTTTTATGTTGTTTTATGTTGTTTTATGTTGTTTGATGTTTTATTTATTTCTATGTTATGTTTTATGTTGTTTTATGTTATGTTTGATGTTTTATGTTGTATTATTTTATGTTTTATGTTTTTCTATGTTATGTTTTATGTTGTATTATTTTATGTTTTATGTTGTTCTATGTTATGTTTTATGTTGTTTTATGTTGTTTGATGTTTTATTTATTTCTATTTTATGTTTTATGTTGTTTTATGTTATGTTTGATGTTTTATGTTGTATTATTTTATGTTTTATGTTTTTCTATGTTATGTTTTATGTTGTATTATTTTATGTTTTATGTTGTTCTATGTTATGTTTTATGTTGTTTTATGATATGTTTGATGTTGTTTTATGTTTGTTTTATTTTGTTTCATGTTATGTTTTATGTTGTTTTATGTTTTGTTTTTTTTTGTTTCATGTTGTTTGTTTTATTTTGTTTCATGTTATGTTCTATATTGTTTTATGTTGTTTTATGTTATGTTTTATGTTGTTTTATGTTGTTTGATGTTTTATGTTGTATTAATTTATGTTTTATGTTGTTCTATGTTATGTTTTATGTTGCTTTATGTTGTTTTATGTTGTTTTATGTTGTTTTACGTTGTTTGATGTTTTATTTATTTTTATGTTATGTTTTATGTTGTTTTATGTTATGTTTGATGTTTTATGTTGTATTATTTTATGTTTTATGTTGTTCTATGTTATGTTTTATGTTGTTTTATGTTGTTTTATTTTGTTTTATGTTGTTTTACGTTGTTTGATGTTTTATTTATTTTTATGTTATGTTTTATGTTGTTTAATGTTATGTTTTATGTTGTTTTATGTTTTATGTTGTTTTACGTTGTTTGATGTTTTATTTATTTTTATGTTATATTCTATGTTGTTTTATGTTGTTTTATGTTATGTTTTATGTTGTTTTATGTTGTTTGATGTTTTATGTTGTTTTATGTTATGTTTGATGTTTTATGTTGTATTATTTTATGTTTTATGTTGTTCTATGTTATGTTTTATGTTGTTTTATGTTGTTTTATGTTGTTTGATGTTTTATTTATTTTTATGTTATGTTTTATGTTGTTTTATGTTATGTTTGATGTTTTATGTTGTATTATTTTATGTTTTATGTTGTTCTATGTTATGTTTTATGTTGTTTTATGTTGTTTTATGTTGTTTGATGTTTTATTTATTTTTATGTTATGTTTTATGTTGTTTTATGTTTTATGTTGTTTTACGTTGTTTGATGTTTTATTTATTTTTATGTTATGTTTTATGTTGTTTTATGTTATGTTTGATGTTTTATGTTGTATTATTTTATGCTTTATGTTGTTCTATGTTATGTTTTATGTTGTTTTATGTTGTTTTATGTTGTTTTACGTTGTTTGATGTTTTATTTATTTTTATGTTATGTTTTATGTTGTTTTATGTTATGTTTTATGTTGTTTTATGTTTTATGTTGTTTTACGTTGTTTGATGTTTTATTTATTTTTATGTTATGTTTTATGTTATGTTTTATGTTGTTTTATGTTTTATGTTGTTTTATGTTATGTTTGATGTTTTATATTGTTTTATGTTATGTTTTATTATATTTTATGTTGTTCTATGTTATGTTTTATGTTGTTTTATGTTATGTTTGATGTTTTATGTTGTATTATTTTATGTTTTATGTTGTTCTATGTTATGTTTTATGTTGTTTTATGTTGTTTTATGTTGTTTGATGTTTTATTTATTTCTATGTTATGTTTTATGTTGTTTTATGTTATGTTTGATGTTTTATGTTGTATTATTTTATGTTTTATGTTTTTCTATGTTATGTTTTATGTTGTTTTATGTTGTTTTATGTTGTTTGATGTTTTATTTATTTCTATGTTATGTTTTATGTTGTTTTATGTTATGTTTGATGTTTTATGTTGTATTATTTTATGTTTTATGTTTTTCTATGTTATGTTTTATGTTGTATTATTTTATGTTTTATGTTGTTCTATGTTATGTTTTATGTTGTTTTATGTTGTTTTATGTTGTTTGATGTTTTATTTATTTCTATGTTATGTTTTATGTTGTTTTATGTTATGTTTGATGTTTTATGTTGTATTATTTTATGTTTTATGTTTTTCTATGTTATGTTTTATGTTGTTTTATTTTATGTTTTATGTTGTTCTATGTTATGTTTTATGTTGTTTTATGATATGTTTGATGTTGTTTTATGTTTGTTTTATTTTGTTTCATGTTATGTTTTATGTTGTTTTATGTTTTGTTTTTTTTTGTTTCATGTTGTTTGTTTTATTTTGTTTCATGTTATGTTCTATATTGTTTTATGTTGTTCTATGTTATGTTTTATGTTGTTTTATGTTGTTTTATGTTGTTTTACGTTGTTTGATGTTTTATTTATTTTTATGTTATGTTTTATGTTGTTTTATGTTATGTTTTATGTTGTTTTATGTTTTATGTTGTTTTATGTTATGTTTGATGTTTTATATTGTTTTATGTTATGTTTTATTATGTTTTATGTTGTTCTATGTTATGTTTTATGTTGTTTTATGTTATGTTTGATGTTTTATATTGTTTTATGTTATGATTTATGTTGTTTTATGTTTTATGTTGTATTATTTTATGTTTTATGTTGTTCTATGTTATGTTTTATGTTGTGTTATGTTGTTTTATGTTGTTTGATTTTTTATTTATTTCTATGTTATGTTTTATGTTGTTTTATGTTATGTTTGATGTTTTATGTTGTATTATTTTATGTTTTATGTTTTTCTATGTTATGTTTTATGGTGTTTTATTTTATGTTTTATGTTGTTCTATGTTATGTTTTATGTTGTTTTATGATATGTTTGATGTTGTTTTATGTTTGTTTTATTTTGTTTCATGTTATGTTTTATGTTGTTTTATGTTTTGTTTTTTTTTGTTTCATGTTGTTTGTTTTATTTTGTTTCATGTTATGTTCTATATTGTTTTATGTTGTTCTATGTTATGTTTTATGTTGTTTTATGTTGTTTTATGTTGTTTTACGTTGTTTGATGTTTTATTTATTTTTATGTTATGTTTTATGTTGTTTTATGTTATGTTTTATGTTGTTTTATGTTTTATGTTGTTTTATGTTATGTTTGATGTTTTATATTGTTTTATGTTATGTTTTATTATGTTTTATGTTGTTCTATGTTATGTTTTATGTTGTTTTATGTTATGTTTGATGTTTTATATTGTTTTATGTTATGATTTATGTTGTTTTATGTTTTATGTTGTTTTATGTTTTATGTTGTTTTACGTTGTTTGATGTTTTATTTATTTTTATGTTATGTTATATGTTGTTTTATGTTATGTTTGATGTTTTATGTTGTATTATTTTATGTTTTATGTTGTTCTATGTTATGTTTTATGTTGTTTTATGATGTTTGATTTTGTTTTATGTTTGTTTTATTTTGTTTCATGTTATGTTTTATGTTGTTTTATGTTGTTTTTTTTAATGTTATGTTTTATGTTGTTTTACGTTGTTTGATGTTTTATTTATTTTTATGTTATGTTTTATGTTGTTTAATGTTATGTTTTATGTTGTTTTATGTTTTATGTTGTTTTACGTTGTTTGATGTTTTATTTATTTTTATGTTATATTCTATGTTGTTTTATGTTGTTTTATGTTATGTTTTATGTTGTTTTATGTTGTTTGATGTTTTATGTTGTTTTATGTTATGTTTGATGTTTTATGTTGTATTATTTTATGTTTTATGTTGTTCTATGTTATGTTTTATGTTGTTTTATGTTGTTTTATGTTGTTTGATGTTTTATTTATTTTTATGTTATGTTTTATGTTGTTTTATGTTATGTTTGATGTTTTATGTTGTATTATTTTATGTTTTATGTTGTTCTATGTTATGTTTTATGTTGTTTTATGTTGTTTTATGTTGTTTGATGTTTTATTTATTTTTATGTTATGTTTTATGTTGTTTTATGTTTTATGTTGTTTTACGTTGTTTGATGTTTTATTTATTTTTATGTTATGTTTTATGTTGTTTTATGTTATGTTTGATGTTTTATGTTGTATTATTTTATGTTTTATGTTGTTCTATGTTATGTTTTATGTTGTTTTATGTTGTTTTATGTTGTTTTACGTTGTTTGATGTTTTATTTATTTTTATGTTATGTTTTATGTTGTTTTATGTTATGTTTTATGTTGTTTTATGTTTTATGTTGTTTTACGTTGTTTGATGTTTTATTTATTTTTATGTTATGTTTGATGTTTTATATTGTTTTATGTTATGTTTTATTATATTTTATGTTGTTCTATGTTATGTTTTATGTTGTTTTATGTTATGTTTGATGTTTTATGTTGTATTATTTTATGTTTTATGTTGTTCTATGTTATGTTTTATGTTGTTTTATGTTGTTTTATGTTGTTTGATGTTTTATTTATTTCTATGTTATGTTTTATGTTGTTTTATGTTATGTTTGATGTTTTATGTTGTATTATTTTATGTTTTATGTTTTTCTATGTTATGTTTTATGTTGTTTTATGTTGTTTTATGTTGTTTGATGTTTTATTTATTTCTATGTTATGTTTTATGTTGTTTTATGTTATGTTTGATGTTTTATGTTGTATTATTTTATGTTTTATGTTTTTCTATGTTATGTTTTATGTTGTATTATTTTATGTTTTATGTTGTTCTATGTTATGTTTTATGTTGTTTTATGTTGTTTTATGTTGTTTGATGTTTTATTTATTTCTATGTTATGTTTTATGTTGTTTTATGTTATGTTTGATGTTTTATGTTGTATTATTTTATGTTTTATGTTTTTCTATGTTATGTTTTATGTTGTTTTATTTTATGTTTTATGTTGTTCTATGTTATGTTTTATGTTGTTTTATGATATGTTTGATGTTGTTTTATGTTTGTTTTATTTTGTTTCATGTTATGTTTTATGTTGTTTTATGTTTTGTTTTTTTTTGTTTCATGTTGTTTGTTTTATTTTGTTTCATGTTATGTTCTATATTGTTTTATGTTGTTCTATGTTATGTTTTATGTTGTTTTATGTTGTTTTATGTTGTTTTACGTTGTTTGATGTTTTATTTATTTTTATGTTATGTTTTATGTTGTTTTATGTTATGTTTTATGTTGTTTTATGTTTTATGTTGTTTTATGTTATGTTTGATGTTTTATATTGTTTTATGTTATGTTTTATTATGTTTTATGTTGTTCTATGTTATGTTTTATGTTGTTTTATGTTATGTTTGATGTTTTATATTGTTTTATGTTATGATTTATGTTGTTTTATGTTTTATGTTGTATTATTTTATGTTTTATGTTGTTCTATGTTATGTTTTATGTTGTGTTATGTTGTTTTATGTTGTTTGATTTTTTATTTATTTCTATGTTATGTTTTATGTTGTTTTATGTTATGTTTGATGTTTTATGTTGTATTATTTTATGTTTTATGTTTTTCTATGTTATGTTTTATGGTGTTTTATTTTATGTTTTATGTTGTTCTATGTTATGTTTTATGTTGTTTTATGATATGTTTGATGTTGTTTTATGTTTGTTTTATTTTGTTTCATGTTATGTTTTATGTTGTTTTATGTTTTGTTTTTTTTTGTTTTTTGTTATGTTTTATGTTATGTTTTATGTTGTTTTATGTTTTATGTTGTTTTATGTTATGTTTGATGTTTTATATTGTTTTATGTTATGTTTTATTATATTTTATGTTGTTCTATGTTATGTTTTATGTTGTTTTATGTTATGTTTGATGTTTTATGTTGTATTATTTTATGTTTTATGTTGTTCTATGTTATGTTTTATGTTGTTTTATGTTGTTTTATGTTGTTTGATGTTTTATTTATTTCTATGTTATGTTTTATGTTGTTTTATGTTATGTTTGATGTTTTATGTTGTATTATTTTATGTTTTATGTTTTTCTATGTTATGTTTTATGTTGTTTTATGTTGTTTTATGTTGTTTGATGTTTTATTTATTTCTATGTTATGTTTTATGTTGTTTTATGTTATGTTTGATGTTTTATGTTGTATTATTTTATGTTTTATGTTTTTCTATGTTATGTTTTATGTTGTTTTATTTTATGTTTTATGTTGTTCTATGTTATGTTTTATGTTGTTTTATGATATGTTTGATGTTGTTTTATGTTTGTTTTATTTTGTTTCATGTTATGTTTTATGTTGTTTTATGTTTTGTTTTTTTTTGTTTCATGTTGTTTGTTTTATTTTGTTTCATGTTATGTTCTATATTGTTTTATGTTGTTCTATGTTATGTTTTATGTTGTTTTATGTTGTTTTATGTTGTTTGATGTTTTATTTATTTTTATGTTATGTTTTATGTTGTTTTATGTTTTATGTTGTTTTACGTTGTTTGATGTTTTATTTATTTTTATGTTATGTTTTATGTTGTTTTATGTTATGTTTGATGTTTTATGTTGTATTATTTTATGCTTTATGTTGTTCTATGTTATGTTTTATGTTGTTTTATGTTGTTTTATGTTGTTTTACGTTGTTTGATGTTTTATTTATTTTTATGTTATGTTTTATGTTGTTTTATGTTATGTTTTATGTTGTTTTATGTTTTATGTTGTTTTACGTTGTTTGATGTTTTATTTATTTTTATGTTATGTTTTATGTTATGTTTTATGTTGTTTTATGTTTTATGTTGTTTTATGTTATGTTTGATGTTTTATATTGTTTTATGTTATGTTTTATTATATTTTATGTTGTTCTATGTTATGTTTTATGTTGTTTTATGTTATGTTTGATGTTTTATGTTGTATTATTTTATGTTTTATGTTGTTCTATGTTATGTTTTATGTTGTTTTATGTTGTTTTATGTTGTTTGATGTTTTATTTATTTCTATGTTATGTTTTATGTTGTTTTATGTTATGTTTGATGTTTTATGTTGTATTATTTTATGTTTTATGTTTTTCTATGTTATGTTTTATGTTGTTTTATGTTGTTTTATGTTGTTTGATGTTTTATTTATTTCTATGTTATGTTTTATGTTGTTTTATGTTATGTTTGATGTTTTATGTTGTATTATTTTATGTTTTATGTTTTTCTATGTTATGTTTTATGTTGTTTTATTTTATGTTTTATGTTGTTCTATGTTATGTTTTATGTTGTTTTATGATATGTTTGATGTTGTTTTATGTTTGTTTTATTTTGTTTCATGTTATGTTTTATGTTGTTTTATGTTTTGTTTTTTTTTGTTTCATGTTGTTTGTTTTATTTTGTTTCATGTTATGTTCTATATTGTTTTATGTTGTTCTATGTTATGTTTTATGTTGTTTTATGTTGTTTTATGTTGTTTTACGTTGTTTGATGTTTTATTTATTTTTATGTTATGTTTTATGTTGTTTTATGTTATGTTTTATGTTGTTTTATGTTTTATGTTGTTTTATGTTATGTTTGATGTTTTATATTGTTTTATGTTATGTTTTATTATGTTTTATGTTGTTCTATGTTATGTTTTATGTTGTTTTATGTTATGTTTGATGTTTTATATTGTTTTATGTTATGATTTATGTTGTTTTATGTTTTATGTTGTATTATTTTATGTTTTATGTTGTTCTATGTTATGTTTTATGTTGTTTTATGTTGTTTTATGTTGTTTGATGTTTTATTTATTTCTATGTTATGTTTTATGTTGTTTTATGTTATGTTTGATGTTTTATGTTGTATTATTTTATGTTTTATGTTTTTCTATGTTATGTTTTATGGTGTTTTATTTTATGTTTTATGTTGTTCTATGTTATGTTTTATGTTGTTTTATGATATGTTTGATGTTGTTTTATGTTTGTTTTATTTTGTTTCATGTTATGTTTTATGTTGTTTTATGTTTTGTTTTTTTTTGTTTCATGTTGTTTGTTTTATTTTGTTTCATGTTATGTTCTATATTGTTTTATGTTGTTCTATGTTATGTTTTATGTTGTTTTATGTTGTTTTATGTTGTTTTATGTTGTTTTACGTTGTTTGATGTTTTATTTATTTTTATGTTATGTTTTATGTTGTTTTATGTTATGTTTTATGTTGTTTTATGTTTTATGTTGTTTTATGTTATGTTTGATGTTTTATATTGTTTTATGTTATGTTTTATTATGTTTTATGTTGTTCTATGTTATGTTTTATGTTGTTTTATGTTATGTTTGATGTTTTATATTGTTTTATGTTATGATTTATGTTGTTTTATGTTTTATGTTGTTTTATGTTTTATGTTGTTTTACGTTGTTTGATGTTTTATTTATTTTTATGTTATGTTATATGTTGTTTTATGTTATGTTTGATGTTTTATGTTGTATTATTTTATGTTTTATGTTGTTCTATGTTATGTTTTATGTTGTTTTATGATGTTTGATTTTGTTTTATGTTTGTTTTATTTTGTTTCATGTTATGTTTTATGTTGTTTTATGTTGTTTTTTTTAATGTTATGTTTTATGTTGTTTTATGTTTTATGTTGTTTTACATTGTTTGATGTTTTATTTATTTTAATGTTATGTTTTATGTTGTTTTATGTCATGTTTGATGTTTTATGTTGTTTTTTTTATGTTATGTTTAATGTAGTTTTATGTTTTATGTTGTTTTACGTTGTTTGATGTTTTATTTATTTTTATGTTATGTTTTATGTTGTTTTATGTTATGTTTGATGTTTTATGTTGTATTATTTTATGCTTTATGTTGTTCTATGTTATGTTTTATGTTGTTTTATGTTGTTTTATGTTGTTTTACGTTGTTTGATGTTTTATTTATTTTTATGTTATGTTTTATGTTGTTTTATGTTATGTTTTATGTTGTTTTATGTTTTATGTTGTTTTACGTTGTTTGATGTTTTATTTATTTTTATGTTATGTTTTATGTTGTTTTATGTTATGTTTTATGTTGTTTTATGTTTTATGTTGTTTTATGTTATGTTTGATGTTTTATATTGTTTTATGTTATGTTTTATTATGTTTTATGTTGTTCTATGTTATGTTTTATGTTGTTTTATGTTATGTTTGATGTTTTATATTGTTTTATGTTATGATTTATGTTGTTTTATGTTTTATGTTGTTTTATGTTTTATGTTGTTTTACGTTGTTTGATGTTTTATTTATTTTAATGTTATGTTTTATGTTGTTTTATGTCATGTTTGATGTTTTATGTTGTTTTTTTTATGTTATGTTTAATGTAGTTTTATGTTTTATGTTGTTTTACGTTGTTTGATGTTTTATTTATTTTTATGTTATGTTTTATGTTGTTTTATGTTATGTTTGATGTTTTATATTGTTTTATGTTGTTTTATTATGTTTTATGTTGTTCTATGTTATGTTTTATGTTGTTTTATGTTGTTCTATGTTATGTTTTATGTTGTTTTATGTTGTTTTATGTTATGTTTGATGTTTTATATTGTTTTATGTTATGTTTTATGTTGTTTTATGTTTTATGTTGTTTTACGTTGTTTGATGTTTTATTTATTTTTATGTTATGTTTTATGTTGTTTTATGTTATGTTTGATGTTTTATGTTGTATTATTTTATGTTTTATGTTGTTCTATGTTATGTTTTATGTTGTTTTATGTTGTTTTATGTTGTTTGATGTTTTATTTATTTCTATGTTATGTTTTATGTTGTTTTATGTTATGTTTGATGTTTTATGTTGTATTATTTTATGTTTTATGTTTTTCTATGTTATGTTTTATGTTGTATTATTTTATGTTTTATGTTGTTCTATGTTATGTTTTATGTTGTTTTACGTTGTTTGATGTTTTATTTATTTTTATGTTATGTTTTATGTTGTTTTTTGTTATGTTTTATGTTGTTTTATGTTTTATGTTGTTTTATGTTATGTTTGATGTTTTATATTGTTTTATGTTATGTTTTATTATGTTTTATGTTGTTCTATGTTATGTTTTATGTTGTTTTATGTTATGTTTGATGTTTTATATTGTTTTATGTTATGATTTATGTTGTTTTATGTTTTATGTTGTTTTATGTTTTATGTTGTTTTACGTTGTTTGATGTTTTATTTATTTTTATGTTATGTTATATGTTGTTTTATGTTATGTTTGATGTTTTATGTTGTATTATTTTATGTTTTATGTTGTTCTATGTTATGTTTTATGTTGTTTTATGATGTTTGATTTTGTTTTATGTTTGTTTTATTTTGTTTCATGTTATGTTTTATGTTGTTTTATGTTGTTTTTTTTAATGTTATGTTTTATGTTGTTTTATGTTTTATGTTGTTTTACATTGTTTGATGTTTTATTTATTTTAATGTTATGTTTTATGTTGTTTTATGTCATGTTTGATGTTTTATGTTGTTTTTTTTATGTTATGTTTAATGTAGTTTTATGTTTTATGTTGTTTTACGTTGTTTGATGTTTTATTTATTTGTATGTTATGTTTTATGTTGTTTTATGTTATGTTTGATGTTTTATGTTGTATTATTTTATGCTTTATGTTGTTCTATGTTATGTTTTATGTTGTTTTATGTTGTTTTATGTTGTTTTACGTTGTTTGATGTTTTATTTATTTTTATGTTATGTTTTATGTTGTTTTATGTTATGTTTTATGTTGTTTTATGTTTTATGTTGTTTTATGTTATGTTTGATGTTTTATATTGTTTTATGTTATGTTTTATTATGTTTTACGTTGTTTGATGTTTTATTTATTTTTATGTTATGTTTTATGTTGTTTTATGTTATGTTTTATGTTGTTTTATGTTTTATGTTGTTTTATGTTATGTTTGATGTTTTATATTGTTTTATGTTATGTTTTATTATGTTTTATGTTGTTCTATGTTATGTTTTATGTTGTTTTATGTTATGTTTGATGTTTTATATTGTTTTATGTTATGATTTATGTTGTTTTATGTTTTATGTTGTTTTATGTTTTATGTTGTTTTACGTTGTTTGATGTTTTATTTATTTTTATGTTATGTTATATGTTGTTTTATGTTATGTTTGATGTTTTATGTTGTATTATTTTATGTTTTATGTTGTTCTATGTTATGTTTTATGTTGTTTTATGATGTTTGATTTTGTTTTATGTTTGTTTTATTTTGTTTCATGTTATGTTTTATGTTGTTTTATGTTGTTTTTTTTAATGTTATGTTTTATGTTGTTTTATGTTTTATGTTGTTTTACATTGTTTGATGTTTTATTTATTTTAATGTTATGTTT
Organism: Taudactylus pleione; assembly: GCA_031769625.1. Classification (NCBI taxonomy): domain Eukaryota; kingdom Metazoa; phylum Chordata; class Amphibia; order Anura; family Myobatrachidae; genus Taudactylus; species Taudactylus pleione. Next base: position 6,610,390 of record JAUIMM010000375.1, on the reverse strand, counting down.
TATGTTGTTTTATGTCATGTTTGATGTTTTATGTTGTTTTTTTTATGTTATGTTTAATGTAGTTTTATGTTTTATGTTGTTTTACGTTGTTTGATGTTTTATTTATTTTTATGTTATGTTTTATGTTGTTTTATGTTATGTTTGATGTTTTATATTGTTTTATGTTGTTTTATTATGTTTTATTTATTTTTATGTTATGTTTTGTGTTGTTTTATGTTGTTCTATGTTATGTTTTATGTTGTTTTATGTTGTTTTATGTTATGTTTGATGTTTTATATTGTTTTATGTTATGTTTTATGTTGTTTTATGTTTTATGTTGTTTTACGTTGTTTAATGTTTTATTTATTTTTATGTTATGTTATATGTTGTTTTATGTTATGTTTTATGTTGTTTTATGTTATGTTTGATGTTTTATGTTGTATTATTTTATGTTTTATGCTGTTCTATGTTGTTTTATGTTGTTTTATGATATGTTTGATTTTGTTTTATGTTTGTTTTATTTTGTTTCATGTTATGTTTTATGTTGTTTTATGTTTTTTTTTTTAATGTTATGTTTTATGTTGTTTTATGTTTTATGTTGTTTTATGTTGTTGTTTTTTTTAATGTTATGGTTTATGTTGTTTTATGTCTTATGTTGTTTTACGTTGTTTGATGTTTTATTTATTTTTATGTTATGTTTTATGTTGTTTTATGTTATGTTTGATGTTTTATGTTGTATGATTTTATGTTTTATATTGTTCTGTTATGTTTCATGTTGTTTTATGTTGTTTTATGCTGTTGTTTTTTTTATGTTATGTGTTATGTTTTATGTTGTTTTATGATATGTTTGATGTTGTTTGATGTTTTATGTTATGTTTTATGTTGTTTTATGTTGTTATACATTGTTTGATAATTTTTTTATTTTTATGTTGTTTTGTTATGTTTGATGTTGTTTTATGTTGTTTTGTGTTGTTATATGCTATGTTTGATGTTTTATGTTGTTTTATGTTATGTTTTATGTTGTTTTATGTTATTTTATGTTGTTTAATGTTGTTTAATGTTGTTTTATGTTATGTTATTATGTTGTTTGATGTTTTGTTTTATGTTGTTTTGTGTTTTTATTGTTTTATGTTATGTTTTAAGTTGTTTTATGTTGTTTGATGTTTTATTTTGTTTTATGTTATCTTTTATGTTGTTTTACGTTGTTTGATGTTTTATTTATTTTTAAGTTATGTTTTATGTTGTTTCATGTTATGTTTTATGTTGTTTTATGTTGTTTTATGTTGTTTTACATTGATGTTTTATTTATTTTTAAGTTATGTTTTATGTTGTTTCATGTTATGTTTTATGTTGTTTCATGTTATGTTTTATGTTTTTTTATGATATGTTTGATGTTGTTTTATGTTGTTTGATGTTATCTTTTATGTTGTTTGATGTTTTATTTTGGTTTATGTTGTTTTATGTTATGTTTTATGTTGTTTTATGTTGTTTTTTTGTTATGTTTTATGTTGTTTTATGTTTTATGTTTTACGTTGTTTAATGTTTTATTTATTTTTATGTTATGTTTTATGTTGTTCTATGTTATATTTTATGTTGTTTTATGATATGTTTGATGTTTTATGTTTGTTTTTTTTTCTTTTATGTTATGTTTTATGTTGTTTTATGATATGTTTGATGTTGTTTTATGTTGTTTGATGTTATCTTTTATGTTGTTTGATGTTTTATTTTGGTTTATGTTGTTTTATGTTATGTTTTATGTTGTTTTATGTTGTTTTTTTGTTGTTTTATGTTGTTTTATGTTTTATGTTTTACATTGTTTGATGTTTTATTTATTTTTATGTTATTTTATGTTGTTCTATGGTATATTTTATGTTGTTTTATGATATGTTTGATGTTTTATGTTTGTTTTATTTTCTTTTATGTTATGTTTTATGTTGTTTTATGTTATGTTTGATGTTTTATGTTGTATAATTTTATGTTTTATGTTGTTCTGTTATGTTTTATGTTGTTTATGTTTTATGTTTTATGTTGTTTTACGTTGTTTGATGTTTTATTTATTTTTATGTTATGTTTTATGTTGTTTATGTAATGTTTGATGTTTTATGTTGTATGATTTTATGTTTTATATTGTTCTGTTATGTTTCATGTTGTTTTATGTTGTTTTATGTTGTTGTTTTTTTTATGTTATGTGTTATGTTTTATGTTGTTTTATGATATGTTTGATGTTGTTTGATGTTTTATGTTATGTTTTATGTTGTTTTATGTTGTTATACATTGTTTGATAATTTTTTTATTTTTATGTTGTTTTGTTATGTTTGATGTTGTTTTATGTTGTTTTGTGTTGTTATATGCTATGTTTGATGTTTTATGTTGTTTTATGTTATGTTTTATGTTGTTTTATGTTATTTTATGTTGTTTAATGTTGTTTTATGTTATGTTATTATGTTGTTTGATGTTTTGTTTTATGTTGTTTGGTGTTTTTATTGTTTTATGTTATGTTTTAAGTTGTTTTATGTTGTTTGATGTTTTATTTTGTTTTATGTTATCTTTTATGTTGTTTTATGTTGTTTGATGTTTTATTTATTTTTAAGTTATGTTTTATGTTGTTTCATGTTATGTTTTATGTTGTTTTATGTTGTTTTATGTTGTTTTCCATTGATGTTTTATTTATTTTTAAGTTATGTTTTATGTTGTTTCATGTTATGTTTTATGTTGTTTCATGTTATGTTTTATGTTGTTTTATGATATGTTTGATGTTGTTTTATGTTGTTTGATGTTATCTTTTATGTTGTTTGATGTTTTATTTTGGTTTATGTTGTTTTATGTTATGTTTTATGTTGTTTTATGTTGTTTTTTTGTTATGTTTTATGTTGTTTTATGTTTTATGTTTTACGTTGTTTGATTTTTTATTTATTTTTATGTTATGTTTTATGTTGTTCTATGTTATATTTTATGTTGTTTTATGATATGTTTGATGTTTTATGTTTGTTTTTTTTTCTTTTATGTTATGTTTTATGTTGTTTTATGATATGTTTGATGTTGTTTTATGTTGTTTGATGTTATCTTTTATGTTGTTTGATGTTTTATTTTGGTTTATGTTGTTTTATGTTATGTTTTATGTTGTTTTATGTTGTTTTATGTTGTTTTATGTTGTTTTTTTGTTGTTTTATGTTGTTTTATGTTTTATGTTTTACATTGTTTGATGTTTTATTTATTTTTATGTTATGTTTTATGTTGTTCTATGGTATATTTTATGTTGTTTTATGATATGTTTGATGTTTTATGTTTGTTTTATTTTCTTTTATGTTATGTTTTATGTTGTTTTATGTTATGTTTGATGTTTTATGTTGTATAATTTTATGTTTTATGTTGTTCTGTTATGTTTTATGTTGTTTATGTTTTATGTTTTATGTTGTTTTACGTTGTTTGATGTTTTATTTATTTTTATGTTATCTTTTATGTTGTTTATGTAATGTTTGATGTTTTATGTTGTATTATTTTATGTTTTATGTTGTTCTATGTTATGTTTTATGTTGTTTTATGTTGTTTTATGTTGTTTGATGTTTTACTTATTTTTATGTTATGTTATATGTTGTTTTATGTTATGTTTGATGTTTTATGCTGTTTTATGTTATGTTTTATGTTGTTTGATGTTTTGTTTTATGTTGTTTTATGTTATGTTTTATTATGTTTTATGTTGTTTTATGTTATGTTTGATGTTTTATGTTGTTCTATGTTATGTTTTATGTTGTTTATGTTTTATGTTGTTTTACGTTGTTTGATGTTTTATTTATGTTTTTTGTTATGTTTTATGTTGTTTTATGTTATGTTTGATGTTTTATGTTGTATTATTTTATGTTTTATGTTGTTCTATGTTATGTTTTATGTTGTTTTATGATATGTTTAATGTTTTATGTTTGTCTTTTTTTCTTTTATGTTATGTTTTATGTTGTTTTATGTTATGTTTGATGTTTTATGTTGTATTATTTTATGTTTTATGTTGTTCTATGTTATGTTTTATATTGTTTTATGTAATGTTTGATGTTTTATGTTGTATTATTTTATGTTTTATGTTGTTCTATGTTATGTTTTATGTTGTTTTATGTTGTTTTATGTTGTTTTATGTTGTTTTATGTTGTTTTACGTTGTTTGATGTTTTATTTATTTTTATGTTATGTTATATGTTGTTTTATGTTATGTTTGATGTTTTATGTTGTATTATTTTATGTTTTATGTTGTTCTATGTTATGTTTTATGTTGTTTTATGTTGTTTTATGTTGTTTTACGTTGTTTGCTGTTTTATTTATTTTTAAGTTATGTTTTATGTTGTTTCATGTTATGTTTTATGTTATGTGTTGATGTTGTTTTATGTTGTTTTACATTGATGTTTTATTTATTTTTAAGTTATGTTTTATGTTGTTTCATGTTATGTTTTATGTTGTTTTATGTTGTTTTATGATTTATGTTATTTTACGTTGTTTGATGTTTTATTTATTTTTATGTTATGTTATATGTTGTTTTATGTTATGTTTGATGTTTTATGTTGTATTATTTTATGTTTTATGTTGTTCTATGTTATGTTTTATGTTATGTTTTATGATATGTTTGATGTTGTTTTATGTTTGTTTTATTTTGTTTCATGTTAAGTTTTATGTTGTTTTATGTTGTTGTTTTTTTATGTTGTTTTATGTTTTATATTGTTTTATTTTATGTTTTATGTTTTATGTTATGTTTTATGTTTTATGTTGTTTTACGTTGTTTGATGTTTTATTTCTTTTTATGTTATGTTTTATTTTGTTTTATGTTATGTTTGATGTTTTATGTTGTATTATTTTATGTTTTATGTTGTTCTATGTTATATTTTATGTTGTTTTATGTTGTTTTATGTTGTTTTATGTTGTTTGATGTTTTATTTATTTTTATGTTATGTTTTATGTTGTTTTATGTTATGTTTGATGTTTTATATTGTTTTATGTTATGTTTTATTATGTTTTATGTTGTTCTATGTTATGTTTTATGTTGTTTTATGTTATGTTTGATGTTTTATATTGTTTTATGTTGTTTTATGTTGTTTTATGTTGTTTTATGTTGTTTTACGTTGTTTGATGTTTTATTTATTTTTATGTTATGTTATATGTTGTTTTATGTTATGTTTGATGTTTTATGTTGTATTATTTTATGTTTTATGTTGTTCTATGTTATGTTTTATGTTGTTTTATGATATGTTTGATGTTGTTTTATGTTTGTTTTATTTTGTTTCATGTTATGTTTTATGTTGTTTTATGTTGTTTTACGTTGTTTGATGTTTTATTTATTTTTATGTTATGTTATATGTTGTTTTATGTTATGTTTTATGTTGTTTTATGTTATGTTTGATGTTTTATGTTGTATTATTTTATGTTTTATGCTATTCTATGTTGTTTTATGTTGTTTTATGATATGTTTGATTTTGTTTTATGTTTGTTTTATTTTGTTTCATGTTATGTTTTATGTTGTTTTATGTTTTTTTTTTTAATGTTATGTTTTATGTTGTTTTATGTTTTATGTTGTTTTACGTTGTTTGATGTTTTATTTATTTTTATGTTATGTTATATGTTGTTTTATGTTATGTTTGATGTTTTATGTTGTATTATTTTAAGTTTTATGTTGTTCTATGTTATGTTTTATGATATGTTTGATGTTTTATGTTTGTTTTATTTTGTTTCATGTTATGTTTTATGTTGTTTTACGTTGTTTGATGTTTTATGTTGTTTTATGTTTTACATTGTTTTATTTTATGTTTTATGTTTTATGTTATGTTTTATGTTGTTTTACATTGTTTGATGTTTTATTTATTTTTATGTTATGTTTTATGTTGTTTTATGTTATGTTTGATGTTTTATATTGTTTTATGTTGTTTTATTATGTTTATGTTGTTCTATGTTATGTTTTATGTTGTTTTATGTTGTTTTATGTTATGTTTGATGTTTTATATTGTTTTATGTTATGATTTATGTTGTTTTATGTTTTATGTTGTTTTATGTTTTATGTTGTTTTATGTTTTATGTTGTTTTACGTTGTTTGATGTTTTATTTATTTTTATGTTATGTTATATGTTGTTCTATGTTATGTTTGATGTTTTATGTTTAATTATTTTATGTATTATGTTGTTCTATGTTATGTTTTATGTTGTTTTATGATATGTTTGATTTTGTTTTTAATGTTTGTTTTATTTTGTTTCATGTTATGTTTTATGTTGTTTTATGTTATGTTTTATGTTGTTTTATGTTGTTTTATGTTGTTGTTTTTTTTTATGTTATGGTTTATGTTGTTTTATGTCTTATGTTGTTTTACGTTGTTTGATGTTTTATTTATTTTTATGTTATGTTATATGTTGTTTTATGTTATGTTTGATGTTTTATGTTGTATTATTTTAAGTTTTATGTTGTTCTATGTTATGTTTTATGATGTTTTATGATATGTTTGATGTTTTATGTTTGTTTTATTTTGTTTCATGTTATGTTTTATGTTGTTTTACGTTGTTTGATGTTTTATGTTGTTTTATGTTTTACATTGTTTTATTTTATGTTTTATGTTATGTTTTATGTTTTATGTTGTTTTACGTTGTTTGATGTTTTATTTATTTTTATGTTATGTTTTATGTTGTTTTATGTTATGTTTGATGTTTTATATTGTTTTATGTTATGTTTTATGTTTTATGTTGTTTTATGTTTTATGTTGTTTTACGTTGTTTGATGTTTTATTTATTTTTATGTTATTTTATATGTTGTTCTATGTTATGTTTGATGTTTTATGTTTAATTATTTTATGTATTATGTTGTTCTATGTTATGTTTTATGTTGTTTTATGATATGTTTGATTTTGTTTTTAATGTTTGTTTTATTTTGTTTCATGTTATGTTTTATGTTGTTATATGTTGTTTTTTATTAATGTTATGTTTTATGTTGTTTTATGTTTTATGTTGTTTTACGTTGTTTGATGTTTTATTTATTTTTATGTTATGTTTTATGTTGTTTTATGTTATGTTTGATGTTTTATGTTGTATTATTTTATGTTTTATGTTGTTCTATGTTATGTTTTATGTTGTTTTATGTTGTTTTATGTTGTTGTTTTTTAATGTTATGGTTTATGTTGTTTTATGTCTTATGTTGTTTTACGTTGTTTGATGTTTTATTTATTTTTATGTTATGTTTTATGTTGTTTTATGTTATGTTTGATGTTTTATGTTGTATGATTTTATGTTTTATATTGTTCTGTTATGTTTCATGTTGTTTTATGTTGTTTTATGTTGTTGTTTTTCTTATGTTATGTGTTATGTTTTATGTTGTTTTATGATATGTTTGATGTTGTTTGATGTTTTATGTTATGTTTTATGTTGTTTTATGTTGTTATACATTGTTTGATAATTTTTTTATTTTTATGTTGTTTTGTTATGTTTGATGTTGTTTTATGTTGTTTTGTGTTGTTATATGCTATGTTTGATGTTTTATGTTGTTTTATGTTATGTTTTATGTTGTTTTATGTTATTTTATGTTGTTTAATGTTGTTTTATGTTATGTTATTATGTTGTTTGATGTTTTGTTTTATGTTGTTTGGTGTTTTTATTGTTTTATGTTATGTTTTAAGTTGTTTTATGTTGTTTGATGTTTTATTTTGTTTTATGTTATCTTTTATGTTGTTTTACGTTGTTTGATGTTTTATTTATTTTTAAGTTATGTTTTATGTTGTTTCATGTTATGTTTTATGTTGTTTCATGTTATGTTTTATGTTGTTTTATGATATGTTTGATGTTGTTTTATGTTGTTTGATGTTATCTTTTATGTTGTTTGATGTTTTATTTTGGTTTATGTTGTTTTATGTTATGTTTTATGTTGTTTTATGTTGTTTTTTTGTTATGTTTTATGTTGTTTTATGTTTTATGTTTTACGTTGTTTGATGTTTTATTTATTTTTATGTTATGTTTTATGTTGTTCTGTTATATTTTATGTTGTTTTATGATATGTTTGATGTTTTATGTTTGTTTTTTTTTCTTTTATGTTATGTTTTATGTTGTTTTATGATATGTTTGATGTTGTTTTATGTTGTTTGATGTTATCTTTTATGTTGTTTGATGTTTTATTTTGGTTTATGTTGTTTTATGTTATGTTTTATGTTGTTTTATGTTGTTTTTTTGTTGTTTTATGTTGTTTTATGTTTTATGTTTTACATTGTTTGATGTTTTATTTATTTTTATGTTATGTTTTATGTTGTTCTATGGTATATTTTATGTTGTTTTATGATATGTTTGATGTTTTATGTTTGTTTTATTTTCTTTTATGTTATGTTTTATGTTGTTTTATGTTATGTTTGATGTTTTATGTTGTATAATTTTATGTTTTATGTTGTTCTGTTATGTTTTATGTTGTTTATGTTTTATGTTTTATGTTGTTTTACGTTGTTTGATGTTTTATTTATTTTTATGTTATCTTTTATGTTGTTTATTTAATGTTTGATGTTTTATGTTGTATTATTTTATGTTTTATGTTGTTCTATGTTATGTTTTATGTTGTTTTATGTTGTTTTATGTTGTTTTACGTTGTTTGATGTTTTACTTATTTTTATGTTATGTTATATGTTGTTTTATGTTATGTTTGATGTTTTATGCTGTTTTATGTTATGTTTTATGTTGTTTGATGTTTTGTTTTATGTTGTTTTATGTTGTTTTATGTTGTTTTTTATTGTTTTATGTTTTATTTATTTTTATGTTATGTTATATGTTGTTTTATGTTATGTTTGATGTTTTATGTTGTATTATGTTATGTTTTATGTTGTTTTATGTTATGTTTGATGTTTTATGTTGTTCTATGTTATGTTTTATGTTGTTTATGTTTTATGTTGTTTTACGTTGTTTGATGTTTTATTTATGTTTATGTTATGTTTTATGTTGTTTTATGTTATGTTTGATGTTTTATGTTGTATTATTTTATGTTTTATGTTGTTCTATGTTATGTTTTATGTTGTTTTATGATATGTTTAATGTTTTATGTTTGTTTTTTTTTCTTTTATGTTATGTTTAATGTTGTTTTATGTTATGTTTGATGTTTTATGTTGTATTATTTTATGTTTTATGTTGTTCTATGTTATGTTTTATGTTGTTTTATGTAATGTTTGATGTTTTATGTTGTATTATTTTATGTTTTATGTTGTTCTATGTTATGTTTTATGTTGTTTTATGTTGTTTTATGTTGTTTTATGTTGTTTTATGTTGTTTTACGTTGTTTGATGTTTTATTTATTTTTATGTTATGTTATATGTTGTTTTATGTTATGTTTGATGTTTTATGTTGTATTATTTTATGTTTTATGTTGTTCTATGTTATGTTTTATGTTGTTTTATGTTGTTTTACGTTGTTTGCTGTTTTATTTATTTTTAAGTTATGTTTTATGTTGTTTCATGTTATGTTTTATGTTATGTGTTGATGTTGTTTTATGTTGTTTTACATTGATGTTTTATTTATTTTTAAGTTATGTTTTATGTTGTTTCATGTTATGTTTTATGTTGTTTTATGTTGTTTTATGATTTATGTTGTTTTACGTTGTTTGATGTTTTATTTATTTTTATGTTATGTTATATGTTGTTTTATGTTATGTTTGATGTTTTATGTTGTATTATTTTATGTTTTATGTTGTTCTATGTTATGTTTTATGTTATGTTTTATGATATGTTTGATGTTGTTTTATGTTTGTTTTATTTTGTTTCATGTTAAGTTTTATGTTGTTTTATGTTGTTGTTTTTTTATGTTGTTTTATGTTTTATATTGTTTTATTTTATGTTTTATGTTTTATGTTATGTTTTATGTTTTATGTTGTTTTACGTTGTTTGATGTTTTATTTATTTTTATGTTATGTTTTATGTTGTTTTATGTTATGTTTGATGTTTTATGTTGTATTATTTTATGTTTTATGTTGTTCTATGTTATGTTTTATGTTGTTTTATGTTGTTTTATGTTGTTTGATGTTTTATTTATTTTTATGTTATGTTTTATGTTGTTTTATGTTATGTTTGATGTTTTATATTGTTTTATGTTATGTTTTATTATGTTTTATGTTGTTCTATGTTATGTTTTATGTTGTTTTATGTTATGTTTGATGTTTTATATTGTTTTATGTTGTTTTATGTTGTTTTATGTTGTTTTACGTTGTTTGATGTTTTATTTATTTTTATGTTATGTTATATGTTGTTTTATGTTATGTTTTATGTTGTTTTATGTTATGTTTGATGTTTTATGTTGTATTATTTTATGTTTTATGCTGTTCTATGTTGTTTTATGTTGTTTTATGATATGTTTGATTTTGTTTTATGTTTGTTTTATTTTGTTTCATGTTATGTTTTATGTTGTTTTATGTTTTTTTTTTTAATGTTATGTTTTATGTTGTTTTATGTTTTATGTTGTTTTACGTTGTTTGATGTTTTATTTATTTTTATGTTATGTTATATGTTGTTTTATGTTATGTTTGATGTTTTATGTTGTATTATTTTAAGTTTTATGTTGTTCTATGTTATGTTTTATAATATGTTTGATGTTTTATGTTTGTTTTATTTTGTTTCATGTTATGTTTTATGTTGTTTTACGTTGTTTGATGTTTTATGTTGTTTTATGTTTTACATTGTTTTATTTTATGTTTTATATTTTATGTTATGTTTTATGTTGTTTTACATTGTTTGATGTTTTATTTATTTTTATGTTATGTTTTATGTTGTTTTATGTTATGTTTGATGTTTTATATTGTTTTATGTTGTTTTATTATGTTTATGTTGTTCTATGTTATGTTTTATGTTGTTTTATGTTGTTTTATGTTATGTTTGATGTTTTATATTGTTTTATGTTATGATTTATGTTGTTTTATGTTTTATGTTGTTTTATGTTTTATGTTGTTTTACGTTGTTTGATGTTTTATTTATTTTTATGTTATGTTATATGTTGTTCTATGTTATGTTTGATGTTTTATGTTTAATTATTTTATGTATTATGTTGTTCTATGTTATGTTTTATGTTGTTTTATGATATGTTTGATTTTGTTTTTAATGTTTGTTTTATTTTGTTTCATGTTATGTTGTATGTTGTTTTATGTTATGTTTTATGTTGTTTTATGTTGTTTTATGTTGTTGTTTTTTTTATGTTATGGTTTATGTTGTTTTATGTCTTATGTTGTTTTACGTTGTTTGATGTTTTATTTATTTTTATGTTATGTTATATGTTGTTTTATGTTATGTTTGATGTTTTATGTTGTATTATTTTAAGTTTTATGTTGTTCTATGTTATGTTTTATGATGTTTTATGATATGTTTGATGTTTTATGTTTGTTTTATTTTGTTTCATGTTATGTTTTATGTTGTTTTACGTTGTTTGATGTTTTATGTTGTTTTATGTTTTACATTGTTTTATTTTATGTTTTATGTTTTATGTTATGTTTTATGTTTTATGTTGTTTTACGTTGTTTGATGTTTTATTTATTTTTATGTTATGTTTTATGTTGTTTTATGTTATGTTTGATGTTTTATATTGTTTTATGTTATGTTTTATGTTTTATGTTGTTTTATGTTTTATGTTGTTTTACGTTTTTTGATGTTTTATTTATTTTTATGTTATTTTATATGTTGTTCTATGTTATGTTTGATGTTTTATGTTTAATTATTTTATGTATTATGTTGTTCTATGTTATGTTTTATGTTGTTTTATGATATGTTTGATTTTGTTTTTAATGTTTGTTTTATTTTGTTTCATGTTATGTTTTATGTTGTTATATGTTTTTTTTTTTAATGTTATGTTTTATGTTGTTTTATGTTTTATGTTGTTTTACGTTGTTTGATGTTTTATTTATTTTTATGTTATGTTTTATGTTGTTTTATGTTATGTTTGATGTTTTATATTGTTTTATGTTGTTTTATTATGTTTATGTTGTTCTATGTTATGTTTTATGTTGTTTTATGTTGTTTTATGTTATGTTTGATGTTTTATATTGTTTTATGTTATGATTTATGTTGTTTTATGTTTTATGTTGTTTTATGTTTTATGTTGTTTTACGTTGTTTGATGTTTTATTTATTTTTATGTTATGTTATATGTTGTTCTATGTTATGTTTGATGTTTTATGTTTAATTATTTTATGTATTATGTTGTTCTATGTTATGTTTTATGTTGTTTTATGATATGTTTGATTTTGTTTTTAATGTTTGTTTTATTTTGTTTCATGTTATGTTGTATGTTGTTTTATGTTATGTTTTATGTTGTTTTATGTTGTTTTATGTTGTTGTTTTTTTTATGTTATGGTTTATGTTGTTTTATGTCTTATGTTGTTTTACGTTGTTTGATGTTTTATTTATTTTTATGTTATGTTATATGTTGTTTTATGTTATGTTTGATGTTTTATGTTGTATTATTTTAAGTTTTATGTTGTTCTATGTTATGTTTTATGATGTTTTATGATATGTTTGATGTTTTATGTTTGTTTTATTTTGTTTCATGTTATGTTTTATGTTGTTTTACGTTGTTTGATGTTTTATGTTGTTTTATGTTTTACATTGTTTTATTTTATGTTTTATGTTTTATGTTATGTTTTATGTTTTATGTTGTTTTACGTTGTTTGATGTTTTATTTATTTTTATGTTATGTTTTATGTTGTTTTATGTTATGTTTGATGTTTTATATTGTTTTATGTTATGTTTTATGTTTTATGTTGTTTTATGTTTTATGTTGTTTTACGTTTTTTGATGTTTTATTTATTTTTATGTTATTTTATATGTTGTTCTATGTTATGTTTGATGTTTTATGTTTAATTATTTTATGTATTATGTTGTTCTATGTTATGTTTTATGTTGTTTTATGATATGTTTGATTTTGTTTTTAATGTTTGTTTTATTTTGTTTCATGTTATGTTTTATGTTGTTATATGTTTTTTTTTTTAATGTTATGTTTTATGTTGTTTTATGTTTTATGTTGTTTTACGTTGTTTGATGTTTTATTTATTTTTATGTTATGTTTTATGTTGTTTTATGTTATGTTTGATGTTTTATGTTGTATTATTTTATGTTTTATGTTGTTCTATGTTATGTTTTATGTTGTTTTATGTTGTTTTATGTTGTTGTTTTTTTTAATGTTATGGTTTATGTTGTTTTATGTCTTATGTTGTTTTACGTTGTTTGATGTTTTATTTATTTTTATGTTATGTTTTATGTTGTTTTATGTTATGTTTGATGTTTTATGTTGTATGATTTTATGTTTTATATTGTTCTGTTATGTTTCATGTTGTTTTATGTTGTTTTATGTTGTTGTTTTTTTATGTTATGTGTTATGTTTTATGTTGTTTTATGATATGTTTGATGTTGTTTGATGTTTTATGTTATGTTTTATGTTGTTTTATGTTGTTATACATTGTTTGATAATTTTTTTATTTTTATGTTGTTTTGTTATGTTTGATGTTGTTTTATGTTGTTTTGTGTTGTTATATGCTATGTTTGATGTTTTATGTTGTTTTATGTTATGTTTTATGTTGTTTTATGTTATTTTATGTTGTTTAATGTTATTTTATGTTATGTTATTATGTTGTTTGATGTTTTGTTTTATGTTGTTTGGTGTTTTTATTGTTTTATGTTATGTTTTAAGTTGTTTTATGTTGTTTGATGTTTTATTTTGTTTTATGTTATCTTTTATGTTGTTTTACGTTGTTTGATGTTTTATTTATTTTTAAGTTATGTTTTATGTTGTTTCATGTTATGTTTTATGTTGTTTTATGTTGTTTTATGTTGTTTTACATTGATGTTTTATTTATTTTTAAGTTATGTTTTATGTTGTTTCATGTTATGTTTTATGTTGTTTCATGTTATGTTTTATGTTGTTTTATGATATGTTTGATGTTGTTTTATGTTGTTTGATGTTATCTTTTATGTTGTTTGATGTTTTATTATGGTTTATGTTGTTTTATGTTATGTTTTATGTTGTTTTATGTTGTTTTTTTGTTATGTTTTATGTTGTTTTATGTTTTATGTTTTACGTTGTTTGATGTTTTATTTATTTTTATGTTATGTTTTATGTTGTTCTATGTTATATTTTATGTTGTTTTATGATATGTTTGATGTTTTATGTTTGTTTTTTTTTCTTTTATGTTATGTTTTATGTTGTTTTATGATATGTTTGATGTTGTTTTATGTTGTTTGATGTTATCTTTTATGTTGTTTGATGTTTTATTTTGGTTTATGTTGTTTTATGTTATGTTTTATGTTGTTTTATGTTGTTTTTTTGTTGTTTTATGTTTTATGTTTTACATTGTTTGATGTTTTATTTATTTTTATGTTATGTTTTATGTTGTTCTATGGTATATTTTATGTTATTTTATGATATGTTTGATGTTTTATGTTTGTTTTATTTTCTTTTATGTTATGTTTTATGTTGTTTTATGTTATGTTTGATGTTTTATGTTGTATAATTTTATGTTTTATGTTGTTCTGTTATGTTTAATGTTGTTTATGTTTTATGTTTTTCTAAGTTATGTTTTATGTTGTTTTACGTTGTTTGATGTTTTATTTATTTTTATGTTATGTTTTATGTTGTATTATTTTATGTTTTATGTTTTTCTAAGTTATGTTTTATGTTATGTTTTACGTTGTTTGATGTTTTATTTATTTTTATGTTATGTTATATGTTGTTTTATGTTATGTTTGATGTTTTATGTTGTATTATTTTATGTTTTATGTTGTTCTATGTTATGTTTTATGTTGTTTTATGTTGTTTTATGTTGTTTGATGTTTTATTTATTTCTATGTTATGTTTTATGTTGTTTTATGTTATGTTTGATGTTTTATGTTTGTTTTTTTTTCTTTTATGTTATGTTTTATGTTGTTTTATGATATGTTTGATGTTGTTTGATGTTTTATTTATTTTTATGTTATGTTTTATGTTGTTGTTTGTTTATGTTGTTTTATGTTTTATATTGTTTTATTTTGTTTTATGTTTTATGTTATGTTTTATGTTTTATGTTGTTTTACGTTGTTTGATATTTTATTTATTTTTATGTTATGTTTTATGTTGTTTTATGTTATGTTTGATGTTTTATGTTGTATTATTTTATGTTTTATGTTGTTCTATGTTATGTTTTATGTTGTTTTATGTTGTTTTATGTTGTTTTATGTTGTTTGATGTTTTATTTATTTTTATGTTATGTTTTATGTTGTTTTATGTTATGTTTGATGTTTTATGTTGTATTATTTTATGTTTTATGTTGTTCTATGTTATGTTTTATGTTGTTTTATGTTGTTTTATGTTGTTTGATGTTTTATTTATTTTTATGTTATGTTTTATGTTGTTTTATGTTATGTTTGATGTTTTATATTGTTTTATGTTATGTTTTATTATGTTTTATGTTGTTCTATGTTATGTTTTATGTTGTTTTATGTTATGTTTGATGTTTTATATTGTTTTATGTTGTTTTATGTTGTTTTATGTTGTTTTATGTTGTTTGATGTTTTATTTATTTTTATGTTATGTTTTATGTTGTTTTATGTTATGTTTGATGTTTTATATTGTTTTATGTTATGTTTTATTATGTTTTATGTTGTTCTATGTTATGTTTTATGTTGTTTTATGTTATGTTTGATGTTTTATATTGTTTTATGTTGTTTTATGATATGTTTGATGTTGTTTTATGTTGTTTGATGTTATCTTTTATGTTGTTTGATGTTTTATTATGGTTTATGTTGTTTTATGTTATGTTTTATGTTGTTTTATGTTGTTTTTTTGTTATGTTTTATGTTGTTTTATGTTTTATGTTTTACGTTGTTTGATGTTTTATTTATTTTTATGTTATGTTTTATGTTGTTCTATGTTATATTTTATGTTGTTTTATGATATGTTTGATGTTTTATGTTTGTTTTTTTTTCTTTTATGTTATGTTTTATGTTGTTTTATGATATGTTTGATGTTGTTTTATGTTGTTTGATGTTATCTTTTATGTTGTTCTGTTATGTTTAATGTTGTTTATGTTTTATGTTTTTCTAAGTTATGTTTTATGTTGTTTTACGTTGTTTGATGTTTTATTTATTTTTATGTTATGTTTTATGTTGTATTATTTTATGTTTTATGTTTTTCTAAGTTATGTTTTATGTTATGTTTTACGTTGTTTGATGTTTTATTTATTTTTATGTTATGTTATATGTTGTTTTATGTTATGTTTGATGTTTTATGTTGTATTATTTTATGTTTTATGTTGTTCTATGTTATGTTTTATGTTGTTTTATGTTGTTTTATGTTGTTTGATGTTTTATTTATTTCTATGTTATGTTTTATGTTGTTTTATGTTATGTTTGATGTTTTATGTTTGTTTTTTTTTCTTTTATGTTATGTTTTATGTTGTTTTATGATATGTTTGATGTTGTTTGATGTTTTATTTATTTTTATGTTATGTTTTATGTTGTTGTTTGTTTATGTTGTTTTATGTTTTATATTGTTTTATTTTGTTTTATGTTTTATGTTATGTTTTATGTTTTATGTTGTTTTACGTTGTTTGATATTTTATTTATTTTTATGTTATGTTTTATGTTGTTTTATGTTATGTTTGATGTTTTATATTGTTTTATGTTATGTTTTATGTTTTATGTTGTTTTATGTTTTATGTTGTTTTACGTTTTTTGATGTTTTATTTATTTTTATGTTATTTTATATGTTGTTCTATGTTATGTTTGATGTTTTATGTTTAATTATTTTATGTATTATGTTGTTCTATGTTATGTTTTATGTTGTTTTATGATATGTTTGATTTTGTTTTTAATGTTTGTTTTATTTTGTTTCATGTTATGTTTTATGTTGTTATATGTTGTTTTTTTTAATGTTATGTTTTATGTTGTTTTATGTTTTATGTTGTTTTACGTTGTTTGATGTTTTATTTATTTTTATGTTATGTTTTATGTTGTTTTATGTTATGTTTGATGTTTTATGTTGTATGATTTTATGTTTTATATTGTTCTGTTATGTTTCATGTTGTTTTATGTTGTTTTATGTTGTTGTTTTTTTATGTTATGTGTTATGTTTTATGTTGTTTTATGATATGTTTGATGTTGTTTGATGTTTTATGTTATGTTTTATGTTGTTTTATGTTGTTATACATTGTTTGATAATTTTTTTATTTTTATGTTGTTTTGTTATGTTTGATGTTGTTTTATGTTGTTTTGTGTTGTTATATGCTATGTTTGATGTTTTATGTTGTTTTATGTTATGTTTTATGTTGTTTTATGTTATTTTATGTTGTTTAATGTTATTTTATGTTATGTTATTATGTTGTTTGATGTTTTGTTTTATGTTGTTTGGTGTTTTTATTGTTTTATGTTATGTTTTAAGTTGTTTTATGTTGTTTGATGTTTTATTTTGTTTTATGTTATCTTTTATGTTGTTTTACGTTGTTTGATGTTTTATTTATTTTTAAGTTATGTTTTATGTTGTTTCATGTTATGTTTTATGTTGTTTCATGTTATGTTTTATGTTGTTTTATGATATGTTTGATGTTGTTTTATGTTGTTTGATGTTATCTTTTATGTTGTTTGATGTTTTATTATGGTTTATGTTGTTTTATGTTATGTTTTATGTTGTTTTATGTTGTTTTTTTGTTATGTTTTATGTTGTTTTATGTTTTATGTTTTACGTTGTTTGATGTTTTATTTATTTTTATATTATGTTTTATGTTGTTCTATGTTATATTTTATGTTGTTTTATGATATGTTTGATGTTTTATGTTTGTTTTTTTTTCTTTTATGTTATGTTTTATGTTGTTTTATGATATGTTTGATGTTGTTTTATGTTGTTTGATGTTATCTTTTATGTTGTTCTGTTATGTTTAATGTTGTTTATGTTTTATGTTTTTCTAAGTTAAGTTTTATGTTGTTTTACGTTGTTTGATGTTTTATTTATTTTTATGTTATGTTTTATGTTGTATTATTTTATGTTTTATGTTTTTCTAAGTTATGTTTTATGTTATGTTTTACGTTGTTTGATGTTTTATTTATTTTTATGTTATGTTATATGTTGTTTTATGTTATGTTTGATGTTTTATGTTGTATTATTTTATGTTTTATGTTGTTCTATGTTATGTTTTATGTTGTTTTATGTTGTTTTATGTTGTTTGATGTTTTATTTATTTCTATGTTATGTTTTATGTTGTTTTATGTTATGTTTGATGTTTTATGTTTGTTTTTTTTTCTTTTATGTTATGTTTTATGTTGTTTTATGATATGTTTGATGTTGTTTGATGTTTTATTTATTTTTATGTTATGTTTTATGTTGTTGTTTGTTTATGTTGTTTTATGTTTTATATTGTTTTATTTTGTTTTATGTTTTATGTTATGTTTTATGTTTTATGTTGTTTTACGTTGTTTGATATTTTATTTATTTTTATGTTATGTTTTATGTTGTTTTATGTTATGTTTGATGTTTTATGTTGTATTATTTTATGTTTTATGTTGTTCTATGTTATGTTTTATGTTGTTTTATGTTGTTTTATGTTGTTTTATGTTGTTTGATGTTTTATTTATTTTTATGTTATGTTTTATGTTGTTTTATGTTATGTTTGATGTTTTATGTTGTATTATTTTATGTTTTATGTTGTTCTATGTTATGTTTTATGTTGTTTTATGTTGTTTTATGTTGTTTGATGTTTTATTTATTTTTATGTTATGTTTTATGTTGTTTTATGTTATGTTTGATGTTTTATATTGTTTTATGTTATGTTTTATTATGTTTTATGTTGTTCTATGTTATGTTTTATGTTGTTTTATGTTATGTTTGATGTTTTATATTGTTTTATGTTGTTTTATGTTGTTTTATGTTGTTTTATGTTGTTTGATGTTTTATTTATTTTTATGTTATGTTTTATGTTGTTTTATGTTATGTTTGATGTTTTATATTGTTTTATGTTATGTTTTATTATGTTTTATGTTGTTCTATGTTATGTTTTATGTTGTTTCATGTTATGTTTTATGTTGTTTCATGTTATGTTTTATGTTGTTTTATGTTGTTTTATGTTGTTTTATGTTGTTTGATGTTTTATATATTTTTATGTTATGTTTTATGTTGTTTTATGTTATGTTTGATGTTTTATGTTGTATTATTTTTTGTTTTATGTTTTTCTAAGTTATGTTTTATGTTGTTTTACGTTGTTTGATGTTTTATTTATTTTTATGTTATGTTTTATGTTGTATTATTTTATGTTTTATGTTTTTCTAAGTTATGTTTTATGTTGTTTTACGTTGTTTGATGTTTTATTTATTTCTATGTTATGTTTTATGTTGTTTTATGTTTTATATTGTTTTATTTTATGTTTTATGTTTTATGTTATGTTTTATGTTTTATGTTGTTTTACGTTGTTTGATATTTTATTTATTTTTATGTTATGTTTTATGTTGTTTTATGTTATGTTTGATGTTTTATGTTGTATTATTTTATGTTTTATGTTGTTCTATGTTATGTTTTATGTTGTTTTATGTTGTTTTATGTTGTTTTATGTTGTTTGATGTTTTATTTATTTTTATGTTATGTTTTATGTTGTTTTATGTTATGTTTGATGTTTTATGTTGTATTATTTTATGTTTTATGTTGTTTTATGTTATGTTTGATGTTTTATATTGTTTTATGTTATGTTTTATTATGTTTTATGTTGTTCTATGTTATGTTTTATGTTGTTTTATGTTATGTTTGATGTTTTATATTGTTTTATGTTGTTTTATGTTGTTTTATGTTGTTTTACGTTGTTTGATGTTTTATATATTTTTATGTTATGTTTTATGTTGTTTTATGTTATGTTTGATGTTTTATATTGTTTTATGTTATGTTTTATTATGTTTTATGTTGTTCTATGTTATGTTTTATGTTGTTTTATGTTATGTTTGATGTTTTATATTGTTTTATGTTGTTTTATGTTGTTTTATGTTGTTTTACGTTGTTTGATGTTTTATATATTTTTATGTTATGTTTTATGTTGTTTTATGTTATGTTTGATGTTTTATATTGTTTTATGTTATGTTTTATTATGTTTTATGTTGTTCTATGTTATGTTTTATGTTGTTTTATGTTATGTTTGATGTTTTATGTTGTATTATTTTATGTTTTATGTTGTTTTATGTTGTTTTACGTTGTTTGATGTTTTATTTATTTTTATGTTATGTTTTATGTTGTTTTATGTTATGTTTGATGTTTTATGTTGTTCTATGTTATGTTTTATGTTGTTTTATGTTATGTTTGATGTTTTATATTGTTTTATGTTGTTTTATGTTGTTTTATGTTGTTTTACGTTGTTTGATGTTTTATATATTTTTATGTTATGTTTTATGTTGTTTTATGTTATGTTTGATGTTTTATATTGTTTTATGTTATGTTTTATTATGTTTTATGTTGTTCTATGTTATGTTTTATGTTGTTTTATGTTATGTTTGATGTTTTATATTGTTTTATGTTGTTTTATGTTGTTTTATGTTGTTTTACGTTGTTTGATGTTTTATATATTTTTATGTTATGTTTTATGTTGTTTTATGTTATGTTTGATGTTTTATATTGTTTTATGTTATGTTTTATTATGTTTTATGTTGTTCTATGTTATGTTTTATGTTGTTTTATGTTATGTTTGATGTTTTATGTTGTATTATTTTATGTTTTATGTTGTTTTATGTTGTTTTACGTTGTTTGATGTTTTATTTATTTTTATGTTATGTTTTATGTTGTTTTATGTTATGTTTGATGTTTTATGTTGTATTATTTTATGTTTTATGTTGTTTTATGTTATGTTTGATGTTTTATGTTTGTTTTTTTTTCTTTTATGTTATGTTTTATGTTGTTTTATGATATGTTTGATGTTGTTTGATGTTTTATTTATTTTTATGTTATGTTTTATGTTGTTGTTTGTTTATGTTGTTTTATGTTTTATATTGTTTTATTTTGTTTTATGTTTTATGTTATGTTTTATGTTTTATGTTGTTTTACGTTGTTTGATATTTTATTTATTTTTATGTTATGTTTTATGTTGTTTTATGTTATGTTTGATGTTTTATGTTGTATTATTTTATGTTTTATGTTGTTCTATGTTATGTTTTATGTTGTTTTATGTTGTTTTATGTTGTTTTATGTTGTTTGATGTTTTATTTATTTTTATGTTATGTTTTATGTTGTTTTATGTTATGTTTGATGTTTTATGTTGTATTATTTTATGTTTTATGTTGTTCTATGTTATGTTTTATGTTGTTTTATGTTGTTTTATGTTGTTTGATGTTTTATTTATTTTTATGTTATGTTTTATGTTGTTTTATGTTATGTTTGATGTTTTATATTGTTTTATGTTATGTTTTATTATGTTTTATGTTGTTCTATGTTATGTTTTATGTTGTTTTATGTTATGTTTGATGTTTTATATTGTTTTATGTTGTTTTATGTTGTTTTATGTTGTTTTATGTTGTTTGATGTTTTATTTATTTTTATGTTATGTTTTATGTTGTTTTATGTTATGTTTGATGTTTTATATTGTTTTATGTTATGTTTTATTATGTTTTATGTTGTTCTATGTTATGTTTTATGTTGTTTTATGTTATGTTTGATGTTTTATATTGTTTTATGTTGTTTTATGTTGTTTTATGTTGTTTTATGTTGTTTGATGTTTTATATATTTTTATGTTATGTTTTATGTTGTTTTATGTTATGTTTGATGTTTTATGTTGTATTATTTTTTGTTTTATGTTTTTCTAAGTTATGTTTTATGTTGTTTTACGTTGTTTGATGTTTTATTTATTTTTATGTTATGTTTTATGTTGTATTATTTTATGTTTTATGTTTTTCTAAGTTATGTTTTATGTTGTTTTACGTTGTTTGATGTTTTATTTATTTCTATGTTATGTTTTATGTTGTTTTATGTTTTATATTGTTTTATTTTATGTTTTATGTTTTATGTTATGTTTTATGTTTTATGTTGTTTTACGTTGTTTGATATTTTATTTATTTTTATGTTATGTTTTATGTTGTTTTATGTTATGTTTGATGTTTTATGTTGTATTATTTTATGTTTTATGTTGTTCTATGTTATGTTTTATGTTGTTTTATGTTGTTTTATGTTGTTTTATGTTGTTTGATGTTTTATTTATTTTTATGTTATGTTTTATGTTGTTTTATGTTATGTTTGATGTTTTATGTTGTATTATTTTATGTTTTATGTTGTTTTATGTTATGTTTGATGTTTTATATTGTTTTATGTTATGTTTTATTATGTTTTATGTTGTTCTATGTTATGTTTTATGTTGTTTTATGTTATGTTTGATGTTTTATATTGTTTTATGTTGTTTTATGTTGTTTTATGTTGTTTTACGTTGTTTGATGTTTTATATATTTTTATGTTATGTTTTATGTTGTTTTATGTTATGTTTGATGTTCTATATTGTTTTATGTTATGTTTTATTATGTTTTATGTTGTTCTATGTTATGTTTTATGTTGTTTTATGTTATGTTTGATGTTTTATGTTGTATTATTTTATGTTTTATGTTGTTTTATGTTGTTTTACGTTGTTTGATGTTTTATATATTTTTATGTTATGTTTTATGTTGTTTTATGTTATGTTTGATGTTTTATGTTGTATTATTTTATGTTTTATGTTGTTTTATGTTATGTTTGATGTTTTATATTGTTTTATGTTATGTTTTATTATGTTTTATGTTGTTTTATGTTGTTTTATGTTGTTTGATGTTTTATGTTGTTCTATGTTATGTTTTATGTTGTTTTATGTTATGTTTGATGTTTTATATTGTTTTATGTTGTTTTATGTTGTTTTATGTTGTTTTACGTTGTTTGATGTTTTATATATTTTTATGTTATGTTTTATGTTGTTTTATGTTATGTTTGATGTTTTATATTGTTTTATGTTATGTTTTATTATGTTTTATGTTGTTCTATGTTATGTTTTATGTTGTTTTATGTTATGTTTGATGTTTTATGTTGTATTATTTTATGTTTTATGTTGTTTTATGTTGTTTTACGTTGTTTGATGTTTTATATATTTTTATGTTATGTTTTATGTTGTTTTATGTTATGTTTGATGTTTTATGTTGTATTATTTTATGTTTTATGTTGTTTTATGTTATGTTTGATGTTTTATATTGTTTTATGTTATGTTTTATTATGTTTTATGTTGTTTTATGTTGTTTTATGTTGTTTTACGTTGTTTGATGTTTTATATATTTTTATGTTATGTTTTATGTTGTTTTATGTTGTTTGATGTTTTATATATTTTTATGTTATGTTTTATGTTGTTTTATGTTGTTTGATGTTTTATGTTGTATTATTTTATGTTTTATGTTGTTTTATGTTATGTTTTATTTTGTTTTATGTTGTTTTATGTTGTTTGATGTTTTATTTATTTTTATGTTATGTTTTATGTTGTTTTATGTTATGTTTGATGTTTTATATTGTTTTATGTTATGTTTTATTATGTTTTATGTTGTTCTATGTTATGTTTTATGTTGTTTTATGTTATGTTTGATGTTTTATATTGTTTTATGTTGTTTTATGTTGTTTTATGTTGTTTTACGTTGTTTGATGTTTTATATATTTTTATGTTATGTTTTATGTTGTTTTATGTTATGTTTGATGTTTTATGTTGTATTATTTTATGTTTTATGTTGTTCTATGTTATGTTTTATGTTGTTTTATGTTATGTTTGATGTTTTATATTGTTTTATGTTGTTTTACGTTGTTTGATGTTTTATATATTTTTATGTTATGTTTTATGTTGTTTTATGTTATGTTTGATGTTTTATATTGTTTTATGTTATGTTTTATTATGTTTTATGTTGTTTTATGTTATGTTTGATGTTTTATATTGTTTTATGTTGTTTTATGTTGTTTTATGTTGTTTTACGTTGTTTGATGTTTTATATATTTTTATGTTATGTTTTATGTTGTTTTATGTTATGTTTGATGTTTTATGTTGTATTATTTTATGTTTTATGTTGTTCTATGTTATGTTTTATGTTGTTTTATGATATGTTTGATGTTGTTTTATGTTTGTTTTATTTTGTTTCATTTTATGTTTTATGTTGTTTTATGTTTTGTTTTTTTTTGTTTCATGTTGTTTGTTTTATTTTGTTTCATGTTATGTTCTATGTTGTTTTATGTTGTTTTATGTTATGTTTTATGTTGTTTTATGTTGTTTGATGTTTTATATTGTTTTATGTTATGTTTGATGTTGTTCTATGTTATGTTTTATGTTGCTTTATGTTGTTTTATGTTGTTTTATGTTGTTTTATGTTGTTATACATTGTTTGATGTTTTATTTATTTTTATGTTATGTTTTATGTTGTTTTACGTTGTTTGATGTTTTATTTATTTTTATGTTATGTTATATGTTGTTTTATGTTATGTTTGATGTTTTATGTTGTATTATTTTATGTTTTATGTTGTTCTATGTTATGTTTTATGTTATGTTTTATGATATGTTTGATGTTGTTTTATGTTTGTTTTATTTTGTTTCATGTTAAGTTTTATGTTGTTTTATCTTGTTGTTTTTTTATGTTATGTTTAATGTTGTTTTATGTTTTATGTTGTTTTATGTTATGTTTGATGTTTTATATTGTTTTATGTTATGTTTTATTATGTTTTATGTTGTTCTATGTTATGTTTTATGTTGTTTTGTTATGTTTGATGTTTTATATTGTTTTATGTTATGATTTATGTTGTTTTATGTTTTATGTTGTTTTATGTTTTATGTTGTTTGATGTTTTATTTATTTTTATGTTATGTTATATGTTGTTTTATGTTATGTTTGATGTTTTATGTTGTATTATTTTATGTTTTATGTTGTTCTATGTTATGTTTTATGTTGTTTTATGATGTTTGATTTTGTTTTATGTTTGTTTTATTTTGTTTCATGTTGTTTTATGTTGTTTTATGTTGTTGTTTTTAATGTTATGTTTTATATTGTTTTATGTTTTATGTTGTTTTACGTTGTTTGATGTTTTATTTATTTTTATGTTATGTTATATGTTGTTTTATGTTATGTTTGATGTTTTATGTTGTATTATTTTAAGTTTTATGTTGTTCTATGTTATGTTTTATGATGTTTTATGATATGTTTGATTTTGTTTTATGTTTGTTTTATTTTGTTTCATGTTATGTTTTATGTTGTTTTATCTTGTTTGATGTTTTATGTTGTTTTATGTTTTATATTGTTTTACATTGTTTGATGTTTTATTTATTTTTATGTTATGTTTTATGTTGTTTTACGTTGTTTGATGTTTTATTTATTTTTATGTTATGTTTTATGTTGTTTTATGTTATGTTTGATGTTTTATGTTGTATGCTTTTATGTTTTATATTGTTCTGTTATGTTTCATGTTGTTTTATGTTGTTGTTTGATGTTGTTTTATGTTGTTTGATGTTTTATTTTGTTTTATGTTGTTTTATGTTGTTTGATGTTTTATGTTGGTTTATGTTATGTTTTATGTTGTTTTATGTTGTTTGTTTTATTTTGTTTCATGTTATGTTTTATGTTGTTTTATGTTGTTTTATGTTATGTTTTATGTTGTTTTATGTTATGTTTTATGTTATGTTTTATGTTGTTGTTGTTTTTTATGTTATGTTTTATGTTGTATTATTTTATGTTTTATGTTGTTCTATGTTATATTTTCTGTTGTTTTATGATATGTTTGATGTTGTTTTATGTTTGTTTTATTTTGTTTCATGTTATGTTTTATGTTGTTTTATCTTGTTTGATGTTTTATGTTGTTTTATGTTTTATATTGTTTTATGTTGTTTGATGTTTTATTTATTTTTATGTTATGTTTTATGTTGTTTTACGTTGTTTGATGTTTTATTTATTTTTATGTTATGTTATATGTTGTTTTATGTTATGTTTGATGTTTTATGTTGTATTATTTTATGTTTTATGTTGTTCTATGTTATGTTTTATGTTATGTTTTATGATATGTTTGATGTTGTTTTATGTTTGTTTTATTTTGTTTCATGTTAAGTTTTATGTTGTTTTATCTTGTTGTTTTTTTATGTTATGTTTAATGTTGTTTTATGTTTTATGTTGTTTTATGTTATGTTTGATGTTTTATATTGTTTTATGTTATGTTTTATTATGTTTTATGTTGTTCTATGTTATGTTTTATGTTGTTTTGTTATGTTTGATGTTTTATATTGTTTTATGTTATGATTTATGTTGTTTTATGTTTTATGTTGTTTTATGTTTTATGTTGTTTGATGTTTTATTTATTTTTATGTTATGTTATATGTTGTTTTATGTTATGTTTGATGTTTTATGTTGTATTATTTTATGTTTTATGTTGTTCTATGTTATGTTTTATGTTGTTTTATGATGTTTGATTTTGTTTTATGTTTGTTTTATTTTGTTTCATGTTGTTTTATGTTGTTTTATGTTGTTGTTTTTAATGTTATGTTTTATATTGTTTTATGTTTTATGTTGTTTTACGTTGTTTGATGTTTTATTTATTTTTATGTTATGTTATATGTTGTTTTATGTTATGTTTGATGTTTTATGTTGTATTATTTTAAGTTTTATGTTGTTCTATGTTATGTTTTATGATGTTTTATGATATGTTTGATTTTGTTTTATGTTTGTTTTATTTTGTTTCATGTTATGTTTTATGTTGTTTTATCTTGTTTGATGTTTTATGTTGTTTTATGTTTTATATTGTTTTACATTGTTTGATGTTTTATTTATTTTTATGTTATGTTTTATGTTGTTTTACGTTGTTTGATGTTTTATTTATTTTTATGTTATGTTTTATGTTGTTTTATGTTATGTTTGATGTTTTATGTTGTATGCTTTTATGTTTTATATTGTTCTGTTATGTTTCATGTTGTTTTATGTTGTTGTTTGATGTTGTTTTATGTTGTTTGATGTTTTATTTTGTTTTATGTTGTTTTATGTTGTTTGATGTTTTATGTTGGTTTATGTTATGTTTTATGTTGTTTTATGTTGTTTGTTTTATTTTGTTTCATGTTATGTTTTATGTTGTTTTATGTTGTTTTATGTTATGTTTTATGTTGTTTTATGTTATGTTTTATGTTATGTTTTATGTTGTTGTTGTTTTTTATGTTATGTTTTATGTTGTATTATTTTATGTTTTATGTTGTTCTATGTTATATTTTCTGTTGTTTTATGATATGTTTGATGTTGTTTTATGTTTGTTTTATTTTGTTTCATGTTATGTTTTATGTTGTTTTATCTTGTTTGATGTTTTATGTTGTTTTATGTTTTATATTGTTTTATGTTGTTTGATGTTTTATTTATTTTTATGTTATGTTTTATGTTGTTTTACGTTGTTTGATGTTTTATTTATTTTTATGTTATGTTATATGTTGTTTTATGTTATGTTTGATGTTTTATGTTGTATTATTTTATGTTTTATGTTGTTCTATGTTATGTTTTATGTTATGTTTTATGATATGTTTGATGTTGTTTTATGTTTGTTTTATTTTGTTTCATGTTAAGTTTTATGTTGTTTTATCTTGTTGTTTTTTTATGTTATGTTTAATGTTGTTTTATGTTTTATGTTGTTTTATGTTATGTTTGATGTTTTATATTGTTTTATGTTATGTTTTATTATGTTTTATGTTGTTCTATGTTATGTTTTATGTTGTTTTGTTATGTTTGATGTTTTATATTGTTTTATGTTATGATTTATGTTGTTTTATGTTTTATGTTGTTTTATGTTTTATGTTGTTTGATGTTTTATTTATTTTTATGTTATGTTATATGTTGTTTTATGTTATGTTTGATGTTTTATGTTGTATTATTTTATGTTTTATGTTGTTCTATGTTATGTTTTATGTTGTTTTATGATGTTTGATTTTGTTTTATGTTTGTTTTATTTTGTTTCATGTTGTTTTATGTTGTTTTATGTTGTTTTTTTTAATGTTATGTTTTATATTGTTTTATGTTTTATGTTGTTTTACGTTGTTTGATGTTTTATTTATTTTTATGTTATGTTATATGTTGTTTTATGTTATGTTTGATGTTTTATGTTGTATTATTTTAAGTTTTATGTTGTTCTATGTTATGTTTTATGATGTTTTATGATATGTTTGATTTTGTTTTATGTTTGTTTTATTTTGTTTCATGTTATGTTTTATGTTGTTTTATCTTGTTTGATGTTTTATGTTGTTTTATGTTTTATATTGTTTTACATTGTTTGATGTTTTATTTATTTTTATGTTATGTTTTATGTTGTTTTACGTTGTTTGATGTTTTATTTATTTTTATGTTATGTTTTATGTTGTTTTATGTTATGTTTGATGTTTTATGTTGTATGCTTTTATGTTTTATATTGTTCTGTTATGTTTCATGTTGTTTTATGTTGTTGTTTTTTTATGTTATGTGTTATGTTTTATGTTTTATGTTGTTTTACGTTGTTTGATGTTTTATTTATTTTTATGTTATGTTATATGTTGTTTTATATTATGTTTGATGTTTTATGTTGTATTATTTTATGTTTTATGTTGTTCTATGTTATGTTTTATGTTGTTTTATGTTGTTTTATGATATGTTTGATGTTGTTTGATGTTTTATGTTATGTTTTATGTTGTTTTACATTGTTTGATAATTTTTTTATTTTTATGTTGTTTTGTTATGTTTGATGTTGTTTTATGTTGTTTTGTGTTGTTATATGCTATGTTTGATGTTTTATGTTGTTTTATGTTATGTTTTATGTTGTTTTATGTTATTTTATGTTGTTTAATGTTGTTTTATGTTATGTTATTATGTTGTTTGATGTTTTGTTTTATGTTGTTTGGTGTTTTTATTGTTTTATGTTATGTTTTATGTTGTTTTATGTTGTTTTATGTTGTTTTACATTGATGTTTTATTTATTTCTCTGTTATGTTTTATGTTGTTTTATGTTATGTTTGATGTTTTATGTTGTTTCATGTTATGTTTTATGTTGTTTTATGTTGTTTTACATTGATGTTTTATTTATTTCTATGTTATGTTTTATGTTGTTTTATGTTATGTTTGATGTTTTATGTTGTATTATTTTATGTTTTATGTTTTTCTATGTTATGTTTTATGTTGTTTTATGTTGTTTTATGTTGTTTTACGTTGTTTGATGTTTTATTTATTTTTATGTTATGTTTTATTTTGTTTGATGTTTTATGTTGTTTTATGTAATGTTTTATGTTGTTTTATGTTGTTTGATGTTTTATGTTCTTTTATGTTCTTTTGTTATTTTTTATGTTCTTTTATGTTATGTTTTATGTTGTTTTATATTGGTTTTGTGTTTGATGTTTTATGTTGTTTTATGTTATGTTTTATGTTGTCTTATGTAATGTTTTATATTGTTTGATGTGTTATGTTGTTTTATGTTGTTTTTTATGTTTTATGTTTGTTGTTTTTTGTTTTGTTTTATGTTGTTTTGTGTTTGATGTTTTATGTAATGTTTTATGTTGTTTGATGTTTTATGCTGTGTTTTGTTTATGTTGTTTTATGTTATGTTTTATATTGTTTTATGTTTTATGTTGTTTTATGTTATGTTTGATGTTTTATGTTGTATGCTTTTATGTTTTATATTGTTCTGTTATGTTTCATGTTGTTTTATGTTGTTGTTTTTTTATGTTATGTGTTATGTTTTATGTTTTATGTTGTTTTACGTTGTTTGATGTTTTATTTATTTTTATGTTATGTTATATGTTGTTTTATATTATGTTTGATGTTTTATGTTGTATTATTTTATGTTTTATGTTGTTCTATGTTATGTTTAATGTTGTTTTATGTTGTTTTATGATATGTTTGATGTTGTTTGATGTTTTATGTTATGTTTTATGTTGTTTTATGTTGTTTTACATTGTTTGATAATTTTTTTATTTTTATGTTGTTTTGTTATGTTTGATGTTGTTTTATGTTGTTTTGTGTTGTTATATGCTATGTTTGATGTTTTATGTTGTTTTATGTTATGTTTTATGTTGTTTTATGTTATTTTATGTTGTTTAATGTTGTTTTATGTTATGTTATTATGTTGTTTGATGTTTTGTTTTATGTTGTTTGGTGTTTTTATTGTTTTATGTTATGTTTTATGTTGTTTTATGTTGTTTTATGTTGTTTTACATTGATGTTTTATTTATTTCTCTGTTATGTTTTATGTTGTTTTATGTTATGTTTGATGTTTTATGTTGTTTCATGTTATGTTTTATGTTGTTTTATGTTGTTTTACATTGATGTTTTATTTATTTCTATGTTATGTTTTATGTTGTTTTATGTTATGTTTGATGTTTTATGTTGTATTATTTTATGTTTTATGTTTTTCTATGTTATGTTTTATGTTGTTTTATGTTGTTTTATGTTGTTTTACGTTGTTTGATGTTTTATTTATTTTTATGTTATGTTTTATTTTGTTTGATGTTTTATGTTGTTTTATGTAATGTTTTATGTTGTTTTATGTTGTTTGATGTTTTATGTTCTTTTATGTTCTTTTGTTATTTTTTATGTTCTTTTATGTTATGTTTTATGTTGTTTTATATTGGTTTTGTGTTTGATGTTTTATGTTGTTTTATGTTATGTTTTATGTTGTCTTATGTAATGTTTTATGTTGTTTGATGTGTTATGTTGTTTTATGTTGTTTTTTATGTTTTATGTTTGTTGTTTTTTGTTTTGTTTTATGTTGTTTTGTGTTTGATGTTTTATGTAATGTTTTATGTTGTTTGATGTTTTATGCTGTGTTTTGTTTATGTTGTTTTATGTTATGTTTTATATTGTTTTATGTTTTATGTTGTTTTATGTTTTATGTTGTTTTTTATGTTTGATGTTGTTTTATGTTTGTTTTATTTTGTTTCATGTTAAGTTTTATGTTGTTTTATCTTGTTGTTTTTTTATGTTATGTTTAATGTTGTTTTATGTTTTATGTTGTTTTATGTTATGTTTGATGTTTTATATTGTTTTATGTTATGTTTTATTATGTTTTATGTTGTTCTATGTTATGTTTTATGTTGTTTTATGTTATGTTTGATGTTTTATATTGTTTTATGTTATGATTTATGTTGTTTTATGTTTTATGTTATTTTATGTTTTATGTTGTTTGATGTTTTATTTATTTTTATGTTATGTTAAATGTTGTTTTATGTTATGTTTGATGTTTTATGTTGTATTATTTTATGTTTTATGTTGTTCTATGTTATGTTTTATGTTGTTTTATGATGTTTGATTTTGTTTTATGTTTGTTTTATTTTGTTTCATGTTATGTTTTATGTTGTTTTATGTTGTTTTTTTTAATGTTATGTTTTATATTGTTTTATGTTTTATGTTGTTTTACGTTGTTTGATGTTTTATTTATTTTTATGTTATATGTTGTTTTATGTTATGTTTGATGTTTTATGTTGTATTATTTTAAGTTTTATGTTGTTCTATGTTATGTTTTATGATGTTTTATGATATGTTTGATTTTGTTTTATGTTTGTTTTATTTTGTTTCATGTTATGTTTTATGTTGTATTATGTTGTTTTTTTAATGTTATGTTTTATGTTGTTTTACATTGTTTGATGTTTTATTTATTTTAATGTTATGTTTTATGTTGTTTTATGTCATGTTTGATGTTTTATGTTGTTTTTTTATGTTATGTTTAATGTTGTTTTATGTTTTATGTTGTTTTACGTTGTTTGATTTTTTTTTTTTTTTTTATGTTATGTTTTATGTTGTTTTATGTTATGTTTGATGTTTTATATTGTTTTATGTTATGTTTTATGTTGTTTTATGTTGTTTTATGTTGTTTTACATTGATGTTTTATTTATTTCTCTGTTATGTTTTATGTTGTTTTATGTTATGTTTGATGTTTTATGTTGTTTCATGTTATGTTTTATGTTGTTTTATGTTGTTTTACATTGATGTTTTATTTATTTCTATGTTATGTTTTATGTTGTTTTATGTTATGTTTGATGTTTTATGTTGTATTATTTTATGTTTTATGTTTTTCTATGTTATATTTTATGTTGTTTTATGTTGTTTTATGTTGTTTTATTTTGATGTTTTATTTATTTTTATGTTATGTTTTATTTTGTTTGATGTTTTATGTTGTTTTATGTAATGTTTTATGTTGTTTTATGTTGTTTGATGTTTTATGTTCTTTTATGTTCTTTTGTTATTTTTTATGTTCTTTTATGTTATGTTTTATGTTGTTTTATATTGGTTTTGTGTTTGATGTTTTATGTTGTTTTATGTTATGTTTTATGTTGTCTTATGTAATGTTTTATGTTGTTTGATGTGTTATGTTGTTTTATGTTGTTTTTTATGTTTTATGTTTGTTGTTTTTTGTTTTGTTTTATGTTGTTTTGTGTTTGATGTTTTATGTAATGTTTTATGTTGTTTGATGTTTTATGCTGTGTTTTGTTTATGTTGTTTTATGTTATGTTTTATATTGTTTTATGTTTTATGTTGTTTTATGTTTTATGTTGTTTTTTATGTTTGATGTTGTTTTATGTTTGTTTTATTTTGTTTCATGTTAAGTTTTATGTTGTTTTATCTTGTTGTTTTTTTATGTTATGTTTAATGTTGTTTTATGTTTTATGTTGTTTTATGTTATGTTTGATGTTTTATATTGTTTTATGTTATGTTTTATTATGTTTTATGTTGTTCTATGTTATGTTTTATGTTGTTTTATGTTATGTTTGATGTTTTATATTGTTTTATGTTATGATTTATGTTGTTTTATGTTTTATGTTATTTTATGTTTTATGTTGTTTGATGTTTTATTTATTTTTATGTTATGTTATATGTTGTTTTATGTTATGTTTGATGTTTTATGTTGTATTATTTTATGTTTTATGTTGTTCTATGTTATGTTTTATGTTGTTTTATGATGTTTGATTTTGTTTTATGTTTGTTTTATTTCGTTTTATGTTATGTTTTATGTTGTTTTATGTTGTTTTTTTTAATGTTATGTTTTATATTGTTTTATGTTTTATGTTGTTTTACGTTGTTTGATGTTTTATTTATTTTTATGTTATATGTTGTTTTATGTTATGTTTGATGTTTTATGTTGTATTATTTTAAGTTTTATGTTGTTCTATGTTATGTTTTATGATGTTTTATGATATGTTTGATTTTGTTTTATGTTTGTTTTATTTTGTTTCATGTTATGTTTTATGTTGTATTATGTTGTTTTTTTAATGTTATGTTTTATGTTGTTTTACATTGTTTGATGTTTTATTTATTTTAATGTTATGTTTTATGTTGTTTTATGTCATGTTTGATGTTTTATGTTGTTTTTTTATGTTATGTTTAATGTTGTTTTATGTTTTATGTTGTTTTACGTTGTTTGATTTTTTTTTTTTTTTTTATGTTATGTTTTATGTTGTTTTATGTTATGTTTGATGTTTTATATTGTTTTATGTTATGTTTTATGTTGTTTTATGTTGTTTTATGTTGTTTTACATTGATGTTTTATTTATTTCTCTGTTATGTTTTATGTTGTTTTATGTTATGTTTGATGTTTTATGTTGTTTCATGTTATGTTTTATGTTGTTTTATGTTGTTTTACATTGATGTTTTATTTATTTCTATGTTATGTTTTATGTTGTTTT
The DNA here is from genome assembly GCA_031769625.1 of Taudactylus pleione. NCBI lineage: Eukaryota > Metazoa > Chordata > Amphibia > Anura > Myobatrachidae > Taudactylus > Taudactylus pleione. The sequence goes on along the minus strand of JAUIMM010000375.1, from coordinate 6,576,833 downwards.
ATGTTATGTTTGATGTTTTATGTTGTATTATTTTATGTTTTATATTGTTTTATGTTATGTTTTATGTTGTTTTATGTTATGTTTGATGTTTTATATTGTTTTATGTTATGTTTTATGTTGTTTTATGTTGTTTTATGTTGTTTTACATTGATGTTTTATTTATTTCTCTGTTATGTTTTATGTTGTTTTATGTTATGTTTGATGTTTTATGTTGTTTCATGTTATGTTTTATGTTGTTTTATGTTGTTTTACATTGATGTTTTATTTATTTCTATGTTATGTTTTATGTTGTTTTATGTTATGTTTGATGTTTTATGTTGTATTATTTTATGTTTTATGTTTTTCTATGTTATGTTTTATGTTGTTTTATGTTGTTTTATGTTGTTTTACGTTGTTTGATGTTTTATTTATTTTTATGTTATGTTTTATTTTGTTTGATGTTTTATGTTGTTTTATGTAATGTTTTATGTTGTTTTATGTTGTTTGATGTTTTATGTTCTTTTATGTTCTTTTGTTATTTTTTATGTTCTTTTATGTTATGTTTTATGTTGTTTTATATTGGTTTTGTGTTTGATGTTTTATGTTGTTTTATGTTATGTTTTATGTTGTCTTATGTAATGTTTTATGTTGTTTGATGTGTTATGTTGTTTTATGTTGTTTTTTATGTTTTATGTTTGTTGTTTTTTGTTTTGTTTTATGTTGTTTTGTGTTTGATGTTTTATGTAATGTTTTATGTAATGTTTTATGTTGTTTGATGTTTTATGCTGTGTTTTGTTTATGTTGTTTTATGTTATGTTTTATATTGTTTTATGTTTTATGTTGTTTTATGTTTTATGTTGTTTTTTATGTTTGATGTTGTTTTATGTTTGTTTTATTTTGTTTCATGTTAAGTTTTATGTTGTTTTATCTTGTTGTTTTTTTATGTTATGTTTAATGTTGTTTTATGTTTTATGTTGTTTTATGTTATGTTTGATGTTTTATATTGTTTTATGTTATGTTTTATTATGTTTTATGTTGTTCTATGTTATGTTTTATGTTGTTTTATGTTATGTTTGATGTTTTATATTGTTTTATGTTATGATTTATGTTGTTTTATGTTTTATGTTATTTTATGTTTTATGTTGTTTGATGTTTTATTTATTTTTATGTTATGTTATATGTTGTTTTATGTTATGTTTGATGTTTTATGTTGTATTATTTTATGTTTTATGTTGTTCTATGTTATGTTTTATGTTGTTTTATGATGTTTGATTTTGTTTTATGTTTGTTTTATTTTGTTTCATGTTATGTTTTATGTTGTTTTATGTTGTTTTTTTTAATGTTATGTTTTATATTGTTTTATGTTTTATGTTGTTTTACGTTGTTTGATGTTTTATTTATTTTTATGTTATATGTTGTTTTATGTTATGTTTGATGTTTTATGTTGTATTATTTTAAGTTTTATGTTGTTCTATGTTATGTTTTATGATGTTTTATGATATGTTTGATTTTGTTTTATGTTTGTTTTATGTTGTATTATGTTGTTTTTTTAATGTTATGTTTTATGTTGTTTTACATTGTTTGATGTTTTATTTATTTTAATGTTATGTTTTATGTTGTTTTATGTCATGTTTGATGTTTTATGTTGTTTTTTTATGTTATGTTTAATGTTGTTTTATGTTTTATGTTGTTTTACGTTGTTTGATGTTTTATTTATTTTTATGTTATGTTATATGTTGTTTTATGTTATGTTTGATGTTTTATGTTGTATTATTTTATGTTTTATGTTGTTTTATGTTTTATGTTGTTTTACGTTGTTTGATGTTTTATTTATTTTTATGTTATGTTATATGTTGTTTTATGTTATGTTTGATGTTTTATGTTGTATTATTTTATGTTTTATGTTGTTCTATGTTATGTTTTATTTTGTTTTATGATATGTTTGATGTTGAATTATTTTAAGTTTTATGTTGTTCTATGTTATGTTTTATGTTGTTTTATGTTTTTTTTTTGTTTGTTTCATGTTGTTTGTTTTATTTTGTTTCATGTTATGTTCTATGTTTTTTTATGTTGTTTGATGTTATGTTTTATGTTGTTTTATGTTGTTTGATGTTTTATGTTGTTTTATGTTATGTTTTATGTTGTTTTATGTTATGTTTGATGTTTTATGTTGTATTATTTTATGTTTTATGTTTTTCTATGTTATGTTTTATGTTGTTTTATGTTTTATTTATTTCTATGTTATGTTTTATGTTGTTTTATGTTATGTTTGATGTTTTATGTTGTATTATTTTATGTTTTATGTTTTTCTATGTTATGTTTTATGTTGTTTTATGTTGTTTTATGTTGTTTTATGTTGTTTTACGTTGTTTGATGTTTTATTTATTTTTATGTTATGTTTTATGTTGTTTTATGTTGTTTTACGTTGTTTGATGTTTTATTTATTTTTATGTTATGTCTTATGTTGTTTTATGTTATGTTTTATGTTGTTTAATGTTGTTTTATGTTTTTTTACGTTGTTTGATGTTGTTTTATGTTTGTTTTATGTTGTTTGATGTTTTATTTATTTTTATGTTATGTTATATGTTGTTTTATGTTATGTTTTATGTTGTTTTATGTTATGTTTGATGTTTTATGTTGTATTATTTTATGTTTTATGCTGTTCTATGTTGTTTTATGTTGTTTTATGATATGTTTGATTTTGTTTTATGTTTGTTTTATTTTGTTTCATGTTATGTTTTATGTTGTTTTATGTTTTTTTTTAATGTTATGTTTTATGTTGTTTTATGTTTTATGTTGTTTTACGTTGTTTGATGTTTTATTTATTTTTATGTTAAGTTATATGTTGTTTTATGTTATGTTTGATGTTTTATGTTGTATTATTTTAAGTTTTATGTTGTTCTATGTTATGTTTTATGATGTTTTATGATATGTTTGATGTTTTATGTTTGTTTTATTTTGTTTCATGTTATGTTTTATGTTGTTTTACGTTGTTTGATGTTTTATGTTGTTTTATGTTTTACATTGTTTTATTTTATGTTTTATGTTTTATGTTATGTTTTATGTTGTTTTACGTTGTTTGATGTTTTATTTATTTTTATGTTATGTTTTATGTTGTTTTATGTTATGTTTGATGTTTTATATTGTTTTATGTTATGTTTTATTATGTTTTATGTTGTTCTATGTTATGTTTTAGGTTGTTTTATGTTGTTTTATGTTATGTTTGATGTTTTATATTGTTTTATGTTATGATTTATGTTGTTTTATGTTTTATGTTGTTTTATGTTTTATGTTGTTTTACGTTGTTTGATGTTTTATTTATTTTTATGTTATGTTATATGTTCTTCTATGTTATGTTTGAAGTTTTATGTTTAATTATTTTATGTATTATGTTGTTCTATGTTATGTTTTATGTTGTTTTATGATATGTTTGATTTTGTTTTTAATGTTTGTTTTATTTTGTTTCATGTTATGTTTTATGTTGTTTTATGTTGTTTTTTTTAATGTTATGTTTTATGTTGTTTTATGTTTTATGTTGTTTTACGTTGTTTGATGTTTTATTTATTTTTATGTTATGTTTTATGTTGTTTTATGTTATGTTTGATGTTTTATGTTGTATGCTTTTATGTTTTATATTGTTCTGTTATGTTTCATGTTGTTTTATGTTGTTGTTTTTTTATGTTATGTGTTATGTTTTATGTTTTATGTTGTTTTACGTTGTTTGATGTTTTATTTATTTTTATGTTATGTTATATGTTGTTTTATATTATGTTTGATGTTTTATGTTGTATTATTTTATGTTTTATGTTGTTCTATGTTATGTTTTATGTTGTTTTATGTTGTTTTATGATATGTTTGATGTTGTTTGATGTTTTATGTTATGTTTTATGTTGTTTTATGTTGTTTTACATTGTTTGATAATTTTTTTATTTTTATGTTGTTTTGTTATGTTTGATGTTGTTTTATGTTGTTTTGTGTTGTTATATGCTATGTTTGATGTTTTATGTTGTTTTATGTTATGTTTTATGTTGTTTTATGTTATTTTATGTTGTTTAATGTTGTTTTATGTTATGTTATTATGTTGTTTGATGTTTTGTTTTATGTTGTTTGGTGTTTTTATTGTTTTATGTTATGTTTTATGTTGTTTTATGTTGTTTTATGTTGTTTTACATTGATGTTTTATTTATTTCTCTGTTATGTTTTATGTTGTTTTATGTTATGTTTGATGTTTTATGTTGTTTCATGTTATGTTTTATGTTGTTTTATGTTGTTTTACATTGATGTTTTATTTATTTCTATGTTATGTTTTATGTTGTTTTATGTTATGTTTGATGTTTTATGTTGTATTATTTTATGTTTTATGTTTTTCTATGTTATGTTTTATGTTGTTTTATGTTGTTTTATGTTGTTTTACGTTGTTTGATGTTTTATTTATTTTTATGTTATGTTTTATTTTGTTTGATGTTTTATGTTGTTTTATGTAATGTTTTGTTGTTTTATGTTGTTTGATGTTTTATGTTCTTTTATGTTCTTTTGTTATTTTTTATGTTCTTTTATGTTATGTTTTATGTTGTTTTATATTGGTTTTGTGTTTGATGTTTTATGTTGTTTTATGTTATGTTTTATGTTGTCTTATGTAATGTTTTATGTTGTTTGATGTGTTATGTTGTTTTATGTTGTTTTTTATGTTTTATGTTTGTTGTTTTTTGTTTTGTTTTATGTTGTTTTGTGTTTGATGTTTTATGTAATGTTTTATGTTGTTTGATGTTTTATGCTGTGTTTTGTTTATGTTGTTTTATGTTATGTTTTATATTGTTTTATGTTTTATGTTGTTTTATGTTTTATGTTGTTTTTTATGTTTTATGTTGTTTTATGTTTTGTTTTATGTTGTTTTCTGTTATGTTATGTTTTATGTTTGCTTTGCTGCCTATATAATTATAACAAAATACAGTGGCAAGCTTCCAAGGTAACATTAGTTCTGGCAGTGAGTTGGAACTGGGACCACCCATTACCAAATGTCTAGTTTTGCCTATGTACATACCCTGCTCACATCTGTATTCTGCTGGGGATAGCAGGAGCCAGATGCACTTAATGGACATTACTGTTAGCGGTTTATGCCAGGACCAGCAGCTTCCTGTGTCCCAATACTAATTACATTATCTAACAATGTATAAATTACATAAGTGATCATGATATTAATGTCCTTATCTTTTGGAATAATGTAAATAGTAGGTTACAAGGGATCTAATTAGAAGGAACCAGACATCAGACTGCTGTAAGGAGATTAGAGATCCATTTACCAGGAAACCCTACCAGAGAATACTGGATCCAGTGAGATAAATTCAGAGGTTACAGATGTCATTATATCACCCATCTCACACCGTCACTTACAGCCCAGTCATCACATGATGTCATAGTTTCCCACTTCCCATATTACATCCCCAGCACATTGTCATGGTGACAGATTATTTATGTCCCTATATTACATCACATGGTCTTGTTACTGCACAAATAGGCCAATAGCACAATAATAATCCAATACAGAGCTTCCCAAACTCCACCATTACAGGCCAGGGTTTAAGGTTATTCATGCTTGAGTCCAAATGGTTAAATCAAATTGACTGAGGTATTAATTAAGTGGCCTTTTGTTAAGCATGGATAGCCTTAATACCTGGCCTGTGATAGCAGAGTTTGGGAGCCTCTGATCTGATAGAATAAGGAAACTGAAAGCCATTACATGAGGAACCTGTTGGAGCCCTATGTTGGTGACATCTTTGTGGATATATAATAAAATGTAATATATTAGTATATAGGGGCGGATTCAGCAGAGGACACAATGATGATAGTTGTGCAGATAGAGCAAATGTTTGCCATCATGCCTGCGTATAAGTCACACTGCACATGTACAGCGATCACATTGTGATTACGGATGCACAGAGGAATACATCACATAGTGAGTTGCAGGGTGACAGCATTTGGGGGGAGGTAACAGGGGGTGGACAACTGCAGGCATGTCTGTCTGTGTGATCGCCATGCCATGGGCATGTATAAATTAGCCATAGCAATGGCAGCTGCAGCATGAGACCTCTCTGTGTCAGGAGAGCTGCAGTGTTTGTGGCTGGTCAGACCTGACGTAAATGCTGCGTGACAGCTTGATGTGCACCAATGGTACCGATGATTACACAGGAGTGCAACATTGGATTATAATGAATAGGCAGCAGTGGGCATGGTTATGGCAGCTGTGCCTCGGCATTAGCATATATTAGCAACTGCGATCTGTAAGAGACTGCAGCTACATTTGCTTCCGCTGCTGAATCAGGCCCATAGCATGATAATACAAATGTAATTTATCCTTCATCAAGCAGGGACAGTTATCTAAGCTAACATTGTATTTATGCTTGTTCTGAAAACTCTCAATGACATTACAGTACTGCAAATATCGCTGCAATTTATATATATTTTTAGACGCTCACACACAGTGTTTTTCTCCTGTTTGACATTTCTGATGACTAAAAAGTGTTTTTCTTTGTAAAAGATTTTCCACACTCAGAGCATGAAAATGGTTTCTCACCTGTGTGACTTCTCTGATGCTTAATAAGATGTGGTTTCACTGTAAAACATTTCCCACACTCAGAGCATGGAAATAGTTTCTCACCTGTATGACTTCTCTGATGTGTAATGAGATGATTTCTGTGTAAACCATTTCCCACACTCAGAGCATGGAAATGGTTTCTCACCAGTGTGACTTCTCTGATGTGTAACAAGAGCTGATTTCTCTATAAAACATTTCCCACACTCAGAACATGGAAATGGCCTCTCATCTGTGGGAATTCTCTGATGTGTAACAAGAGCTGATGTGTGTAAAACATTTCCCACACTCAGAACATGGAAATGGTTTTTCACCTGTGTGACTTCTCTGATGTACATCGTGTTCCCTGCTGTAGAAAACATTTCTCACATTCAGAACATGAATATGGTCTCTCGCCTGTGTGAATCTTTGTATGTATAGAAAGACCTATCTGCTTGGTAAAACATTTCCCACATTCAGAACATGAAAATGGGTTATCACCTGTGTGATCTGAGCTGTGTGTAACACTACTGGTAGTATCAGGGGAACATTCCTCATGGTTACAGGGATCAGCTGATATATCTGCACTGTGAGATGCTGGCTGTTTACTGGGGATAATGGGGTTTTCTCCTGGAGAGTCCTGTGAGAAGTTATTATCATCTAGGTTACAATCTGGAGATAATATGAGATGTCTCCCCAAGTTATTCCTGCTGCTGTGTCCATCTGCTGGGAACAGAATAGTTATATGGGAATTAGCACCCCTGCAGAGCTATAACATACTGTGTAACTATAATAAGACCTACCCGGCTGTACCCAAACATCTCATACAGTCAGTGGCCGTGATTGTGGGCGCTCCCAGAGCCATTAAATTTAGTGTGGTGTTAAGGCGAAGAATGCCAGTTCTCACGACGTAACCTGGGTGTTTAGTCATGAGAACGATCATTCTCCGACTAAAGTGCTGGCTGTGAGGCTGTTAGTGCCGCGTTAAGTGAGCAAACAGCCGCACAGCTGGTACTTTTGACAGATTTCTCCTTGCACCCTCAGAAACATTGTGCTATATTGAATTGAGGCCAATAATTCATCATACATTTTGTGATTTTTGTCATAAGGTGGTTTAGGGAGTAGGAGTAACACTGGCTGGGGAGTAATCACTAAAAAAGACAAAGGGGGAGATGTACCAAACCTTACAGAAGGTTTGTGGAGAAGTTTCCCTTAGCAACCAATCAACTTCTGTCATTTTACTGACTGTACTTGATAATGGGAGCTAGAAGCTGATTGGCTGCTGTGGGCAATTTCTCCTCTGTATCTCTCTCTAAGGCTTCATACATTCAACCATGATTCTCTCTCTCTTATGACATGTTGTGTACAATGGACGCAACATCTGGGCATAAACCTGGGATTTCCTGCAATGAATTCAGACACCTTTCCTATATGCTACACTGTAATGGTTGTTACACGGACCTAAACCAGTCACTACTAACTGAGTGCTCTATACATTATATCACACACAGGTCATACTAGCTGCATCCTGCTGTGTCCTCACACTCTCTGGATCTCCATCTCAGTATGTATAACAGAGTGTAGGCATGGTCTATACATTATCTCACACACAGGACATACTAGCTGCATCCTGCTGTGTCTTCACACTCTCTGTATCTCCATCTCAGTATGTGTAACAGAGTGCAGGCATGGTCTACATATTATATCACACAGGTCATACTTACTGCATCCGGCTATGTCCCCACACTCTCCGGATCTCCATCTCAGTACGTGTAACAGAGTGCAGGCATGGTCTATACATTATATCACACACAGGTCATACTAGCTGCACCCTGCTGTGACCTCACACTCGCTGGATCTCCATCTCAGTATGTGTAACAGAGTGCAGGCATGGTCTATACATTATATCATACACAGGACTTAGATGCACCTTGCTGTGTACTCACACTCTCCGGATCTCCATCTCAGTATATTTAACAGAGTGCAGGCATGGTCTATATATTATATCACACACAGGTCATACTAGCTGCACCCTGCTGTGTCCTCATACTCTCCGGATCTCCATCTCAGTATGTGTACCAGAATACAGGCATGGTCTATACATTATATGAAACACAGGTCATACTAGCTGCATCCTGCAGTGATCTCCATTTCAGTATGTGAGATATACTAGAGAGTGTGGGGAGGAGACTGGTCAGATGTCTGGGCTGGTAACACAGTGACATGGTGTGAGGGGAAGAGGAGGCTGATGGCTCCCGACTCCCCAACTGGGCAGATACATTTAGCTCATTAGTTTGTACTGACAGAGGAGGGTGTATAATAATAGGATACATAGACTAAATTGTAGTGACTGAGCAAGGAGAATGTGTTACTTTTTTTTCTGTAAAAAGTGTTTATTACTCACTTGTGCTGATATCTGTAGGGATTTTCTCCTCCTTACACTGCTGATGACCCCTCACATATGTCTCTTCTTCTCCCACTGTATCTTCTACCTTCATATCAGTCACATATGTCTCTTCATCTCCCTCTATATTTTGTCTTCATATCAGTCATATGTCTCTTCTTCTCCCTCTTTATCTTCTGTCTTCAAATCAGTCGCATACATCTCTTCCTCCTTCTTATCAGTCACATATGTCTCTTCTTCTCCCTCTGTATCGTCTGCCTTCATATCAGTCACATACATCTATTCTTCTCCCTCTATATCTTCTAGCTTATTAGTCTCAGCTGCACCCTAACCAGAAAATGAGAGATATGGTAAGAACTTACCTTTGTTATCTCTCTTTCTATGAAGTCCATAGGGTCCACAGGGAGACCTTGGGGTATAGGTGGTGATGGAGTGATCCGGGCACCACGCAGTAAAATTTTTCTCCCAGGATGCACTGGGTGCCCCTACTATACCCTGCCCCCGTGCCAGAGGCACCTCAGTTTTGTAGCAAGCCAAAGGCCAGAGGAGGATAAAAGAGAGAAGAAAGTCTGGAACACTCAAGAAGTACATTCTCACACAGGAGACGGAAAACTGGTGACCAGAGCAAAGCCCATCTGCAGCACAGGTGTGTCAGGGTGGGTTCCCCTGTGGACCCTATGGACTTTGCAGAAAGAGGGATATTATTACCATATCTCTGATTTTCTACTTCAGGGTCCATAGGCTCCACATGGAGATCTTGGGGATGTTCAAAAGCAGTCCCTTTAAGGGTGGGGATGCTACTGTGCAGAGAGGATAATCCACTGCCCAAAGGAAGCATCCTGAGAGGCAAAGGTATCAAATGCATAATACCTTAGAAAGGTCTGGACACAAGACCATATGGCCTCCTTACAAAGCTGAACAGCAGAGGTGCCACGGCGAGCTGCCCACGAAGGATCCACAAACTGATTAGAATGAGCAGTAACAGAGGGCGGCACTGAAAGGCCCTCATGATTGTAAGCTTCAGATATCGTCAAGCGAAGCCATTTAGCCAAAGTTTGTTTATTGGCTTGCCATCCCTTCTTGTGGAATCTGTAGAGGACAAACAAGAAATCAGACTTTCGCAGGGAACTTTAAGGATACTGAATATAAACCTCTATACGAACCTGCCTGTACCTTCTAAAACCTGCCTATACTTTCTAAAATTGACGCTATTTGCATATGCAGTTATACAGTAAATAAATGCCTTCAGACATTGCAAATGTGTTTCCAACGCACAAAATATATTATTTCAACATAAAAACAGTAGGCTACACGCTGTGATCTAAAGACAATTTAGCGCAAAGAAATTATACAGACCCAAGGTACAGTTATACATACGCAAGCGCACTGGGACCAGTTACCGGCATCTATAAGAAACCTCCATCAACAGCATCAGCATGAAGACTCCAGATTGGAGTCTGCACGCACATTTATACCCTTACAGGGATAAGCAATACAATAAGCAAGTTTGGCATGATTCCATTGGTTCTCAGTCACGGTGCTTCTGTTACAGGACATTTAACAGGTCGATTCAAATGGGCACAAATCAGCCTCCAAAAGCTTGTTGTCTCCTTATTCCCCCCTGCATGCATAACTAAGCTGGTAACATTTACAAAATACATTTTGGTGCTTTAACACTCTGCAGTCCATAATTCGAGAATGCATGTTGCGATCTTCTCACCAATGACACCGGAAAGCTGTTGAGACAGAGTAGATCAGTACAATACCAAACATGGTTTGCTTATCATATACTAAACCTTAGATATCAAATAATCTTTATTTCACAACATTAGTAATAACTGAATAAACCTTTGAATATTATACTTCAAAGCTATGGAACCTTTTATGAAGTCTGCAGTGTGTAAGTATGAGGGGTTTGGGAAAAGACGCTAGTTAGATTTATGTAGTGAGGACTTTATACTTGGGGCAGATATGTATGCATGCAGCTAATAAACAGTGTTCGCATGCAGGATATTATCCATTCGCTTGTGGTGCCTTTATTTGTAGAGTGAAAGCGCAACTGTGGGTAATGTGCGGTGTTTATGCATGTGAGGCTATTTATGATGGATTTAATATATGTATGTATGTATATAAATGTGGCAGGAAAGTCAGCGGCACTCAGGAGACTTCTTATGAATGAAAAAAAGGTGTCTTTATTTCGACGTTTCGGGGCAACGTGACCCCGTCTTCAGGAACACACACAATGATAATACACTACAACCATAAGCTTAAATACCTTAAGTGATGAACGCAGGTGACTCCCCCTGCCCTCAGCCGGCCTCAGACCACTCACTTCCGGTCGCAGCACCCGAAAACCGGAAGTGACATCATCCGGAACTCGGCTGGCTGCCAGGGGGAGACTGTGGGCAAACATGACCAATAAACACATAAAGGAAAACCTTAAATGTGCAAATAATGCTCAAATGCTGGCATATTGTACCAGCAAAGACCTCTAAATAATATAGTTATAATGTGAAAATAGTGAATAAACGGGCAAACTCTCACTATCGCCAGCTTGTGGATAAAAAGCAAAATGCATTAAGACCTGGAATAATCCAGGAACATAAATGAAATATGTGAATACATTAATAGAATATATATTAACACTAGTGCAAACAAGAAATTCACATATATAACAAGCATAAAAGTAATATTAATATATACCAAAATGATATTATTAGAAAAATATTTTTGTTTAAAAATTAAATGCAATGAAATGTTATACTAAAGTTCTGACTAATTGGCTATCTAATAAAACCTCCCTTTAATAAGGCATGCATTAGTAGTCAAGATTTCAAAAAGCAGACACCATCATAAACAGAAACGGCCATCCAGCATAACTCTCATAACTAACCATGACTATTTATAAAAAACAATGGAGCCCCAAGGATTCATTCAAGCCCGTAGGAGCAACAGTATCAAGGCGGTGAATACATCTTGATTCCCTCTGCAACAAATGCCTGGATCTGTTGCCCCCTCTAATAGACACTGGAACGTGATCAACTATGCGATAACGCAAAGTAGCCATGCCATGTTTTAAATTGGCAAAGTGGCATGCCACAGGTTGCTCACTCTGGCCACTTTGTAAGGCCACCCTTATTGTGGACCTATGCTGGGCCATCCTCTCCTTGAACTGACGTTCCGTCTTGCCCACGTAGTGTAGACCACATGGGCAAGACAGAACATAAATGACAAATTTAGATGTACACGACAAATTCCATTCTATTTTGAATTTTTTACCTGTATACGGATGGGAAATATAATCGCCTGCAACTAAATAGTTGCAGGTGGTACACCCCAGGCACCTATAGCAACCTTTTCTACGTTGTAAAAAACCTAAAGGTGCATTAGATTTCTTATTGAAACCCGTAATGTCCGTTTTGACTAACCAATCTCTAATGCTCTTATTCCTGGTATAACTCGGCATTAACCTAGAAGAATGTAACAACAGAAGGTCAGGGTCTGTAGATACCAGTGGCCAACATTTCTTGGCCGCCTTACTGGTATCTTTACTAACTGCATTATATTGATTGACCCACGGAATAACGTTGTCCATTCCCTTCCTTATTCTGGGTTGTAATAGGTCTTCTCTGTTTTTTTGGAGGGCTTTCTTTTTAGCCTCTCTTAATAATTTCAGAGGGTATCCCCTCTGCAAAAATTAATTTAACATGTTGTCTAGATCCCGATCTCTGACATCTGGTCTACTATTAACCCTACAAACTCTTAAAAATTGAGAGTAAGGGAGTCCCATAACCGTTGATGGTGGATTAAAACTTTCAAATTTAAGCAGCGTGTTTCTGTCAGTGGGCTTTGTGTAGAGTGAGGTCTGTATCATGTTATTTACAACTTCTATTTTAATGTCCAAGAAATGGATCTCAGACCTACTTTTGGTTACAGTTAATTTAACAGGACTATCAGAATTATTATGCACATCAATAAGAGAGTCAAAGCTTATCTCTGTGCCTGTCCACAAAACGATCAAATCGTCAATATACCTGTAATACAATAGAATGTTGTCGGAAACTTCAGGTCGGCTAAAAAATAGATCACGCTCAACCTCCCACATATAGGAATTAGCCAGGGAGGGAGCCACAGCAGACCCCATGGCTCAACCTGTGCACTGATTGTAAAAATGGCCATCAAATAGAAAATAGTTATGTTCCAACGTGAACTGTAAAAGAGTCAAAAAAAGGTCAATATCCGGTCCCTCATATTTAGGGTTACCCAATATTAATCTTTTCACTGCCTGAACCCCTGCTGCCTGCGGAATGCAGGTATATAAGCTAGAGACATCAAGGGTAATCAACAACGTGTTATCTGGTAATGAACCCATATCCTGCAATTTATTCAACAAGGTATTGGAATCCTTGAGATACGTGCTAGTATGTTGTACACAACTTTGTAAAAATGCATCCAAATATATGGAAACAGGCTCACACAGAGACCCCCTAGCTGAAAAAATAGGTCTGTCAGGGGGCCTCTGTGCGTCCTTATGAATCTTGGGTATTACATAAAAGACAGGGACAATAGGACAATCAACCATGAGTTTGTCTACAATTTCCTTAAATAGAATATCTGCCACCAGAGCTGCTTCCAAAATAGAATCTAAAGCTTTTTTATATATCACTGTTGGATCTGCATCCAGCAGACGATATGTATCCAAATCAGATAACAGGTGAACACATTCTGTAATATAATCTACCGTGTCCCAAACTACTATAGAGCCGCCTTTGTCGGCTGCACGGATGATTATGTCCTCCCGTTTGCTGAGTGCCACTAAGGCTGATTTTTCATCACACGTGAGATTGTTGTGGACCCGACTTTGTTTCTCATTTATAGAGAGATCCAACATCCTGCAATATGTCTTGATAGAGGAATTGTGTGAGGTAGGGTCAAATCTTGATTTCTGTCCCAATTTTTGCACTTGGATAGGTGCCGGAGTTTTGACCATCTTTGGAGGATTTTTTCCAAAGAATTCCTTAAGTTTGAGAGACCATTGTAATTTAAAATGATCAACCTTCCACTGGAATTTGTCAGGGGGACATGTAGGACTAAATGTAAGTCCCTTACTTAGAACAGATATTTCAGACGCTGTCAATTCCTTAGTGGATAGGATGAAAATTAATCCTGGTTGTTCTTTCGGGGTCTGCCTCCTCGCCTGGCGCGCATATTGGCCACCCCTCCTCATTGGCTTTGTGCCCAGGCAATATTTCCTGCCCGGGTACTGACCCCTAAAGGGGTATCTGTAGCAATAGAAGTAGGATTGCGGCTAGCATAATCTTCTGCTTCACTGGCCGAGGTACTAGAATGGCCCCCCTGTTCCTTTCGCCTCCTATGTAACGGGTTTCTGCCATGATTTTTATTAGTACCAGTCACATTATTTAACCAGGGATACACACGATGAAAAGAGTAATCCTGTGGTACTTTTTTAAGTTTCTCCTTTTTATACTTTAACAGGTAATTTTTGTATGTTTCAACCTGGGTGCCCAGCTTCTCTACCCAATTCACTGTGGTATCTTCTCTCAGTTTACTTAAGTGCTCCTCCTCAAACTTATCCAATTTAATTTTCGTCTCACTTAATTCACGCGTAGATTCTTCTATCACAAGAAGGATTAAGGGCCTGATTCAGAGCCGCTTGTAAGCGGCCGCTCGCTCGTTCCGAGCGATGTTTTCCCAACTGCGCATGCATACGGATCGTTATACGCAGGCGCGAACCAGTCAGTGCGGTTGAAATTCATGTGCTCGCAAAATAGCGAATGCCTGATAATTTGAGTGACAGGAGTAGGCGTATGTGGGTGGTAACGGGGGAAGGTGCTTGAAAACGGGGAGTGGAGATCCGAAAGCAGGCGTGCTTAAAGGTCAAAACGGGCGTTTTATGGGTGTGCATAATTAAAACAGCAGCGTCATTGACCACGTCACTGGGTTATTTTATAGCCAGAACTGCTCGCAAAATTGTGGTAGCAAAAACCAACCCCAAGAATAGTGAGCAGTTCATACCCTGGTCGATGTACTCGATTAATCTAATAAATAGCGGACATGACGTAGGATGCGAGCGGCCAGGGGGCGTATTTTCTCAAAAAACGACCGCAAGTTTTGTTCGCTCATTCAGACCTAGAGGCATGAACAGACCGCAAAGAGCGAACGGTTGATTTGAATAGCCACCCCTATTTTCTGGACGAGCGAGCGCTAATTGCGTCCGGCTCTGAATCAGACCCTAAGTCCATCGAGCACTTATTCAACACAGCAATCCATTTTTTGCAAAAGGGAATGCTGTAACATCCTATAGTGGGGACATTATGAACCCTAAAACCTCGGGGAATTTGTTTATTTCTAAAATAATCAGAAAGGGTCCTTCCATGGAACAGAAAGTCCACTTGTCTTTTGTGAAGTTTAAACAATTCTCTAAACAATTCCTCATTGGATATCCCCAGACTTGTATCAAACATGTGTTCCTTATATAATATATTATCAGCCTCAATGTCTGAAAAGCTGAATGTCTCGTAATGATCACATTGGAGCATTCCAGCAACATCTTCCAGATCATCCAAAACTTTAGCAGCCATATTGTTATATAAAGTGCAATAGTGCTTGTGCAAATAATCCAAGCGATATTGTGCCTGTATGATAGAGGTCAAAAAAAGTGCAATGTGCAAAACCAAAAAAGATGAATAAAAAAGTGGAAAAAATATAAAAAGACTGAATATGCGTTCCAAATAATTTTCAGCAATATATATTGCAGGTAATACAGTCACAGGTGCCCTGGCTTGAGACCACAGCCCAGTAAATGACTCCAGTCACTAATATAATGTACAAGTGGCCCGGCACTCTGCTGACCCAAATATGGGTATATATACCTTGCTCCAGGTGCCCTCTGAAGGTGGAGATCACTCCCCTCTATACAAACGTGGCAGGAAAGTCAGCGGCACTCAGGAGACTTCTTATGAATGAAAAAAAGGTGTCTTTATTTCGACGTTTCGGGGCAACGTGACCCCGTCTTCAGGAACACACACAATGATAATACACTACAACCATAAGCTTAAATACCTTAAGTGATGAATGCAGGTGACTCCCCCCGCCCTCAGCCGGCCTGAGACCACTCACTTCCGGTCGCAGCACCTGAAAACTGGAAGTGACATCATCCTGAACTCGGCTGGCTGCCAGGGGGAGACTGTGGGCAAACATGACCAATAAACACATAAAGGAAAACTTAAATGTGCAAATAATGCTCAAACGCTGGCATATTGTACCAGCAAAGGCCTCTAAATAATATAGTTATAATGTGAAAGTAGTGAATAAACGGGCGAACTTGTTATATATGTGAATTTCTTGTTTGCACTAGTGTTAATATATATTCTATAAATGTATTCACATATTTCATTTATGTTCCTGGATTATTCCAGGTCTTAATGCATTTTGCTTTTTATCCACAAGATGGCGATAGTGAGAGTTCGTCCGTTTATTCACTATTTTCACAGTATAGCGTCTCTTGTCCTGGACCCGTAGAGAGGCAGTTTGTGATTTTATCGAGGGGCCATGAGGTCCATGTTCGGAAGGCCCCACTTGACCACTAGGAGCTGAAACACTTCTTGGTGAAGAGACCATTCCCCGAGAAGCACGTTGTGATGGCTGAGGAAGTCCGCTTCCTAATTGAGAACTCCTGGAATGAACACTGCCGATATGGATGGTAGATGACCTTCCGCCCATGTCAGAATGCGTGACAGCTCTGTCATCGCCGCCTGACTTCGAGTTCCTCCTTGATGGTTGATGTAAACCATGGTCAATGCGTTGTCTGACTGAACTTGCACGGGCTTTCCGTGAAGTATGAATCTGGCTTGTTGCAGGGCCCTGAAGACCGCCCGAAGTTCCAATATATTGATTGGCAAGGCAGACTCCTCTGCTGTCCACCATCCCTGAAATGAGTGTGGACCTGTCACAGGTGGGCTGCCATTACCGCCATCATTTTGGTAAACAACCGAGGTGCAGTAGAGAGGCCAAATGGCAGAGCCCGAAACTGGAAATGTTGCTGCAGTACAGCAAACCTGAGAAAACGCTGGTGAGCCAAAGTAATTGGAATATGCAGGTATGCATCCAATGACACCATAAAATCCCTAGGTTCCATAGCCAGTATTATTGAGCGTAGGGTTTCCATCCTGAATTGAGGTACCCTGAGGAATTTGTTCAGGGACTTGAGATTGAGGATAGGCTGGTGGGATCTGTTCAGTTGGAGATTGGAATAATGACACGTTCCACCTCTGGGATAACGGGACCAGTACAATGACAACTGCCTGAAGCAAGTATTGTACTGCCTTCTGAATTTCTAAGGCCTTGTCCTTGTTTGAAAGAAGGCCTGTGCAGAAGAACTGATGGGGAGGTCTTCTGCAGAAGGAGAGGGTGTATCCGTGAGAGACCACTTCTCTTACCCAGGTGGCTGTGGTGTTCTGATACCAGTATTGGGTGAACTGAAGAAGTGGGCCTCCCACCCTGGGATCCCCCATGGGGAGGCCCGCCCCATCAGGCTGAGGGTTTGTCATCAGGCTTGGCAGCCTGACATCTCGCACTCCAAGCTTGCTTCTTGGGCTTGGTAGTCTTCTCGGTGACTGACAGCCTATGAAAGGAGTGAGTTTTAGGCTTACTTGGGGCCTGATAGGTCCAAAAGGATGAGGTTCAAGACCCAGAGGGAGCAGGGACAGAAGGCAGAGAAGCTGACTTAGCTGCTGCCAACATATCCACAAACTTATCCAAGTCAGGACCAAATAAAACCTTACCATTATAAGGTAAAACACTCTAAACCTTTCTTGGAGTCCGCATCAGCTCTCCAAGAGCGTAGCCACAGGCAGCGGCGAGCTTCAATTGCCGCATTGGAAATCCTGGCATTCAAGAGGTTGACATCCAAAGCAGCCTCGTTAATATATGTAGCTGAATCTCTGAGATTGCCCACCAGATTAACCTGCTCGCTGGTAGCATCCGAATACAAGGACCCTTCAAGGGAGTTGGCCCATCACTCCATAGCTCTAGCTACCCAGTAGATAGCCATGGCCGGTCTGCACCCTGCTCCTGAAAGAGAATATATGGTTTTTAGACATACCTCCACTGTCCTATTCCGTAGTATCCTTTAAGTACGACATGGAAGGCATAGGCAGAGACGCATTTTCAACCAAGCGCGTCACATGAGAATCCACCGCTGGGGAACTTTCCCATTTGGTAAAATAGTCCTTAGCAAAAGGATAAGCATAAGCCAGGAGTCTTTATGGCTGGTAAAGCTTTCCAGATGATTTCCTAGCCAGTTCCAGGTGGTCTACCAGCTGATCAGATAAAGGATATATGGCAGTGGTCACCTTTATGTCCTTGAAATAGGCATGTCTGGACTTGGGAGCCTGAGGTTCATCCTCCTCTGTGACCAAGGCCACACAGACAGCTCGTATCAGACCTGGAATATAATTTTTGACTTAGGCTCCATCTCTCGTGCAGAGGGCTCGGAGTCAGGTTCATCTGGAAGCTCCCCATCATCAGACGTCATGTCATCGTCATCATATTGAGTAGACTGAGATAACGGCAATAGTATTTTAGCCGGTCTAATATGGGGTGCACCCCCCTGCAGCATATCCGTAAGATTCTGCACCGTAGTGAAAAATGTATTCACACAGGGAGGCTCAGACACAACCTGTATGGGTACAGCCGGCTGAAACAGGCTATGAGAGGGCACAACCGCCTGCTGTGGGAACCCCAGTGGGGGAAACACAGGAGAGACTGCCAAACATCCCGCAATGGCCATTAGTGCTTGAGCAAAGCACACCCTGGGAGGCTCCTGTGAAGTGGCTGAGACAGTAGAGGGACCTGAAGGAGCCTAACACCTCAAACATAACCCCTCAAGCACCATGTCTCCCACACCTAAACCTGCAGCACACTTTTTACATGACAGCAGGTCAGGAGCAAAACTTGGCATGTCATCCTCACTACCAGACATGATGTAGAGGATAGCTTGTACACGGTAGGTGACCCATCGCACAGAAAAATAAACTGAGGTTCAATATGCTCCCTGACAACACTTGTAAGGGCTCAGTGAGAAAAAGCACAGGCAAAGTAAAATGGCTGACAGAAGGAAAGAAGAAATACAGACAGCAGCACTAGCATAACGTCGCATACAATGCAGAATAAACAATACCTGCACAAATGGCACTACTATTCAACTACACAGACTCAGTGTCTGGTAGGATATACCGCTACAAATGCTGACCACTTGGAGGAGAGGTATGTAGGGGAACCCGGGCTCCGCACTGCCTTTGAGATCTGCGACTCAGCTAGGAGAAAATGGCCACCAGAGACCTCTGAGGGAGCGGATCCGGAGGAGGAGAGCTTCCTCAGTCCAGCCAGACCGCAGTGGAAAGGACCGCTGTGCAGCGGGGAGGAGCCGGCAGTTCAACAGGGATACCTGCCTCTCCCTGGCCGGTGATTAACCCCCCGGGATGCTGGATTCACACCCTGACATAGCCAGCGTGTCCCTGGTGGTCTAGTGGAAGCGCAGGTCTCAGTGTCTGGCTCCACCCGCCATCATTCCCAGGGAGTCCCCCTAGCCATGGGGGAAAGACTGCTGCTCAGCGGGTTACCACTCGCGGTGACCTGCTGCTTACCTGCTCCCCGTAGCGACCAGGTGCAGTCCAGGGTTCCGCGTGGGGTCCCTGCTAGCAAAGACCCCGGAGGCCCGCCGAGATCCCCAGATTAGTACCGGCACGGTGACGGAGCGGCATCTTCATTAAAAATAAAAAACTCTTCAGGGGCTGTTTACAGCCCCTTAAACAGAGGTGCAACCAACAAAACAGAGGTTCCTTTGGCCTGGGGGCAGGGTATAGGAGGGAGACCCAATACACCCTGGGAGAAAAATTTAACTGCGTGGTGCCCAGATGACTCCATCATCACCTATATCCCAAGGTCTCCCTGTGGAGCCTATGGACCCTGAAGTAGAATTTTTTAATTTTTTTTTAGAATTTTTGAATAAAAAGTAGAATATCAATGTATGAGACCCTAAATCCCATCTACCTGATGCTCCTGTGGGGTCCTGTGATTCTCCTCTGTAGAATCCTGTGAATAAAGAGTATGTGGACAACTCTCTGGGGTATATCTGTTACTAGGTCCATCTGTAGGAGACAAACAGTGACTGAGTACATTGTATATATGTGATTATCAGGTGATGTGTGTATATAGGGAGCCTCCATACCTGCTCTCCCATGTACAATAAGTTATAGTCTCCTCTTACCCAGTGATGTGAGGGGCCGGTGATTCTCCATCATCACGTCCTTGTACAGACCCCTGTGTTCCTCTATATACTCCCCCTCCTGCATGGAGACAGAGACAGTGACATCCTGACACCTTATGACAGACACAATGATACAGTCATCACCCAGACACATCCCCTGGTGTTACTGTATAATGTCCCATTCCCAGCAGTCACCTCTCCAATCATCACCCAAACACATCCCCTGGTGTTACTGTATAATGTCCCATTCCCAGCAGTCACCTCTCCAGTCAGCAGCTGAATGATCTTGTTGGTGAGATCAAGGATCTTCTGGTCATTGTGTCTCTCATGTATCAGTGAGTGAGGTGAAGG
The DNA here is from genome assembly GCA_031769625.1 of Taudactylus pleione. NCBI lineage: Eukaryota > Metazoa > Chordata > Amphibia > Anura > Myobatrachidae > Taudactylus > Taudactylus pleione. The sequence goes on along the minus strand of JAUIMM010000375.1, from coordinate 6,556,241 downwards.
CACCGTGATGGGGCTCTGGGTCCTGCTCAGTCCTCCTGACACACGAGGATGGCTGCTGGGTGGTAGTAGCAAATATTCAAACGAGAACTTTTTTGAAGACATCAGTTTTTTTTATTTGGTGCATGACATGACCAGTTGCACCTGTAGTACAGCGGGACTGCCTAGGCAGTCCTAAGCTTTTTACTTTTATGATTTACCTTAGTTTTTGACCTTTTGAGTTTAGTGCTACAAGGCGCCGATAATGACGCATGTACTGCGACTCCTACCTCCGCTGACGCCGAAACACCAGTACCACTATATGCCCTGAGGTTCTCGGCGGCCTCAGCGTGGCTTAGCTAGTGGTTTTTGCTGAGGTCCGGACTGCGGTCAGATCATGAAGATGACAGGTAAGCGATTCCTCACAAAGAATCGTGCGCGGCAGTCCTGGCCTCCGGTGTAGAGACGCATCGGAGACAGCTGCAGGTGAAGGCCTCGTGCAGGGCTGCCATCAGAAATCGTGGGGCCCGGTACAAATGAAAAAGGCAGGGCCCCCCCACCCCCTTTGTTCTTCCCCCCAAAGGTCTGGTGGACGCAAAGGGGTGGGGTTGAGCTCTGGTATCTGGAATATATATATATATATAATTTTTTTTTTTCCTTTAAATATTAAAAAAGAATAAACAGATTTTTTGTTTCTTAAATTGAGAAAAGCCTAATGATTTACAACAGAGCTGTACTAACCTGCCATCCGGAGGTTCAATTACTGTATGTGGTATGGAACACTGGACCTCATTCAGACCCGCTCTCAAGATGCGCTTGCTGCAAAAAAAAGGGGCGGATATTTAAATTATGTGATCGCACTGCATCGCGAAAGGACGCCCTCTATGTCTTAGCGAGCTACGGCACTGACCGCTCGCAAGTGTGTTAAGACGCCCCCTTTCCCCTTGCAACACAAGTCATCTCCTGGGATTGTTGGATGAATCGGTAACATCAAGAGCCATCGGAGCTGATCGCAGCCCTTGAGGTAGACTTACCCCACCGCAAGCACTGCGATCAGTGCTGCTGAAATACATGGAGGTGACCTGTACAATGATGCTACTTTGCTAATTATGCACACCCTTTAAACTGCGTTTTATTGGCCTGACACGCCTGCGTTCGCAACAACACTCCCCGTTACAAGCACCGTCCCCTGTTACCACCCACAAACGGCACTGTCACTCAAAGCAGCGGGCAGTCTGTGTGCTACGAGCGCACAATTTCCCATTGCAGAGATTGGCTTGCACACACGCACTGCGAATTAGACGCATGCGCATTGAGCAACAATCGCCCGGCAGTGAGTTCTGACCTTAGACCTGATTCAGACCTCAGCGACAGGGTCTGAATCAGGGCCAGCACGGACATGGCAAGGGGGCAGAGGTGCAAATAGAGAGAAACACACTTAAGTAAAGGACACAGATGGGATAGGAGCAGAGTCAAAAATGGGAAGCGGGCAGAGGCAGAGATGGAGAGGGGGCAAAGGCACAGCTATGAGGGAACTGGGGCACAGATATGGGAACATATGGGGAGAGTACAGAGATAGAAATTTGGGTAGGGGGGAGACAGAAGCGGGATTCATGAATATCACAGGGGACAGTGGGGCAGATTGTATAGGAGGGGGACAGAGCAGGATTCAGCAATAGTACAGGGGACAGATTGTTTAGGAGGGGGAGGGGAGGGCAGATAGGCATAGTACAGGGGACAATGGGGCAGATTGTATAGGAGGGGGAGGGGAGGACAGAGGCAGGATTTAGGCATAGTACAGGGGGCAATGGGGCAGATTGTATAGGAGGGAGGGATGGGGCAGAGGTACCTCTGTGTGTGCACCGCAGTTGCTATGTCACATTTCCTTCCTCAGTGCAGTGCACACAATATCTGGCCAATGAGAGCAGGGGGAGGAGAGGAGGAGAGCTGAGGGTGGAGCAACTATGGAGGCAGAGGTGATTGAAGTAACTAATTTGATAGGGTCCTGAGAGGGGACCTGTCTGTGAGGGGACCCAGTGCTCCTACCTTTATTATATAAGCTGGTCCTCCTGCAGCTGCTCCTGATCACAGTGACAGAAGCAGGACACTGGTCATGCAGCGCTGCCCGGAGAGTTCATTAATAAATGAGTCATCACACACTGCTGAGCTGCGTGTGATGACTCATTCATAGAACTCTCCGGGCAGCACTTAGCAGCCTCAGCTGTCCTGTATGAGGGCAATAAATTAGCAATTAACTCTGCCTGCCGACGTCCGGGCCCCTCAGCTGTCCGGGCCCGGTACAGGAGTGCTGGCTGTCCCCCCCTGATGGCGGCCCTGGCCTCGTGTAATGTATCCTCACTAAGGCGGTCGGGGCCATATCACCTGTCGCCGGGGACGGGTGGTAAGACGCACTACGCACTAGAAGCGCACTAGTCAATGTCTTGCTACTGTGAGGTTGGCGTACTTGGCTGTCAAAATCGCAGCCTAGGGGAGATAGGTGCTTCCCCGACCTTTCCTCCCCCCAGAAGCAAACTTCCGGTTACAGATTCCCACGTCTGGTATATCTGACCACCTTATGTATGAGATGCTCGCAGTTAGCGTTTGTGTGTACTGCTGAAGCTATAAGTCTGAGAGGTTTGGTTTGTCTCTCTATATACCTCTCCCTTGGGTTTGGCATATAGGCCCTGATTCAGAGCCGCTCGTAAGCGGCCGCTCGTTCATTCTGACCGATGTTCGCACATCTGCGCATGCGTACGGATTTTAATACCCATGCGCGAACCAGTCAGTGCGGCCGAAAATCGTTTGTTCGCTATATAGCGAAGGCCTGCTATTTTGAGTGACAGAAGGAGGCGTATGTGGGTGGTAACAGGGGAAGGTGCTTGAAAACGGGGTGTGGAATTCGAACGCAGGCGTGGTTAAAGGTCAAAACGGGCGTTTTAAGGGAGTGCATAATTAATACAGCAGCGTCATTGACCACGTCACTTGTTTTTTTTTTACTCAGAACTGCTCGCAAAATAGCGGTTGAAAAAACCAGCCACAAGAATAGCGAGCAGTTCATCCGCTGTTCGATGTACTCGATTAATCTAATAAATAGCGGACATGACGTATGGTGCGAGCGGCAAGGGGGCATATTTTTCAAAATTACAACCGCAAGTTTTGCTCGCTCGTTCAGACTTAGAGGCGTGAACAGACCGCAATTAGCGAACGGTTAATTTTAATAGCCACCCCTTGTTTTAGAACGAACGACCGCAAATAGCGAGCGGCTCTGAATGAGGGCCATAGCGCTCTATATCCTACCATTACTGCTTAGTTGATTCAGAGTCCATATTGCTTTAGCAATTGTGTGTATTTATGCATTGTGTGTGACTGTAATGCTAGCTGCTGTGTGTATACTGCCTTTTTATTTTCCAAACTGTCAGTTATATCTATCACTGTGTTTCTCCTCATCCCTCTGCAAGGTGTGTGTGGGGTTTTTTCATTGATAAAGGTCACATTGCATATAACCTGTATACCTTATTAGTTCACTCTAGCTCCAGCGGCAAGCACCCGAAAAGGGGGCATGACCATTGAAAAGGGGGGGGTGTCACCCTTTTCGTCAAACTTGGGGGCTTTTTCCCCTCCAGAAGGAGGGCAGGGCGCCGCGCCCCACTCCGCTAAAACAGCCTAGTGGGACCGCTATCTTATACCTATTACACATTTGTCATGCCTAAAGGTAGAGGTGGGAAGGATGAGCTGCCAGTGCTGAGATCCTGTAAGTTCTGTGCTGCAGGACTTTAACCAGGATGGATTGTGTAGTAACTGTTGTAAAAAGCTACCTATTATATCCGGTACATCTGCACCAGCTCTAGAGCCACCCTGGGTGGCCGCTTGGTCTCAGATTTTGTGGCACTTGGTGGACAAAGCCGCAGAAGCACGGGATCCTGCTGCGGTATTGCCTCATGCTATGGGGTGTTCACAGCATTTGCATCATCCTATGTTTATGCCCCCATGAATTCCAGTTGGGTTCATTCTGCTTCTCACTCTAGTCAGAGTATGCTGCTGTCTATAAGCCCTCAAAAATTTTACAGTGATTTGAAATCAATGTTTTCATTATCTGGAGCTATTACCAGACCTGCTATGGCTGTAGCCTGGGTAGCCAAAGCTATGGAAGAATGGATGAAATCTCTGGAAGATGCTATGGGCTTGATCCAATTAGATGCGATGTACTCGCGTGTGCGAGTCATTGCGATAGTGGCCCTACTTGACGGTTGCCCGGATTCGCCTGAAAGAGTAAATTCAAGCGAATTCAGTGGCGAGTCGGGCTGTGAAGGGTTCATTGTGCCACCCATTGCCAGCGTTTATATGCTGTTGCAACAGCACATCGCACCTAATTGGATCGAGCCCTATGTCTGATGCAACCAGAGAGCAGCAGTCTCTTCTCAGTCAGATGCAAGAAGCAGCTGTGTATATGGGGGAAGCGGTCATTGATGCAGGTATCCTGGCCTCTAGGGTTTCGGCAAACTCTGTTGCAGCCCGAAGCTCCCTTTGGCTAAAAACTTGGAAGGCAGATGCAGGGTCCAAGAAGGCTCTGGAGTTTTTGCCTTTTGCAAGGAAGGTACTGTTTGGATCAGAGCTGGATTACATAAAGACTTCTCTGGCAACACCTAAGTCTGCTGAATAGTCATCTACAACTACCCCTAAATTTAGGCAGTCGTCATCTCGGTCCTTTCGCCCACAGGGTAGGGCAGAGAAAAAGTTGTCCTCTAGACAGAGGCATTCCCACAGATAAACGCAAGCCTAGAAACCTTGGTCAACCAAACGTCCTGCTTCCAAGCCAGAAGGTAAGCTCTTGGTTTGATGGGGCGGGCCTCCTCCTGGGGGGGGGGTCTCAGGGTTGGAGGCCGACTTCTACAGTTTGCCCAGGCCTGGCATCAGACAACTACGGGTGCCTGAGTGCGAAAGCTGGTCTCTCATGGTCATGCCATCGCGTTCCTGAGGCATCCCCCTCAGAGGTTTGTTGGTACAACCCTTCCTTCAGACCCGGTGAGATCTTCGGCCTGCTGGGAGTCTATTGGGGCCCTCCTGAAGTTAGATTAGGGGTAGGGGTTAGGGTTAGTCATAGTCCCCATTCCTGTGATGCAACAGGGAAAGGGGTTATTATTCAAAATTATTTTTGATTCAAAAACCCAATGGGTCGCATCGCCCTATCCTGAATATGAAGTCTCTCAACAGATTCATCAAGGTGCCCAAATTCCGTATGGAAACCCTACGGTCAATTATGCTGGCAATGGAGCCGGGAGATTTCATGGTCTCCATGGACATCCAGGAAGCTTTCCGGCATGTTCCGATTGCACAATCCCAGCAAGCTTTTCTCACATTGGCGGTAGAGCACCAAAATTTCCAATTTCAGGCTCTAGCCTTGGGTATTCACCAAGATAATGGCAGTCATGATGGCTCATCTCAGAAGACAATGAGTCAGGATACTGCCATATCTGGACGACCTCTTGATTTTAGCACAATCTCAGAAGCTGTTACAATGTCATCTGCGGATGACCATTGTCTGCTTACAAGAGCACGGCTCGCTAAGCAATTGAAAAAGTCTTCTCTTTCTCCAACCCAGCATATGGTGCACTTGGGAGCACTGCTGGACTCCCTGGGACAGAGGATTCTTTTACCAAAATTGTGGCGATACAATCTTGTGTGCTCAGTCTACTCTGCAAGCAAACAGTGGCCCTCATTCAGAGGCGGTCGCAAGAAGCAATTGCTCTCTCTGAATGAGGGCGGCCCCTTCTTTTTTTTAGTGCGGCCTCCTGGTTGCTAGCTAAGCTGTGGGTTACCACCCACAGATTAGCGACCGACAAGGTTGATGGTCGCGATGGTCAAGACCATCACGACCATCGGGGCTTGCGACGAGACCCTAAGGTTGGGTCTCGGCAACCGCAAGCCCCAGATCGAGCAGAAAGCTCCCCACTGACATCACTGCTGATGTCAGTGCGGCCGCCCACAAAACGGCAGGCATTCCTTAAGGAACGCCTCCGTTTGTGAAACCACCCCCCCACCACGCCTACAAAACAGGTCGAGCTGTCGATCACCATCGACAACCGCTCCTTTTGTAGTGAGCTCTGGAGCAAGAGAAATTCTCTCGCTCCGGGGCTTAACATCGACCCGGTTGCGAGCGCTCAGATCTACACTCTACGGCCGGATCTGCTAATGCAGGGTCCCTGGCTATATCAGGATTTACTTCTGCTGGCTTTTACGATATGGATTTTGAGTCTTCTGTCTTAAAGGCCAAGGGTTTTTGTACTTCTGTGATTCAGACGATGCTGAGGGCAAGGAAGCCTGCTTCCACCCGCATCTATAACAGAATTTGGCATTCAATTTTTCTTGGGTGTTCGCATTTAAAATATGATCCAAAGGTTTTCAAGGTCTCAAGAGTACTTGCAGGGCGCCGGACCTAGAGCATGGCACTTCTGCGCACGCCCAATGAAAAGGGGGGGGTGTCTTTATGATGCGTCCCCTTTCCATCACTCTTGGGGGCATGCCCGGCACTTACGGACATGCTGGGCAGCCCCCAAGCACTGTGGTCATTGTGAATGGATGCTGGGCGCATGCACCTGGCATCCATTCAACGGCGGTGACCACTGCTCTGCCGTTTCCACCCCCACGGGACACTGTGACTCGCGGGTGGAGGACAGAACCCGTAGGCTGCTTCAGAGGGGCGCCGTGCTGGAGGACAGGGTGCTTTCTGCCCTTCAGAAATAGGCCAGGGTGCGGCACCCCGCTGAAACAACCTAGTGGGAACGCTACATAATAATAATACAGGTACATGATTGGGGAGGCAAGGGTATCTTGGAGCGTCACAATGACATCACTTATCTATACTAATAATACAGGGACATGACTGGTGAGGTTAGAGGGATCTGGGAGTATATGTAGTGATATTTGGTGTCTTCCCCAATTCACAGGATTACACAGTAGTGAAGAAGACATCTTTTTTGACCGACAGCGCCGGTCGTAGCGGATCTCTTTCCAAAGGGGGCGAGCTGTCGATGTTGATTGACAGCTCGCCCCGTTTGGAAGGCGGGCCGGGGGGGTGGCAGCCCAAACGGAGGCGTTCCCATGGGAACGCCTGCCGTTTGGGGGAGGCCCCACTGACATCACTAGTGATGTCAGTGGAGTGCTTCCGGCTCTGACAGAGCCAGAAGCTCTCCGGGGCTTACGACAAGTGAGACCCTACCCTAGGGTCTCGTCGTAAGCCCCAATGGTCGCGATGGTCATAGACCATCACCCGAGCGGTCGTTAGAGCTGTGGGTGTAAACCCACAGCCTAACGACCGAAACAGAGGCGGCCGGTCAGGATGCAAGCGGCCGCCCAGTTTCTGAGCGACCGCTTGCATCCTCCGACCGCCTTTGAATGAGGGCCTGAATGCCTGTGGCTAAGGGCGAGGACCAGTACATGCTGGGAGCCTTAAAGCTGTAGCTGTTTGGTGCAGTGGATCGCTCCAACTACATACCCCAAGGTAGGTCCTGTGGACCCTATGGAACCAGAAAAAAAATGTGGGGATTTCTTTCAAAACCCTTTGCACACCCCCCCTAATGATAAATTACCCTCCAAAAAATTTGTAAGTTGCGTACTTTGGTGAAAAACGATCATGCAAATTTTGGATGAAAACAAAAATGATTGAAAATGGTTTTAACATATTGGGCCTGAGTTTTCGGGGGGCAGTATGGATGCGTCAAGTGTTTTAAATATCACAGGCGGTCGCAGCAGGCTGTTTTTCTAAGGTTTTTAAAATTGTGTTTTTACGACATGAAAATATACTTGCACCCATTTTAAAGTACCCCCCAATTTACATGGGTCAGTAATTTCCGGGGGAAAAAAATAGCTATCATTTTGAACATTTTTTTTTTTTCACACAAATTTTGCACAGTCGTTTTTCACCAACGTACGCAACTTACGAAAACATTTTGTGGTAATTTATCATTAAGGGGGGTGTCCAAAGGGATCTGAAAGAAATCCCCACATTTATAGCCAAAAATAGGGATTTTGCATTTTTTTTTCTCCTGGTCCGGGATGGAGAAAACTTTTATCCAGTTTTCTTTCGCCATTTCCGCCTGTTATTTGGAGAAAATCGGCCACTTTCGCCGTTTCTTTTGCAGAAAATTGGACGATTTTGCTGATGTCGAAAAAACGTCAGTTTTTGCCACTAATGAATACGGCCCTTAATTGGTGTGTAACTATATTTCCTTGTAGCATAAAGATATACACCTGAGAGATTGAAATTATACTTTTACGTGTATTGGTTTGTTTTATGTTTTATTGTCTATAATAAATGTAATGTGTTACTATTTATATACTCTTACCTCACTCCTATTATATAATTAGACCTGACAGCACAACCACAAATTCCGCCGACGTTTGCTTATAATTAAGGCATTACAGTAGCCCTTAAGCTGGGCATACACGGCCAGATAAAATGCCTGTCAGACCGACAGACATTTTATCTGGCAGCCTGCCAGCCGCAGATATCCGCGGCATACACTGTGAGATTTCTCACAGTGTATTAGCCGACATCTGCGCTCCACCCCCGGGGGAGGAGACATTTCCCTGTTCCTTCCATGGGAAGGAACACAGGAAATATCTGTCTGTCGTCCGCGGCTGGGCATACACTGCCCGATGCGGCCGACAGTTTACCGGTAAATATCGCATCGGACGGGCATGCTGGACAATCCGGCATGCCCGACCGAGCAATATTTAACCCTCGGTCGCCCCCCCACATGCTACAATTATCGTCGCGATCCGCGGATATCGGGCGGATTGCCCCGATAATTTTAGCGTGTATGGCCAGCTTAAGGAGAGCTGCTGACTTGTCTTATTGCAAATTTGGGTGTAATAATGACCTCTGAATGGATACTGGTGCTAATTATACCTTAATAGTTTCAGCTAAGGGGGAGGGGGGGGAATTCAATTGTTTTATCACAGTATTTTTTCCTGTAATAAACATGTGTTTAGGTGTGATAAAATGTAGTTGCTATTCAATTTGACATTGTTTGGTGGTGATCATTGTGATTTATCATGCCTACATTCCACCCTATCTGTAACATGGCCAGGTCTACTCAATTGTTGGAAATTAGGCGTGATAAAAAATAATGGCCGACCTATTTTTTACTTTATCACCTGTCAGTTCTCACCACCCCTAGAGGGTGTGTTTTGAATAAAAAGTATTTTAATATTAGAATTTTATTAATAATTAACTGGTATGCTATTTTTAAGGGAATCAGTATGTAATACCGCCGACCGCACGGTTCAAATCCCGACAGCGGAAGCCCGGCAGGGGTGAAGATCCCGACAGCTAATAAGGTAAATATGACTAACCCTATTCTACCCCCTAACCCTCCTTTAGGGGGTTCCTAACCCTCCTTTAGGGGGTTCCTAACCCTAACCTCCCCACTGGTGCCTAACCCTAACTCCCCCCAAGTGCCTAAACCTAACCCCCCCTACCCCTAGCCTAACTCTCCCGGGTGGGTGCCTAACCCTAAGTCCCCCCCGGGAGCCCCTAACCTAACCCTCCCCCCCTGTGTGGCTGTCCGCGCCCGGCTTACCTTCGATCAGTATGCCAGGCATCGGACTCCCGGCGTAGGTCTAATGACAGGCATCTGGATTTTGATGCCTGTCATTAGTACCTTGCCGGGATTTGACAGTCAGGAAGCCGGCGGTCGGCATTGCGACCGTCGACTTCCTGACTGCATCCCTTTGTAAGGGTGAATATCATTGATTTAATCAAATATTTCAATAAAATTACTTTGTTTAGGCTCCTTTATCCCCCTCTATTGAGTTGGTTCAAGAAACTCCTCCTTAATCTTGTTACAAGAAACTGCAGCTGTGGGGAGGGAGCTTGTGCCGCGTAAAGAGTCTTAAGTCCTACTAAGCGCCCAAACCCACGTTTTGACGCCCAAAGTGCTAACTTATCATGCATTTCTACTACAAATGTGCTCCCGCGGCTGTATGTGCCCGTACAAAGCAACAACTCCTGCAGCAGCGACTATAAACAACTAAATTGACCCCACATAAATAATAAACTGGAGGTAGTAAAATAAATATTTATTATGAATGCTTTCAGTCACTCATACAGTGTCCCTTAGGCAGTGCCCCAGTAGTGTTAACCCCTATGTAGTGCCCCTCATGCAATGCCACCGTATACAGTGCCCCCAGTAGTGCCCCTTATATAGTGCCCCTAGTAGTGTTCACCTGTATGCAATGCCTCCTTATACATTGCCCACAGTAGTAGTCCCCCTATGTAGTCCCCCTTATAGAGTGTCCCCAGTATTGTTCCCCCTATGCAGTGTTCTCTTATAAAGTTCACCCAGTAGTGCCTTTTATACAGTGCCCCAGAAGAGGTCCCTCTATGCAATGCCCCTTATAGAGTCCCTACAGTAGTGTTCACCCTATGCAGTGCCCCTTATTCCCAGATTAGAGGACCTCCCTATGCAGTGCCCCCATTAGTGCCCCTTATAGAGTGCCCCCAGTCTTGTCCCCCCTTATGTATTGCCCCCAGAAGTGGTCCCCCATGCTGCATACAAATACATACTTACCTTAATTATTGCTCCTGCACCCGCTGCTGCCTTGCACAGCCTTCCGGCTCCCGACGTGGGAGGACAGAGGTGCGCACGGCAGCGGCAGGATTAAGGTATTTGTTTTTGTCTGTTTATTTGTAAGCGGCATGGGGGAAACTTCTGGGGGCACTCCAAGGGGCAATACATCGCGGGGGACACTACTGGGGGTACTCTAAAGCGCAATACATGGGGAGGTCACTACTGGAGGCACTCTAAGGTGCAATACATAGGGGGGACACTACTGGGGGCACTCTAAGGCGCAATACATAGGGGGGGACACTACTGGGGGCACTCTAAAGCGCAATACATGGGGAAGACACTACTGGGGGCACTCTAAGGTACAATACATAAGGGGGGACACTACTGGGGGCACTCTAAGGCGCAATACATAGGGGGGGACACTACTGGGGGCACTCTAAGGCACAATACATGGGGGGGACACTACTGGGGGCACTCTGGGCAGAACAGACAGTGTAATGTTATCATTACTGCCTCACAGCACTGAGGTCGTGGGTTAATTTCCCACTTCGGCCCTGTGTGGAGTTTGTATATTCTCCCTGTGCTTGCGTGGGTTTCCTCCGGGTGCTCCGGTTTCCTCCCACACTCCAAAAATATACTGGTAGGTTAATTGGCTTCCAACTAAAAATAACCCTAGTGTGTATGCGCATGTGATGGGGAATATAGAGTGTAAGCTCCACTGGGGCAGGGACTGATGTGAATGGACAAATATTCTCTGTAATGTGCTGCAGAATAAGTGTGCGCTATATAAATAACTGGTAATAAATAAATAAATACACACCAGTTACGTGGACTGCGGGCTCCCCGCTGCCCTATTTCCCCCCTAATTAAGCTCATTTACCCCCCTTAATTAAGCCTAGTTACCCCCGCCCACCCCCAAGTAAGAAGATCTTACCTGGGTTCAATACAGCAGCCCAGTCTGCAATGCAGCCGGAGGGATGCTGGGTCTGGGCGTGCAGAAAAGCTCCTCGCTGCCCAGCTGTTTTACACGCCCACACGAAAGGCAAAGGGAATAATTGAATTGTGACATAACCAGCAGGCTGGCTAGCCGCGATATTGGCGATGAAACAGGGCAGTGAAACAGCACGCCCCCCCAAAAAAACTACTGAATTCCCCCCACAGGGAGTGCAGCCTTATATCTTTCCCCAGCTCCTGTTATGTATCATATGGTATATACAGTACATACATGTTATACCTATTATGTGTTATTCCCTGGCCACTCAGTACAGTGATTATTACTCTGCAGCTGCTGCTATAACAGGATACCACAGGTCGCTCCCCCTGTATAATAATAACAATAACAGGACACCACAGGCTGCTCCCCCTGTATAATAACAATAACAGGATACCACTGGCTGCTCCCCTGTATAATAATAATAACAGGAAACCACAGGCTGCTCCCCTTGTATAAAAATGCTAACAGGAAACCACAGGCTGCTCCTCCTGTATAATAATAATAACAACAACAGGACACCGCAAGCTGCTCCCCTATATAATAGTACTATCAGGAAACCAAAGGCTGCTCTCCTGTATAATATTAATAACAGGACATCACAGGCTGCTCCCAGTGTACAGTATTGCAACACAGGCCACTCCCCCAGTAAAGTAGGACACAACAGGCTGCTCCCCCTGTATAGGACACCACATGCCGATCCCCTGAATAGTAGGAAACCAAAGGCCGCTCCCCCTGTATATTAGTACACCACAGGCGGCTCCCCCTTTATAGGACACCACAGGCCGCTCCCCCTGTATAGAAGTACACCACGGTCCGCTCCCCCTGTATAACAGGACCCCACAGGCCGCTCCCCCTGTATAGTAGGAACCCACAGGCCACTCCACCTGTATAGTAGGACCCCACAGGCCGCTCCCCCTGTATAGTAGGACAGCACAGGCCGCTTCCCTTGTATAGTAGGACAGCACAGGCCGCTTCCCTTGTATAGTAGGACAGCACAGGCCGCTCCCCCTGTATAGTAGGACAGCACAGGCCGCTCCCCCTGTATAGTAGGACAGAACAGGCCGCTCCCCCTATAAAGTAGGACAGCACAAGCCACTCCCTCTGTATAGGAGGACACCACAGGCTGATACCAGGGTTGACTTAACAGCAGTATGGGCCCTGGGCAAAGCAATGCACTGGGGCCCCTACCCACCCATTCACGGGGAAAAAATGTAAATGGTTAATAAAATGAAACCCTCCTGCATGCCCATCAGACTTCCCACACATGCAGAGAGACTCTGTCTGACTGGTCTGAAGCCGGCGGATGAAGTGAAACTGGGACTGAAGCGAGTACTCATCACCGGGGGAGGGATGGGGTGGGGGAGGTTATATCAGAATACTATGCACTGGCGGCTGGCTTATAAAAACATCACAAATTTACCAACTGCCCGTGGCTGCAGGGGGGTGGGTTGGCGGGCCCCTACAAGCTTTGGGCCCTTGGGCAACTGCCCAACAAGCCCAATGGAAGAGATGGCCCTGGCTGATACCTCGGTATAGTAGGACACCACAGGCCACTCCCCCTGTATAGCAGGACACCACAGGCCGCTCCCCCTATATAGCAGGACACCACAGGCCGCTTCCCCTGTATAGAAGGACAGCACAGGCCGCTCCCCTGTATAGTAGGAAAGCACAGGCCGCTCCCCCTGTATAGTAGGACAGCACAGGCCGCTCCCCCTGTATAGTAGGACAGCACAGGCCGCTTCCCCTGTATAGTAGGACAGCACAGGCCGCTTCCCCTGTAAAGTAGGACACCACAGGCCGCTCCCCCGGTATAGTAGGACGCCACAGACCGCTCCCCCTGTATAGGACACCACAGACCTCTCCTCCTGTATAGTAGGACACCACAGGCCGCTCTCCTAGTATAGTAGGACACCAAAGGCTGCTTCCCCTGTATAATAATAGTAACAGGAAACCACAGGCTGCTCCCCCTGTATAATAATAAAAGGACACCACAAGCTGCTACCCTATATAATTGTACTAACAGGACACCACAGGCTGCTTCCTTTTGTATAATAATAACAACAACAACAGGACATCACAGGCTGCTCCCAGTGTACAGTATTAAAACACAGGCCACTACCCCTGTAAAGTAGGACACAAAAAGCTGCTCCTCCTGTATAGAAGGACACCACAGGCCACTCCCCCAGTATATTAGTACACCACAGGCCGCTCCCCATGTATAGAAGGACAGCACAGACATCTCCCTCTGTATAGTAGGACACCAGAGGAATCTCCCGCTGTATAGCAGGACACCACAGGCCACTCCCCCTGTATAGCAGGACACCACAGGCCGCTCCCCCTGTATAGTAGGACACTGCAGGCCGCTCCCCCTGTATGGTAGGACAACGCAGGCTGCTCCCTTTGTATAGTAGGACACCACAGGTTGCTTCCCCTGTATAGTAGGACACCACAGACTGCTCCCCCTGTACAGTATGACACCACAGGCTGTTCCCCCTGTATAGTAGGACACCATAGGCTGCTCCCATGTATAGTAGGACACCAAAGGCTGCTCCCCCAGTATAGTAGGACACCAAAGGCTGCTCCCCTTGTATAGTAGGACACCACAGGCTGCTCCCTCTGTATAGCAGGACACCACAGGCTGCTCCCCCTGTATAGCAGGACACCACAGGCTGCTCCCAATGTATAGTAGGACACTACAGGCTGCTCCCCCTATATAGCAGGACACCACAGGCTGCTCCCAATGTATAGTAGGACACTACAGGCTGCTGCCCTGTATAGTAGGACACCATATGCTGCTCCCACTGTATAGTATGACACGGAAGGCTGCGCCCCCTGTACAGTAGGGCACCACAGTCCGCTCCCCCTGTACAGTAGGACATCACAGGCTGCTCCCCTTGTATAATAGGACACCACAGGCTGCTCCCCCTGTATAGTATGACACCATAGGCTGCTACCACTGTATAGTAGGACACCATAGGCTGCTCCCCTGTATAGGACACCATAGGCTGTTCCCCTGTATAGTAGAATAGCACAGGCTGCTCCCCCTGTATAGTAGAATATCACAGGTAGGATCACATGGTTAAGATTACATTTTCTGTGTTGAACGCATATCCCGGAAGTATGGTGGAACGCACAGCCCGGAAAAAGGATGTGATTGGCTGAGTATTGGTTCGTTCTCTATGACGTCATCAGGTTACATCAGATCATGCGATCAGACCGTTGACCGTTCACATACGAGAGGACAACTTCTTTTTTTGGCCTTCTCTCATTCCCCTCAGTGCGGTGATTGGCAGCAGCGAGTAGCCAATCAGGCGGCACAAAGTAAGTAAGGACGTCCTGTAACTAGCAGCCACTTGCCCTGCCTCTAACAGCCTAATCACTAGAGTAACAGATGTATAGTCCAATGGTGTCCTCATGTACAGTGACCGGCGGCCATATTCTTATAGTCTTTCAGTCACAGAGCAGAGGGGGCGGAACCACAGGGGCTTTAGTTGCCATTTTGTTATAGATATTCCTGACAGCCGGAGCAGGGTAACGTATCCTGTGGTATTATTATTGTATAGGGGAGAGGGGACTGTAAAGTGATATATGATGGGGAATAACACAGCTCCCAGCACACACTGATATGTGGTATTATTATTATATAGGGGAGAGGGGACTGTACAGTGATATATGAGGGGGAATAACACAGCTCCCAGCACACACTGATATGTAGTATTATTATTATATAGGGGAGAGGGGACTGTACAGTTATATATGAGAGGGAATAACAGCTCCCAGCACACGGTGATATGTGGTATTATTATTATATGGGGGGGAGGGAACGTAGAGTGATATATGAGGGGGAATACAGGGCCTGATTCAGATCCGCTCGCTAAGCTGCATTCGCCCGCTGCTGGCCGACTGTTGCCTGTCTGCGCATGCGGCAAAATGCGCATGCGCGAGCCAGTCATTGCGATCAGGAAACGATCGCTCGTAATACACAGAAGGCCCGCTATTTTGAGTGACAGAATGTGGGTGGTGACGGGAAGATCCAGGAAAACGGAGGAATGGTGGTGCGAACTCAGGGCCTTATTCAGAGATGCTCGCAAAAAGCGAGCGCTCGCTCTGAATCAGGGCGGGCGCTGGTTTTTTTAGGAGCGTCCTCCTGGCCGTTCGCATAGCTGTGGGTGACCACCCACAGCTATAGCGAGCGGCCATGATGATGGTGACCATCGCGACCATCGGGCTTGCGACGAAACCCTTGTGGTAGGGTCTCGTGGCTGCAAGCCCCAGAGAGCTTCTGACTCAAATAGAGCTAGAAGCTCTCCCACTGACATCACTGGTGATGTCAGTGGGGCCGCCCACAAACGGTAGGCATTCGCATGGGAACGCCTCCGTTTGTGAAGCCACCCCCCGCCACGCCTACAAAATGGGGCGAGCTGTCAATCAACATCGACAGCCGCCCCTTTTGTAGTGAGTCCCGGAGCGAGTGCTTTTTGGGCTCGCTCCGGGGCTCGCGCACGCCGCGCGTGCGCACTGGGCCACCATCGACCCGGTTGCGAGCGCTAAGCGCTTGCGACCGGGTCTGAATCAGGCCCTCAGTTGTGTCTTGAGCGTCAAAACTGTTTTTTTGGTGTCCATAATTACAAGGCTGCGTCATTGTACACGTCACCTGGCTTGTTTAATCACTGAAGCACTCGCAGTGCTTGCGGCGGGGTAGGGTCAACCACAAGTGCTGCGAGTGGCTCCGATGGCACTCGATGTTACTGATTTTACATACACTTCCTGGAGATGACGTGTGCTGCGAAGGAAAAGGGGGAGTCATTAAACTGGCTTGCGATCGCACTGTCGTCGCACGCTAAGACATAGTGGGCATACTAATGTCTTACCATGCGATCGCAACCTATGCAAATATTAGCAGCTGAGCGGCTGCGTGCGAACGCCTCTAGCAAGTGGGTCTGAATCAGCTCCCAGCACACACTGATCTGTGGTATTATTATTTATATAGGGCAAATTGGACCGTAGAGGGGAAATACTACAGCTTCCAGCACAAACTATGTGGTATTATTATATAGGGGGAGGGGCCCGTACAGTGATACATGAGGAGGAATAACACAGCTCCCAGCACCCACTGATATGTGGTATTATATATTATATAGGGGAGATGGGACCATGCAGTGATATATGAGGGGGAATAAGACAGCTCCCAGCACACACTGATATGTGGTATTATTATTGTTATATAGGGGAGAGGGGACCGTACAGTGGTATATGAGGGGGAATAACACAGCTCCCAGCACACACTGATATGTGGTGGTATTATTATATAGGGGAGAGGGGACCGTACAGTGATATATGAGGGGGAATAACAGCTTCCAGCACTCACTGATATGTGGTATTATTAGTGTTCATTCTAGGTCCGGCAAGGGGTATGGCACTCAAGCTCGAGCCTGCAAAGGTGGTCATGATACGCCCCCTGTTCATCACTCTTGGGGACCCAGCTAGGCTGCCCCAAGCTCTCCCTTCTCTGTGAATATTCACCAGCGGTGAGCGCTGCACCACAATTTTTACCACCCGAGGGGAATATGAGTCCGCAGGTGGGGACACCACCCAGCATGTTGTTTTAGTGGTTTGCCAACAGTTCGCCGCCAAAGGGGCAGGTTGCATTCTGCCCTTTGAAATCGGGCAGGTCGCCCACTAAAACAGCCTAGCCAGAACGCTATATTATTAATATTTAGAGGATAATGGACTACAGTGATATATAAGGGGGATTAAATCAGCTCTTACCATAGACTATGTTGTAATAATATAAAGAGGTGTTGGAACTGTTTAGTGATACTTAAGCGTGGAAAAACAGCTCTCACCACACAGTTATATGTGGTAGTATTATTATATAAGGGAGAAAGGACTTGACGGAACAGGTTTTTAACTCAAGCGTGAAAAATGCAACCTTGCTTTGTCAAACGGCAGAAGGTAATGGCATCTTACTGTACAGAGGGAGTGGCCCTATGATGTCCTACACTGTATAGGTGGAGCTGCCGGTGGTGTCCTAATATACATGGGGAGCGGCCTGTGGTGTCCTATACAGTGGTAACAGCCTGAATTGAAAGGGGGAGCGGCCTGTGATGTCCTACTATACAGGAAGAGCAGCCTGTTGTGTCCTACTACACAGGGACAGCAGCCTGTGGTGTCTTATTATACAGGGGGAGCAGTCTGTAGTATCCCTACTATACAGGGGAAGCGGGCTGTTGCACTCTACTCTGCAGGGGGAGCATCCTGTGTTGTCCTACTATACAGGGGGAGCATCCAGCGGTATCCCTAATATACAGGGGAAGCGGGTTGTTGCACTCTACTATGCAGGGGGAGCATCCTGTGTTGTCCTACCATACAGGGGGAGCAACCTGTGGTGCCTTCCTATACAGAGGGATGAGCTTGTTGCACTCTACTATACAAGGGGAGTGGCCTGTGGTGTCCTACTATACAGGGGAAGCGGCCTGTGTTGCCCTACTATATTGGTCGAGTGGCCTGTGGTGTCCTACTATACACTGGGAGTGGCCTGCGGTGTCCTACTTTACAGGTGGAGCGGACTGCAGTATCCTATTATACAGTTAGAGCAGCCTGCAGTCTGTCCTACTATACAGGAGGAGCAGCCTTCGGTGTCATACAGAGAGAGCGGCCTGTGGTGTCCTTATATACCAGGGGAGATGACCTGTAGTGTCCTACTATACAGGGGGAGTGGCCTGTGGTGTCCTACTATACAGGGGAAGCGGCCTGTGATGTCCTACTATACAATAAGAGCAGCCTGTGGTACCCTTATGTAAAGGGGGAGCAGCCTGCAGTGTCCTATATACAGGCAGAGCAGCCTGCAGTGTTCTACACTATACAGGGGGTGCGGCCTGTGGTGTCCTATTATACAGGGTTATTGGCGTGTGGTGTCCTCGTTTACAGGGGGTTCTGTCTGTTGCATCCTACTATATAGGGGGTGCAGCCCCTTGTATCCTACTATACAGGGGGAGCATCATGTGGTGTCCTACTATACAGGGGAAGCGGCCTGTGTTGCCCTACTATACTGAACGAGTGGCCTCTGGTGTCCTACTATACAGTGGGAGCAGCCTGCGGTGTCCTATTATACAAGGAGAGCAGCCTGTGGTGCCTATTGTGGCCTGTTGCGCTTTACTATTCAGGGGGAACATCCTATGTTGTTCTTCTATACAAGGGGAGTGGCCTGTGGTGCCTTATACAGGGGGAGCAGCCTGTGGTGTCCTATTATACAAGGGAGTGGCCTGTAGAGCTCTAATAAACAGTGGTAGCGGTCTATGATGTCCTACTGTACAGTAAGAGCAGCCTGTGGTACCCTTATGTAAAGGGGGAGCAACCTGCAGTGTCCTGTATACAGGGAGAGCAGCCTGCAGTGTTCTACACTATACAGGGGGTGCAGCCTGTGGTGTCCTACTATACAGGGTTATCGGCGTGTGGTGTCCTCGTTTACAGGGGGTTCTGTCTGTTGCATCCTACTATATAGGGGGCATCATGTGGTGTCCTACTATACAGGGAGAGTGGCCTGTGGTGTCCTAATATACAGCGAGAGCATCCTCTTGTGTCATGTTACTAATATTATGCAGGGGTAGCAGCCTCTTGTGTCCTGTTATAGCATTAGCTGCAGAGTAATAATAACAGTACAGAGTGGTCAGGGAATAACACATAATAGGTATAACACATATGTATATACCAGGTGATACATAACAGGAGCTGGGGAAGGATGTGTGAGAAGGACACAGACATGCCATGTAACAATGGGCTGCACTCGCTGAGCTGAGACTCTGTCAGGGCGTCTAGTTATCCTGAGCAATAGAGACTCTCTCAGAGACAGCCAATGGCTGTGACAGTCCCCAGATCCTCAGAGTGTCACTGATTATCCCCCAGGACATGTCTCACCCCACCCTACGCTGCGCACACATGGCCGGCAGGCTGGTCACACATGTAACATACATCTGAGGTGCTGTCATTTGTCATTTCATCATTTGTGCAGAGTGACTGAAGGGATTCTGTATTACTTAACCCTTTGTTTGTCCCCTGGGCTGCCTGCTGTCCTATCCCTGTGTTATTAACCTCTTCTGTTCCCTTCTCCCTCACCTGTGTTATTGCCACCTCTGTACAGCTGTTAAACCCCCTGATGTGCACTCTGTTTTCCTATATTAGTTCCCCCCCCCCATATCTGCACCCCTTCTGCTCTCCTGTGTACTCTCCCCTCACACCCCTGTTATCTGTATGATTACAGTGTAGTCACAGATTCTCTGGGTTTGTAAAAGATTCATGTGGAGCAAATTGCACCAAATATGTGTCTGTGAGGAATAAGACCCCCGGCCAGGAGGGGAGCATTGGTGTAACCTTATGCAGTACAGCGTTGTGTGACCGCCTCTGAGGAGCTTTATGGGGCTGAGTCACAGGAACCTCTGACACTCACTGAGCAGAGCTCTATGGCTCAGGGGAAAGGGAGACTTACTGGTCACTCAGTGTTACATGTCTGTGTTATGTGTGTTCTCTGTGATGTCTATTATATTTAGTCTATTTATTCCTAGATAGTCCTGCTATAAGGAACCAGAGTCTTTATTACACGTCACACATTCTGTATTTTCACTGATTCACTGAGGATGGACATGGATGAAAGTCACAGGACTGAGAGGATCTTACATCTCACCCTGGAGATCATCTACCTTCTGACTGGGGAGGTGAGAGGGTCTGGAAGTGTCACACTGACATCACTTATATATATCGTAATAATACAGGGGTATGACTGGGGAGGTGATAGGATCTGGGAGTGTCGCAGTGACATCACTTATATCTTTAGTAATAATACAGGGACATGACTGGGGAGGTGAGAGGATCTGGAAGTGTCAAAGAGACGTCACTTATATCTATAGTAATAATACAGGAACATGACTGAGGAGGTGCTGGAATCCGGGAGTGTCACAGTGACATCACTTATATCTATATTATTAAGCAAGCAGCAGGGAGCTGTCTCAGATATTAGTATCAGTCCCACAGTCCTCACTAGGGTTGGGAATTATATGCCCGCAGTATGTTGTTTTCTTTCTGTCACTGACACAAAGATGTTGGAGCTGCAGGAGATACTGTATACTCTACATTTTCCTGTATATAGGAGATTGTTATAATACTTGCTTTAGTGAAATAGAGTCTTCTTGTATATTATGCAAAGTGAGCATCTAAATAAGCAGCCCCATTTAGGTGGAGTTTAATTGACCTCCTCATTGATGTCTCCCCCAATACACAGGATTACACACTAGTGAAGAAGATATCCAGTGACCATGAGACTCCAAGCAGCCGTCCCCGTGTGTCAGGAGGACTGAGCAGAACCCAGAGCCCCATCGCGGTGCCTCCACCTCACTCACTGATACATGAGAGACACAATGACCAGAAGATGCTGGAACTCATCAACAATAACATTCAACTGCTGACTGGAGAGGTGAATGCTGGGAATGGGACATGATACAGTAACGCCAGGGGATGTGTCTGGGTGATGACTGGAGAGGTGACTGCTGGGAATGGGACATTATACAGTAACACCAGGGGATGTGTCTGGGTGATGACTGGAGAGGTGACTGCTGGGAATGGGACATTATACAGCAACACCAGGGGATGTGTCTGGGTGATGACTGGAGAGGTGACTGCTGGGAATGGGACATTATACAGTAACACCAGGGGATGTGTCTGGGTGATGGCTGGAGAGGTGACTGCTGGGAATGGGACATTATACAGTAACACCAGGGGATGTGTCTGGGTGATGACTGGAGAGGTGACTGCTGGGAATGGGACATTATACAGCAACACCAGGGGATGTGTCTGGGTGATGACTGGAGAGGTGACTGCTGGGAATGGGACATTATACAGCAACACCAGGGGATGTGTCTGGGTGATGGCTAGAGAGGTGACTGCTGGGAATGGGACATTATACAGTAACACCAGGGGATGTGACTGGGTGATGGCTGGAGAGATAACTGCTGGGAATGGGACATTATATAGTAACACCAGAGGATGTGTCTGGGTGATGACTGGAGAGGTGACTGCTGGGAATGGGACATTATACAGCAACACCAGGGGATGTGTCTGGGTGATGACTGGAGAGGTGACTGCTGGGAATGGGACATTATACAGTAACACCAGGGGATGTGTCTGGGTGATGGCTGGAGAGGTGACTGCTGGGAATGGGACATTATACAGTAACACCAGGGGATGTGTCTGGGTGATGACTGGAGAGGTGACTGCTGGGAATGGGACATTATACAGTAACACCAGGGGATGTGTCTGGATGATGACTGAAGTGGTGACTTCTGGGATTGGGACATTATACAGTAACACCAGGGGATGTGTCTGGGTGATGACTGTATCATTGTGTGTCATAAGGTGTCAGGATGTCACTGTCTATGTCTCCATGCAGGAGGGGGAGTATATAGAGGAACACAGGGGTCTGTACAAGGACCTGATGATGGAGAATCACCGGCCCCTCACATCACTGGGTAAGAGGAGGCTGTCATTTATTGTACAGGGGAGAGCAGGTGTGAGGGCCCCTATATACACACATCATCTGATAATCACATATATACAATGTACTCAGGGCCTGATTCAGCTTTGGGAATATAGGGCCTGATTCAGACCCACTCGCGAGCGGCTGTCCGCTCGCAAGTGGGTCGATGGTGTGCACTGTGCATGCGCACGACGGAGGGAGCTCCGTCGTGCGCATGCGCCAGACGCGACGAGCGAAGGACTTTCCTTCGCTCGTTGTGTCTGATCAAAGGGGGCGTGCTGTCGATGTTGATTGACAGTAAGCCCCCTTTGGTGGGCGTACCCAAGGGAACGCCTACCATCAGAAGCCGGCCCACTGACATCACTAGTGATGTCAGTGGGAGTGATTTTGGCTCTGATAGAGCCAAAATCACTCCGGGCCTTGCGGTTGAGAAACTCAACCGCAGGCTCCGGCTCGCAGTGGCGATGGTCAAGACCATCGCGACCATCAACCTGCACGCTCGTATAGGCTGTGGGTGATGACCCACAGCTATACGAGCGTCCAGGAGGACGCTCCATTTTTATGGAGGACGGCCCTCATTCAGAGCGTGCGCTCTGCTCAGAGCGTCCGGCTCTGAATGAGGGCCATAATGAGAATTAGCACGTAACTGATCATCTTGATGAAAACGTGCTGCACTACAGGTGGGGCAGATGTATAATAAGCAGAGAGATTTAGAGTTGGGTTGGAAGTGTCCAAACTGACATTTAAAGTGCAGTGTTATAATAAAGCTGTGTAGTGTTTGCGGGCTACATGCAAAAGCAGCCAGTTCACAGTTACGTGCTCTTTCTGACTCTATTCACTAAGCCGAATCAGGCCCTCAGTCACTGTGTGTCTCCTACAGATGGATCCAGTAACAGAAATATGCCAGAGAGATGTCCCCGTCCTCTTTATGCACAGGATTGTACAGAGGAGAATCACAGGATTCCACAGGAATATCAGGTAGATGGGATTTAGGGTCTCGCCAATAAACTAACATGACTGTCACCATGTGATCTTCTACTGTTTAATCTCAATGAAATCAGACTTTATTTTATGGTTCCTTTAGTGTGAAGATCTTGTTGATATTAAGGCAGAAGATATAGAGGGAGAACAAGAGACGTATGTGACTGATGATAATGCAGAAGATATAAAGGGAGAACAAGAGACGAATGTGAATGATAATAATGCAGAAGATTTAGAGGGAGAAGAAGAGACTTATGTGACTGATAATGCAGAAGATATAGAGGAAGAACAAGAGATGTATGTGAATGATAATAATGCAGAAGACATAGAGGGAGAAGAAGAGTCGTATGTGACTGATATAATGGCAGAAGATACAGAGGGAGACGAAGAGACGTATGTGACTGATATGAAGGCAGAAGACATAGAGGGAGAAGAAGAAACGTATGTGACTGATATAAAGGCAGAAGATATAGAGGGAGAAGAAGAGACATATGTGACTGATAATAAGGCAGAAGATACAGCGGGAGAAGAAGAGACGTATGTGACTGATATAAAGGCAGAAGATATAGAGGTAGAAGAAGAGACATATGTGAGGGGTGATCAGCAGTATAAGGAGGAGGAAATTCTTACAGATATCAGCACAGGTGAGTAATAAACCCTTACATTACAAAATATTGTCTCATATTTTCCTTGTTCAGTTACTACAGCAATCTCTTATCCTGCACCCTCATCTGTCAGTTCAAACTAATGATGGATATGTATTTGGGAGCCATCAGCCCCTGTTATACTCCTGCTCTTCCCCTCACATCATGTCACTGCGTGTTACCAGCCCAGAGATCTGACCAGTCTCCTCCCCACACTCTCTGGTGTATCTCATACATCAGGATCCATCAGCCCCTATTAGACTCCTGCTCTCCCCCTCACATCATGTCACTGTGTGTTACCAGCCCAGAGATCTGACCAGTCTCCTCCCACACTCTCTGGTGTATCTCATACATCAGGAGCCATCAGCCCCTATTATTCTCCTGCTCTCCCCCTCACATTATGTCACTGTGTGTTACCAGCCCAGAGACCTGACCAGTCTCCTCCCTGCACTCTCTGGTGTATCTCATACATCAGAAGTCATCAGCCCCTATTATTCTCCTGCTCTCCCCCTTACATTATGTCACTGTGTGTTACCAGCCCAGAGACCTGACCAGTCTCCTCCCCACACTCTCTGGTGTATCTCATACATCAGGAGCCATCAGCCCCTATTATACTCCTGCTTTCTCCCTCACATCATGTCACTGTGTGTTACCAGCCCAGAGATCTGACCAGTCTCCTCCCCACACTCTCTGGTGTATCTCATACATCAGGAGCCATCAGCCCCTATTATACTCCTGCTCTCCCCCTCACATTATGTCACTGTGTGTTACCAGTCCAGACACCTGACCAGTCTCCTCCCCACACTCTCTGGTGTATCTCATACATCAGGATCACTCAGCCCCTATTATACTCCTGCTTTCCCCCTCACATCATGTCACTGTGTGTTACCAACCCAGAGATCTGACCAGTCTCCTCCCTGCACTATAAAACCATATACTCACACATTATAACAAACTCCATTTATACACACACACACACAAAGCTATAAGCACACACTTATTATTGCACAGTGCTTCCACCAATGCTTGTCTACAATGAAGGATTCAGCCTATAATAGTACTGTGATCCTGACAGTTGGACTATGACACCTGAGAGTGACCAGAGGGACATTTAGTGACTGTTGAACTGTTGCCGTTTGCTACCTTTGTGCCCACCTGGAGACTTGTGAGTAGTGTAACCGGTGGCCTGGACATGCTGCTAGTGTACACAGCTACTGTGCTCTCACATCTCCAGTGTGTGTGTGTGAGAGAAGTGCCTGGTTGCCCAGTGTCACTGGCTTATGTGGTTTCCTGTCCCATGATACTAGCTGGGCAATGTGTAAGCTTGGGGAATGTTACTCAGCACATGTCACCATGGCTGGACCTATGCCATCTGCTTGGTAATCCTGTTGTGTTGTATTTTATCTGTGCAGCAAGAGTCATATCTGCTGTATGTACATTTATTATTAGTAATAAAGTAGCTATACAGTAGTTTGTAAATTAAAAGTAGACATCGTAGACTCACTAATAGTATTACTTAGCATTATTTATATGGGGTCCGCATTGCCTTACACAGTATATAAACAGAACAGATTGCAAGCTTAACAAGGGAATAGTGCAAAAGACTTACAGTACTAAACATTGTAACACATGGGACACCAGCTATAACAACATTGCAGCTTATACAGTCACAGTAACCACAGAAGCAGCATGGGCTGAGCCCAATGGTTTGGTGACACTGTTAGTATTGGGGAGGAGGTGATAGTATAGTTCAGTGGAGCGAAAGCACAGAAGGAAAGAGGGCCTTCTCATTAGAGCTTACATTCTATAGGTTGGAGGGGCTGACAGACAGGGATGACACAGAGGGGGGAGATAGTGAGCGAGGACCATAGAGAGGTGGGTTACAATGAGACCAGGAAGAATTAGTGAAGGTGGGCCATAGTAGAGATGGAATTTGAGTCTGTATGAAGCTTTAGAAAGAGGTGGAGAGTCAGAGATGGTGAGAGCTCCAGCGGTGGGGAGCAGCACCGACAAATTCTTGGAGGCAGGAGTGGGAGGATATAGTTAGTTGGGAGGAGTTGTGCCAGGCATTGCCGGAGAAAAGTGGGTGATGGGAATGTGTAGGGAGATGCAGTTGGAGATATAGGGGGAAGCGGGCTTTATAGGTGAGTGTGAGGAGTTTGAATTGGATTCTGAGGGCATGAGGAGCCAGTGTAGGACTTTGGGAGAGGGGAGGCAGAAGCAGTAGTTTGGAGAAGATGAGCATGGCAGCAGCATTGAGGATAGATTGGAGTAATGAGAGATCAGAATTGGGGAGGACACACGGGAGGAGGATACAGTAGCCCAGTCTGGAGATGAGGTCTTGGTTGCCTCCAGGGTGAGAGAGAATATGATTCTGGAGATATTTCAAAGGTGGAAGCGACAATGGACTGAATGTGGGTATTGATGAAGAAGGCGGAGTTAAGGATATCTCAAGACAGTGGACTTGTGAGATAGAAGAGAGGGTGATGTTGTCGATGGATAGTAAAATTGAAGGAGGTGAGGGAACTCCAGATGGTGGGAAGATGATCAGCTCAGTCTTAGCCATGGTGAGGTAGATAATAGTATGCTGCGCTGTGTATATGTAAGCAGGTCAGTGTAGTTCGATTTAGACAAGGTAATAGGATGACTGAGCCCTAAGTACTATTGTTAGTTAATTCCTATTGATCTATGTTAAAAATAGTAAATAAAAGAAAAAAAAACCTTTAAAAAATTTTTTTTTTTTTTCTTCTTTTCTGTAAAATAAATAATTAAATTAATAAAAACCGTATGCACCAGCAAGACAAGCAGGGAGGGGAAGAGGGTATTAGGATAGGTAAAAAGAGAGACTCCAATATTTAAAACTCTTTTAAAAACAATGTTAGAGCAGGAGGTGAAATGATATTCAATGTCCAGATGATTAGGAGGGATTGAGATATTTTAGCTACTGTCCCTGACTGCCCCTACCTGTGGGTTACTCTGGGACTCTTGCAGCATGCGATCTTCTCCTCCTTTGCTGTCCAGAAAACTCTGCGGGGATCCAACTGGAGCATGCCACAGCGGCTGGTGATGACGTCACTTGCCGGCGGCTTGCTGCTCTCTTGATCCTGCTTAGAGTTGCACAATGCTCTGCTCTGTCTTCCAATGTTTCACGTCCTTCAAGACGCTTGACAAAGCGTCTTGAAGGACGCATGCTGCAAGAGTCGCAGAGTAACCCACAGGTAGGGGCAGTCAGGGACAGTAGCTAAAATATCTCGATCCCTCCTAATCATCTGGACATTGAATATCATTTCACCTCCTGCTCTAACATTGTTTTTAAAAGAGTTTTAAACATTGGAGTCTCTCTTTTTACCTATCCTAATACCCTCTTCCCCTCCCTGCTTGTTTTGCTGGTGCATACTGTTTTTATTAATTTAATTATTTATTTTACAGAAAAGAAAAGAAGAAAGGAAAAAAAAAACATTTTTTAAAAGGTTTTTTTTTGTTTTGTTTTTTAAAAAAGCCCCTTTTTTTATTTACTATTTTTAACATAGATCAATAGGAATTAACTAACAATAGTACTTAGCGCTCAGTCTTAGCCATGTTAAGTTTAAGAAAGCGCTGATATATCCAAGAATATTTGCTCCTCAATGTAAATAATTGTCTATCCTCATACATTTGTTTTCAGTAGATGGACACACAAGCAGGAATACCTCGGAGAGAGATCTCATTCTGTTTCCAGATTTTAAAATACAAGATAAGAACATCAGAGAAGAATGTCCAGGAGAAAACCTAATTACCCTAAATATACATCCAGCACTACACAGTGCAGCTATATCATCTGATCCCTCTAATCATGAGGAACATTCTCCTGATAATTCAGATCTTGCTACACACAGTACAGCTCATAAAGGTGATACGCTATTATCTTGTTCTAAATCTGGTAAAAGCTCTATACGTCAGTCATTTTCTGTTACACATCAGAGAAGTCACACAGTTGAGAGGCCATTTCCATGCTCTGAGTGTGGGAAATGTTTTACATATAAATCTGTGCTGGTTAGACATGAAAAAAGTCACACAGGTCAGAAACCATTTTCCTGTTCTGAGTGTGGAAAATGTTTTGCACAGAACTCCACTCTTGTTATACATAAGATGACGCACACCGGTAAGAAGTCATTTAGATGCTCTGAGTGTGGGAAATGTTTTACACAGAAATCGGATCTTGTTACACATCACAGAAGTCATACAGGTGAGAGGCCATTTACATGCTCTGAGTGTGGGAAATGTTTTACATATAAATCTGTGCTGGTTAGACATGAAAAAAGTCACACAGGTCAGAAACCATTTTCCTGTTCTGAGTGTGGAAAATGTTTTGCACAGAACTCCACTCTTGTTATACATAAGATGACGCACACCGGTAAGAAGTCATTTACATGCTCTGAATGTGGGAAATGTTTTACACAGAAATCGGATCTTGTTACACATCACAGAAGTCATACAGGTGAGAGGCCATTTACATGCTCTGAGTGTGGGAAATGTTTTACATATAAATCTGTGCTGGTTATACATGAAAAAAGTCACACTGGTCAGAAACCATTTTCCTGTTCTGTGTGTGGGAAATGTTTTACCAAGAAATCACATCTTGATAGACATAAGATGACACACACCGGTGAGAAGCCATTTACATGCTCTGAGTGTGGGAAATGTTTTTCACAGAAATCCTATCTTGTTCCACATAAGATGACACACACTGATGAGAGGCCATTTACGTGCTCTGAGTGTGGGAAATGTTTTACACATAAATCACATCTTGTTAGACATAAGATGACACACACCAGTGAGAAGCCATTTACATGCTCTGAATGTGGGAAATGTTTTGCACAGAAATCCTATCTTGTTATACATAAGATGACACACACCGATGAGAAGCCATTTACATGCTCTGAGTGTGGGAAATGTTTTACACAGAAATCAGGTCTCGTCATACATCAGAGATCTCACACAGGTGAGAAGCCATTTCCATGTTCTGAGTGTGGGAAAGGTTTTAAGCAGAAATCAGTTCTTCTTAGACATCAGAGAGGTCACACAGGAGAAATAGAATTTCAATGAGCTGAAATTCTGGACCCTAGGTGCTGTATAGAGCACAATCCAGGTGTGTAGGGGGAAAACACAAAATTAATAGTGTCTAAATAATAACTAAGTAAACAACAATATGTAGGTTGTATCTAGTGACTGTCAATGCAATTTTGTCAATCCATACGTTAAAGTCACCAGTAAACAAAGTACAACAACCAGAAGTGGAGACGGCGCAGCGAGAGCATAGATCACAGGGCAATCACCAGGAACATCTGCAGGTCACATATCAAGAGCTAATAACACTGTGACTGTATATTATAGCGCAATAAAAAGCAATCTGCAGAGCTTCATCCTAATCGGAGTTTCTACAATCTCACGGGGCCCTACCAATTTATGTTTAATGTGCTACCATCATATACAGTTACAGTGTTATTGTGCTACCATCATATACAGTTAGTGTTATTGTGCTACCATCATTTACAGTTAGTGTTATTGTGCTACCATCATATACAGTTAGTGTTTTTGCACTAACATCATAAACAGTTACAGTGTTATTGCGCTACCATCATATACAGTTACAGTGTTATTGCGCTACCATCATATATACAGAGCTGATAACACTGTAACTGTATATGACCTGCAGCCGCTCCTGGTGACTGATCGCAGTGTGGTCTATGATCTCACCATTTTATTCACCTATATCACATTTATATGCTTGAGATATAAAATAGCTGCTGAATATTTACACTATGGCCGATTGATGCAATTAATGTATATTATTTAGGTACTACTTAGGGTGCATATATACTAAATGCTGTAAAAGCTGTGTATATTAATGTAATTAATAAAAGCCCTTCTGGCCTACAGTACATTGGATGTACCATTCACTCCCTGATAATCTAGATTCAGGGAACACAGATGAACATAGTAAAGGGTCACCAGCCGCACAGTGTGTCGCAGCACTTTGCTACCAATCACAGCTGTGCTCCTGACGGCCTGTCACATGTAGGGGTGCACCATGTGAGGAGGACAAGCAGGGGCGCAGACAGGCTTAGGAACTTATGTGCTAAAGAGGCATTATGGATGTCTACATTACAAACCTTGTTCCCACAAGGGCTCAGTGATACTATAGATTATGAGTCCTGTGCTTAGATGTCGGTGTAGTCTACCTGGTAAGCTGGACCCATATATGGGGCCATAACTGCAACTCTTTCTGTACAAATAGGGGTTACATGACGTGTGCGGAGTCTGTTAAAGAAATGGGATGAATCCCTAGTTAGTGGCGCAAAAAAAAAGCAGCCTAAACAGTGATTCAAACATATAAAATCTCACCAAATTTCAATACAAGTAAATAAAACAAAAATTATGTGACTCAAAAGAAAAGGCGCTGGTGAAAAAAAAAAAAAAATTATTACATTCCTTGGAAGAGAATAGTGTCCGTGATTAAAGTCTGGAGGGTTCTTCCTTCTTTATCCTCCAACATATACGTGGGATCATAAAAATAATGAAAAAATATATATGTGTAATACAGTTTCTATATAGATAATTAGTGTGTAGACAATTCTTTATAGTGAAGATGATTCATTCAAATGGGTGCAGGCGTATTAGAACTCACACTCAGTGGTGTAATTACATGCATCAAAATGTTTCTTTTAATTTCACCTCCGTGTTAAAGAGCTATGTAACCCCTACCAGAAGGAGAGAAGAAAATGGCGTACCCCACTCACTGTAAGTGTGTAGGGATCAAATACATCAAGGTATCTTTATAAAAACCTCCACAAATGAGAAGCGCACCCCACTCACGGTAAGTATGGAAGATTTCAGACGTATAAAGGTTTCTTTATCAAATTCCTTAATGATTTTTTCTTCATGTACAGACCCTCTCTCTGTAAAACGTTTAATCCCCGAAAAAATGTTTATAAAATCCAAATGAGTATAAAATATCCAATATTTATTGCAACAAATCACTCATAGCAAAAACAGCAACAAGTGATCATATATTAAAAAGTATAATGACCTACAAAATGGTCAATCATACATGAAAAATGCAGAAAACAATTAAGTCCATAAAAAATTATACAAATCCATAAAAAAATGAAGAATAAAAAAAATCCCAGAAGAAATAAAAAATGGATGCAAACCTGATGTATCAGGAAAAAAGGTTGTTCACACTCGTGCTGTCGACGCGTTTCGGCCTGTAGTAGGCCTTTATCAAGACATATCCAGAGTGTCAATCAGCCTAGTATTTAAACCATGAACAGCCAATCGAAAGCATCAAGGAAATGATATCAGTCGTTAAGACTCAGTTGATACCAAAAAGGCAAAAACACATCAACCCTCATATATACGTAAATACAAATGTAATAGTCACATCAAGATGGTCATATAGTGATTCCAATGTATATAATAGTTAATAAATCAAGACAATACACTAAATTCCATGTGTTGCCATGACAACCGCTTATATGTTGCAGGAAGAGTTTTAATCTCCCCGACCATAACTAAATGAGGCAATATATCCAGTGGATGGGTGTATAAGCCCAGTTATCTATTAAGTCATCCCACTCGGCGAGTGTTTATATTCACTGATTGCACGGGAAAAGAACATAGCTAATTCCGGAATCTAAGCAGCCGGAAGTGATGTCGCGGCATCCCGCACCAGTTTTAAGAACTTCACATAAAGTCCGGACAATAATGCATGATCTGGATATAGTGGAAGACACATCCATCCACTCCTTCATCTAGGAAGCACCCGGGGCATGCAATCAGTGACCAACGGAAGTGACAATGCGGTCCACCCCGACAGAAGCCCACAACTCGAGGTGGAACGCAAACGTCACCTCCGGATTTAATGGGTAGAAATGTTTAACTGTAAACTAGATCTTTCTGACACCGTATTCCCCACATGTGTAGGTGTTCCCGGTGGAACGAAATAAGGTTCTTGGATACAAAAGGTTAAGCCACACAAACCAGTATCTTGAAGAAAGATGTAATTTATTACAACAAATAACAAAATAATAATGGTTACTTAGCTTCAGAATAGAAAATGGTTACACAATCCAGGAGCCTCTCTGGACAAACAATTTCCATGCCACCTGCTGCAGACATCCAGGCTTAGGGCAGGCCACTGGAATCTCCTTTGTCTTTGCTTATATAGCATCCTACTTGTCATACCTAACTAACTCTTACTAATATGGGTATAAACCTACTTCAAACTACTCTATTGGTTAACTACTGATAAGGACTTTCTAAAACTTAACGCAGGCATACATCGCAAAAGACAACGCCTAAAGGATTTATGGCTTGTCTGCTTTCCACATTCATGTACCATTTCGTGCCTGATACACCACT
Source organism: Taudactylus pleione (assembly GCA_031769625.1). Taxonomy (NCBI): domain Eukaryota; kingdom Metazoa; phylum Chordata; class Amphibia; order Anura; family Myobatrachidae; genus Taudactylus; species Taudactylus pleione. The sequence continues at coordinate 6,524,147 of JAUIMM010000375.1, read as the reverse complement.
TCATGTCTGATACATAAGAACCATGAATGAAAATGGCTGTCAGTAGCCATTTTTCTCTCCCAATACAGTATGTAACACAATACCAGGATGAAATGAATAACTGATAGAGGAGACCAACCTACAATGATGGCATGTGCAGGATAAGACATGTAATTCTCTGTACGGTCTGTTCAGCATTAATAGATGCACCACTAAGACACATTGTGGTTAGAGTGGTGTAACTAGTGGTATATTTCCTGTAATAGGTAAAGAAGATACATGTAGTAGTGTTTGTGGGTGTAGAGTAATCTTTCAAATTTGTCTACTACAGCAAGAGGTAATAGGTTTGAGGCCAAGTAAGAACTTGGGGGGGACAAATATATAATTTGTGGTTCAATACAATACAAATATTTATACTTTATAGTAACATGGTGTAATTATATACATGGCTAACAACTATAAACCTTTTCTCATATTTTACTCTATCATTTGTTTGTATACGAGAAAATGGGGCTAGATTTTATAAAAGTACTTAAATATGAAGAGTATATTGTTGACTCTTAAATGATTGAAAAATAAATTAGAATATACCATATGAACAAGTCATATGATAGTGGCTTTGATGATAGGGATAACAGAATATATTAACTTAATAGAAATAGGTCTAATCTGAGCCCAGCTTCATCACTTAACAGGTGGAGTGATAGGGCAGTGGTAGAGAAAAGGTTTAGGAAGCACAAGGTGATGAGTTTGAGTCCTGGGAAGGGAGGTGGATCAATATTGGTGAGAACATTGAATTTAAATCAGGATATTATATCTTAAGGATGACAAACCCCCAGTTTTAACATTAAAAACATAGCTCTTCTCTTGAATGGGGGGTGCTACCATAGACACATATTATCAATGAAACAATGGGGAAAGAGAATGTCAGCTATGGTGCAGAAACATAATAAATTATAACTTTGTATGTTTCATTCTAAAATATGGAATCAAGTTTTAAAACTAGAAAAATGAAAACAAAGATAAAGAAAATTGTGAAAAGAGTGTGCAGTGCATTTTATTCACATTTTCTAACTATGTCAATCAAATATGTTATCAATAAAGTTGGATGTGTAAGAAATTGTCAGTGTCCTGCGTATTTTTGAAATGATTTATGAGCGATAACAATAATATTCCTGACCTTATATTTGCACATATATTTAATACATATATATTATTTGGGTGGTTTTACAGATTTTTTTTTTTATAAAATCTCAATGAGGCTGTATTTATGTATATGGCACAGTATTTGCCTCAGGGATCATATATATCTCCTATTGTAAGGGATTAGAACTACTTCTATAAATGCATTTGAACTTCAGCAAAATGAATCTGTACGAAGAATCCAACATTTGAGGTCAAAGTATAACCAAAACCAAATTTTTTTATATAACCACACACAGATATTAACAATTGGAGATAGTTGACTTCCGGTTCTGGCTGCATGGAGTGAGCGTCTCCCTCCAGGCGCTCCGCCATGAACCCAGCCAATTTAACTTTTAAAGGCTGTTTAAACAGTGTCCAAAAGGGATCCCTTTACTATTACATTATCCGGTGCTTTATGGAGAAGTTCGCTCCTGCATCCTCTGCCGCTCCAACCTAGATAAGGAAAATGCCGGGTTGAAGCTAACATGGAGGCACTCACACCAGCGCACATTAAAACTGCAGCTGTAGCCTCTGATGCTGGTACAATGCAGATCTACCTCCCCTGCCTCCTACAGTGCAGTAGTAGAGGCAATTAAATCCACTATGGGTTCCCTTTTAAATCAAGCTGTTAGTGACATTTCAACCCAGCTACAGCAATTGTCCCATAGAGTCTGACGCATATGCTCCCACTCTAATCACATGGCGGATGTTCAATACTCCATAAAAAATTGGAAAAGGAGAATTTTCAATTGAAAACCAAACTTGATGACCTTGAAAACAGGTCTGGAAGAAACAACATCAGGCTGGTGGGGTCACCTGAATCTGTGAAGGGATAGGTGCTGGCACAGTTTGTTCCATCCATGCTACCGACACTTTTAGGCATTACAGAAGAATGCAAAAATCTGGTGATAGCTTGGGATCACAGAGTGGGTCCTCCTAGACCCACAGATACCAGACCTAGGGTCATATTTAAATGCCGAAATTATCTGCACAAGGTGGCGTTTTGGAGTGTTTTGCAAAAGAATAGGAATATCTCCTGGGAGGGCCATAAATTATAAATATTCCAAGATTTTTCTGTGGATCTCACGCGTGCCCGAAAAGCTTTCTAACTTATTTGCACAGAACTCATCTGGGAATGCACGAAATTCACACTGATATACCCCGCTTGTTCCAAGGGGATTCCTTCTAAGACCTTACCTGCCTAGACGACGCACAAGCATATTTACATGAGAAAGCTCAATAACGAAGTGCAGACATCTCCCATCCAGTTTCTGCTCCATGGGCTTAAATGCAAAATCCATATTTCCTGCTTTGCTTAAGAGCTCAGTCAAACCCACCTATTGTTCTTATTACGGTATTTATACATTGTTTATTGTACACGTCTAATTTCTCTTCTTGTTTTATGTCATTATGTCACTATTTTCTAATATATATATATATATATATATATAAAGCACTAATCCATGGCACTCACCATTCCTAGTTTTGGGGTGCAACATGGTATGTGACCACATTGTTTAAATAGAAATCACAGGGGCTCTGCACTCAGCATAATAACTAATAATAATAAACAGTGGGGGTTTGGTTCATGAATTGATCAATGCATTTAAGCTTGCAGCCCATCGTAAATGTCCATGCACACTTGGTAACAGTCTCACATTTAAAAGCAAAGTTGCTGTGAGCTTTAAACCTTGATAGCATATCCTGAGTTTAACACTAATGTGATGGCTATGTCCATGTTATAATTCTGAGCAATAGAGTAGGGACTTGCAGTAAAGTGGGGTCCCGTGACGATGGGCTGCAAGCTTAAATGCATTGATCAATTCATGAACCAAAACCCCACTGTTTATTATGTTTATTATTATTATTAGTTATTATGGTGAGTGCAGAGCCCCTGTGATTTATATATATATATATATATATATGGTCCAGTATACTCGCTATTATATCCCCCCCCGCTTCTGTACTATAGGGGTAGTGGCTAAAAGCTTGCGTCCGGAAAGTTTTCTGTATACAGTATTACTGTACATATTGTGGTTTGGGTTTTTTTACACCAGGAAGTTGTATAGATCTGGTATATTTACCTGCCCTGTTACAGCGATATTTATCCTATGAGTTATTATCACATCACTCCCCTTATTTTTCTGTCTGTCTTTTTTCCTCAGTAATCTTCCCTTCTCCACTTCCTCTTTTCTGTTGTGCCCATGCTCATAACTGTTATCTGATATGTATAAGAAATTGACCATCATGTCTATTCTTATTGCTAGAATGTCTCAGCTGTATATAGGAACTTGGGATATTGGGTCATTAATTCTCCTGCTAAGAGGCATAGGGTACTACTTTACTGTGGCCAAACAGAATATGGATATAGTATTTCTTCAGGAGACAGTGACCAGAAACCTATGTAGAAAAAGGGGAACACAAGGAAATGGGAAAACAGATCCTGCACAGGAATGGTGATAACAATGTGTATAATTTATTATATCCAACTATAGGGAATATTATTTTGGGTTCATATCCAGAAGTAATAGGGTGTTGGTGGTGCTCCCAGGAATCAATATATTTATATATCTGGTTGGTATTTTCCAAAAAGAATGAAAATGTCTTGTTTGGGGAACTCTTTATGTGTAACAAGTGTATTGGTTGTAGTAATTAAAACTTAACTTGTATTTCTACCTACTTTGATCAAATATTATATAAAAAATAATAAAGAGAAATTCTGAAAAAACGGTCGCAATTAATGCATGGGTATATTGAGATTAGGGATGTGCAGGCTTGGTTTTACTCGGATTTACTCGGTTCTTATCGCCACTTTACCGCAAATTCGGATTTATTATATTGGCTATCCAAAACACATGATAGGCGATAGCCAATAAAATGCCGTTTAAAGATCCGAGTAAAACCGAACCCGCTCACCCCTAATTGAGATACAATACAAATTCTAATATTGCCTAGTAGAGAAAGAAAATATTTAAGAGATTAGTTCTATTATTCACTTGCACAATTAGTCCTACAGTATGTTTTTGTCCAACAACATAGTATGTCAATAATATTCAGACAGGGATAGAATTATTGCACACCTCCCAAGAGAGTAAAATATAATGGGTTCAAATATTCACCGCCACAAAATATCTGTTTATATGCATCTAATAACACAAAATCTGTTTAGAATATTGCATATACCCCCTTCAGTAGCAGCGTATGAATAATTCCACACATTCCATTGGGTAACAGTATATAATCAACGATTATATACTTGCACATCTCCCATGGAAAAGTTTGTATTGTTTGCACAGAGTGTGGTGGATTTAAATATTCACCTCCATGTGATATCTGTCTTATTGCCCTGACAATACAGTTCTATTTATAGCATTGCATTTATCCTCTTTAATATCAGTTTGTGATTAGTTGCACATGTCCCGTGTGATAGCAGCATAAATAATGACAATTTGGCACATTATTGGACCCGGTGACCTAAGAGGAAGTACAAAGAGCCATTCAACACCTGAAGCCAGCTAAAGTACCTGGACCTGCTGGTCTTGGGAATGATTTTTATAAATTACTCTCATCTAGAATTGCTGACACCTTAGTATCCATTTTTAAGCAGTTATTACCCAGTTATGCCCTTTCCCTCTACTTTAAGCATGCTATTGTGAAGGTTCTTCCAAAACCTGGAAGAGATCTATCCTCACCCGCCTCTAACAAACTGATATCCCTTCTAAATTCTGACTATAAATTGTTGACAAAAATTTTTGCTGATAGGGTCGAAGAACTATTGCCAACTACTATACATAGAGACCAAACGGGCTTCATCTGGGGTCGGAACTTTGTGTTGCATGTTCGCAGATTAATATCTATTATTCAGCACTTGCACTCCACCGAGGTCACTGATTCAAATCTTATCCTCTCCTTAGATGCAGAGAAGGTCTTTCACCTTATCACTTGGCCTCACCTGTTTCACACTCTAGACCAGTTTTGCTTCCCTACCCCATTCAGAAATTTAATGGTAACACTCTTTGCCAATTCACAGTTCCAGGTGTCCTGCAATGGTTTCCGATCTTCGCCTTTTTCCATACAGAAGGGTATCAGACAGGGAATCCCCTCTCTTAATTGCAATAGAGTCTCTGGCTATAGTTCTTAGAGCCTCCACTGGGTTTACGAGAATCTCCATAAGAGAAATAACTCTTAAAGTCGCTCTATTCGCAGACGACATGCTATTGTTTGTCTCAAATCCGGCACAGTCATTACCTGTAATAATATGTCTCATTGCCTCATTTGCTACTTTCTCTTGATACAAAGTTAATTTTCATAAATCCAAGATCCTTCCAATTTCAGGCCCCATAAACATCCTGTGAGATATCCCTACAATACCATGCCTTCAAATGTAATACAACACAGAGAAAATATTTCAGTGTACAAATCCCCTTGGCCTTATCCAATTTATACAAACTTACCTTCACCTCAGATATTGAAAAAATATCCACAATGCTAGATAATTGGAGGCTACTTCCGTTATCTTATTAGGTCATATTGCTGTCATTATATCTGTTATTTTTCCAAAATATTCTCTCTAATACATATGATCTCAATCAGTATTATAAACTTGATCTAAAGCAAAGTTTATGTTTGTTGTGTAAATTTACCTGGCAGGGTAAGAGACCTGGAATGGCCATGGAGAAGTTCCCCTTATCACCACAGGAGGGGGTGTGAGATATATTAGTGATTGACTCCCTAACCGTAGTGTATATATACAGACATAAGACTAGATATGGCCCTATTTTCCCTTATTCACCAGCAGATTCACTGCATTCAACACGTCCAGATAATATCCCATCACACTTTCTCTATCATATTATCCTTAGAGACACCTATTTAGCCTGGAGATCTATAAATATAAAGCCCCATAGGAATTGCTGTTCATCACCCTATATTCCTCGGTGGGGTGTTTCCTCCTTCCCCTCACCATTGTCTAACACACAGTATGACATGATAAAGGATTGAGTAACACTTCCAAAGTTCTTGATCCTAAGAGCAACTTACTTAGCTTCTCTGATCTTCACCAACAATTCAATATTCCACACACTAACTATTATATGTACTTGCAGACAAGACACTTCATTTTTTTAATTCCTCCGGCCATGGATTCTACTTCTCCTTGTGATCCTATATGCTTGCTATTAAGCAACTCTCATTTTACCATACAATACTAAATATCGTTACTCTTTAGTAGTAGATATCTCATCCAACACTTTGAGAGATAAAACACTAACTCTCTGGAAATCAGATTTACCTTCCCTGTCTAATAGTGAGGATCTGTTTTGGCATTATGACTCAGAATATGTCATTCTTCTTACAAGAAGTACATATTCCAACAATTTTCAGTGCCTATATCTGTCACGACCAGGGTTTCTCGGCATGGTGGTCAACGGATATTACCTGTGAGGTCACTGTGGTGGGGGGCATCTGGCAGTGGTGCTGGTGTGTGGTGAGGGGCATTGGCTGTGCATGCTGTCACATTGGGCTGGTGAGGCCTGGCAGTGCTTCCGTTCCGTTTGGCATGGGCGCTGCCATCTTGCCTCCGGCCATGTGATTTGCTCGCCCAATCCTGGTTTGTCACATGCTCTCTCTGGCCAGTCACGGCACAGCACTTGGTGTTTAGGGAGGTTCAGAGCCTCACTTCATTGCCAGTGCAACATGTTTCTCAGTGTAGCTGAGAGAGTTCCCTGTGCTCACCACCTGTTACCTGTGAAACGCTATCTGCCTGCCTGCTTGTCTGCTCCAACCCCGCTGGACTACCCTGCATCCTCCATTACCTTCCCCTTGCCTGAGTACCTGAGTCCTGCTGTTCACCCTGCACCTTGCCTCCACTGACACTGCTGGATATTTCTTCCTCAGTCTGCATTCTTCATCAATCAGTCACCACCTGGACATTTTCTATTAACCAGTCACTACCTAGACATTTTCCATTGCCTGTCACTAACTGGACTTTTTCCTATTTGCCTCACTACAGCTCCCAGGTGCACTTTAGTGCTATACCTTGACTTTGTTTTACCACATTCATGTCTGTTAAGCCACTCATTAAAAACTCCACATTTACTTTTAAACCTGCTTCAGTATCTGCTCCTATTACCACCCTGGGTCCACAACAAAACCAGAACCTCACAGTTTGCACTGGCCCCATGGATCCAGCCACAGAACAGGAGTCTGGAGTAGATTTATTTCGGTGCATTGCTGGCCATCTGAAAAACCTGGAAACCATGCAGCACCAAATGGCTTAGTTTCTGCAAGAAATGTCTAAATGACAGGATAATCTGCAAACCTCCTTATCCACCTCTGGGGTACCAGCAACTACACCCGCTTCTATGTCCGGGAATACAGGAAGTAGGGCATCTCCCCGCTTACATCTCCCTTTGCCAACGGCAACCCTAAGCTCTGTCACGGATTCCTAAATCAGTGCGATATACATTTCACCCTACAGCCTGATAATATTCCCACTGCAAGAACCAAAGTGGCTTACATAGTCTCCCTGTTGCCTGGCTCAGCCTTGGACTGGGCTTCCCCACTCTGGGAGCATTCAGATTCTCTGCTGGATAACTATACCGACTTTGTAGCATCATTCAGGAGGATTTTTGATGAGCCTGGATGTACTGTATCAGCCTCATCCAGTATTATGATTATTGGAACAAGGAGCTCGTCCTGTCAGCCAATATGCCGTACAGTTTCAGATTTTGGCATCAGAACTCAAGTGGAATGAGGAAGCCCTCACCTCAGCTTTCTGGCATAGGCTTTCTGATCGACTAAAGGATGATCTGGTCACCCGTGACCTTCCTGCTAACCTAAACGATATGATTTCCCTCTGTAACAAGATTGACCTACATTTCAGAGAACATCAGGCTGAGAAGCACAGAACTGACCGGCAAAGGTCATTTACTCCTCCCTCTATTACCCGTCCAACCCCTCCTTCTACAGAGGAAAAGCCAATGCAGGTGAATCATACCCATCTCTCCAAAGAGGAACGTCAGAGAAGAATATTAAAAAGCCTCTGCCTATACTGTGAAGACTCGGGTCACCTGGTGGCCTCCTGTTCCTGAAAATCGGGAAACACCCGTTCCTAACTGACCCTGGAAACATCAAGTTAGGAGTAATGAGCCCGTCTCCAAATTCTAAAGATTTCGTATTGATCTTAGCCATAGATCTCAAGTCAAAACCTGTCTTCGTTACTGCTCTACTAGATTCTGGAGCAGCCGGAAATTTTATAACCTCCAGCTTAGTGGACGAACTACAGATTTCTTGTTCAGCCCTCCATCATGCGATTTCCTTGACTGCCATAGATGGTCGGCCTCTGGCTAATGGATTTGTCACCAAAGACACTCAACCAGTACTAGTCCGTATCGGAGCACTCCATTCTGAGTCTTTAAAGTTCTTAGTGATACCTGAGGGGCTCAAGAGGTCATTTTAGGACTACCCTGGTTACGCCTGCACAATCCTAGGATAGACTGGTGTTCTATGCAAATTCTTTCATGGGGAGCTGACTGTCAGAAATCCTGTCTTCCCAAGATATGACCTGTAAAGGAAAACAGCTTCAGTAATATCTCCATCAATTCCTAAGGAGTATCAAATGTTTACTGATGTCTTCTCTGAACAACAAGCAAATGTCTTACCTCCTCATAGAGAGTAAAATTGTCCAATTGATCTATTGCCAGACAAGATGTCACCTCATGGTCGCACCTATCTGTCCTTACTTGAGACCAAAGCTATGTCTGAATACATTCAGGAGAATTTGGAGAAAGGATTTATTCACCTCTCCTTCCAGAGCTGGGTTCTTCTTCATTGCCAAAAAGGACGTTGGCTTAAGACCTTGTATAGACTACCGAGACTTGAATGATATAGCTGTCAAGAATCGATATCTGCTTCCACTAATCACAGAGTTATTTGACAGAGTTAAGTGGTCCATCATATTCTCCAAGTTAGATCTTAAAGGGCCTACAATCTCATTTGTATTCACTCAGGTGACGAGTGGAAGACCGCTTTTAATACTAGAGATGGACATTTTGAATACCTTGTGATGCCTTTTGGCTTGTGCAATGCCCCTGCTGTCTTTCAGGGCTTTGTCAATGAAATTTCCCGGGACTTATTATATGTGTCTGTTGTTGTCTATCTGGACGGTATATTGATTTTCTCGTCTTCTCCAGAGGAACATCATAAACATGTGAAGGAGGTGCTGTCTTGTCTGAGGGAAAACCACCTCTACTGTAAGCTGGAGAAATGTGTCTTTAGTGTACCCAGTGTGCCATTTCTCGGTTATGTCATCTCTGGCTCCAGGCTAGAAATGGATCCCAAGAAAGTACAGGCGATCCTGGATTGGTCCCGACCTCAAAGTTTGAAAGCCATCCAGAGACTACTCGGATTCGCCAACTATTATAGATGTTTTATCAAAGGATTCTCATCACTGATGGCTCCCATTACGGCCCTGACCCGTAAAGGCGCCAATCCTGCCCTATGGTCACCCGAAGCAGAAACCGCCTTCCAGCTTCTGAAACAAGGTTGAAACAAGCCTTTATCACAGCTCCTGTCTTAAGACACCGGACCTGGATAGACCTTTCTTATTAGAGGTGGATGCCTCATCAGAAGCAGTGGGAGTAGTTTTATATCAGTATTATGAAGGCAACAGAGTTAATCCCTGAGGGTTTTTCTCCAAAAAGTTCTCTCCTGCTGAAAGGAACTATGCCATAGGTGAACAAGAACTCTTGGCAGTGAAGTTGGCGCTGAAGGAGTGGAGATACTTATTGGAAGGGGCCGAATTTCCCTTCACTGACCATCGGAACCTCCTCTTTCTCAAAAATATCCAGTGTGTGAGTCCTCGTCTGGCCTGATGGGCCATCTTCTTTGCTCATTTCCAGTTCACCCTGACCTTCTGATCTGGAGCTCTTAATCAAAAAGCAGATGCTCTGTCTAGATCTCTCCTCTGTAATGACAAATCAGAGACCCTATGTAGTGTCCCTGTGCTGGAGTCAAGAGTGTTTGCCACCGTACAAATACAACCCCCTATGGGGAAGACCTTTGTGGCCCCAGAGTTAAGGAAGCAGCTCCTCACCTGGGCTCATTCCTCTCACTTTGCAGGTCACTCAGGTACTCAGAAGACTCTGGAACTTTTAAAAAGAAGTTACTGGTGGCCATCCATGAAGGCTGATGTGCTGGAGTTTATTTCCTCATGTACCTCATGTGCTCAGCATAAGTCTTCGCATCAAGCCCCAGCTGGTGAATTGTTGCCCCTGCCTATTCCATCACGTCCATGGATGCATCTCTCCATGGACTTTGTAATGGATTTACCGAACTCTCAGGGTTACATCACCATCTGGGTTGTGGCAGACCGATTTTCGAAGATGGTCCATTATGTACTTCTAAAGAAACTGCCTACTGCTCCTGACTTGGCTCATCTGTTCATCCAGCACATATTATGCCTCCATTGACTTCCTACAGAAATAATTTCTGATCATGGTACGCAATTTGTGGCAAAATTCTGGAGAGCCCTATGTTCTGTTCTACAAGTAAAGTTGAACTTTTCCACAGCCTATCACCCTCAAAGCAATGGATCCACAGAGCTGGTCAATCAAGACCTTGAGACCTTCCTAGGGATCTTCATGTCATCATCCCAAGACAATTGGTCTGAGTTGCTACCATGGGCGGAATTTGCACATAATGCCTCCTATCATTCCTCTACTAATCAAACCTCATTTCTGATCGTCTACAGTCTTCATCCTTGGATTCTTGAATTCCGAAGCCTGCCTGTCTTTGATGTGCCAGCCGTGGAGGATACCGTATGAATATTTGCATCTAATTGGTCACAAGTACGTATTGATTTGGAGAAGGCGTCCTCTCGCTACAAACTTCAGGCAGATAGGAGACGTAGGAAGGTACCTTGTATGCAAGTTGGAGACCAAGTCTGGTTGTCCACCCGGAACCTCCGTCTTAGAGTACCTTCGATGAAATTTGCTCCCCGGTTCATCGGACCCTACTCCATCACAGAAATAATCAACCATGTGGAGTAACGCCTTCAGTTGCCCGCTTACCTAAAAATTCCTAACTCATTCCACATCTCCCTCCTGAAAGCCCTAATCTTGAACAAATTTCGCAAGGTCCTTCCTGTTCCCCCCCGCATCCAGCCTGAGAGAGGCATGGAGTACGAGGTCTCCCAGGTCCTGATTCTTGTATCCGCAGGTGACGACTACAGTATCTCCTAGATTGGAGGGGTTACAGCCGTGAGGACCGCTGTTGGACCGATGCCCGAGACATCCATGCTCCCGCACTCATCAGGAAATTCCACTCAGCTCATCCTGGAAGACCTGGTGCGTGTCCTGAGTCACCCATAAGGGGGGGGTACTGTCACGACCAGGATTCTCGGCATGGTGGTTGATGGGTATTATCTGTGAGGTTACTGTGGCGGGGGGCATCTGGCAGTGGTGCTGGTGTGTGGCGAGGGGCATTGGCTTGCGTGGCTCTGCATGGGCATGCTGTCATGTTGGGCTGGTGAGGCCTGGCAGTGCTTCCGTTCCGTTTGGCATGGGCGCCGCCATCTTGCTTCTGGCCATGTGATTTGCTCGCCCAATCCTGGTTTGTCACATGCTCTCTCTGGCCAGTCACGGCAGAGCACTTGGTATTTAGGAAGGTTCAGAGCCTCACTTCATTGCCAGTACAATGTGTTTCTCAGCATAGCTGAGAGTTCCCTGTGCTCACCACATGTTACCTGTGCAATGCTACTTGCCTGCCTGCTTGTCTGCTCCAACCCCGCTGGACTACCCTGCATCCTCCATTACCTTCCCCTTGCCTGAGTACCTGAGTCCTGCTGTTCACCCTGCACCTTGCCTCCACTGACACTCTGCTGGATATTTCTTCCTCAGTCTGCATTCTTCATTAATCAGTCACCACCTGGACAATTCCCCTTGTCTGCCACTACCTGGACATTTTCTATTAACCTGTCACTACCTAGACATTTTCCATTGCCTGTCACTAACTGGACTTTTTCCTATTTGCCTCACTACAGCTCCCAAGTGCACTTTAATGCTATAACCTGACTTTTTGATTTACCACATTCCTGTCTGTTAAGCCACTCATTAAAAACTCCACATTTACTTTTAAACCTGCTTCAGTGTCTGCTCCTATTACCACCCTGGGTCCACAACAAAACCAGAACCTCACAATATCTCTCCTACTCAAAAGACACCATTTCAGTACAATCTATGCCGCAGAAAGCCCAAAATGTCTTATCTGCAGGATTCATGCATTACAGGTGGGATTGCAGGAAAATTATACAGTTTTGGAATAAATTATTAAGTTATCAACTCAATTTGTTCCATCTCAGTAACCCCAGAAGCTGTATTTGTTCAGATTTCTAAAATTGGGATTTAAACCCTAACAGGAAACAGTTGATTCAGCTGCTTACGATTATAGTAACAGTAGCACAGAAGATGATGATCATTGGATGAAATCATCCTCTCTGTCTATTTCAGAAGTTAAACTGAAGCTACCCCAGCCATTATATTTTGATAGAAGAGACAAGTTCCCAGATATTAACAAGGGAGTGGAAAAATTTAATAAATGGTGCTATTATATTGAGTCACTAGACTCTGCATCCCAAGCCCAAATGTTAAAGATCTTTAAGACCACAGATTGGCACCTATATATAGGCAGCTCTCAGCAGACTCACATCTGTCATGGCTGCCAACACTTGAGACTCCTGGCAGGAGGCAGGCCTACTAAGCACAATAAACTGAGGTGGCTTTAGGAATGACCTTTTCATGAAGTCTCGGTAGCACAGAATAAAAGTAAATAGAATTTATTCACAGGAGAAATATAATAGCACATAAAGTCTCAACAACACAGAGGTTCACACAAGCAATTATGAGTATAGGAGAAAACCCCCCATATAGTCTTTAACACAGAAGAGCTAATATGGTAGGGAACCACGAGTCCAGTATGAGGCTAACACCTCAGAATGGTATATAGGAGCTTCACCAGGGTGGAACCCTGTAGTGATGGAGATCCGGAGCAGAGTGAGCCCTGTGATGCGGTGAAAGATGGAGCAGGGTTGAGCCCTGTGATGCTGTGAAGTTGAAGCAGGATTGAGCCCTGTGATTGCGGTAAGGTCAGAGCATGGTTGAGCCCTGTGATGCGATGAGGTTGGAGCAGGGTTGAGCCCTGTGATGCGGTGAGGTCGGAGCAGGGTTGAGCCCTGTGATGCGGTGAGGTTCTGGAACAGGGTTGAGCCCTGCGGTGTAACTAGAATCCAGAGCGGGGTTGAGCCCCGCGATGCAATGAAGGTTGAAGCAGACTTGAGCCCTGTGAAGTGGTGTGGTTCTGGAACAGAGTTGAGCCCTGCGGTATGACTACAATCCGGAACAGGGTTGAGCCCCACGATGCAGTGATGATAACTGTAATGGTGCAGTTGACAACTGTAACGAAGATGGGTTCGATGTCCACAGGAGTAAGAGACAACAGGCAAAGTAAATAGTGCAGCAAAAGGTGAAACCACAGCAGTGGAGCAGAAAGCAATACTTAGGCAATGGCTATGCTAAGCTCTGTAGTGCGGCTGGTAACTGGCATCAGAAGTTTAGCTGGAACATGAGCGTAGATATAGCAAAGTCCACAGCAACCCACAGGCACAGCAGAGATCTGGCAGGAGTCCAAGAAAGACATGAAAGTAACGTTGCACAGACACTGAGACACAGTTAGTATCAGGCTTTATACTAGAGGTCTGTGATCCATAGGAAGTTCAGAACATGTGACCCAAATGGAATCAGGTTTGAAAATAATGGGCAATATAGGAATCCCACAACCTGACAACACCTTGGAAACAGATGATCACTTTAACTCTCTATCCCCTGTATGTGAAGAACGCCAGCAAGCAGGATAGCTCTTCCAACGACCACAAAGGAACTTTGGAAAAAGTAATCTATCTTTATGTACTGAAATAGTCGCAGTCCTGACAACATCATACTCTGAGACCAAAGATTGGTAGCTATATAGGCAGCTCTCGGCAGACTCATAATACTCTGAGACCACAGATGGTACCTATATAGACAGATTTCTGCAGACTCGCATCATACACTGAGACCATAGATTGGTACCTATATAGGAAGCTCTCAGCAGACTCACATCATACTCTGAGATCACAAATTGGTACCTATATAGGCAGCTCTCGGCAGACTCACATCATACACTGATAGCACAGATGGTACCTATATAGACAGCTCTTGGCAGACTCACATAATACTGTGAGACCATAGATTGGTACCTAAGGACAGCTCTCGGCAGACCCACATAATAATGAGGCCACAGATTGGTACCTATATAGGCAGCTCTCTGCAGACTCACATCATACTTTGAGATCACAAATTGGTACCTATATAGGCAGCTCTCAGCAGACTCACATAATACTCTGACTACAGATTGGTACTTATATAGGCAGCTCTCTGCACACTCACATAATATTCTAAGACCACAGAGTGGTACCTATATAGGCTGCTCTCAGCAGCCTCACATAATACTAAGACCACAGATTGGTACCTATATAGGCTGCTCTCTGCAGACTCACATCTTACTCTGAGAAGACAGATTGGAACATATACAGACAGCTCCTGGCAGACTCACATAATACTCTGAGACCACAGATTGGTACCTATATAGGCAACTCTCAGCAGATTCACATCATACTCTGCGATCACAGATTGGTACCTATATAGGTAGCTCTCGGCAGACTCACGTCATTTTCTAAGACCACAGATTTGTACCTATATAGGCAGCTCTCGGCAGACTCACATAATACTCTGAGACCACAGTTTGGTACCTACAGTATAGAGGTAGCTCTCGGCAAACTCACATAATATTCCTCGTTGAGTTCTCCTATTATTTCCAGAAGTACAGCATCCAGTAAAACATTTATATATATGCATTCTAGAGTTTCATATATACTTATAGACATAGGGCCCAATTATAGACAAAGGGCAGAGCGCTCGCAAGCGGCTCGATGTTATAGCCCTGCTCATGCGCCGCATCCAGCGCATGCATGCATGAGCCCTGCAGAGGGACTGAAGTTCAGTCGCTCTGGGGCTCACAACAAGATGGGGCGGCTGTCGATGTTGATTGACAGCTTGCCTCATTTTGTGGGTGGGTAGGGTGGGTGGCTGGACAAATGCAGGCATTCTCTAAGTTTGTAGGAGGCCTTACTGACATCACTAGTGGTGTCAGTAGTGGACTTCCTGCTCTATTAGTGCAGGAAGTCCACTCGGGCTTGCGGCAGTTGAGACCCTACCCCAGGGTCTCGTCACAAGCCCGATGGTCGCGATAATCGTGACGGTCTCCAGCCCGCTCGCACAAGCTGTGGGTGGACACCCACAGTTTTGCGAGCGGCCTAGAGACAAAAAAATTAAATAAAAAAACCACGCCCACAGACCCAGCCTGCAGCTGCGAGCGGGTCTGAATCAGGGCCATAGTACGCCATTCCATGTAGCAAGAATTGCATGTTGTTTACATGATTGCTAATTCTGTAGTGTTTTTTTTAGTGGTTCCTTTGTATAGCCAATTTAAGTGTATATATACTGTAATTATTTTGATCCCTGCCTATTTTGGCATCAGAGTGTATTATTGTCTATGTTTTCTTGCTTACTGTAATGGCAGGCAAACTGTTTTGTGTGACTGGACATTTCCCCTTTTTTATAGTACTCAGGGATCAAAGATATTTGTACTTGTTATTTAATATAGCATACATGGCTATTGTTCTTAGTATTATATTCTGTTTGTATGATGAAAATCTTAATAAAACAGATTTAACTAACAATTGGAGGTGGTTCTAAATCACAGTGAATATATGGCTTATGTGTTATATACACAGTGTCTGTCACCCAAAATGTATATAAATCTTTGTAATAGAATCAAGTGGTAAAATTCACAATAAAAAAGCTAGCTCCGGCTAGCTTGCACGAAAACCCTGGACTGTTATGCTGTTTCCTGGCTGCTGTGTGTTTGGAGATGGCCATCTACCCCAGGAGAGGGACCTTTTACCCCAATCATATTACAAGTGGTGGAGAATTCGGGCATACACACTGAAAATTGCAGCAATAGGAAAAGTTTATCTTTGAAATTTAAAGTGACAGACACCAATCTGTTGTTTTGGACATCAACTTGTATCCTGTAAAATCCATGGTGATGGCGTCGGCAGATGCTTTGGTGAGCCAGATTCTGATTTAAACCTACACCCAAAAGATAACATAGAAGAACGGTGTTAGACCTGGCCCATGGTCACATAACTACAGGTCACCTATGGATAGAAAAGACCATTGAGCAAATTTTACAGGAGGTTTTTTTGGCCCAGTGTTTATAAAGAGGTATCTGAATATTGTGCATCCTGTCCTGAATGTCAGTATCATGCTCCAAGGCCACCTTTTAAAAGTCCACTTGTCCCATTGCCCATTATTGAGCTTCCATTTGAAATAGATGGATGGATTTGGTTGGATCTCTAATGAAATCTGCCCGAGGTCATCAATATATTTTGATAATGGATTATGCAACCAGGTACCCAGAAGCGATACCATTGCACAATACATCAACAAAGACCATTGCTAGAGACTTGGGGCCTGATTCAGAGCCGCTCGTAAGCGGCCGCTCGTTCGTTCCGAGCGATGTTTGTCCAACTGCGCATGCGTACGGATCGTTATACGCATGCGCTAACCAGTCAGTGCGGCCGAAATTCATGTGCTCGCAAAATAGCGAATGCCTGCTATTTTGAGTGACAGAAAGAGGCGTATGTGGGTGGTAACAGGGGAAGGTGCTTGAAAATGGGGAGTGGAAATCAGAACGCAGGCGTGCTTAAAGGTCAAAACGGGCGTTTTATGGGTGTGCATATTTAAAACAGCAGCGTCATTGACCACGTCACTGGGTTATTTTATAGTCAGAACTGCTCGCAAAATTGTGGTAGCAAACACCAACCCCAAGAATAGCGAGCAGTTCATACCCTTGTCGATGTACTCGATTAATCTAATAAATAGCGGACATGACGTAGGATGCGAGCGGCCAGGGGGCGTATTTTTCAAAAAAACGAACGCAAGTTTTGTTCGCTCGTTCAGACATAGAGGCGTGAACAGACCGCAAACAGCGAACGGTTCATTTGAATAGCCTCCCCTTGTTTTAGAACGAACGACCGCAAATAGCGAGTGGCTCTGAATGAGGGCCTTAGTCCATGTCTTTAGCAGGTTGGGAATACCTAAGGAAATCCTGACTGACTAAGATACTCCCTTTATGTCAAAAATCATGAGAGTAATGCGCCTGTTTAAAATTACTCAGTTAATAACCTCTGTGTATCACCTCCAGACTGATGGGTTAGTGGAGAGGTTTAACAAAACTTTAAAACATATGTTAAAGAAAGTGGTGGATAAATATGGAAGAGATTGGGATTATTTATTACCTTAATAATTGCTGGCCATAAGAGAGGTTCCCCCAATCCTCCACAGGATTTTCACCTTTTGATTTGTTGTAAGGGGGACACCCAAGGGTGTAGCAAAATTGCATATTTTGTGTCTGTAGGGGCATAACTGCACAGGATACATAATTGGTATAAACATGTAACTTGCCCTTTTGTTGACTTGGTTGTAATGTTACTCATGGGGAAGGGTGGCAAGCCTTTGAACCTAGAGTGAAGAGAGGTTAGGAAGTCCTGTGTTTCTGCTTCAGTAATAATTGTGTCAACATGTATATCTCACATAAGATAGATGACTCTGGAAAGTACCAGCCATTTGACCTGGCTCTGCTAGAAATCATTAAGAGCTTTGTGTATTGTTCCTGAACAGAGATCAAACAAGGATTGCTTATACCAGAGACACACTGTCTTCTAAGGGTGTGTATTTCCTCACCAAGTCCAGGGGTATGTTTATTGACATAAGCCTTGGGGTTAAACTTCAGAAAGGGCTGAAAGGTAATTAAATTAACCCCCATCTTAATGACAGAGAAACCCCGAAGATCCAGCCAGCTGGACAACCCTCCCCTCACCTCAGAGAGGGGGTTCGGGGGTGCCTTGAGAAACAGGCATATAACTGTAACTGACTTCTGGGTCAGTGTTCTTTTCTGAGGGGCTATTGTGAACTGAATCGTAGTTCATCACTAGGGACTGCCCCTGTCCCCCAAATCACCTAAGACAGAAAGTGTGGTTTGCTTCTTCCCTTTTATTTTATTTCTGAAATTGTAAGTAACTTGTGTGCAACCTTTTATTTAATATTATTATAATCTTGTAACTTTTTGTAACTAAGCTTTGAAGGTATTCTTGAATTAAAACATTAATTCTAGTTCTGGAACTGTGTATTTATAACCCAAACACCTCATGTTTGGCATGTTACCGATGTTTAAATATTGATAAGTTGTGTGTACAGGTGAGAGCAGAAGCTTGCCTTACACTTTAGCATTAAATTGGTCTCCTGCTGGTGGCAGATACCAGAGTTAATAAACACAAGCGCTGAGGTACCAGTGAAGGTCACGGCAGCGACTCTCAGATTGTCGTATCTGGAAAGAGTCGTCACAGCGGTCCGTGACAAAGGGGATTACTGGATATTGCAAAAAGAGAAATGGGAGGGGCAATCCAGTCCGTATGAAATGGTTATTGAGCATGTTTCTTAAGTGCAGGAAAGGATTGCTGCAGTGGTGCCGATAGTGAGAGTGCACTTGGAACAGGCCCAACAGGCACAGCAGAGGGTGTATAACTGCAATGCCCAGTTACGCGTCTTTGCTCCTGGGGACAGAGTGCTTGTTTTGGTTCCCACAGAAGAAAGTAAACTTTTGGCTAAATGGCACGGATCCTTTGAAATTCTAAAAAAAGTGGGGAAGGTTAATTATAAAGTTTAAAAAAAAAAAAGAAAAAAAAGAGACTCCTTTTCATGGGGCACTCACTGATAATAGGTGAAGGTCTAATAAAGATTAAAACATAACTCTTTATTCAATATAATTAAAATACTATTGCCAGAAACTCATAATCATGAACATCAAATGCCAGACAGACTAGCAAACAATAAAAAGTGATAACAGGTGATCCTGTATGTGCTAACTGCACCCCTAGGTTCAAATAGATATCAGACTAATCAGAGATTTTTAATACATCTCCTACATAAGTCTAAAATATCAAAGATGAGTGACAATTGGACAATCAATAGTCTAGTCACAGCTCAAAATTAAAGCTCTAAGGTATCACATGTAGGGGTACCAGTATAAGCTGCACATATAGGTATGGGGAAAGATATGTGAAAAACATATAGAAAACATGGACAAAAATAGATTACATATATAATTTTAAAAAGCTGCAAACCACAAGTAAAGTGAGCAATTCAATACACAAATGGTTAATTTATTGGAGGCGTCCCTCCCTTCTACCTGGGAGAGTATAGAAAAAAATAAACCTGCATAGATAGGAATAATCAGAGATGAGCGCACTTATAAGTCAGATGCTGCTTTCCCGTGTCATACAAGTATCAGACATGGGATGAGTGTTACTGACATATGGCACATAAGAAACAGTACAGCTTGCCTCTGCTGTTAGCGTCCAATGTGGCCATACAGCTGGGGGGGACCTAGTGCGCACTTGGAACCTCTGCACCACGATCCTACCTGGGAGTATACAGGGACAGGTACTTTACCTTTACTCTCCCTCCTTGCTCTCTCATTAGCTGACCGTTACTGAGATTCCCTGCGCTGCCCTCTGGCAACAGGGGGTCCCGGTTTCATTGGACGCTGTATCATTGATGTAACCACAAGATTAACCTCAATTAATGTTGCGGTTACGATGTAGCGGCTCCCTGCATAGACTTCAATGGGGATTTCTCACCATTGAAGTCTATGTGAGACACAGGCTGGCTGCATTCAGCTAATCAGGGAGCTGCTCCAACGGAGATGCTCCCTTATTGGCTGGTGGCCCCTTCACTGACGGGGCACACATGTGCTCCGGTCATTTACGCGGAGCAAAGGTATGTGTACACACATACCTTTGCTGTGTCCGGCATGGATCGTGTTTTTTTGCGTTTCTTTATTTTAACCCCTGGATTGCCAGTGGACATGATCGACGCATAGGAGAGGTGAGTATGGATTTTTTTTTTCAGGTACACCCCTATGGATTACTTCGGATACTAGGTGAGTATGTGTGAGTGTGCATGTATGTTTTATTAAAATTATACTTTCACGGTGTATGTTTGTTTATTTACGTATTTCTTTAGTTGTGGAACTACAAGTGCCAGTGGGCCCGTAATGCCCCGCATGCTGGTATTTGTGGTTCTCCAAATACCAGCATGCAGGGGAGGCTTGCTGGTACTTGTGGTTCTACAACTAAAGACAATATGGAAACTTTATTTTTACACTTTACACTAACACTATTAACCCGGTACCTACAGGCATAGGGTGCGAGGGATAGCCCCGGGCTATCAGTCTAGGCCTGGGGTGCCCTAGAGAGGGGGACCCCTTTTTTGGGGGGGTCCTCAACTCCCAAGGGAACCCCGGCCTGGACTGATTAGCGGTCAGGGATAATGCTTTGGCCGGGGAAATCGGTGAAAGGTTTACCCTGGCTGTGGCATTATCCTCCCGCTAGACAGA
Organism: Taudactylus pleione; assembly: GCA_031769625.1. Classification (NCBI taxonomy): domain Eukaryota; kingdom Metazoa; phylum Chordata; class Amphibia; order Anura; family Myobatrachidae; genus Taudactylus; species Taudactylus pleione. The sequence continues at coordinate 6,503,369 of JAUIMM010000375.1, read as the reverse complement.
GTTCGGTGCCAGTTCTGGAATTTTCAAGGGACCCCTACTCGTTTTGTCCCCTGATTTTCCAGAACCAGCTCAACAAAGCCCTGTGCTGGTCCTTAATATACAGGGGCCCCCTACGCATTTTGGCCCCTGTATTTTTTGCACCAGAACAGGCTTTATAAAGCCCGGGGCTGGTTATGCTTTTGGGGAGGGGGTGCACGTAATTTTTTATTTAAAAACATTTTACATAAGTACACACAGAAGCATGTACATATCTCATGGATATGTGCATGTTTCTGTGTTAATCTGACCTGCTCAGGATGTACTCGCTAGCCTGAAGCAGGTCTATTATTTGGGGACTCTTGGTAATCTTTTTGAAACAGACACTCTATTACATTGGGCTTACAACTCTATTACATTGAGTTGATTGTTTTCAATGTGAAAACATCTGGATGCGAGTTTGAGAATGGAGAGTTTTATTAACTCTGAAAAATGCGAATTTTAGTGAACAGACACCCTATTACATTGGAGAGTTGTGAAAAATTGCGAGTTTAGCACCAAACTCGCAATTTACCAAAACAGACACCCTATTACATTTGGCCCATGGTCTGATCACTCTATTTTAGTGGCAGTTTTTGACCTCCTGGAGTCGAAAGGGGGTAGACCTTCCTGGAGACTAAATGAAACCCTATTGAAAATTCCTCATTCAGGAAACTGTTAAAACCAAACTTCAGGATTATTTTGCTTTAAACCTCCCCAGCGAATGTAGCCCATCTACAATTTGGGAAGCCCACAAGGCAGTCATAAGGGGAGACATGATTCAGTATGCCTCACGTAGAAAAAAAGAACAGGAACAATGTATTAACTCTCTATTTCTATTGCAAATTTGGATAGGGAATACAAACGCACCTTCTCTAGGAAAGTTCTGTCTCAACTTTCTCAGGCCCGTGCTGAACAGCAATCCCTTCAAACTGAGAAAGTTGAACGCTCGTTATGCTGGGCTAACCAGAAGTTTTTTGATAAAGGTAATAAGGCCAACACTTTACTTGCTAAGAAACTCTGTGACAAACGAGCTTCCCAGGCTGTTACTTTTATTAAAGATGCTTCAGATAAACCAATTTACGACCCCAAACCTATCAATAATATTTTTTTAAAATATTATGAAGTATTGTACAATCTGCCTCCTCCCTCCGACCCTCTAGTTCATGTTGAAAAGTGTCAGGAGTATTTAAATTCTTGTAACCTATCAAAAATTTATATAGCCTCTCGCAATTTACTGAACAATGATATTTCTTTTAAGGAATTGGAAGATGCTATCAAATCCCAAAAACCATCTAAGGCACCAGGTCCCGATGGATTTCCTATGGCATACTATAAAATATTTGCCCCCCAACTCATGCCCCATATGATTCAATTGTTTAATAAGATTATGCATGGAGCTCCATTTCATAATGACTCGACGACTTCTAGGATAGTAGTCATTCCGAAACCGGGAAAGGATTCTTTCCTATGCACTAACTATAGGCCCATATCTTTATTGAATACCGATCTTAAGTTGTTTGCCAAAATTCTGGCTAACAGATTAAACAAAATTTTTACCTCTTTAATTGACCCTGATCAAGCAGGTTTTATTCCGGGTAGACAGGCCTTAGACAATACGAGACGAACTATTAATATTCTTCACCACATTAATTCCACCAAACTTTCCTCGGTTGTACTGGCCCTTGATGCGGAAAAAGCATTTGACCGCATTTCTTGGCCTTTTTTGTTCTCAACAATGTCTACTTTTGGTTTTCAGGGTCACTTTATTTCGGCAGTTAAGGCTTTATATTCCCATCCCTCTTCATCAGTTACAACCAACGGCCTTTACTCCCCTCGATTTACTTTATCCAATGGCACGTGCCAGGATTGTCCACTTTCACCGTTACTCTGCTCTTTGCATTGAACCACTGGCGGCACGTATTAGGGCCAATGTGAATATCGGGGGGGATCACACTGGGGCAAAACCAGTACAAAATATCTCTATTCGCAAATGATGTTCTATTGACATTATCCAATCCATTGGTGTCTCTTCCCAACCTACAATCTGAATTGTCAATATACGGTTCTCTCTCAGGTTATAAAATAAACAAATCCAGATCAGAAGCTCTAGCTTTAAATACTTCTCCCCAAACTCGGACAAGCCTGGCCTCTAAGTTTCAATTTATTTGGAGACCTTTGGCTATTAAATATTTAGGAATATCCATCATTAAGACATACTCCTCCCTATACAAAGCGATGATTAAGACATTTACACAAGATCTAGATAGATAGAATCGACTGTTTATTTCATGGATAGGTAGGATAAATGCAATGAAAATTAATCTTCTCCCTCATTTATAATATTTATTTCAGACTCTTCCGGTTACAGTTCCCAATTCAGCCCTTGTCCTCCTGCAGAAACTCTGCAATAGGTTTATATGGAATGGACATAAACCCCGAATTCAGAGATCTATTCTAGTAAAGAGTACAGTCTCGGGTGGTCTGAGTCTACCCATATTGCAGGACTATTATGCGGCATGCCAACTCAACCATATTGTTTCGTGGCACTCTAAACTGGGACTTAAAAAGTGGGTGGACATTGAAAACTCTTTCATAACAGAAGGGAGTTTAGGTTCTATCATATGGCTACCCAAGCTGTGCAGACCAGCCTCGGCTCTTTCGACCCCAACTATCAATTTTACTATACGATTATGGGATAGACTTTGCACTACTCATAATATATCCTCTTACCCTTCTCCATTTACTCCAATTTGGAATCATCCTGTTTTTTATGGGATGTGACAACACAATTGTGACTATGTGGCGTAATAAGGGTATAGATCGATTCACTCACATTAAAGGTCCATTTGCCCCTGCCTCATTTACAGATATTCAGGCTCAATACAACCTACCTTCCTCGTGACAATTCCAGTACCTTCAGATCCTTAGTTTTATTTATCAAACCAAATCTTCCTCACTACATATGCCCACCCCATTTGAACGGTTATGTCTTTATTCAACTATCAGGAAGGGTAATATTTCAACAATATATCACTCAGTTCTATCTCCCGATCCCCCAACTCGTGAACCACATGAATTAGCTTGGGAAACTGACCTATCCATGGAAGATGAGCAGTGGGAGGAGATCAGATTGCGTACAGCCAGGGCTTCCATTAATGTATCTATCAGAGAAACATGTTATAAAGTCTATTCCCAATGGTATTTAGTTCCCATTAAGCTTCACGCCATTTTTCCAGCAACAACTAATTTGTGTTGGAGGTCTTGTGGGTCAGAAGGCACTTTTTTCCACACATGGTGGACCTGTCCTGTGATAGTCCCATTCTGGGACCTGGTTTGTTCCTTGATATGCCATGTACTTGGTTCTGGAGTGACATTGGAACCCCTAGTTGCCCTGTCAAATGCTCATATGCTAGGGATTTCTAAATCTCAGGACAAACTACTGGTACACATTTGCAATGCAGCCAAGTCTTTGATAGCCAAATTTTGGAAGGACCATAACCCACCACCATTATCTGCTCTTGTGGCAAAGATTAATTTCATAGCCTCAATGGAGTACATCACCAGTTTGCAAAATAATGGGGTTGTTAAATTTCAGACAATTTGGTCCCCATGGTTCCAATCTCGGTCTCTACCTATTCCCGGTCTCAGTTGAGTTTTACACCTTCCCTCCCCTTTTCCTTCATCATCTTTGGTTAATTCTTACCCCCTCATTTTATATTTTTTATTTTTTTTGTATTTTTTGTTATTTCAAGTATTGTCAAGTATTTTGGAGATATTTAGTTTATGTTGTAACTTTATATTTGATGTTGCATCAATATGCTGGATCTGTAATTTGAAAATGTGCAGCAAAATTTATGTATATTTTGGCTGCTTCTATTAATATTTTTGTATCCAATATTGTATATTGGTTTTTTTTGGTTGTTTGATTTACTATTTTAATAATTAATAAAAATGTAAAGATTTAAAAAAAAAAAAGTGAAAGTTAGATTTAGGATTGTTTAGTTTGTCCCATTACTTTTGGCCCCTTAAAAAGTGGGAGGCACATATAGAAACCGTTGTAATTCCTACACAGTTCACCTGATTTGGATGTAATTACCCTCAAATTAAATCTGAAAGTCTGCAGTTAAATCACATCTTGTTTGTTTCATTTCAAAGCCATTGTGGTAGTGAATAGAGGCCAAAATATGAAAATTCTGTCAATGTCCCAATATTTATGTACCTGACTGTATATCCAAGATCTTGCTAAATTAATAGATAATATCACCGAGTTGTATGATGACACATTCAGGTATACAGGTAGGGAGTTGCAAGCTTACAAGAAAGAATTCGTGCAACATAGACTAGTGTTAAATTATTTAACAGCTGTCACTGGAGGGTATTGCGTAGCTTTGGCCACCCAATTTTGAGTAAAATGTTGCACTTACATTACAAACAATACCAGCGATCCCAAGCAGGTGATAGACCGGAAGATGGATGAAATTCTGCAGTTAAAATGGGAGTTTCGAAAGAACCATAATGCTTCAGTGGCTGAAGTAGAGGAGAAGGTAGAGGAATGGGTTTCATGGTTGAACCCAGTGAAATGGTTCTCAGGTCTAGGAGAGTGGGTCCAGGAAATGATTGCGAGCATAGGTAAACCTCCTGATCCTCATACTGGTTGTCATCATAATAACTGGCATATGTGTCAGGTGTGTTCCTACTGTGTTGAAATGTGGAAAATGTAAAGATAAGGTGAATCAAAGGAATGAAATTCTGATGGTGGTCAGTAGTAACAATATGAATACTGAGGTAAATGTAGGACTGCATTACAACCCTGAACTAGAAGGTACCATCATATGATGTATAAGATTTAGACATGCATAAAATGTGTTATTAAAATGTTATTTTTTAAACACATCTTAAACAATGTAAGTCCCTATTCCCCTTCAAGACTTCCTTTATAGGATTGATGCATCCCCACATCTTTCCCATGATCTCCCAAGATCCGCTGTGTGCGTATAAGGGTAGTTTCATGTCCCCTCCTAGAGGCACATTATTGTTGGATTAAGAACCACCTTGTGCCATCCCATAATTTAACATTAAATAATATGTCATAATGTAAGCCTAAATTATTTTTAATAATCATGAGTATGATAGCATGTTGTTTGCTATCAAAGGGTGGACTGTCGAAGCCAGATAATTGGCTGAGACAGGATCGGTTTAAAATTAAATCTGCACGACGCCATTTTGCGAATGGCAATGAGACGCTATTTTGCGACTGGCCGCCCAGCGCCATTTTAGTGAATCTCGCCCATTATAAGTACATATATGGCGATGCTATTATTTTGCGTCGTGCGATTCCCACGCAATAGAAAGAAGTTAAAAATCCTCACCATATAAATACAGTCAGTCTCTAAAATATATGAAATGATCAACCCTGCAAAACACGTATATTTTCTCAATTCCACAATACTGACACACTGCACACTTACATAAAAGGTTCCCTAGTATTAAAGTGTAATATTCAAGGTTTATTCAGTAATGATTAATGTTGTGAAATAAAGGTTATTTGATATCTAAGGTTTAGTACATGGTAAGCAGACCGTGTTTGCTGTTGTACTGATCCACTGTGTCTCAACAGATTTCTGGTATCATCAGTGAAAAGATCGCAACATGCATCTGCAAACTATGGACTATAGAGAGTTAAACATTAAATTGTACTCTGTAATGTTACTAGCTTAGATTTAGCATGCAGCAGGAAAAAGGACACAAAGGGCTGTTGGAGGCTGGTTTGTGTCCATTCAAATTGACCAATGAACTATACTGTAACAGAAAAACCAGGAAGAACCAATGGAATCATGCCAAACTGTTCTAATGTATTGCCTATCCCTGTAAGAGTATATATGTGGGCTCTCTAAACTTGGATGCCAGTCTTCTTGCTGTCCTGTTGACAGAGGTTTCTATACTGATGCCGGTATCTGGGTCCTGAGCGCGTGCGTATGTAACAACTGTAACTTGGGTCAGTATGATTTATTTGCGCTAATTGTATTTAGATCACAGCATGTAACCATCTGTTTTTATATTGAATAATAACTTTTTGTGCTTTGGAACCACATTCAAAGTCTGAAAGCATTTATTTCTTGTGCGACTCATTACGCTAAATAGCGACAATTTTAGAAGGTATAGGTAGGTAGGAATCGATAGGTAAGAATCCATGGCCTCTTGAATGCCAGGATTTTCAATGCAGCAACTGCAGCTCGCCGCTCCCTGTGGCTACGCTCTTGGACAGCGGATGCGGACTCCAAGAAAGAGAGTGTTTTACCTTATAACGGTAAGGTTTTATTTGGTCCTAACTTGGATAAGATTGTGGATACTTTGGCAGCAGCTAAGACGGCTTCTCTGCCTTCTGCCCCTGCTCCCTCTGGGTCTCGGACCTCATCCTTTTGGACCTATCGGGCCCCAGGTAAGCCTAAAACTCACTCCTTTTCTAAGCAGTCAGTCACCGAGAAGACTACCAAGCCCAAGAAGCAAGCTTGGAGTGCGAGATGTCAGGCTGGCAAGCCTGATGACAAACACTCAGCCTGACAGGGGGGCCTCCCCTTCTTCAGTTCACCCAATACTGGTGTCGGACCTCCACAGACACCTGGGTAAGAGAAGTGGTCTCTCACGGATACGCCCTCTCCGTCCGCAGAAGACTTCCCCATCAGTTCTTCTGCACAGGCCTTCAAACAAGGACAAGGCCTTAGAAATTCAGAAGGCAGTACAATCCTTGCTTCAGGCAGTTGTCATTGTACTGGTCCCGTATCCCAGAGGTGGAACGGGTTATTATTCCAATCTCCAACCGAACAGATCCCACCGGCCTATCCTCATTCACAAGTCCCTGAACAAATTCCTCAGGGTACCTCTGTTCAGGATGAAAACCCTACACTCAATAATACTGGCTATGGAACCTAGGGATTTTATGGTGTCATTGGATAGTCAGGATGCATACCTGCATATTCCAATTACTTCAGCTCACCAGTGTTTTCTCAGGTTTGCTGTACTGCAGCAACAAATTTCAATTTCGGGCTCTGCCATTTGGCCTCTCTACTGCACCTCGGTTGTTTACCAAAATTATGGCGGTAATGGCAGCCCACCTGCGACAGGTCCACACTAATTTCAGTGACGGTGGACAGCAGAGGAGTCTGCCTTGCCAATCAATATATTGGAACTTCGGGCGGTCTTCAGGGCCCTGCAACAAGCCAGGTTCATACTTCACGGAAAGCCTGTGCAAGTTCAGTCAAACAACACCTTGACCATGGATTACATCAACAATCAAGGAGGAACTCGAAGTCAGGCGGCGATGACTGAGCTGTCACGCATTCTGACATGGGCGGAAGGTCATCTACCAGCCATAGTGGCAGTGTTCATTCCAGGAGTTCTCAATTGGGAAGCAGACTTCCTCAGCCATCACAACATGCTTCCTGGGGAATGGACTCTTCACCAAGAAGTGTTTCAGCTCCTAGTGGACAAGTGGGGCCTTCCGGATGTGGACCTCATGGCCTCTCGACAAAATCACAAACTGCCTTTGTACGAGTCCAGGACAATAGATGCCAAGGCTCTCTTGGTAGATGCTCTGTCAGTCAAGTGGACCTTTCAGTTTGCGTACCTGTTTCCTCCAATCTTCCTTCTTCCTCAAGTACTACAGAAGTTCAAACAAGAAGGAGGCACTGTCCTGCTGCTGGCTCCAGCGTGGCCCAGACATCTTGGATCTTCAGAGTCTCTCCATAGACACTCCGTTGCCGTTACCTCAATGTCCGGACCTGTTGTCCCAAGGTCCTTGCCTTTACCCAGACCTGAGTAGTCTGCCTGAAACATCCCTTCTAAAGTCCAAGGGTCCGGCTCTGAGGTTAACATCATGCTCAGAGCACGGAAACCAGCTACTGCCAGGATTTACCACAGGGTGTAAATTACACCACAGGGTGTGTCGTCCCAAGGGTTACTATCCCCAGGTGTTTCAGATATACAGAGGTTTGGCTTTTTGACAAGCAGGTTTGGAACTTGGTCTACACCTTGCCTCACTGAAAGTGCATGTCTCTGCTCTGTCAGTGTGGTTCCAGTGAAGGATTGCTCCTCTTCTTGATATCTGAACCTTCCTACAGGGTGTCCTTCATATTCAGCCTCCCTTTGTCCCTCCTGTAGTGCCATGGGATTTGGCTGTTGTCCTTAGGGCCTTTCATTTGAACCCCTGGACTCAGTGGTCCTCAAATGGCTTACAACTAAGATTGTTTTTCTTCTGTCTATTGCTTCTGTTAGAAGAGTGTCAGACTTGGGGAGTGTCAGACTCTATTGCCATTCCCAATTTCTAGTCTTTCACCAGGACAGTGCGGTGCTTCAGACTCGCCCTGGGTTCCTTCCTAAAGTGGTTTCTAGTGTCCACATTTATGAGGAAATTATTGTACCGTCCTTTAATTCTCCAGACCTCTCGGCAGGTGAGGCCTCATTGGATGTGGTACGTGCCCTCAGGATTTATGTGGACTGTATACCCTTCCATATTGTATATAGGAAGTAGGGGTCTTGAAACAGTGTGGATCGGGTTTTAGAAACCAATAAGCAAGTAACATACCATACATTCCTATCATCTCCCTCCTAAAGGATTTTATATCCCATGACCTGGCTTTACCAGGTCTGACCATCTGGATTAAGGATGTATCTCTCCCCCAACTTTATGGCCTGTAGAGATAAGAGATGGTTATCTAGATGTCTGGTTCCAGTAAGACAGAAATCTTCCCCAAGCCTTGTAGGAATACAGGTCAAATACAGGACACTGCATAGAAACCATTTTGTTACACACATATATATATATAGATATATTTACGTTAACATGACATCATTCCTGGTGATTATTCTTGAGATAAACGTCACACCTCCCCCTGAAGATGGGCACAGGAGGGACTGAGACACACATCACAGCCTTACCTGTGCACCACTGACTGCCTCCTCACTCTGCCGGGAGTCCATCAGCATTGTTGTACTCTGCACCCTTTCTGTGCTGGATGGTGAAGGTGTAATGTTGCAGGGTAAGACTCCATTGGAGAAGTTTACCATTATCCCTAGAGACTCTATTAAGCCATATGAGTGGGTTGTGGTCTGTTATTATGGTAAAGTCTCTCCCATACAGATAGGGCTGTAGTTTTTGGAGAGACCATACAATTGCCAAACACTTTTTCAATGGTGGCATAGGCCACTTCCCGAGGCAGCACTGACCTAACTGAGCACATCACCTAAACCATAATTAGAGGCATCAGTCTGTACAATGAACCTTTTTTTGAAATCTGGGGCCTGCAGCACAGGGGTGATGATACTGGATCAGAACCTCTATATACCCTGCCTATACCTTCTAATATCCTACCTATAAACCTCTAAGGATGACGCTAATTTGCGTACGCAGTCATACAGTAAATAAAGACTTAAGACCTGGAATCTGTGGTTCCAAAGCACAAGTATTATTCAGGTAAAAGTACAGTCAGTTACACGCTATTGATCCAGACACAATTCGGCGCAAAGGAATTATACAGACCCAAGTACAGTATACATACGCAGCGCTTCCGGACCAGATGTTAGGCATCAGCAAGAAACCCCTCATCTATCAGCATTCAGCACGAAGACTAAAGACCCAATGTTGGAGCACACATATTTATACCCCCCAGGAATAGACAAAACAATAGAGACGTTTGTTGCTGATGCTATTGGTCCTCAAGGGGGAAGCATGTTACAGAGCGTTTAACAGGCTGATTCAAATAGACTCAACCCAGCCTCCAACAACTGGGGGTCTCTGCCCTCCCGCCCTATGCAACATCCTAACAGTTATTTATATCATATACATTTTGTTGCTTGAAGTCTCTGCGGTGAATAACTCGAGAATGCATGATGCGATCTCCACACCGATATCACCGGAATACTGTGGAAAGAGTACGCATCAGTACAAAACCAAACACGGCTTACTTAGCATGTATAAAACCTTAGTTACCAAAAAATCTTTATTTCATAGCATTTATACTAAATGAACAACTTAAATATTATACCTTAAAGCTTATGGAACCTTGTATGTGAATATGTAATGTGTGAGTATACAGGGTTTGATATAAAGACGCTAGTTAACTGGGGACAGAAGCATGCGCATTTAGCTAATAAAACAGTGTTTTCATACAAGGTCTTATGCATTCGCTAATATGCGATTAGTTACCAGCGCAATTGTGCATATTAATGTGTGTATGAAAAATGGTGCACTTAAATCTCACTTACTAAGTGAACACCTAGCAGTGTGGAATGCTGAGCCATATAGTTCCACACGCCCCCCCTCTCTCAGCAGCCCCCACCTTTCCCAGGCTCTAAAGAAAAGTCCTCTGTTCTCCCAGACTCTTGTGTGAATGCAAATGTGTTACCCCAAGCTGTGAAGCTGGGACCATCCTGTCTGGGTGTGGGGCTAAAACCTGTTTAGGATTCAGACAAACCCAATTGTGTAGATCAATGCCTGGATTATATTACAAATGCCACAACTATACTTGTCTGCATACAGGGATTCCCAATTTGTATGTAAAAACACTCATTGTCTATTCTATTTACTTTTTCTCAGGAAGCTGTTCTTCCAGTTGCCCTTGGTAGATTATCAAAAACATTGCCATCTGTACTTAGCTTGTGAGTTGTAATTTAAGATGGCGCTGGTCGCAAAATGGCGTCTTGTAGATTCTTGATTCTAAAATGGAGTCTATCTGCCATTCGCAAGATGGCATCGTGCACGCTTCAATTTTAAACTGATCTTGTCTAAGCAATTATCCAGCTTCGACAGTCCACCCTTTGATAGCGAGCAACATGCTATCACAATCTGCTATTAGAATTTAATTTAGGCTTACATTTACATATTATTTAGTGTTATTATGGGATGGCACAAGGTGGTTCTTACTCCATCAATAATGTGTCTCTGAGTGGGGACATAAAACTACTATTATACGCACACCGCGGATCTTGGAAGATCATGTAAAAGATGTGGGGATGCACCAGTCTTATAAAAGCAGTCTTGAAGGGGAATTTAGACTTTACATTATCTGTGGTGTTTTAAAAATAACATTTCAATAACACATTCTATGCATGTCTAAATATAATACATTAAATGATGGTATTTCCTAGTTCAGGGTTGTAATGCAGTTCTATATTTACCTCGGTATTCATATTGTCATTACTGACCACCATCATAGTTTCGTTCTTGCATTTTACTCTATTTTTACATTTTCCACACATCAACACAATAGGAACACACCGGACGCATATGCCAATTATTATGATGACAATTAGTATAAAGATCAAGAATTTGCCTATGCTGGCGATCACTTTCTGGACCCATCCCCCTAGACCTGAGAACCATTTCACTGGGTTCAGCCATGAAACCCATCCTTCTATCTTCTCCCCTACTTCAGCCACTGAAGCGTTATGGTTCTTACGAAATTCCCATTTTAGCTGCAGAATTTCATCCATCTTCCGGTCTATCACTTCCTTATGGTCGCTGGTATCATTGGTGGCATAGGTGCAACATTTTACTCCAAACTGGGTGGCTAACATTATGCAATACCCTCCAGTAACAGCACTTATATAATTCAACACTAGCCTGTGTTTCACCAGTTCTTTCTTGTACGCTTGCAATTCTCTCCCTGTATACCTGAATGTGTCATCGTACATCTCACTGATATTATCTATAAATTTAGCAAGTTCCTGAATATATCTAAAATTTTATGTACCCCGAGCAATCCTGGTGAAATCCAGTGTGACTAAAACTTGAAAGCCAGTTGTCTCACTAATTAACTGAGTGGCTTTATGCACGTCACCAGGTATCATATTTCTTTTGCCTCTGTGTTCATATTGCGTGTGAAGATATGGTGATAGTGTGTTTTTATGTATACCAAGCATTTCAACATGTGTGAGGGTCATAACTTCTGGAAGTATTCTTCCCAAATAACATAACAATAACAATACTAAGATTGGTCAGACACTCCCCTGGTTTGGTATAGCACTCCTCCTCCTGACTCCACTCCATCAGCTCTGCCATCAGTTCACATTTCCTTTATCGGTCCCCCATCACAGAAACTTGGTATCCCCAAACAGATAATCACGACAGAAACTTCTGGAAGAAAGAACTAGGATGACCACAGCAGACCACTCCATTGCTGGAAGCACTGATCTACACATTTCTTTAGCTCAGATATCTCACCGTCACCTTTTTAATCCTTCCGGCACACGTTCGCAATTGACAGGTCCACGTTATTGGCCTTGTCTCCGCCTTGTATCTCCACCGGTTGGTTAACCTCCCTATAGTGAGTGGGATGGACCCACATATCTTCCTCGGCCACCCTTTGAGGATGTGGTATTGTCAGATATGGACCTTTCCACTGATCAAACGACCTGAGCTAAAAAAATTTGGATCATAACAAATTCTCCAGGTTTGACATTATGACAGTTTGCATTAGACATGTTAGTTAATAATACTTTCAATTTCGGTTATTCTCATTCATCTTCGTGAGACCCTGCACAGTAACCTCATTATCATATTTTCACATGAGGCTGCCTGTTTGAACAGTATCTCAAAGGGGACAAATAAAGGAGAAGACAGTCTGGGATAATCTTAGTGTTGTTACCCATCACCTTACACATGTTCTTGGAAACGTCACCTGTAAAATAAGTCCCCCTATCATTTTTATTAATTCTAGGGATATAGTATCTGCATACAGGTTCCTGCAATTAAATCTTGTTATTAATAGCTACTGCTCTAAATAATGCCTGGGCCACTGGGTTGGATAGTATTCCGAGTATTCGACCTTAGCCTGGCATGGCTGCCGTTTTATCCTTAGCAACCTTGTGTCCTGTGAGTGAGAGATAAAGCACAACAGTTTAATATCATCTAAACATGACCTAAAATACAACAATAAATCGTCCACATTTTACATTAGAACAGATCCATTGATAGGTTGAAAAGATTGTAAATAGTCATATAAGGCCTGGGAGAAGATACTGGGGTTGCCTATGAACCCATGGGAAACCCGTGTTCATGTGTGGTGTTCTTTACTTTGCAGTACTTACTTATGTGTCCCACTTGGTGACAGTTAAAACATAATTTTGAATGGGGTGGATGAAAGGATTGTTGTGGGAGTTGAGCAAGAGGAAAAGATGGTGGGTATGGGTAAGGATGTGAAGGATAAGGGTATTGTGGGAGGTATGAAGTTTGTGTTTCTCATCTTAATTAAAATACTAGACATCAAGACTTTACATTTTTTTTATGCATAAAAAGAAAAGTTTTAAAAATATAAATATAGATCTCCATTAGAAAACATGGCTCCCAGAGCGAGGTATGAGGCCTGTGGTTGTGTATGATATGTGGGGTAAGGATGTGTTTGCTGTGGTGTGGGATTGGTGAGGACATGTAATTGTTCAGGTGCAGGTGTGTGTGTGTGGGTGCAGGTGTGTTGGTTGGCTGTGATGTTATTGTCATTCCTTCCAAAGCTTGGATACTGACAGCCATTAGTTTTTTGCTCTGGGTCTCTCTCTTCTTTGTGATATTTTTATCATGTTCTATGGCAGATTCTATGAGTGTATCTATTGTGACTCCCCTCCAGCCAGGTTGTGAGGTCTGAACCCGAGTCTTTAAGTCATCTTTCAGACCGTCCATGAGTACCATGACTATCATTCCCCTGTGGTGAGTGCTATCTTTAATATCTTCTAACCCAGTGTACTGGGTGATAGCCTGCAGAGCCCGGTCACAATAACCTTCCGCAGATTCACTCTCCTTTTGCTTAATGGTGAAAATTTTGTTCCAGTTAACTACTACTGGAAAATATACACCCAATTGAGTTACAATGTGGGAAATGATACCTTGGTTTACTTGGTCTGTTAAGGGAACGTCACCATCCAATACACAATCCGTGATAAATTTTGTCACGTCGGTATTGCGTGGTAGACAGGCCCTTAACACCACACGCCAATCTTTATTAGTGGGTTCATGTGAACTACTCAAATATCTCAAAAATCTTTGACATTTGGCTAGTTCCTTTTTGGGATCGGGGAAATCATTTATGATGGAATTTAGTTCTGCTCTTGTCCAAGGACAATGCATTACTACTTCCCTCGTGGGCACTACACCGTTCACATCTGCATTTCCATTTGGAACGGTTATTGTCCGAATGGGATGCAGACCGGTAGCACTGCTACCTTTGACCTGGTTACCTGGCTGGGGTTTTAATCTGCTGCTGCTACGTATGGTATGAACAACTTCCTCTACGGGTACAGAGGGCATTAACACTTCCCTTGCTGTTACCGATGGAGATGGCGGCACCACTCGTGATTGTGGTGATGCAGCATCTATCATTTGCACAGCATGGTAAATGGCAGACATTACAATAGGCTCATCATCTACATCATAAACATTTTCTTTATGGTTGCTTAAGAGAGGGTACAAATTGCTTGTTACATTTTTATGGGTATTTTTGGTAACTGTACTTGCACCTCCATCCACATAAGGTGGGGGAGGTGAGCGTGAACTGCTGGCAATACTCTCCACAACGCTACCTTGCTGCACGTGCGCGCCATTTTGCGGCTCGCCCGTATTGCAATTTAGCATCGCGGATGTATTCTCTGGCAATGTGCTTGCGACGCTAGTTTGCGTTCCTTGCACATTTTTAAGCCACGCATCCCCTTCATGCTGCCACAATTTGAAACATTCATAATATTTAACCTTTTTCTCTCGGGAACGCATCAGACTGATGTGATCCTGGACATTATCTAATACATTTTTATCAAAACTACCAATTCTGGGAAACGGTCTAACACTCTTCATCATTTTAATCCATACATCACAATACCTTATTGCATAAGTACCGTACTTAGTATGTATAATACGACGGGCCGATCCAATCGGAGCTTTCATTAGCAGCACATCATTGTCTAACATCTCTACTGTTTGCATGGCTCCCATTTTGAGACTAAGGCCCTCATTCAGAGCCACTCGCTAGCGGCAGTACGCTCGTTCCGAGCGATGTTCGCACATCTGCGCATGCGTATGGTTTTTAGTACGCATGCGCGAACCAGTCAGTGCGGCCGAAAATCATTTGTACGCTATATAGCGAATGCTTGCTATTTTGAGTGACAGAATGAGGCGTATGTGGGTGGTAACAGGGGAAGGTGCTTGAAAACGGGGAGTGGAGATCCTATCGCAGGCGTGCTTAAAGGTCAAAACGGGCGTTTTATGGGTGTGCATAATTAATACAGCAGCGTCATTGACCACGTCACTGGGTTATTTTATAGTCAGAACTGCTCGCAAAATAGCGGTTGAAAAAACCAACCACAAGAATAGCGAGCAGTTCATACCCTGTTTGATGTACTCGATTAATCTAATAAATAGCGGACATGACGTTTGGTGCGAGCGCCCAGGGGGCGTTTTTATCAAATAAACGAGCGTGTTTTGCTCGCTCGTTCAGACTTAGAGGTGTGAACAGACTGCAATGTGTGAACGGATCATTTGCATAGCCGCCCCTTGTTTTTGAACGAACGAATGCAAATAGCGAACGGCTCTGAATGAGGGCCTAAATCCTATGCTTTTCAATAAAGATTTAAACTGGTGAAAGACAATCAAGATACTTTCACTTACCTGTGGACGATTTAAGTTGGCGGCGCCCACACACCTGGATAAGATTTGAAAAAGGCAACTTCCACACCCGGATAAGATTTAGTAAGGCAACTTCCACACCTATGGAAGTTTGTATGTCGGCTACTTCCACGCACCTCTCTACAACAAAGACAACATGTACACCTGCTACTGTGTATAGAACGGTAAAGCTACTTACTGAGCGGCTAGGCTAACCCTTGCACCTAGCCCTTAAGGATCATACGATACCCTTAACTTTGTTCAACAAATACTCACTGTTACACACTTTTTTTCCTGCGCAGAAAAATAAACATTAACCCAAATATTGATGACAATTGAAAAATGTAAACCTCAACGGCTTTGTTTAAACACATGGCAGCACAACCGCAAGTACGTATACGCTATTGTGCGACCAGTCGCATACACAATAATGCGACTACCACACAACCGTATGATGACTTTTTAGCTGCTTATGCAAAAGTGCATCTTTACTGTGCGCAAAACTGCGACTCAGCCGCGTACTCAATTCTGCAGCACCCCTTTAAACGCTAGGTTCTATCAACAAAGGAAAACAAACTTTTTCCTCTCTTGTCCCTGGATTCTAGTCAGCTTCCTTGGTTCACACAGAAACGGATAGCAATCTTTCAGCACAAAGCGGTTGCAGGTAAACCCTGCATGTGGCCACTCCACCCTTTGCTGAGATATCGATAGCCGTATGTACCGTGTGAGTAGGTAAGTGACTTCACTCGATGAGCCCCCATCTGATGATACTGGATCAGAACCTCTATATACCCTGCCTATACCTTCTAATATCCTACCTATAAACCTCTAAGGATGACGCTAATTTGCGTATATGCAGTCATAGAGTAAATAAAGACTTAAGACCTGGAATCTGTGGTTCCAAAGCACAAGTATTATTCAGGTAAAAGTAGTCAGTTGCACGCTATTGATCCAGACACAATTCGGCACAAAGGAATTATACAGACCCAAGTACAGTATACATACGCAGCGCTTCCGGACCAGATGTTAGGCATCAGCAAGAAACCCCTCGTCTATCAGCATTCAGCACGAAGACTAAAGACCCAGTGTTGGAGCACACATATTTATACCCCCCAGGAATAGACAAAACAATAGAGATGTTTGTTGCTGATGCTATTGGTCCTCAAGGGGGAAGCATGTTACAGAGCGTTTAACAGGCTGATTCAAATAGACTCAACCCAGCCTCCAACAACTGGGGGTCTCTGCCCTCCTGCCCCATGCAACATCCTAACAGTTATTTATATCATATACATTTTGTTGCTTGAAGTCTCTGCGGTCCATGACTCGAGAATGCATGATGCGATCTCCCCACCGATATCACCGGAATACTGTGGAAAGAGTACGCATCAGTACAAAACCAAACACGGCTTACTTAGCATGTATAAAACCTTAGTTACCAAACAATCTTTATTTCATAGCATTTATACTAAATGAACAACTTAGATCTTATACCTTAAAGCTTATGGAACCTTGTATGTGAATATGCAATGTGTGAGTATACGGGGTTTGATATAAAGACGCTAGTTTACTGGGGACAGATGCGTGCGCATTTAGCTAATAAAACAGTGTTTTCATACAAGGTCTTATGCATTCGCTAATATGCGATTAGTTACCAGCGCAATTGTGCGTATTAATGTGTGTATGAAAAATGGTGCACTTAAATCTCACTTACTAAGTGAACACCTTGCAGTGTGGAATGCTGAGCCATATAGTTGCACACGCCCCCCCTCTCTCAGCAGCCCCCACCTTTCCCAGGCTCTAAAGAAAAGTCCTTTGTTCTCCCAGACTCTTGTGTGAATGCAAATGTGTTACCCCAAGCTGTGAAGCTGGGACCATCCTGTCTGGGTGTGGGGCTAAAACCTGTTTAGGATTCAGACAAATCCAATTGTGTAGATCAATGCCTGGATTATATTACAATTGCCACAACTATACTTGCCTGCATACAGGGATTCCCAATTTGTATGTATAAACACTCATTGTCTATTCTATTTACTTTTTCTCAGGAAGCTGTTCTTCCAGTTGCCCTTGGTAGATTATCAAAAACATTGCCATCTGTACTTAGCTTGTGAGTTGTAACTTAAGATGGCGCTGGTTGCAAAATGGCATCTTGTAGATTCTTGTTTCTAAAATGGAGTCTAGCTGCCATTCGCAAGATGGCGTCTTGCATGCTTTAATTTTAAACTGATCTTGTCTCAGCCAATTATCCAGCTTCGAGAGGGGACTGAGCTAAAGCAGTCTTTAGGGCTAGTAAGGCCATCTCACAGTCCTCTTGACCACCTGTGGCAATTTCTTTTTTGTCAAGTCTGTTAAGGGCTTGGCTAGGGTGCTGTAGTGGGGTACAAATTTTTGGTAGTACCCTGCAGTTCCTAGAAAGGACATCACCTGTTTTTTAGTCTTAGGGGTAGGCCATGCAGCTATAGAGTCCAATTTGTCTGGTTCTGGGTGGAGAGTACCTCCCCCTACACGGTGCCCTAGATATTGCACCTCTCCCATGCCAAGCTGGCACTTCTCAGATTTGATCGTCAAACCTGCCCCAGTGATTCGGCCTAAGACACTATTTAGATGGATTAGGTGTTCCTCCCAGGTCTGGCTGAACACTGCAATGTCATCCAGGTAGGCAACTGCATATCCCTCCTGGCCTTACAGCAGGTCATTAACCAGGCACTGAAAGGACGCAGGGGCATTTTTCATCCCAAAGGGCATGACCAGAAATTCGAACAGCCCAAATGGGGTGATGAATGCGGACATGAATGGGGTGATGTAACATGCCAGGGCAAGCTTTTCTAGTACATCTATCCTGGTCATGGGCTAGGCATCAAATACAGTGGCATCATTTAACCTCCTATAATACACACAAAATCTTGTACCTCCACACTTCTTTGGGACCAGTACCACTGGGCCAGCCCATGAACTGAGATCTTTGTATCACCCCTAGCTGCAGCATCTCATCAATTTCCCTTTTCATTGCCTCCAGCACTTCTGGGGAAGTACGATATGCTGTCTGTCTGAGGGGTCTGATTACCTGTGTTTACATGATGTGTAATCAAGTGTGTCTTTCCAGGCTTTCCTGTGAAATGGGACTGAAAGGGTTGTACGGTGTTAGCTAGCAGTTCTAGCTGCATCTCAGTACTGTAGTGGGCATTTGCCAGTGACCCCCCCCTCTTTTGCAGCAGCTGCCAGATCTAGAGAGGGGTCAGGTTCCTGATCGCTCTCAGGCAAGCTACACACAGCTAACACACGTCCCTCTGTCATGGTACTTTTTAAGCATATTGATGTGGTACATCTGTCTCTTACATCCATCCCCCTTTTCCACTACATAATTATCACCATGGAGGCACTGCACTAGGGGGCCTTCCCAGGCAGCCTGTAGCTTGTTCTGCCTTATAGGGATCAGAACTAGGACCTTTTGCCCCACCTCAAATATGCATTCCCTAGTGCTGTGGTCATACCAGAGTTTTTGTATTGCCTGCACAGCCTTCAGGTTGCTCTGTGCCATTCCCATTAAAGACTGCATCTTCTCCCTGAACTGTACTACATAGTGTACCACAGACTGTTCAGGAGTGACCAGCTTACCTTCCCACTTTTCCTTGATCAAATCTAGAGGGCCTCGCACGCGGCGCACATATAGGAGTTCAAAGGGTGAGAATCCAGTTGATTCCTGCGGCACCTCACGGTATGCAAAGAGGAGGTGTGGCAGGAACCTCTCCCAGTCTCTTCCCTGGGACTCCACAAAAGTCCTCAACATTTGTTTCAGTGTGCTATTAAAACGTTTGACCAATCCATTGGTGACAGGATAATACGGGGATGTAATCAGATGATTCACCTGCATCCTCTGACAGAGACTCTGCATGAGGCGGGACATGAACTGGGTACCCTGATCAGTTAACAACTCCTTGGGAAACCCCACCTGAGAAAAAATGGTGATAAGCGCATCTGCTACCTTGTCTGTGTGAATGGATGAAAGAGCTACCGCTTCTAGGTACCTTGTAGCATAATCCACTGCAGTCAGAATGTACTGTTTTCCTGAGCTGCTGGGGATGGCTAGGGGCCCCACAATATCAACCGCAACCCTCTCAAAGGGTTCAGATATGATGGGAAGGGAAATGTGAGGAGCCCGCCCCACATCACCAGACTTCCAAACTACCTGGCACGCATGGCATAAGCGACAGTAATTGGCTGCCTCCTTCCCCATGCTGGGCCAGTAAAAATTATGTCTCAACCGAGCTATGGTTCGTCTCAGCCCCAAATGCCCTGCTAAGGGGATCTCATGTACTATTTTCAGGAGCCTAGTTCTGTAGATCTGAGGGATTACAAGCTGCCTTTCAGCGCCCTCAGCTGTGACCTCTTCTCTATATAAGAGTCCATTTTTCATAAACATTCACAGTTTCCCAACTGGAGTGTCTGCTGTTCTTCTTTGAAAACAGCTCTTCTCATTAGCTGATCAGGGTGAGGAGACAAAATGTGATTTCTGTCCTCCCCTATCCCAGACTCTGTGCTGACAGCTTCAGCAGGAGAGGAGGAAGGGGGCTGAGTGGGATGAAAGGGGGGCTGAGGGGGATGAATCTCTACTGACACACTCTCTCCAGGTTGTAGGGGTTAACTCACAGTTACTCTGGGCTGTGGCTCTCCTGGTCATTACTGCTAATATAGGCATGGCATTGTTACCTACAGTATTCACTCCAACCCCTGATGATGGTACAATTGCAATATCATCTGTTAACAGTACATTACACAGTTCTTCATTAGGGTACACCATTAGACCCATTTCTGATTGACCAAACTCCGCCCTGTGGAACTGCAAAGGGTTATCTGCTAGAACAGAACTTTGTACATCACTGATATAATCACATTCATTTGTACTCATGCTGGATTGGTCAGCAGGGGTCACCTGGGGAAAAACTGGGTTAGATTGTACCTTTGCATCATTTACAACATCATTCTCAGTTACGTATTTAGTTTGCATTTTCCCCAAATCACACCCCAACAGTACTGTAGCAGGTAAATTGTCCAGCACCCCAACATCCCGGATACCTCTCCAAACTCCCCAGTCAAGATACACTCGAGCCATAGGCACCTCTGGGTGCACCCCACCCGCTAGTCACAGCAATAGTCTTCCCTGGAATAATGTCCTCGGAGCCCACTAGGGCTGGGTGGATGAGGGTTAGGTCTGTGCTAGAGTCTAATAACCAAGTGCAACTTGGTGTCCTACCTGGACTGCTTGTAGATTGTCCTGGGAGCGTCCTTGGGGCCCTTCCACACAGAGGATGGCTGGCACAGGTTTACCTGCCAGGCCACTCACAGGAGGGGGTGTTGCTTTTTTCTTCTTGGGGCAATCGACACTGATGTGCCCCATCTCATTGCACAAAAAACACCTGCAGCCAGTTGCCAAAACAGGTTTTCCCCCCACCCCCCCTCCGGGTCGTCTCTCCATGCTGCTTGTCCTGGCGTCTCCCAGCTCTTCTTCGTCAGAGAAGCCCGAGTGCTGGTGTACTTGTCTGCCAGGCTGGCAGCCTCCTGAGACGTTTTGGGATCCCAATCTAGGACCCACTCTTTGACCTCCGCTGGACACAATGCAAGGAACTGTTCCTGGAGAATGAGGTCTTTTAGCTGGTCAAAGTCCTTCACCTGCAATCCATCAACCCACCGATGCAACAGGGTTGACAAGTGCGCTAACAGTCCTGCATAGGTATCAGAGGGACTGCGCTTTGAGTCTCTGAACTTTTGTCGGTAAGCCTCAGGGGTGATGTTAAAATGCTGCAACAAGGCTTTTTTAAATCGCAGCATAATCACCATCCAGTTCCTGGGGAAGATCTGCAAACGCTTCCAAAGCTTTTCCTTGCAGCCCAGGGGTTAAATAACTCACCCATTCACTGGGGTCCAGTGCAAACTGTTGGCAAGTCTTTTCAAACCCCCTCAGGAACATATCAAGGTCACTGTCCTTCTCCAATACAGGGAATTGATCATGCCGGAACTTTTTCCTACCCGGTTCACAGGTGGCGTTCGGGCCACAGAGTCTGGCCAGCTCCAGTTGGAACACATGCTCAGCCTGGTGCTCCACAGCCTCAGCCTCTCGGACTGCCCTCCGCTTGTCAGCCTCTCGGGCTGCCCTTCGCTCGGCAGCTTCAGCTTCCTGGTCAGCTCGGTAGTGCTACACCAGTTCCATGACTGTGGCTGTATCCACTTCCTTCAGATGCCTGATAGTAGTTTGGAAGTAACCCTCCAGTGTAGACTCACTTGACCAAGCAGAGGTATCCGACCCCCGCTGGGCATCCACTGTAAAGTCCGTTACAGGCTGAGCCTCTGCAGCAGGGTTGTCCATTGTCAGGCTACCTCTTGCAGACAGGTTCCGATCTGCCGCTTGGAGTAAGTGGGCCAGTCGATCCTTGTTCTGGCCTTTCCAGGCAATGTTTCTCTCCATACACGTGACCACAAGGTCATCCCTTTTCTGCTGCAGGTAGTCTGTGGTCATTCTGGACCTTAAACTAATTGCCAAATAAAATAGAAAAGAAAAACAAGAGAGGGGGGGGACAGAAACTACTAGCTATGTATGTCCGTTTAAAATCTAAACCTTGAGGGTAATTCTCCGGTGAATTTATGATGTAGTATCTCTCAAGAATCACACACCATTAATTCACTTAAGTTCTTGTGATAAAAACAAAAATTATCAACATCCCACCGCTTGCCACCAATTTGTCACGACCAGCCGGCTGATTCTCCAGATACCTCAAACTGAGAATCGCCAACAGTGATTTATGGTTACCTCAGCACGTGCGGTTAGTCTAACACGGTACTGCCACCACCAATGAAGTTCACGGGAGTCGTTAGGTTCTCTCCTCAAATCTCAATATGCACGCTCACTTACATATAGGTACGTAGCTTTGACCTCACAGACTCATGAATTCGACAAGAACACGGAGAATACACTGGATTAAGAATGTTTAATCCAAAAAATATTTCCAAGGTTATTGATTACAGAAAAAGGTAATACAAATATTTGTGATTTATTTGTATTGTCCATAAGTTTCAGAAAATAAAGGAATTAAAATTAAAGAAAACCCAGAGTCTTTACACTTCTTAGACCCTGTTGTGAAGGAGACACAGGAGCATTGGATTCAGGCCAGTCGTCAGAACTCTCCTTAGGCATAAGAATACTCATCACTGAGGGAGATGCATAGTTATACTCTCACAGCTTCACTAGCCCCCACCTATGGGTTTTTAACTCTTTAATTGCTATACACTGGGCATTAAGAAATTGGTCACACCCTTCCATATTGTATATAGGAAGTAGGGGTCTTGAAACAGTGTGGAGGGGTTTTTAGAAACAAATAAGCAGGTAACATACCATACATTCCTGTCATCTCCCTCCTAAAGGATTTTATATCCCATGACCTGGCTTGACCAGGTCTGACCATCTGGATTAAGGATGTATCTCTCCCCCAACTTTATGGCCTGTAGAGATAAGAGATGGTTATCTAGATGTCTGGTTCCAGGAAGACAGAAATCTTCCCCAAGCCTTGTAGGAATACAGGTCAAATACAGGACACTGCATAGAAACCATTTTGTTACACACACACATATATATATTTACATTCACATGACATCATTCCTGGCAATTATTCTTGAGATAAACGTCACAAGCCAGCATCTCACAGTGCAGATTTATCATCTGATCCCTCTAACCATGAGGAATGTTCCACTGATACTCCCAGTAGTGTTACACACAGCTTAGATCACACAGGTGATAACCCATTTTCATGTTCTGAATGTGGGAAATGTTTTACCAAGCAGATAGGTCTTTCTATACATCAGAAGAGAGTTCACGCAGCTGAAAGGCCTTTTCTGTGTTCTGAATGTGGAAAATGTTTTACAAAGAGAAGAGCTCTTACTACACATACAAAGATTCACACAGGCGATAGACCATATTCATGTTCTGAGTGTGGGAAATGTTTTACACTGAAAGAAGCTCTTACTAGACATACAAAGATTCACACACGTGAGAGACCATATTCATGTTCTGAATGTGGGAAATGTTTTCTACAGCAGGGAACACTTGATGTACATCAGAGAATTCACACAGGTGATAAAATATTTCCATGTTCTGAGTGTGGGAAATGCTTTAAAGAGAAATCAGATCTTGTTACACATCAGAGAAGTCACATAGGTGAGAAACCATTTTCATGTTCTGAGTGTTGGAAATGTTTTATAGAGAAATCAGATCTTGTTAAACATCAGAGAAGTCACACAGGTGAGAAATGCCATGCTCTGAATGTGGGAAATGTTTTACAGAGAAATCAGCTCTTGTTAAATATCAGAGAAGTCACACTGGTGAGAAACCATTTCCATGCTCTGAGTGTGGGAAATCTTTTACAAAGACACTCTTTTTAGTCACAAGAAACTTCACACAGGAGAAAAACAATGTGTGTGAGCGTCTAAAAATATATATAAATTGCAGCGATATTTGTAGTACTGTAATATCATTGAGAATTTTCATAACAAGCATAAATACAATGTTAGTCTAGATAACGGTCCCTGCTTGATGAAGGATAAATTACATTTGCATTATCACACTACGGGCCTGATTCAGCAGCGGAAGCAAATGTAGCTGCAGTCTCTTACAGATCGCAGTTGCTAATATATGCTAATGCCGAAGCACAGCCGCCATAACCAAGCCCACTACTGCCTTCTCATTATAATCCAATGTTTCACTCCTGTGTAATCATCGGTACCATTGATGCACATCAAGCTGTCATGCATTTACATCAGGTCTGACCAGTCGCAAACACTGCAGCTCTCCTGACATGCAGAGAGGTCTCATGCTGCAGCTGCCATCGCTATGGCTAATTTATACACGCCCATGACATGGCGATCACACGGACAGACATGCCTGCAGTTTTCTGTCCAGCCCCCTGGTACCTCCCCCCAAATGCTGTCATCCTGCCACTCACTATGTGATGTATTCCTCTGTGCATCTGTAATCACAATGTAATCGCTGTACGTGCGCAGTGTGACATATGCAGGCATGATGGCAAACATTCGCTCTATCTGTGCAACTATCGTCATTGTGGCCTCTGCTGAATCAGCCCCTATATACTAATATATTACACTTTATTATATATCCACACAGATGTCACCAACATAGGGCTCCAACAAGTTCCTCATGTAATGGCTTTCAGTTTCCTTATTCTATCAGTTCAGAGGTTCCGAAACTCTGCTATCACAGGCCAGGTATTAAGGCTATCCATGCTAAATGACAGGTCACTTAATACCTCAGTCAATTTCATTTAACCATTTGGACTCAAGCATGGATAACCTTAAACCCTGGCCTGTAATGGTGGAGTTTGGGAAGCGTTTGGGAAGCTCTGTATTGGATTATAATTGTGCTATTGGCCTATTTATGTGGAAACAAGACCACGTGATGTAATATAGGGACATAACTAATCTGTCACCATGACAATGTGCTGGGGATGTAACATGGGAAGTGGGAAACTATGACATCATGTGATGACTGGGCTGTAAGTGATGGTGTGAGATGGGCGATATAATGACATCTGTAACCTCTGATTTTATCTCACTGGATCCAGTATTCTCTGGTTGGGTTTCCTGGTAAATGGATCTCTAATCTCCTTACAGCAGTCTGATGTCTGGTTCCTTCTAATTAGATCCCCTGTACCTACTATTTACACTATTCCAAAAGATAAGGGCATTAATATCATGATCACTTATGTAATTTATACATTGTTAGTTATTGTAATTAGTATTGGGACACAGGAAGCTGCTGGTCCTGGTTTAAACCACTAACAGTAATGTCCATTAAGTGCATCCGGCTCCTGATATCCCCAGCAGAATACAGATGTGAGCAGGGTATGTAGTAATGGAGGAATAATACAGGGACATCACAGGATAAGTAGGATCAGTACAGATTGTCCTCAGTATGTCCTGCACTATCTCACCTCCCACAGTGGTGACACCACCAGTAATGTGCAGGGTCAGGAGATGAAGATTATTTGGTAATGAGGAAATCACAGAAAGGACAATACAAGCTTTGTTATATACCTACAAATATATGATATAAGAGTTTGGTAACAAGTATGAAAACTAAATGCCGCACGTACCTGTCTGACGTCCATGTGGGGTAACACAGCTGCGTGTGGCGCTTGTTTGTTAGTATTTATCACACTGTTTGACCTGAACATTTTTGTACATTGTTAGTAAAGCTGGAATGGTGACCAGTTGTCCTCTCGGTGGTGCACATGTTCTGTGACGGCTGTCATGGAGAATATATCATTTCGATTATGAGCAAAAGCATTTGTATGACGTGAATTATGCTATTAAAATAACCTTGCAATGATTATAAGTGATACAAATATTGATAAGCAATATTATCATATATATCTGATCTAGAATATACATTACATTAATAAAACTTAACAGAGAAAATGCACATTGTAGAAATGTATGTATTTTATACTTCCAAGAGGGCACGGTGGCAAAAAAAAGCTGAGTAATATATAAAGCATGTTTCTAAGACTCACATAAACCTGTGAACATCTGAGAGCCCATAGATAAGAGCTGTCCTGCTGGGTCACACCAATGACTAAACTCAAATCACAATGACTACCTTGCTATGTAAGATCCCACCTGTGAGATAACCAGCCCTTTGTGACCAAGTGACTTCATTTCCTGATATTGTGGAGAAGCCAAACCAAGCTGGCACGGTGTTAGCTGAGAGCCCATCCCCTGTATGATGTATGAGACATTCCTGGAATTCAAGAGGACTCTGGACCTATGGGCATTAAGTTAGCACCTAGGACATTTGCATACAAGTAATAGAAATTAGGTAATGTCACTTTAAATTCGCCAAGATCAAGGACACCAATTACATGTTGGCACTGGTTACTTATGAATACTGTAATGAGCTGTGATCTATAAAGCGACTTGTAATGAGATAATTAACTTTCAGAATTGAAGCCGAGGTATGCATGTAGCTGCTGCTGACTGCAATATCTATATGCCAATGACTGCTGACTGGTAACTCCCTGATATAGTAACATCCTTTTGCATGGTGTAGAAGTTATTTCCAACTTCAATACTGGGATAGTGGATTTGTACCTGCAACTCCGTGCAGTCCCTCCTGGGTTAGTCAGATGCCTGATGAAGCTGTATCAGACAGAAACACATTAGATTGACTTCAAGCACGGACCCCGGACCCAATTGTGTTTACGATAACTTCATCATTCATAACCTAAACATTGGATAAAGCTAAAGACCACCATCTGATGATGATATAATACTTAATTTGTCTGGTCCAACTCAAGACCTAATAATCCAAACATTAGCAATATAGTAGTCACCCAAGAGGGACTGCACAGAGCAGCAGGCACAAATCCAACACCCCGGGTATCCTACTGCCAGTTACAATGGACTATTCACAGTGGACACTGTAATATCACATGTACTCTACCTTCCTGCAGGTCATTATTATTCAAGACATCAAGTGACTTTGACACAAATAACCTATTGGTCAGGCCCTTATATCCACTGGTTATAGCTATACTTTATTTTATATATTTTATCAATATGTAATTGTACTATACATTTTCTGTGCTAAATGTGAATAAATGTTATCATTGTTAGATATACCCTATTGAACAGTGTTTTAATACCAATCGTCTATACTTTTGTGCTTTTTTGTTATATTCTTTATGCTCTATATCAGGGGTAGCTAACCCTGGTCCTCGAGAGCTACCAATAGTGCATATTTTCCAGGTCTCCTCACAGAATCACAAGTGTAATAATTTGCTCCACCTGTGGATCTTTTCAAATGTATTATTGAGTAATGAATACACCTGTGCACAAGCTAGGTGGTCTGGAAAACTGTGAACTGTTAGTAGCTCTCGAGGACCGAGGTTGGCTACCCCTGCTCTGCATGATCTCAGGTGGACTGATTTTATACAGCAGCAAATGTATATGAAGATATTTTATATCCCATTGTTATATTCTAATTGGGTTATAACAATATATGTGTGCCCTATATAATTGAGTCGCATATTTCTTGTAGGACACTGAAGTGACACCAGGAAGCACAGTCCTTTAGTTTCTTTATACCTATGTGGAGGAGTTGGGAATCTCCAGGTAATCAAAGTTTATATGAAAAGGGATTGCTGACCCAAGATATACTAAAAGGGCCGATGTAGCCTGGAGCAGACTTCATGAAGGATACTTGGAGATGCAGGTTATAAATGGACAGACTGCAGATTAGGAATGGCTTTTCTTATCTGCTTATAATTTTTAGCAGTGTGATTGTTTTGACGAGAAACCCCTGCCCGCTGCCAGATTTTGGAAAAGTCACAGAGTAGCGATTTGGCTGCTGGATCTGAAGGAGGAGGGATGGAAGAGAAGGCAGAAACCTGGGGACGCATACCATGGACTGTGTGGATTGGAACAGAAGAGTATGACACATGGTAGTTATTGTGATTGTTGTGAGTGAATTCTGCTGAAGGGTTAAGCTCGGACCAGTTATCCTGAGATGAAAAACTGTACACACTTGTAATGTCTGACACAAAGATCTCCATAATTTGGCCACAAACTGTACACCCCGATCAGAGACAATATCAATGATACAGCCAGAGACAGAATATTTCTCTGATGAAAAATTGAGCTGGAGCAGAAGGAAGATCTCAGAGTGGTATGAAGTGGTCCATTTTGGAGAATTAATCTACTCCTACACAGATGCTGGTGTAGTTGTTTGAGGGTGGTAGTTCAGCCCATGGAAATGTGGGACCAGGGAATGCTTGGAATGGGCAACTACCTTGCTGGAGATGGCCAGGGACATTTGGGTTGAAAACACTTGAAATAGGTGACCACAAAGTGCTTGAGATCTTAGCAAAGTGTAAACTACCAGAAATCCTGGAGAATGAGTTCCAGTGTCTTCAGAACTCCTGCATGTCCAGCAACTCGGGATCAGTGTGCCCATTGAAGACTTGTTGTTTCCAGGGTCTAGGAGGAATAAAAGCATTCCTGTGAGGAGGGAAAATCTGTCACTCAATCAGGATTGAGAATATGCCATTTCTCTTCTAGTGATGGTTCCTCATTCCCTACCATGGATAGAGAGTCTACATTACAGTTATGGTGTCCAGGGCAAAAGGAGATATAGATGTAAAAGAGTGGAAAGAACAAAAACATCGACTCTGGCGAGGAGGCATACTTTGGGCTGACATGAGGTATAGAAGGTTCTTATGGTCAATGTAGATGGTTAAAGGAAATCAAGCTCCTTTTAAAAACATGTCTATACTCCTTTTAAAATTAGATTAATGACCAGCAGCTCTGTCAGCAATGGAATAGTTTACTTTTGGATGGCAGGAATTTCTTAGAGAAGAACACACAGGTGTAAAATGTGCCATCTGCCACCCTCTGGGAGAGAACTGCTTCCACTCCAACTGATGATGCATCTACCTCTAAGCAGAATGGGGATGAGTTGTCAGATTGATTGAGTATGGGTGCAGAGTTGAAGGCTTGTTTTTGTTGTTAGCACTTTCTTTTTTTTTTTAAATTGAGTACATTTTTTATTTTAATTTAAAAACATACCATACAAGCATAAAATTACATACATATTAAAATGTACATAACATGCATACATATCAAATAATATCAGTAGTAACAGGCATATACAAATAGTTAGAGTAGATATCTCATCCTACTGACTTGAATGATTACAAAAAAAGAACAGAGTATAGATATGCATATAAACAGATATAATTTTCTTACACATACATACTAACTAATAACAGTTTACAACTGTGATGTACTTAGCACACTTAAAAAAAATAAATAAATAAACAGTGTTAATGTTGTTATTATTGATACTGACATTGCCGCATAATAGAAAACTTCCCAATAGAGCATTAGAGCCAATTATGAGTCACTGGGTGTCTCATAGAAACTAGATTGAAGCCATCTATTCCATATCTTCTCAAACTTAGACTCAGACTTTCGTGAGATATAAATATATTTCTCATGCATCACCGTAGAATTAACAAGTGATTTCCATGTCGCATATTCAGGTCCCGTAGAAGCCAACCATGATCTAGCTATGACAACTTTTGCCAATGTACACAGATTAATAACGTATTGGGTAGTATGTTTATCCAAAAAATCACAAGGTATTATTCCTAGAACACATGCACTAGGTGTTAGTATAGAGATAGGGACACCAGTAGTGGCCATAGTTTGTAGAATTCTGTTCCAGAATGTACTTATGACGGAACACTCCCAAATCAAGTGCCAGAAAGTACCACTGAGTATAGCACACTTAGGACAGATATCATTTATCCTTCCAGCAAACTTCATAAGCCTAACGGGTGTGAGATAAGTCCTATGCAGAATGAATAGCTGTATCTGTTGAAATCTAATTGATGCAGTAGAGCATCTCGGAGACCCCATGGCAAGGCTCCAGGACTCATCACTCACAGGACCATCAGAAATCCAACGTTCCCGAAGACCAGGAAGGTCCGAACAATGATGAGCGGACATAAGATAAGAGTATATACTAGATATAATTTTACGGGACCCCGTAGATAACAATAACTTTTTAATAGGAGAGTCTAATATATTTGGCGAAGAGTCAGAGAATTGGGCAGATAGCGCATGTCGCAATTGAAGATATCGGTAAAAATAGGAGCTAGGTAAACAAAATTCATCCCTTAACTGAGTAAAGGATTTAAGAATACCATTATCATACAATTGTCCCAAAGAGAACAACCCTTTAGAACCCCAAACTCTATCTGTTTGTAAATAAGACAACTCATCTAATGATTTGGAGTTCCACAGTGAAGTGTCTGGGTCTATACCTTCATACTTGACCATTTTTGAAATTAGCCTCCAGATGTAAATAGCTTGATAAAACACAGGAGGATCATTTTTAGCGTATCCCTCTGCAAGTAATGCCTGTAGAGGGGAGTGTCCCGGCGAAGCCTGGGAGACCATTACAGATATCAAGTCACCCACCGGGCCACCCTGCAACCATATTCTCAAATGCGCCAATTGAGACGCAAGATAATATAATCTAAAATGAGGGAGAGCGAGTCCACCCAAATTCCGGGATCTAGTTAGAGTATTCAATTGAATCCTGGGACGCTTGTTCATCCAGACCAGAGAGGAGATCAAACTGTTTAGTTTCCTAAATATGGATAGTGGTATATAAATAGGAGATTGTTGGAATACATATAGGAATTTAGGCTGCATGATCATTTTTACCAAATTAATTCTACCAGTCAGTGTCAAAGGAAGTTTAACCCAGGTGCGAGATTTCATTCGGAGATATTCCAATAATGGTTGGATATTCAGAGAGATATAATCCTGCGGAGAATTAGTAACCCAGATTCCCAAATATTTAAAACGGTCTACCCACTTAAGGGGAAGAGGTATACTGGGAGATGCGGGAGGGGACCCCCTAAGTGGAAGTATGTGGGATTGCCCCCAATTAATCTTTAGTCCAGAGTATATACAGAAGGCTGTAATAACCTGGAGCACCACCGGCATGGAGAGAACATAGTCAGCCAAAAACAATAAAAGGTCATCTGCGTATAAGGCCACAGTGTCATTTCCATTGTCTACCCGAAGACCCACTATATCAGGATGGGATCGCAGTACACATGCCAGCGGTTCCATTGCCAAAGCAAATAGGGCTGGAGACAAGGGGCAACCCTGTCTCGTTCCCCTAGATAAATGGAAGGAGGGTGAAACATAACCATTTATTGAGATCCGTGCACTAGGGGCCATATATAGTAACTGGACCCATTTGATGAAGCGTGGACCTATCCAGAATGCTCGCATAACTTCCCATAAGAACTGCCATTCTATGGAATCGAAGGTTTTAGCCGCATCTAGTGACACTACAACTGATGATGATTCATCACCATGGGAGATCTGTAGATGTGTAAATAGTCTCCTCAGATTCTCAGAAGTTGATTTCCCGGGCATAAATCCTGTCTGGTCTGGATGAACTATAGTAGCAATAACTCTATTTAGTCGCACAGACAGGAGTTTAGCTAGAATTTTAGCGTCAGTGGATATCAGGGATATCGGTCTATATGACTCTGGAAATAGGGGATCTTTTCCAGGCTTCGGAAGTACCACTATCACCGCCTCAGACATGGAGGCAGGGAAAATCCCCTCCTCAAACAAAGCATTAAATATGTCCACTAATTTGGGAGCAAAAAATAACACATGTTTTCTATAAACTTCAAGGGGAATACCATCAATTCCGGGAGCTTTGCCACTCGGAAATGATTTAATAGCTGCGTTAATCTCTTCAATAGTGATAGGGGCCTCCAATATGGCGCTGGCCTCAGTAGTAAGGATAGGAAACTTGGCATTATTTACATAATTCCGCAGTTCTGCCTGGCTACATTTTAAATCAGATGAGTAGACATTCTTAAAAAATTTCAGGAACACATCCGCTATTTCAGGGGTTGTATCAACTACCAAGCCATCAGCTGATCTCAACTTAGCAATAGTGTTACTAGGTCTGTCTGAGTTAACCAAGTACGCTAGATAGCTTCCCGACCTGTCACTTTGAAAATATCTGGAATGTGAAGTAAATAATAATCGACGGCTAGTTCGGTCCTGTAAATGAGTAGTCCATTCTTTTTGAGCATGTAACCATGATGCCCTGGAGGATTCTAGCTTATCCACCAGATATGACAACTCTAAAGCTCAGCATCTGGCTTCCAATTCAAGTTCCCTTTTCCGATAGAATAGTTTCAGCTCTGCCACCCTCTTTATCAGTGATCCTCGCATAAAGGCCTTGAATGCATTCCATATCATATCAATAGGAGCAGAACCCATGTTATTAGCAAAGTAGCCCTGCCATGCCGCCTCCAGTTCTGACCCCGCCCCCATTTGCAATAACCAGGAGGGATGTAGCTTCCAAAAATGCTGACCCTTATCTATTTTAATATCTAACTGCAAGAATAGCGGGGAATGGTCAGATATGCCCCTAGCCTTGTACTCCATACCAGAGATGCGGGGCAATAGGTTTCTGGAGACCAGGGCCTAGTCTATTCTGGAAAAAGAATGATGGGAATGGGAAAAACAAGAATATTGGTGTGTATTTGGATGTTTTTCCCGCCAGGGGTCAATCCAGCCAATATCCGTCACAAAATTCGCCAGCCCTCTACCTGATGAGACGTGACAGGCGGAGGATTCACGCCACCTATCCATAGCAGGATTTAGTACATTGTTGAAGTCCCCAAGACACATAATTGGGGTATCAGGAGAGGAAGCTACAAATTCAGCTGCACGCTTCAAAACCTCATGCGAGAAGGGTGGAGGAATATATACTGCTAAAATAAATATATTAAATGAATAAATGCTGCAATCTAAGAAAACATATCTCCCTCCAGGGTCAATTTTAACGGTATTGCAGACAAATGGGACTGTTTTACTTATAAGAACTGACACTCCTCTAGAAGAGGAGGTAAATGGGGAATGAAATGCCCAACCCACCCACGGTCTCTTAAGTGATAAAAGTTTCCCACCCACCAGGTGCGTTTCTGTAAGACAGGTAATCTCTGATCCATAGTGTCGCAGCTGTCTAAGTACTAAGGAGCGTTTTATCCTATCATTAATACCCCTCACATTCCAAGTCAATATTTTAGTCATATATAGGGAAGTAAAAAGAGTTTCAGGATATCCCCCAGCAATTTACTAGGAACATTGTGCAGACTGACAGAACGGATATATAAAGTCAATATGGCAATACAGTACATCACTTTACCAAACATAGAAATAATATCAAATAAAAATAAAAAAAGAGGAAATAAATCTCTCCCAAATCCCCCCCACCCTGTACACCAACCCAACCAAGGCATACTTGGATCCCTAAACATTAAACTCTCCCTCCCTACAAACTAATAGTAACACAACCCACCCAGCTACACAATTACTCTGATAGCCAAAAACAAGCTGAGAGTATTAGGAGCAATGAATTCTAATGACCACCAAAGAACATGATGGGCTCCCCAGTATAGAAATAATATTGAAGCAACAGTACCATATTCACTTATACTTATATGAACTGACATATTGTAGAGTGATTTTATAGCAGAAGTATTATATAGTGAATACTATCCTCCGTAATTTATTATTTATATCCAGTACCTACTTAGTGTATATATTGCAATCGATGAAGAAACATATTATATCTAAGAACATCGATTCCAACAGCAATATAGATATATATTCACAAAATTATATATTATTCATAATCACTCTGGTTCCAATTGTCGAAGACCAGGTGATCTACGATCCAGCCAAGCCGCCGCCTCTTTTGGGGAAGCAAAGAACTTGGTCTCCCCATCTGCCACCACCCGTAGCTTAGAGGGGAAAAGCATTGCATATGATAGATTAAGGTCATCACGGAGGCGACGTTTAATAGGGAGAAATCTTGCTCTGTCCTTCTGTACCTCCACCGCAAAGTCTGGAAAAATAGAAGTTTTAACTCCATTTCGTTCCAATGGACCTTTAATGCGTGCTAACTTGAGAATAGTGTCTCGATCTTGGTAATGTAGGAGTCTAGCAATAAATGTGCGTGGAGGAGCACCGGGAGGCAAAGGTCTAGGAGGGACACGGTGTGACCGCTCCACTGCAAATTGGGCTGAAAAAGAATCTCTGCCATAGAAATCGATGAGCCACTTTTCAAGGAAAGCCTCAGGGGCGGAACCCTCTTCTTTCTCAGGAAGCCCCACAATTCTCACATTATTACGACGGAGTCTGCCTTCAATATCAGATATTTTGTTCTGCAGAGTAGCCATTTGCGTAGTCAGAGAAGCAACTTGTGATTGTAATGGGGTGTGCGAGTCTTCTAGATTAGAAATACAGGTTTCTGCCTCTCCGACCCGTTCCCTCACCCGTTGTACATCATGTCGTAGAAGAGACAGATCAGACTGAACACTTTCGATTTTGTCAGCTAGTCTAGCTTCGCAGGAAGTGACTGCCTCCAGCACCTGCTGTAGGGTGCCTTGCGAAGATGGAGTGGAACCCAGTGTTAGGTGCGACAGTTGGTTGTCCGGATGTCCCTAAGGGGGCAACGCTCGGAGGCACAGGTGGTGTTGATGAGCGCACAAAGCGCTCTAGTTTAGCCGCAGCCGCCGCACCATGTCCGGACTTTCCCATTATAACGCCAGACAATAATGTAATATCAGGTCCCTCGGTAGCAGTTCACTGCACAATAAACAATATCTTGAAAGAATGGTATTTGTAATAGGGATGCTATAAAGACTAGGCTGAAAGAGAGATCCAAGAGAGCTCAGTCACAGAATCATCCAGCTAGGTTTAATTAGTATATTAGGTGACGATACTGACTCACAAAAATTGCAGGGAGTATAGATCACGCAGGGCACCACACTCCGAATGCCTCCTCTGATATAATCAGGAACGGATACCAGCCACCTATCGGGGTCAGCAATGGCGCCCAGCACAAGCCCCGGCGGCGTCACGTGACTGGGAGGCCCAGTCAAGCATCAGGCCAGCACGAGGCACAGGGGACAGAGATCCGCACTCACCGGAGTCTTCCCGACTGCCCGACCACAACGAGAAGGGTCAGTCCGGATGTGGAGGTTATTCCCGGCCAGCACAGCCGCGTCTCAGCGGAGGCACCAAACAACAGCCGAGGCTCTACAGTCCAGCAATGGCGGCGGCAGGGCCCAAAGTCTCGGCGATCCCGCCGGGCGCCGTATTCGGTCTCGACGCTCAGGACCAGCACAGAAGTATCCCGGGAGGGTAAGTGCTCGATGGCGATCAATTTTATCGGGGTAGCTGTGCGCAGGATAGATATGCAGGATATAGCACTGGGGAGCCTACAGGACCAGCTGCCTACACCAGATCCGCCGTGGCCACGCCCCCCGTTGTTAGCACTTTCTTACCAATCTACCGAATTGGCACCTTTCTTTGTAAGGACTGTAATAAAGAGATTACTCTTGGGGATCTTCGTAGGAACTTGCAGCTACAGTATGTGAACTAAAAAAACTATTGTATGGCTTTAGGACTAGTGTTTTGCAGCCAATTATGGATAGCCTGGACTTTTTCTGGGCCCATTTGGTTGGTGTTGACCTTGAACTTTCATTACTTTGTCATAGACAGAGAAGTACTTTTTTTACACTCTTACGATGGGATTCTATGTTTCGGAGAAAATGAGAATGTTATCCAAATATACTACCATGGTGACAGATAGCATGTCCTGGAAGATCTCATTCATGAAATTTTGGAAAACTGCAGGAGCATTACATAAACAATAGGACATCACAAGGTACTTGTAGTGCCCATCTCGATTGTTGAACACTGTTCTCCATTTATCCACTTGACTATTTCTGATAAGGTTGTAAGCCCCTCAGAGATGGTCACCCTTTGACTTGATGAAATTATTCAGAAATCAATGGCAGAGGATACAGATTTTAAATCATAATGTCTTTCAGCCCATTATAATCAATGCATGTTTGGAGTGCCCCATCTTTTTTCTTAACAAAGAATATCCCAGCAATAGCTAGAGAGGTGGATAAAACCCCTTTCCGGGTTTTCTTTAATAAACTGTGGCATGGACTGTGTATTGCTTCCTCTGGGATGTGTTTTCTGGGCAATAAATCTATAGGACAGTCCAAGTCTCTGTGTGGAGGTAATGTTTTAGCAGCTTATTTGTTAAACACATCCTGGAACTCTGTAGGCTGCATTAATGGCAGGATTCTCAGAAGCAGATATTGTAGGAAGAACTGGCTTAGAGCACAGTTTGGGACAAGAGGAACCCCAGACCAAGATTTGATGAGACCAGTCAAGATGTGAATTATGCAGACATAACCATAGAAGTCCAAGGATGATTGGGGGCTTTTGGGATGATTGAAAAGGAAATTGAAAGCATGAAAAACAAAAACAAATATGGAGAGGTCCACCAGGTTAGTATGTTTGAGAATGGCACTGGCAGGTATGACTTCCATCCAGGTATGCATAGATGTTATTTGAACTGCTAACTTCTTTCACAATGTGACTGAAATTAAGTTTTCAGCTGCTCTGGAATTGAGCGGGCGGTAAGTATACAGAATAGTTATGGCGATGAAATGCCAGAAGAGCAAGTAGAAACTCCTAAGATGACCTCTCCATTATCAGTTAAGAATGAACATGTCCAGACTTTTTGGACATGAACCTAGCACATATTTGAGGTCAGCATAGTAGAGGCACAATTTCTCCTGAAACCGTCATTATCATTCAGGGGTGAGGCAACAATGGCTTAATTGCACTGGTTCTTTCATGCTGGTTGCTGGAGGTTGGAAACGTGGAGCCGGGCGACCCTTGGGATGCTCCAGTCTGCTCCTCTTTTGAGCTTTCTTGGAAGCAGAGATCCACCTGGTTTGCAGAAAAGATTAGTTCATCCTGGTTAGTAGGTAGTTCATGGGAAGATACATTTTTAATACTGTCTAATATACCTTGCCAGAAGATGACATGCACCTGGTTGTTCCCTTGGCATTCCGATAAGAGTCTTAAACTGGACCACATATTGCCCCATTGTGAGTCTTAATGAGTTGCAAGAGGTCATATTCTGGAGACTTTGTTCTCCCGGGATTATCGAATATCCTTTGAAAGATGGCTAGGAAACTGATAGAGAATGACATAATAGGATCATATCTTTCCCATAGCATAGATATCCATGCCATGGTTTGCCTGGAAAGCAAGAAGTTAATGTAGGATATTTTGGTCCTGTCTGTAGGGAAGTTCCCAGTCTGTAGCACAAAGTGAATACCACATTGGTTAAGGAAACCCCAACAGGCTTTAGGATTCCTGTCATAATTGGCTGGAGTAGATGCCAAAAATGGAGGACTGGGCCTCTCCTGATTAGGCATCGGTGGTGCAGCTTGGTTATTCAGATTTACTTGGATTGCATCCATTTGATTAAACATAAATCAACCTTGATAGGCTTCTTGTTTTTCCAGTGAGTTGTTGTTACAGCACACTTGTATACATCAGATGGCTTCCTGACACTAGCTCTGCCTCACCAGCTCTATTGTCTTGTTGCTAGTCCGTGTCAGAAGTCCCGCCCACCGGATCCCACAATCCTATTATGCTGCACACACTCCACAGCAATCACATCCATGTAGTGCAGCTGTGTGTAAAACATTTCCTGTAGGAGACAGCAGAATCCTTAACCCTGTCTGCCCTTTGTCTTAGGGAGTGAGATCCGTTCTGTACACCAGAACATGGAAAGTACCCTCTTTGCCACATAACCTTCCACTTTACTTGGCGAAGTGGACCCTTTATCTGGAATATATTTCCCTTTCCCCAACTCCCCATCTCTAAGCTCTCGCTTAACTTTGCCAACTTTGGCAAATCAGCTGCCCTGGGCAGTGCAAACTTTCATGAGACGGCATCGGCATTATTATGGAGAGCCCCAGGTCTATGTTCCATTCACTATAGCAGTTCATGGTTGGTGACCAGAGTGAACGCTCTACCAAGCAGGTAATATTGGAGGGCCTCCACTGCCTACTTGTTGGCCAGGCATTCCTGCTCCACTGTAACATACATTTTCTCTCTCTGGAGTAGTTTACTGCTGAGTAAAAGAATTGGTCTCTCCTCATCTCCTCTGTGACTACACTGTCCATCAGAGCCAACCCAATGACATCCATTTACAAAGCAAACCTTTTTTCCGAAATTAGGTACCCGTCTGGTTTCAGAAAGTCTGTCAATGGAGCATCCCTAGTAGCAAAGTTTTAAATAAATTGCTAGTAGTAACTGACTAAACCCAGAAAAGTCCATAGCTGAGACTTCCTTTCTGGCTTAGGCTATTCCCTCACAGCTTCTACCTTATCCACATGGGGTTTTACATTTCCCGGGCCAACCTCATAGCCTAGGTACTTGGCGTCTGACATGGCTAATGCACATTTGGCTGGGTTTTCCGCAAGACTGTGGTGTCTCACACAATTTAGAACAGCCTCCACCCTGGGAAGATGGGATTTCCAGTCTTGACTATGGATGACTGTCATTGAGGTAAGCAGTGGCATATCCTCTGTGAGTTTTAGCAGTCTGTCTATTGCCCGCTGAAATGTGGCTAGTGCCCCATGCATGCCAAATGGCAACATCTTGTACTGGAACAGCCACTCCGGTGTCAAAATAGGCTATTTTGGGTGTGGCTGAGGCAGTGAGTGATATCTGCCAGTTCCATTTTGTTAAATCCAGGGTAGTCAAATTGACTGCTGCCCAGATTTTCCACCAGCTCATCCACACATGGCATTGGATAGGCGTCGAACTTGGACACCTTATTCAATTTTCTAAAGTTGTTGAAGAAGCAAATGGCTCCCAATGGTTTTGGTACGAGGACTATAGGATTATTCCACTTGCTAGTGGATTATTCCACTACCCAGAGTTGCAACATTTCATCCACCTCTCGTTTCACAGCAGCCCTTCTTGCCTCAGGTATTCTATATGACCGTTGCTAAACTATAACTCCTGGTGGAGTAACAATATCATGCTCAATTATCTTGGCACACCCTGGAATAGCCGAAAAACATCCCGTTTCTGAGCTACCATTTTTCACCGCTCCCAAGGTTAACGTTGGAGTTTCCTCCACCCACGGCTTTAACAGGTTGGTGTGATATACTTGCTCTATTCGCCATCTACCCAGCTGTCGTACTCAATAATTCACAGGTATTACAGCCTCTATAACTTCATAAGGGCCTTGCCAATGTGCATACAATTTACACTCTTGGTGTGCACCAGGACAAGCAATTTGTCACCTGGATTAAAGGTGCGTATGGTGGCTCAGGTATTGTAACCCCTCCATCGCCCCTGTGCTTCCTTTAGGTGGTGCTTAACCAATGGA
This sequence comes from Taudactylus pleione, assembly GCA_031769625.1. Lineage (NCBI taxonomy): Eukaryota > Metazoa > Chordata > Amphibia > Anura > Myobatrachidae > Taudactylus > Taudactylus pleione. Next base: position 6,463,815 of record JAUIMM010000375.1, on the reverse strand, counting down.
CCAATCATTTGGTTTCCTGGGTCCCTGCTGTTCCCACCCTTCTTTAAGAATATCCAAAATTCCTTGGGGTTGCCTCTCAAATAGAAGTTCAAAAGGGACTGAACTCTGTTGACACTAGGGCAACTCCTGCACTGCAAACATGAGGTAAGGCAACAGGGTATCCAAGTCTTTTCTTTTTCTCATTTGCTTAAGGGTCCTACTGAATTGCTCAACCAATCCATTGGTTTGCGGGTGATAGACTGAGGTCTGTAATCCTTGTACCCCTAGCAATTTACACAACTCCTTCATTAAGCCTGACATGAAGGTAGTGCCCTGATCTGGTAGGATTTGTTTTGGGATTCTTAGATGAGTGTACAATACTAGTAGCTCATTTGCTATTGTACTTGATTTAATATTCCAAAGTGGTATTTCCTCAGTTTATTATGTTGCATAGTCATGTATAACCAGAACATATTTACCTCCTGGGGCCGACTTCTCTAAGGGGACCACTAGGTCCATGGCAATCTGTTCAAACGGAACTAGGTTTATAGGAAGAAATATTACGGGAACTTGGTAATCTGGTTTAGGGGCAGTCCACTAACAGATTGCGCAGGCTTGACTGTATCTCTTGATCGCCATATGGATTCCCAGCCACTAAAACATCTAAAACATTTGATATAGAGTTTTCTCCTCCCCTAAATGCCCTCCTATAAAGGTGAGTATGGGCTGCCACTACAACTAAAGGGATGTGTACTTGTGGCACCAAGAGCTGGTTAACTATTTTTTTCTGAACCACTGCTACCCTATATAGCAGGTCCCTTTCTACTCTAAAGTATGGTTCTTCCTCAGCCGTCCTCTCAGCCTTCCAGTCTCCAGTTACTTTCACAAAATATCTGTAGGCATTCTTCAATGCACAATCATTTAATTGGTCTTGAGCAAAGTCTTGGAGTGATATAGTCCTTGACACAGGAGACCAATCTTCTCTTCCAGATGGCAAAGTTTCTGTCTCCTCCCTTCCTTCTCCAATCAGGACTTCTTCCTCATGTCTTCTGGAATGCAACGCTGGTCTAGTAGCAGCCAAATCCTGGTACCCAGGCTCCAAATATTGCTGTCTCTTTATTTCTCCCTTTGGTTCAGGGGTATAAATAACAGGATCATGTAGGTACTGGAATCTGACCAGTGATTCAGTTGCCTGCATGTCCAGACTGATCCGGTTGAGTATAATTTCCCGCAACAGGGGAAAGTCTTGCTCCAAATAAGGGGATATAACATCCTTGGTGCTATTGCAGCTACTACTTGCACTGTTCGTTCTTGGTAGTCTTGTTGATGCATAGGACTTTTACTGGTGGTAGCCAGTTCATGAGGCCTTCTGGAACTGCAGTGCTGGATATCAAAAGTGACTTCTCTGCCCAAATCCACCAATGCCAAAACTGCCTGTTGTTGTATCAAGGAGGTCACCTTGACAAGCAATGGGCTACCTGTGGACCAGTACATGGTAAAACAAGCAGGAAACATGGGCCCAATTGTACTACTGAACAATTCACCAGGTTTTGCTGATCTGGACAACTCCTTTGGTAATTACGTGTGCCACACTCAAAGCACCTCGCTGAAGTCATCTTGTGTTTCTGCCTGATTACATTCAATGCTGTCCAGCACTTTTTCTCTAGCGCAATACTGATAAATGACTGTCAACAGTTCTTCAAATGACTGAGGATCGCTCTGCAGGACCCATTTTTGTAGTTTCCAGTTTAAGTTTTGCATGCAATGGTCAATTGCCAAGATTTCCAAGATCCTGTCTGGTGGGTTTCATTCAGGTTCTAAGAAACTTTTGGTTAACCTCACCAGGTTGGCCAGGTGAACACACATTGCAGCCCCTGATCTAAATCACCAGTCACACAACCGTTGTCACTCCTATCCACGCTAGAATTGTGGTCTTTAGCTTCTGATAAATCACCACCTGGGCTTCGGGATATACACATAAGCTTGCTATGCTTCGTCCGTCAAATAAGGAGCCAATTATGCCACCCATTCCTCTATTGGCTATTTAAGCCAAGTGGCCGCCATCTCGGGAAGAAAAGAAAAGAAAAAAGAAAGGCCTTAACATCATCTGAGGGTGTCCTTTTCTACATCACGGTAGGCCCGTGTTCACCCAGTTGGAGCTGACTGAGCTCTGCCTGCAACAACTTGTTGTTCTTCACCTGGGCCTCAGCGACGGCTAGCATTTGGCCCTGTTGAGCCTGTTATGTAGTGGCCACATTAGTTAAGGCCTGGAGGATTTCTTCCATCTCGCTATTTGAGCTGACGGAGCAGCGAAATTGGGCCTCCTGTAGCATATACACCAACAAGCCAATGTTAATGACAATCATATAATTTTAGCCAGCAGCGCCTGCGGCGTATTACCTCCTGGGGAGGAACAACACACACACACACACAAAATAACTTCCCCTTTAATTGGATTTATACAGACAACACACAGGAACCACTTATCCTTAGTTGTCCTGTGCTTAGGTAACTGCCCCACACCAGGGATAAATTTACTAAAGTGAAAGTTTTTAGAAGTGAGTTTTAGAAGAGATGTTGCTCTTAGCAACCAATCAGATTCTACTCAACATTTAACTAGCACCTTCTAGAAGATAATAGCTAGAATCTAGGCAACATCTCTTTTAAAACTCACTTCTAAAAACTCACTTTAGTAAATTTACCCCTAGTCTTAACAAGGCACAGAGAAGAGAGAGGAAGGAAAAAAAAAAACACCTTTTTTCAATCACGTTTTCTCTACTGCAACAAATTCACAAACATTTGCTTTTGCTTGCAAATATTCATACTGTGTAAACACTAACTTCTCTTCAAGGACACAGCATAGACTTTACACATTTACACTTTGTATAACTTTTACAGATTTTTACTGGCCAGTTAACCCAACTCCCCAACCCAGCTGGTCTCTGCCACGTGAAACATGGCTGGAAGAAGGATCACACGAATGACACCACTTTGTAAGAAACTGCTTACAAAAAGTGTACTCTTCACACTGGTTATGTCAAATGTCTACTGATCACAAATGTTATTACAGCATACTTGTATACATCGGATGGCTTCCTCACACTAGCTATTCCCCACCAGCCGTAGCTATCATCCGGCTGCTAGTCAGCATCAGATCCCTGCCCACCAAATCCCACAATCCTTTTATCCTTCACACACTCCAGAGCAATCACACCCATGTAGTGCAGCTGCATGTAAAACCTTTTCTGCAGGAGACAGCAGGATTCTTAAACCCTGACTGCCCCTTGTCCTAAGCTGCAAGTCCTATTGTGTGCATCAGAATATGGCAAAGTACATATATATAGTCAAGTGTTGATTAGAGAGAAAGATAAGGGGTAAGAAAGGATGGCATTAAAGGAACGCTGAAGAGAGGGAGAAGGAAAGCAAGAGATAGGAGGATAAAGAGGGAATATCAAACCAAGGCAGCATCTAGTTTGAACATATATTTATGTTAAGATAAAAAGGCACATGCCCAGAAAGTTCAACTATTCAAAAACTTTAATTGCAATTATAGGTCTTTTAAACATTTATTTTTCACAACTACATAACGTTCCTTTTTGGTAAGGTACTCACTACAAAACACAATTAGTTCACCTTTATTTTTCAAAAAATAATTGAAAGAGGATCCGGTTCTGATATCATCCACAGAACCGCCATTGGAAACCCCTTCTGCGGAGCTGGCACCTCATGCAACCTGAGGGCCCAAAACCTACTGCCTGTCCGCCACTCCTTTTCTTTTATGAACCTGAAGTCCTAATAGACCCTGAGTGGGGGTCTCACAGTAGGTGGAGTAAGGCATGGATGCAGTGGGGGGGCAAGGTTATCTGAGGCCTCAGGACCCAAGAATTAGATATGCCATGGATCATCTGTTAGGATTTCCTTAGGTAGCTGGTCCCTCTTCTGCAACCAGCTTTGCTCAGGATGTCTCAATTATCTTCCCCTCCCAGAGACTCTACCTCTTACTTCTTTTCCTCTAGTCCATGCCCACTTCTCCTCTACCCTATCTTTTCTACTTCTTCCTTAGTTCATGCCCCCATCCTCTACCCTATCCTCTCTCTGTCCTTTTTCTTGCAAGATCTCCACCCCCTTCCTTTCTTCTAACATATCTCTGTTCTCTAATCCCCAACCCCTTCTCTCAGCGATTCAAAACCATAAATCTGTCCCACTCCAGAGCTCCACAGTTAACAGCATGCAGATAGAGCATTGTTCAAGTATATCTGGGAATGTTGGGGGGTATTTATGCCATCAGGTGGATGGGCCAGAATTATTATCTGTGTAAATTGGCTCTGCATAAAGGGTTAATATTATGATAGTGCATGGGGTGTCTGCTATAATTATTTGGGTGTGCACCCCAACAGGTGTGCTAATGTTATATAGTGCATGGATATAACAATGTTTTGATGGAGTTGATGTGGTGGCATAACATACATGCATATACTTGCATGGAGAAGGGCACCAGCCAGAGACATTAACTAGGGTCTTTGGTGCCCGGGGTATAATGATAAATCATGCCCCCAACTGTGTGTGCCAAAAAATGGGTGTGGTCAGATGCCACAAGGGGCATAGCCAATGAAAAATGGGGGCATGTCAACATGACATGCCACCATTTCTCATCCATCTGGGAACATTCCATTCCATATGCACCTTACCTATATGATGGTTTCTTATAATGGGGAACCTCTGAAGAAATGTATCCTCCCTGGGCAGACAGCATCTTCTGTCAGTATTCACTATTCATGTAGGATATTATGGTCTGGAAGATGCCTGTTTGGGTAGGAATATTACCAAGGTAATTATCATATAACAGCGGGTCAAATAGACTTGTGCAACCTGTGCCACTTCCTGCCCCCTGTCTCTCTCAGCCGCACCATCATCTCTCCTCTGCATCTCTCAGCCCACCATCATCTCCCCCCTGCATCTCTCAGCCACACCATCCTCTCCCCCCTGCATCTCTCAGCCACACCATCATCACCCCCTGCATCTGCCACTATATACCCCCTGCGACTCTCAGCCACACCATTGTCTCCTCCCTGTATCTCTCAGCATACCATCATCTCATCTCTGCAACTCTCAGCCATGCCATCATCTCCCCGTCTCTCAGCCACACAATCTCCTGTGTCTCTCAGCCACACCATCATCTTCCTCCTGTGTCTCACAGCACACCATCTCCCCCCTGCATCTTTCAGCCACACCATCATCTCCCTCCTGCATCTCTCAGCCACACAATCTCCCCCCTGCATCTCTCAGCTACACCCTCATCTCTCCCTGTATCTCTCAGCCGCACCATCATCTCCCTCCTGTGTTTCTCAGGCACACCATCTCCCCCCTGCATCTCTCAGCTACACCCTCATCTCTCCATGTATCTCTCAGCCACACCATCATCTCCCTCCTGTGTTTCTCAGGCCGTCCTAATGCAAGTATTGTCCTGTAATGGGAAAAGACATAGAGCATGACTTACCAGCTCTACGCTGATCCATAGCAGTTGAATTGTTGTATGGAGTATTCTCAGACCAGGATGTCATCTGTAAGCTCCCTGCTTATGCATATCATGTGAGGTCTCTTTATAACACATAGTGTGGCCTAGTCCATGCCTCTTGCCTCATTGGAGTTACTCAACTGGCAAAATTCAGCGATTGCATCTATGTTAGAGTGACATTCTTCCCTCATGGACATTTTCCAAGTGCCATCTTCTCATTGGAGGCCTACACTCTTGCTCATCTGTATCAGTCTCAATTCCTATTACTGACTGTGACCCCCCCCCACGCATGCTATATGAATGCAAAATTCACCCAGAATGCTCCAGAGGTACACCACTAATAGTCTACAGTGGTCTGCCTGCACTGGGCCTGAAGTAAAAAAAAAAAAGTACGAAGCTTCCAATTTTAACCTTACATTCTCTAAGCATCATTGCAGCATAGAGCCAACCTTAACAATACACGACATGAAAGACAGCCCATACAATAGTTCTCCTATGCCTTGAAAAAGAAGCATGAAGCATATTAATCAAGAGGGGTAAGGCTACACCACCGGAAGACTGCTGTTATCTGGAGCTGAACCATGGAGACTTCTAACCCGGGATTGCATTGGAGAACTTGGGGCTTAAATATTCTATACAGCATTTATCTGGCAGGAAGCCTAACTGTTTATTAGGGATTTGAGATGTTATACTGTATGTGCAAATCATTTTTTAACTTGGGGTTTATATCTGCTATTCAAAACAGGCATGGCCAATCACCGTTCCTGTATTGATATTCCAATAGATACAAAAAAATCGGCTTGTCTGAATTGGTAAAGACGATATTACACCCTGGTATCACAAAATTTCTGAATGGAGATATATTGTGCTTAGCGGTGGCAATGGGCCTGATTCAGAGGAGAATGATGGTTCACGCATAAGTCCGATGTTTAATGATTGGCGTATGCGCAAGATCAGTACTGTGCATGTGCCGATCACTGACTGCGATGGGTGGTCATAGTCCCCCCTAAGTCGCAGCACGGGGCTTAGAAGGGAGAGCTGCCTGCGTTTCCAGAAAATGGGGGCGTGACGGCTCCATTTTCTGGGAGTGCAGAGGCCAATGTCCAAGTCTTCCAACGCAGATTTACTGGCCTCACAAGTGGACAGGAGGTGGCCATTCTGAGTTTAGGATTACTCAGATGGCCGATGTTGCAAACATCGTGACCTATGGCTGATCAGATCTGAGATGCCGGATGGAGGAATCTTTTTCCTATAGACGTCTCCTGCAGGCATTAGCAAATTTGTGCACAGCAGCTGCGTCCAATGGATGCAAAAACATCCATCTCTGATTCAGGCCCACTATCCACTAGCTCCGGGGCTGAGGCTAGTAGGAAAATGCAGCTGGGTTTCACTTAAAAAGATATCTGTCATATTTTAAATCTTTCTGTCCGATATATTGTCCATTTTTTTCACATTCTAACACATCAAATAAAATGCAACCAAAAAAATTATTTTTAAATTAAAATTTCAAAAAGTGAACGAAAAGCAAACAGGATTTTATTTTGCAAACACCAAAAAGAAATTCTTGTTTTGGTATTAATCCCTTTTTCCAAAATAGAAAACAAAAAAATCTGCATTCTATGTGTAGGTTTTGCCAAAGAAAAATGTGCATTTAATATTAAAATGCATTAGTTTTTTTCTAAGCTGGTGGGCAGAGGAACATGTGAGAGAAAATATAGTGGGTAGAGGGACATGAGAAAAGCTGTTGGGCAGAGGGCATGTAGAGAAAAACTGGTGGGCAGGGAGGCATGTGAGCAAAAAGGGAGCATGAAAAGGAAAAACTGGTGATTTTCATATTTTCATTATTTTTTTTGTAAATTAGAACATATTGTGCAGGTATAAAAGCAAATAACATTGCCTTTGAATAAGTGGCAAATATATAGACAAAGGACTCTAACAAGTCATTAGAAAATAGTGTCTTTTGCTGGCTGATTGTGTCAAGTCTTTTACTTCAAATCCCACGCCTAGAAATCCTGCCTTTGCCATTGGGTAACAATAGAAATTGGACAGCTTTCTGCATCAAAAATCAGTGCATGTGGATTGCAGCCTCGATAGCAAGAACATAAGCATTATCTTGTTGTGTTCAAATTTTTTGTGTCTTTAGGGGAAATCAAACACCATGCTTATTTACACATAATTATAATATCGCTCCTACCCTCTTAGATGAGGGGGGCTGCCGCTGCCGAGAAGGAGAGAGTGCAGAAGTAACACATACCGGCACATGCACATTTCACTGGCTTCCTAAGGGCTGCATCGTCTGCAGCCCCTAGGAGCTGGGTAGGGCTTTCCTGAAAGGCAGAGCAGAAGCTTCATACTGGAGCCACTCTCTGCTAATAGCAGCCTGGACTGGCAGTCCCTGGTGGAGGAGACACCTTACCCTGGGACTGCCTGTTGTGTATGTGACTGGCAGGTAGCGCTTCCAATGGGAAGCTACTGTCTCTTTGTCAGGTTGCGGCCTAGGATCGTCCGTTACTCACCGCGGTGCCAGCTTCCCCTGATCCCTTGGGTGGTCAGACGCCAGGTGCAGCGGTGGGTGACGTGCTGAGCATTATTCAAAGTGCCATGTCGACTTCCGTATGCCACGCCGTGCCTTGGTTACTGCGGTCGCCATCACGGACGCGGCCATGACAGTTCACATCACCTGACTACACTTTACCCAATGGTAGCAATAGTAGTGGTCAGCTGACGCTGTCAACCTATGATCTGCTACCTTAGGGTATAAAGCCTGTCTCTGGACGGAAGGAAGTTGCCTGTGCAATGTTGTCGCTATCCAGTGTTTACTGCCGCTACGTCATTCCAGGTCCTCTCTTCGTGTTATCTTTGTGTCTACAAATACCAACTCCTTGTGCAACAGAGCGTCCTATAACATCTTGCCTGTGTGCTGACAAATACCAATTCCTTGTGCAACAGTGCGTCCTGTAACATCTCGCCTGTGTGGAACAGCTGCCAACTCCTTGTGCAACAGTGTATCCTAAACATCTCGCCTGTGTGCTTAGCAAGTGCCTATCCATCGGGCAACAGAGCGTATTGACATCACTCCCTGCGTGACCAGCTAGTGCCCTCTTGGTGCGCAATTGGGCGTCAGGACACCACACCGGAGTACATCACTGGCGCTACCCCTTGGTGCTACACTGCATCAAACCACCTTTATTTCTATACTATCGCGAGTGCCACCTTTTGGCGCAATTGTGCGTCAGACTTCTCCAGTGTACAAGTTACAATCTACTCATTGGTGCAGTATACTTCTTACAGAAGTAGCTCTCTAGGGCCACGGTAGTAATTTCTCTATTCCCGTGGGTATCAGACACCTGACCAAAGAACCGCGACCTGCCAGCTGGGTGCATATCCCGCTTGGAGGGGTCACTGGTGAACACCTCCTGGCTGGTTAGATTCCGCACCTTTTTTCAGGTCTCGCCAATGTCTGGTATTCGTGGATGAGGAGATCTTATATACAGGCCTGTCGAAGCCGGATAAGTGGCTGAGACTGAATCTGTTAAAATTCAAATCTGCACGACACCATTTTGCGAATGGCCGCAAGACGCCATATTGCGAATGGCCACCCAGCGCCATTTTAGCGAATCTCACACATCAGTACATATGGCGATGCTATTATTTAGCGTTGTGTGATTCCCACGCAATAGAACATTGTTAAAAGTCCCCATTATATAAATGCATACATTGATATAAACATATAATATGATCAACCCTGCAAAAACACGTACCACGGTGTACTCCACAAACACGTAGCCGCACAACGCTATCTAGCGTCTTTTCTCAATACTTACACTCTGCACACTTACATAAAAAGGTTCCCTAGCATTAAGGTTAAGATTTAAGGTTTTATTCATTAATTATCAGTAATGTTGTGAAATACATGTTATTTGATATCTAAGGTTTAGCACATGATAAGCAGACCGTGTTTGGTGTCATTCTAAACCACTGTCTTTTTGCAGATTTCCGTTTCCATTGGTGAAGAAATCGCAACATGTGTCTGCAAATTATGGATCATAGAGAGTTAGGCATTAAAATGTACCCTGTAATGCAGCGGGAAAATGGACACAAAGATGTTGGAGGCTGGATTGTGACCATACGAACTGACCTATGAACTGTACTGTAACAGAAGAACCAGGAAGAAGAACCAATGGAATCATGCAAACCTGTTCTATTGTATTGCCTATCTCTGTAAGAGTATATATGTAGGCTCTCTGAAACTAGAGCCCAGTCATCTTCTCTTTGCTGTTGACGGAGGTTTCATCTTTGATGCCGGGATCTGGAGCCAGAGCGCATGCGTATGTAACGACTGTACCTTGTGACTGTATAATTTGTTTGTGCTAATTGTATTTAGATCACAGTGTGTAACCATCTGTTTTTATGTTGAATAATAACTTTTTGTGCTTTGGAACCACAATCAAAGTCTGAAAGCAATCATTTCTTGTGCGACTCATAACGCTAAATAGCGACAATTTTAGAGAGTGTATAGATAGGTAGGAATCAATAGTTGGGGCTCACAGTGTGAAATCACGCTACCAGTCACATGATAACACATGGTCAGCGATCTCTCAGCAAAAGGGTGGAGGCGCCATACGCAGGAAAGAACGCATTGTGCCTACGAATACCTGCTACCACTTTGTTGCTGAGAGGCCGCTACCCGTTATTGTGTGAGTTTAAAGGAGTGCTGATTAAAATCCAGGGACAAGGAAGGAAAAAGTTTGTTTTCCTTCGTTGATAGAATTTTATGTTAACATACACAAAAACAGAGTTGCAGATGCACTATGTGATCATTACCGTTTACTTTTAAATTTATTAAATAGAATTTCAGAGGTAGTTTGCATATCAATGGCCAATGATACGGGCCTGCCCACCAGCGTCAAGGTCACCTCACACTCACCTCATTGAGCAGGTCCCTAACACTCTGGGGTTCACATCTGGGACGCAAGGCATCCCAAAAGACAGTCCAGCCAAAGACCTCCCCAGGGCATCACACGAAAAGATGTGAACCCCAGAGTGTTAGGGACCTGCTCAATGAGGTGACCTTGACACTAGTGGGCAGGCTCGTATCATTGGCCATTGATATGCTAACTACCTCTGAAATTCTATGTAATACATTTAAATGTAAACAGTAGTGATCGCATAGTGCATCTGCAACTCTGTTTTTGTGTATGTTACTTTAAAATCTCAGCATGATGGCACCTTTCATTACCAGTAGGGTGTGCAGTCTAGAGCCCCTCCCTATACTCCATATTGTGTATTTATACACACATCTGAAACTTGAGATTGCTCCAGTCTAGATTTGCACCCCTCCCCCCCACCGCCTCATATATGTTTTTAAGCAGGGACCTAGCATTTGACTGCACCAGGCAACAGGCATAATCTTAAGTAAGTCCTATTTATATTGTTAGTGTCAGTTTATTTGGGGTGAGTGTTTGGACATGGGGCCCACTGAGCTGTTCTGGCTGGACCTCTTCAGGGCATCACCATTTAATACATATAGTCACTTTGTATATCACCTTCATGTTTATTATTTATGTATTTTTTCACACATATTCTACTTTTATTATCGTCTGAACACTCAGTTACTTTTACACACTTGAAACTTTAACACTTCACTGTGATGCCCTGGGGAGGTCTTTGGCTGGACTGTCTTTTGGGATGCCCTGTGTCCCAGATGTGAACCCCAGAGTGTTAGGGACCTGCTCAATGAGGTGACCTTGACGCTGGTGGGCAGGCTCATATCATTGGCCATTGATATGCAAACTACCTCTGAAATTCTATTTAATAAATTTAAATGTAAACAGTAATGATTGCATAGTGCATCTGCAACTGTTTTTGTGTATGTTACTTTAAAATATCAGCATGATGGCACCTTTCATTACCAGTAGGGTGTGAGTCTAGAGCCCCTCCCTAGAATTTTATGTTAAAAGGGGAAGTCACACAATAGCGTAAGGGTAATAATACGTTTTGTGTAGCGGTCGTATTATTGTGTATGCGACTAGTCGCACAATAGCGTATACGTATTTCCTGTATTGCTGCCGCATGTTTAAACAAAGCCGTTGAAATTGCATTGTGATATTGATAGCATTGTTGTAAATATCTAAATATCTTGTTGTAAATATCTTAGCATTGTTGCAAATATCAGTGTTGCCATAATCTGGGAAAACGTTTATTTTGCTGCACAGGAAAAGGGTGTGTAACAGTGAACGTGTGTAACATGTTCCCTAGCTAGGGGTATCGTAGGACCCTTAGGTGCTAGGCGCCTGGTGTCGGCCTAGTGGCTCAGTAGTAGATACCGCAGTCTATACACATAAGCAGGTGTAGTTGTTGTCTTGTTGTAGGTATCGGCTCTCAGTGTGATTGCAGCATCCAGTGATCAGTTAGGGTTGTTGGGCATTGTGATTGAACCGCACAGTTGTGGCAAATTGTGATTGTGAACTGAGCAGAGGGTGGACAAAATCACTAAAAAGGGTAGGTATTATTGGAATGCCTACATGCTAGCAGTGGAAAGGTAGTCAAAAAGGGATTAGGTGCATGGAAGCAGCCTGGTTATTCTTCCATAGGTGTGTGGGCGCATCCTGTTAATATCGTCCACAGGTAAGTGAAAAGTAGCCTTGATGTTATTTCACCGATTTAAATCTCTATTGAAAAGTTTAGTGTTATTTTCCCAAGATGGGGGCCAAGCAAACAGTAGAGATGTTAGATGATGTGCTGCTTTTGGAGGCACCGCTTGGGTCAGCACGCCATATTATGCATACTAAGTACGGTGCTTATGCAATTAGGTACTGTGATGTATGGTTTAAAATGACGAGGAAGTGTGTGAAACAGTTTCCCAGAATTGGCAGCTTTGATAAGGAGGTATTGAACAATATCCGAAATAGCATCTGTATGATGCACTCTCGAATGAAAAAGATAAAGTATAACGAGTGTTTAAAGTTGTGGCAGCACGAGGATACGTGGCTTAAGGGTGTGTACGTGACGCAAACTAGCGTCGCGAGCACGATGCAGGAGAGTAGGCATGCAGCGCTAAACAGCGTTGCGTGCACTCCGCAAAATAGCACACACGCACAGCAAGGTAGCGTTGCGGAAGGTACTGCCAGTGGTTCACGCACACCACCAACCTATGCGGATGGGGGTGGAGGTACAGTCGATGTAAAAACCCATAAAAATGTAACATGTAAATTATACCCTCTCGAGTAATTATAAGGAAAATGTTTATGATACAGATGATGAACCTGTTATGTCTGCCATTTCCCATACCATACAAATGTTAGATGCTCCATTACAATGAGCACGGGTGGTGGCCCCATCTTCATCAGTGGTAGTACAGGAAGTGTTAACATCCACTGCACCCGTAGAGGAATTTGTTAACCATTTACGTAGTAATAGACTAAATCCCCAGCCAGATAACAAAGTCAAAAGGTAACAGTGTGGCTGGTCTCCATCCCATCCGGACAATAACTGTTCCCAATGGGAATCCGGATGCGAATGGTGTAGTGCCCACAAGGGATGTAGCAATGCATTGTCCTTGGACAAGAGCTGAGCTAAATTCCATAATGAATGATTTCCCTGACCCTAAGAAGGGATTAGCAAAATGCCAAAGATTTTTGAAAAATTTGGGTAATGCTCATGAGCCAACCAATAGGGATTGGCGAGTGGTGTTAAGGGCGTGTCTTCCACAAAATACCGACGTGAAAAAGTTTATCACGGATTGCGTATTGGAGGGAGATGGGCCCTGATTCAGAGCCGCTGGCAAGCGGCCGCTCGTTCGTTCCAACCGATGTTCGTACATCTGCGCATGCGTACGGATTTTAATACGCATGCGCGAACCAGTCAGTGCGGCCGAAAACAGTTTGTTCGCTATATAGTGAATGCCTGCTATTTTGAGTGACAGAAGGAGGCGTATGTGGGTGGTAACAGGGGAAGGTGCTTGAAAACGGGGGTGTAGATTTCGAACGCAGGCGTGCTTAAAGGTCAAAACGGGCGTTTTAAGGGAGTGCATAATTAATACAGCAGCGTCATTGACCACGTCACTTGGTTTTTTTTTACTCAGAACTGCTCGCAAAATAGATGTTGAAAAAACCAACCACAAGAATAGCGAGCAGTTTCTACGCTGTTCAATGTACTCGATTAATCTAATAAATAGCGGACATGACGTGTGGTGCGAGCGGCAAGGGGGCGTATTTTTCAAAATTACAACCGCAAGTTTAGCTCGCTCGTTCAGACTTAAGAGGCGTGAACAGACCGCAATGTGTGAACGGATCATTTGAATAGCCACCCCTTGTTTTTGAACGAACAACCGCAAATAGCGAGCGGCTCTGAATGAGGGCCATGGTCCCTTAACCACTTAAATGACAATTTTTTTTCCAAAAACCGCTCCAAAATTGTTTTTTTTTTATGACTGAATTAGGTCAAGAATGTTATTTTAAAACTTATCCAACATGATTTTATAGAAAAATATATTTTTTAAACACCTTATACCATAAAAATAGCATTTTTTTATGGTATACTGTAATGATGGCCATTGACAGCTGTGGACATCACTGGACCCTCCAACACCCCTGCCGAACCCCCTTGTACCCCGTCGCATACACAGCTGGACCCCGCACCCTTCCAAGGACGCCGCTGAACCCCTGCAACGCAAGAGGGACACCGGACCCCCAACTATGCCGCCGCACTCCTGAGTATTCTAAATTCTGAAAAAATTCCATATCCGACATGCTCCTGGTTCCGAGCATTTAGGATATGGGAAATTCTCAAAAAAAAAATAATATATATATATATAGTGATAGGATCACTGGTAAAGTGGTCTGTGGCAGGTACATTTGTCCCAGATTCCTGTCTTTTGTGTTTTAAACCCCCAGGAGAAAGTCTGCAGTGTAGCAAGCTTGAGTTTCGGCTTTTTGAAAAGCCGGTTTGGGACCTGGGGGTTGTGGGTGAGAGGAGAGGGAGGGCTCCACCCACGGCCACTCCAGGTTTTGGTTCTCGCAGCCTGGTAACAGGCTTGTTAGTTTTCCACCTGAGAGTGGCCAATATAAGCCTAGTGTGTTTAGGGCTGAGTGTCTCACCTGGGAGAGCAGACAGGGAGTTTGCTCAGAGACACTGGAAAACCTAACTGTGAGTGTTGTGCTGTGCCTTGTTTGCTGGTGAGGGCATTAGGTCCTGCCAGGTTCTGGTAGTGAGGGAACCACCTGTAAAGTTAGAGCCCGGCCAGGGCTAGGTTTTATGTTTATGGTTTCTTTTGTGGTTTCTGTTTTGCAGAATAAAGAATGGCGCCGACCAGCTTGTACTCGCTTCCAGACTGGTGTGCTGCTTCCCTGCTGCTGTGTGTGTGTAAGGAAGGAGTCCCCTACCCAGGAGAGGGACCTCCTAATCTGACTGTGTCACAATATGGTGGAGAATGCGGGCATCCACACACACTGAAGTTGCAGCGAGAGGAAAACTTTCCATTTAAAAATTAAAGGGACAGACACCCAATTTGTGAGTGTGGAAATAACACTGTGTCCTTGGAGTCCCATAGAGGAGGCATCAGCCAATGCTCAGAGAGGCAAGGTTCAGCTTCCAACCTACACCCCAGGACAAAATGGAGGACATTATTAAGGCCTTGCTCCAAGCTACAACAGCTCAGCAGGAATCTACCAGAGCTCAGCAGGAGACGAACAAACTTCAGCAGGAATCTACCTGGGCTCAGCAGGAATCTACCAGGGCTCAGCAGGAATCCACCAGGGTGCAACTGTTGGCCTTGGAGACAGCCCAGAGGCAACAACAGGTCGCCATCGAGGAAACCCGCCAGGCCTTAGCGGAAAACAGCCAGGCCAGCACCTGGTCGCCCGGCCCAGAGATGTTACTACTGGTCCTCCCACCACCACCACTCACTCCGTACGAGCCAGTCACTTCCTCCAAAAGATGACTTCGGGCGATGATGTGGAGGCCGAAAGGGAGAGTTGGCCCCAGGAGCAGTGGGCAAGTCTGGTGGCACCTTTTTTGTCTGGGGAGCCACAAAAGGCCTATTTCGACTTATGCCTGGCTGATGCCAAGGACTATAAAAAACTAAAACAGGAGATCCTAACTCACTTGGGAGTCACCACCTTTGTTCATGCCCAACGGGTCCACCAAGGGAGTTCCATAAGGACAAGCCTCCACGTTCACAGATGTATGACCTCGTCCATCTGTCCTCAAAATGGCTACAGCCCGAGATGCTGACGGGACCACAGATCGTGGAAAGGGTCGTGATGGACCGGTACCTGTGATCATTACCTGTGACTCTGCGCAAGTGGGTGAGCCATGCAGACCCTAAGTCCGCGGACCAGTTGGTCGAGCTGGTGGAGAGGTACGTGGCGGCTGAGGAGCTGATGAGTATGCCCCACCGAGCCCCGATGGCGCACCGGCGAACTCCCACAGACACTGGTAAGACTGTTCCAGGGGAGAAGGGTGCTGGGCGGTGGAATGTACCTAAGACTGAGGGTGTAGAACCTGGAGACAGGCCTGCCAGGCCGGGAAGGTTCTTGCCCCGTAAACGACTAGACATTAATATGACTGAGTCTTTCCGATGTGGTGGCTTCGGCCATATTGCCGCTAATTGTTCACTTACAACTGAACCTATGCAATGTGATGCCGCTCATGTCTACCGCAGGGTGTCGTTCTTTGCACAGATAGCCTGTACGGCTGACCGGCAGGCTGAGACTGATAAGCACATGTGTGTACTCACTGTAGATGGCAACCGAGTAGAGGCACTGTTAGACTCGGGTAGCTTGGTGACACTTATAAAAGCTGAGCTGGTGAACCCCTTGCGGCGTGAGGGGTAAACTGTTGGTGTGACCTGCATACATGGAGATACTCGATATTATGTTACTGCCGAGGTGAACATCGAGACACCATGTGGTTCTGCTATAGTTTCTGTAGGTTTGGTGCATGGTCTGATGTACGATGCAATATTGGGGAGACTTTGCTCACTTCTGGAAGTTGTGGGAAAGCCGTTTTGTTCCAGAGATGAACAACCCCGATCCATTTGAGAAGGTTGTCGATGTAGTGGAGGAGGGAGTTTCTTCTGAGTCAGAGTTATTCCCTTTTTCTACTATGATTGGCGAACTAGAGAATGCGGAGTGTGACGGTGGCCCGCCAACTGATGTGCCTCCCATTGAGGTGGGAAGTGTTGTTGGGCCAGGTGATCGTCTGCCTGATTTAGAGGTCAGAAGAGAGGTCTTTGCCGTGGAGCAGTTGAATGACCCTACTTTGGTAAAAGCCAGGGAGAATGTAAAAGTAGTTGATGGTAAACCCGTAGACCCTGATAGTCCTTTGTCCTATCCCCACATGGCAATGTGGCAGGATTTGTTATATCAGGTGACTAAGAAGGGGGAACATGTTGTGGAACAACTAATAGTTCCCAAAGCCTACAGAAGAACAGTGTTGGATCTGGCCCATGGTCATATAACGGCAGGCCATCTAGGGGTAGAGAAAACCACTGAGCGAATAATGCAGAGGTTTTTCTGGCCCGGGTTTCATAAAGAGGTATCTGACTTTTGCGCATCCTGCCCTGAGTGTCAGTATCATGCTCCCAGGCCACATTTTAAGGGTCCACTAGTTCCATTGCCTATTATAGAGGTGCCGTTTGAAAGAATAGCGATGGATTTGGTTGGACCCTTAATGAAGTCTGCCAGGGGACACCAGCATATACTGGTCATAATGGATTACGCTACCAGGTACCCGGAAGTGATCCCGTTGCGCAGTACGTCAACCAAGACCATTGCCAGAGAGCTAGTTCATGTCTTTAGCAGGCTGGGTATACCTAAGGAGATACTAACTGACCAGGGTACACCGTTTATGTCCAAAGTCATGAAAGAGTTATGCCGCCTGTTCAAAATCGAACAGTTAAGAACTTCGGTTTATCACCCCAAACCGATGGGCTGGTCGAGAGGTTTAACAAGACGTTAAAACACATGCTTAGGAAAGTGGTCGACAAGGATGGTAGGGATTGGGATTACTTATTGCCGTATTTATTGTTGGCCATAAGAGAAGTTCCCCAGTCCTCCACCGGGTTTTCACCCTTCGACTTGTTGTATGGGAGACACCCAAGGGGGTTACTAGACATTGCCAAAGAGACATGGGAGGGGCAGTCTAGTCCTTACAAAACGGTGATTGAGTATGTTTCTCAAATGCAGGAAAGAATTGCTGCGGTAGTGCCGATAGTGAGAGAGCACCTGGAACAGGCTCAACAGGCACAGCAGAGGGTATACAACCGCAATGCTCGGTTACGCAGCTTTGCTCCTGGGGACAGAGTGTTAGTATTGGTTCCCACTGTGGAAAATAAACTTTTGGCTAAATGGCAAGGGCCCTTTGAAATCTTAGAAAGAGTGGGGCAGGTCAATTACAAAGTTTACCAGCCGGGGAAAAGAAAGCCGGAACAGATATACCATATAAATCTATTAAAGCCCTGGAAAGATAGAACGGTACTGTTGGCCGTCCGAGACCCTCCAGTAAGTCCAGGGCCCTTAGTTCCCGAAGTGACAGTGGCAAAAACCGTGTCGGCAATTCAACAACAAGAGGTCAAGGAGTTTCTGATTAGAAATAGGGTGCTGTTCTCTGACGTACCTGGGAAATCCTCGGTCATTAAACATGACATCATCACTGACCCAGGGGTTAAAGTTAATCTAAAGCCCTATAGGTTACCAGAAGCACAAAGAGAATCGGTGTCGAAAGAAATTAAAAATATGCTAGAGTTAGGGGTTATTGAAGAATCACATAGTGAATGGTCAAGTCCCATTGTGTTGATTCCAAAGCCCGACGGGAGTGTGCGTTTCTGCAATGACTTCGGAAAGTTGAACAGTGTTTCAAAATTCGATGCCTACCCGATGCCAAGAGTGGATGAACTGATTGAGAGACTAGGGACGGCAAGGTATTTAACCACTCTTGACGTAACCAAAGGGTATTGGCAAGTACCGTTAACCGAGTGCGCCAAACAAAAGACAGCTTTTTCAGCGCCAGAGGGCTTGTTTCAGTACAAGATGTTGCCCTTCGGGCTACATGGGGCACCTGCTACCTTCCAAAGAATGATGGACAGGATTCTAAGGCCCCATAGACGGTATGCGGCTGCTTATCTGGATGACATGGTCGCTCATAGTCCTGATTGGCAGTCTCACTTACCCAGGGTACAAGCAGTGTTGGACTCCATCTATAAGGCAGGTTTGACAGCCAACCCAAAAAAGTGTTGTCTAGGCATGGAGGAAGTAAAATATCTGGGATACACCATTGGCAGAGGCCTGATAAAGCCTCAGCTCAATAAAGTTGATGCCATACAAAACTGGCCACGGCCTCTGAATAAGAAGCAGGTGAGAGCCTTCTTGGGAATTACAGGGTACTACAGGAGGTTTATACCCAACTTTGCCACCATGGCAGTCCCACTGACTGACCTGACCAAAGGCAAACAAAAAGTCATGGTAGAATGGAGTCCTGAGGCAGAGAAAGCTTTTCAGGAGTTGAAAGTAACGTTGTGTTCCCAACCAGTCCTGATGACTCCTAATTTTGAAAGGGAATTCATAGTACAAACCGATGCATCAGAAGTAGGTGTAGGAGCGGTCCTGTCCCAGAACAAGGAGGGTGAGGAACACCCTATTTTCTATCTTAGCAGAAAGTTGAATGTACATGAGAGAAACTATGCCACAGTGGAGAAGGAGGCGTTGGCCATAAAGTGGGCGTTAGAGGCTCTCAGGTACTACTTGGTCGGAAGAAAGTTAAAATTGAGCACTGACCATGCCTCTCTGAAGTGGATGTCTGAAAATAAGGACAGTAATGCGAGAATTACAAGATGGTTCTTGGCGTTACAAACTTTTAAATTTTCAGTGGAACACAGGCCAGGAAGCCAGCTGGCCAATGCTGACGCGTTGTCACGCGTTCATTGTTTGGGGGCTTCAGTTGTTCCGCCCCACAGGTCGAAACAAAGGGGGGGGATATGTGATAGGATCACTGGTAAAGTGGTCTGTGGCAGGTACATTTGTCCCAGATTCCTGTCTTTTGTGTTTTAAACCCCCAGGAGAAAGTCTGCAGTGTAGCAAGCTTGAGTTTCGGCTTTTTGAAAAGCCGGTTTGGGACCTGGGGGTTGTGGGTGAGAGGAGAGGGAGGGCTCCACCCACGGCCACTCCAGGTTTTGGTTCTCGCAGCCTGGTAACAGGCTTGTTAGTTTTCCACCTGAGTGGCCAATATAAGCCTAGTGTGTTTGGGGCTGAGTGTCTCACCTGGGAGAGCAGACAGGGAGTTTGCTCAGAGACACTGGAAAACCTAACTGTGAGTGTTGTGCTGTGCCTTGTTTGCTGGTGAGGGCATTAGGCCCTGCCAGGTTCTGGTAGTGAGGGAACCACCTGTAAATTTAGAGCCCGGCCAGGGCTGTTTTATGTTTATGGTTTCTTTTGTTGTTTCTGTTTTGCACAATAAAGACTGGCGCCGACCAGCTTGTACTCGCTTCCAGACTGGTGTGCTGCGTCCCTGCTGCTGTGTGTGTGTAAGGAAGGAGTCCCCTACCCAGGAGAGGGACCTCCTAATCTGACTGTGTCACAGTATATATATATATATATATATACACATACATACATACATACATACACACACACACATACATATACATATATATATATATATATATATATACACACATACACACATACAAAATACAATGTCCTATCACTGTGACCAGCAGTGATCAGGACATGGGGGGTGGAGTTGAAGGAGGGGCCGGGGACACAACACTAGCAGCCGCCGAGTAGGGGAACATGTACTGTAGTGAAGCGCCGGGATGTAGGGGGTGGGAGCGGCCAGGGATACAGCGCAGCTGCTGCTTCTCTACAGTACTTATATCAAGTCAGAGAAGCAGCAGCCGCGCTATGTCCCCGGCATTCTCCCACCCCTTCCTTACCGGTGCGGCATACTATTCTATTACTATAGAGAAGCAGCAGCTGCTGCGCCAGCAGAGAAGGGGTGGGAGCGGCCGGGCACATATTGCAGCAGCCTTGCCAGGATGGAAGGGGTGGGAAAGCCAGGGACGGAGCGTGGCTGCTGCTTCTCTATTGTATCAAGCCAGGCAGCCACGCAGGGGTGGAAGCGGCCAGAGCCCTCTGTAAGGTATGAGAAGCACCGGAACGGGGTTCTTGTCGGCAGCAGCTGTGGCTATCAGGAGCCGCAGCTGCTGCTTTCTTCTATTGAAAACAGCCTGTCTGGAGGGGGTCCCGCTGGGTGCCCGATCACTGTGGCTAGCAGTGATCGGGACACACTGGCAAGAATCTGAGGGAGCAGAGGGACCAGCAGGTCCTTCTGACATAGGCGGCTGCAGAGCCGTAACTAGACTTTTTGGTACCCTGTGCCAGAAAGAGCATTGGCGCCCCCCTAATTTTTCAAAGGGACATAACGAACCCAAAAAAGGGCCATGGCTTCATGGGGAAGGGCCAGGGAAGAGATGGGAGAGGCCAGGAGATGCTGGGGATGAAATAAGAGGAAGCTACAAGCAAGAATGATAATAAACAGAAATTTGACAGACCCAAACAGCACCCCTTGACCTGCAGTGCCCTGTGCGAAGGCACCAGCCGCACTACCCTAGCTACGGCCCTGGGCGGCTATAGGAAGATTAGCTTCCCGCAGCCGCCTAGTGGTCACTTCTGACTGGTCGTATCAGATACTACCATGTCAGGGAAAGCCCAGCCTGGTGTGGTCGTATCTGATATGACTGTGCCAGGCAAGTGGTTAACAGACGAGGATAACCAAGGTAACATTACCCGCATAATAACTCAACTGGGTGTATATTTTCCAGTAATAGTTAACTGGAGTAAAATTTTCACCATAAAACAAAAAAAGTGAATCTGCAGAGGATTATTGTACCCGAGCTCTGCAGGCTATCACCCAGTACACTGGGACAGAAGATATTAAAGATAGCACTCATTACAGGGAAATGATCATCACGGTACTTATGGATGGTCTTAAAGACAATCTAAAGACCAGAGTCCAGACCTCTCTACCTGGCTGGAGGGGGAGTTACTGTAGACACACTCAGGGAGTCCACAATTGAGCATGATAAAAACATCCTCAAGAAGAGGGAGACCCAGAGCAAGTAGCTAATGGCTGTTAGTATTCAAGCTCTAGAAGGAATTAATGTAACATCACAGCCACCAAACACATATACACCTGCACAGCTAAACGCCCTCACAAATCCTGTTCAACCACAGCCCTTCCCCACTTATCACACACAACCACAAAACCCATACTATCCACAACAACCATATTACCCTCAAAATACCTATCCACACCCACAATCTTTCCCCACTGCTCAACCCACACAGCAACCTTTTCACCCACCCCACTCAAGAAGGTGCTTTACTTGCAACCAAGTGGGACTGTAAGTAAGTAGGAACTGTAAGGTGAAGAAGGTAGGACCCCCTCACCAGGGAGTACCTGAATATCCACATAAGGGATATACACAGAATGCAGGAAATTTTCCACAGTCACCAGCTCCAATTGTGGCATTAAATGCTGTATTGGAGAGTGAGAGTCAACGCTAGGGGTCAGGTCATACCTGTAGTCTACAGATAGTCAGGTTATCTTGAAGTACTAGGGAAGAACAGGTGATGATGGTTGATGTAGCTGGTACCAAACATCCTTTTCTTGTAGACACAGGGGCGACCAGATCAGTGATAAAAACGCCAGCTAATTTACAGGTGACCAGTGAGACAGTACCAGCAAAGGGTGTAACGGGTAAAGTGCAACATTATCCTTTAACCAAATCCACAGAGGTTACAATCAGGCCATTGCATACCAGGCATTCTTTTCTCCTGGCAGCAACAGCTCCTACTAACCTACTGGGAAGGGATCTGTTATGTAAGATGTGATGTGTTATATATTGTACCCCTGATGATATATTCTTCGATATCCCAGAGAGAGAGTGCACACGAGGTGAGGGATATATAGGACACTCCCAAAGGTTAATGTATCGCTCTACTGGTTCAGGTAAAAATCCATCTCAGGTAGATCAAATGTTATCCCAAATTCCAGATTCACTTTGGACCAATGATGGACAGGACACTGGATTAATGGCAAATCTAAAAAGCGGTATGGCAAGCTCCAAAAATTCCCCAGTACCCATTAAAACAGGAGGTAGAGATTGGGGTTTATCCCATAATTGAGCGATTACTACAACTGGGAATTATAGTCCGTACAGCGAGCGTAGCCAACAGTCCCATCTATCCTGTGAAGAAAAGTGGTGGGAAGGGTTATAGGCTGGTACAAGACCTTAGAGGGGTTAGTAAGGTAGTAGAGAGCCAATTTCCCGTAGTGCCAAATCCAGCTGTCATTCTTATGCAGATCCCACCAAATGCAACCCATTTCACTGTCATTGACCTCTGTTCTGCTTTCTTCTCTGTACCTCATCATCCTGACTGTCAGTACTTATTCACTTTTACATACAGGGATGTACAATACACACGGACACGATTGCCCCAGGCTTCATAGACAGCCCCAGTATCTTCTCCCAGGCCTTACACGACTGTTTACAATCTTTTCAACCTGCCAATGGAGCTGTTCTAATACAATATGTGGACGATTTATTGTTATGTTCTGATTCGTTTATGTCATGTTTAAATGATACTAAACTTTTGTTGCTTCATCTCTCGCAAACAGGACACAAGGTTGCTAAGGACAAACTACAGCCATGCCAGTCCAGGGTTAAATACTTGGGACATTGCCTAACCCAGGGGTTACGACATCTGACAAATGACAGAATCAAAACCATACAGATCATGACACTGCCGCAGAACCAACAGCAAATCCGTACCTTCTTGGGAATGTGTGGATACTGCAGAATGTGGATCCCAGGTTTTTCTATTTTGGCCTTGCCATTACAGGACTTAGTCTCTTCCTCAAAGCCCGATCGTGTCATACACACAGAGGAAACAGAGCAGGCTTTCCTTAATCTTAAGGATAGTCTGACAAGAGCACCTGCATTGGGAATACCTGATTATGAAAAACCTTTTGATTTGTATTGTACGGAAGCTAATGGTTGTGCAGCAGGTGTCCTCACACAAAAACATGGTGATGCCAGTAGGCCTGTACCATACTACAGTGCACAATTGGACACTGTGCAAGATCCCTCCCAACGTGTTAAGTGTGGCAGCAACTGCTCTATTGGTCAGTAAGAGTGAGGATGTAGTATTAGGCCATGATATGATTGTTTATACTCCCCATGCTGTATCTGCTTTGCTAAACTCTGCCCAAACCAGACTTGTCTCCTCAGCTAGGTCCACAAAATGGGAACTAGCCCTAATAGCACCTGCAAACATCACCATCAAACGGTGTAGTACGTTAAATCCAGCAACGTATTTACCATATGTGCAACATGATGCACAAAGGGTGGAGAGAGGTAAGTCGCTGGCGGAAGGTGAGTTCTGCAGGTATATTGATGCACATGATTGTATGGAATATCTGAATCAAACCTTTACTGCAAGACCTGACATACGGGATACACCTTTAGAAAATGTAGATGTGACATTTTACATGGATGGGAGTTGTCATAGACAAACTGACACTGGAGAGTTATGTACGAAGATATCATAGAGGCCGAACCTTTAGGTCCACCTCACTCGGCCCAAGTGGCGGAACTGGTGGCATTAAGGAGAGCGTGTGAATTAGCAGAAGGTAAATCTGCTAATATCTACACTGACTCTAGGTAGGCCTTCGGGGTGGTACATAATTTCGGTGCTCTATGGAGTCTGAGATATTTTATGACAGCAGCAGGCACACCAATCGCACATTCCAGACATATAAAAGGACTACTGACAGCGATCCAATTGCCTAAGGCAGTGGCGGTAATTAAGTGTAAAGCCATATATGTGAGGATGACCTGGTGTCACTGGGCAACAACAGGGCAGACGAAGCTGCCAAATGGGCAGCAGGGTTAAAAGTGAATGTGCCAATTAACCAAATGACGTTTCAAACGATTGACATACAGAAATTAATTGAGATGCAAAATTTGTGTTCCATTCAGGAAAAGACAGTCTGGAGGTCCAAGGGATGTGGGCAAGAGTCTTCTTGACTCTGGAGAGATGGACAAGGTAAGCCAGTAGCCCCCAAGGCGTACTACCCAAGCCTGGCTGAGGCAGCGCACGGTCTGACTCACTTGGGAAAGCAAGGTATGTGCAAATTGGTGAGAGCATACTGGTGCGCACCGGGTTTTTCTTCTCAAGCGGAAAAGAGAGCAATGTCCTGTCTGACCTGCTTGAGGAAAAACATTGGCAAAATGATCCCTACCAAACCATCCCACATTCCTCCGACCGACGGACCTTTTCAGGTAATACAAATTGATTTCAACCAATTACCACCCTGCAGGAATCTCAAGTATGTATTAGTGTGCACTGATGTGTTTTCTAATTGGGTTGAGGCATACCCAGCTGCCACTAATACTGCTAAGAAAATAGTTCACGAGTTTGTATGCAAATACGGTATCCCTAGAATTATTGAAAGTGATTTCACAGGTGATATCTTCTAAAACATGTGTAAGTTGATGGGTATTAATAGTAGACTTCATACTCCCTATCGACCGCAAGCCAGTGTCAAGGTGGAGAGGATGAACGGGACTATTAAAAACAAATTAAGTAAAATCATGGCAGAAACTGGACTGGGTTGGCCAGAAGCACTACCACTTGTCCTTCATAGTATCAGGACAACTCCTAGACCCCCCTCTCAATCTGTCCCCCTTTGAAATACTGTTGGTAGACAACCTCAATTGATAAGTCCACAAGAAAATTTGAACAATAACAACGAGGTAACTGTATGGTATCTTATAACAATGAGTAAACAGTTAAAACAGCAACAGCAGAAACTGAAATTGTTGTCACATGATATGCCTGAAACAAACTGTCATGATGTTGAGCCTGGAGAATTTGTTATGATCAGAAATTTCTTGCGTTCAGGTTGTTTGACAGATCGGTGGGAAGGTCCGTATCAGGTGTTGCTGACGAGTACAACTTCATTGAAAGTGGCGGAGAGAGATACCTGGGTCCATTCTACTCACTGTAAGAAGGTCAACCAACCGGTGGAGAGACAAGGCGGAGTTGAGGCAGATAACGTAGAACTGTCAATTGCGAGCCTGTTCCGGGAGGGTTAAAGGCTACAATGAGATGCCTAAGCTAAAGAAATTTGTAGATCATTGTTATCAGCAATGGATTGGTCTGCTGTGGTTATCTTTGTGTTTTCTCCTAGATTTCTCATTATCTTGGGTTGTTTCGTGATCTCTGGTTCTGTGACGGAGGACAGAGGACAGCTGATGGTGATATCAATGGAGAGGTCAGGAGAAGGAGTGTTAAACCACAGGGGAGTATCTGACCAAACCCAGCACAGTAATTAAGAGATCTGCTATTGTGGAAACTCGGAGACAGTGTGAAGATCTATCTGAAGATTATTGTATGTGTGAGTTTTGTAGGTCCTTAGTTGATGAGAATTGCATCCAGCAGTGCCAACCGAAGTATAACCAGCACTGGGGTGGGTATCCTTTAGAGGATTATCATACTATTGTGGGCAAAGTTTTAAACCAGACTGACTGTTGGGTGTGTTCTCATGTGCCCCAGGGACAGCATAATGTAGGGTTAGTGCCATTTCCATTAAATGTCTCTGAGATCTTAGAACTGCAACAAGGGAAGACGCTGCATGGAAAATTTCTAAACACCAAACCACCTCATTTTAAACTTCACCAGTACCAAGTAGATAAATCACTTTTATGTTTGAACATCACCAACTCCAATAAACCAGGAAGTTGGGAGGTGACTGGGAATAATCAGACGATGACCTTCTCACTAAGAGCTGATCATGAGCCTATGAATTTTGAACTGTTACGCACAATTAGGTTAAATGGGAGACACTTCTGGTATCGGTATACATTAAGTAACATCAAAGAAATGGTTGGCAGAGTACCAGAAGGGTACTGTGCCAGGGTGATACAACCAGAAACGTGTGTTAACCAGATGGGAGGACCTGAGATAGGAACATTTGCTAGGGAAATGTGTTGGATGATCATGATGCATTCTATTCCTTATGTTCTCCCCGATGATGTATATTTTATATGTGGAAGGAAAGCGTACAAGTGGCTCTCTATGAGTTCCGAAGGTTTGTGTTATCTGGGAAGAGTACTTCCAGAGGTTATGACCCTTACACATGGTGAAATGCTTGGTATTCATAAAAACACACCATCACCATATCTTCACACACAGTATGAACACAGAGACAAAAGAAATATGATACCTGGTGACGTACATAAAGCCACAATGGCTTTCAAGTTTTAGTCGCATTGGATCCCACCAGGATCGCTCGGGGTACACTAAATTTCAGATATATTCAAGATCTTGCTAAATGAATAGATAATATCACCGAGATGTATGATGACACATTTAGGTATACAGGTAAGGAGTTACAGGCCTACAAGAAAGAACTCGTGCAACACAGATTAGTTTTAAATTATTTAACAGCTGTAACTGGAGGGTACTGCGTGACCTTAGCCACCCAATTCGGTGTAAAGTGTTACACATATATTACAAATAATACTAGTGATCCCAAGGTGATAGACCGGAAGATGGACGAAATTCTGCAGCTGAAATGTGAATTTCAGAAGAACCATAATGAAATGTGAATTTCAGAAGAACCATAATGCTTCAATGGCTGAAGTAGAGGAGAAGGTAGAGGAATGGGTTTCATGGTTGAACCCAGTGAAATGGTTCTCTGGTCCAGGAGAGTGGTCCAGGAAATGGTTGCGGGTATAGGTAAACTCCTGATCCTCATACTGGTTGTCATCATAGTAATTGGCTTATGTGTCAGGTGTGTTCCTACTGTGTTGAAATGTGGAAAATGTAAAGATAAGGTAAATCGAAGGAATGAGATTATGATGGTGGTTATAAGTAACAATATGAATACTGAGGTAAATGTAGGACTGCATTACAACCCTGAACTAGAAGGTACCATCAGATGATGTATAAGATTTAGACATGCATGAAATGTATTATGAAATGTTAGTTTTAAACATCTTAAATAATGCAAGTCCCTAATCCCCTTCAAGACTTCCTTTATAGGATTGATGCATCCCCACATCTTTCCCATGATCTCCCAAGATCAGCGGTGTGCGTAGTTTTATGTCCCCTCCTAGAGACACATTATTGATTGTTTAAGAACCACTTTGTTCCATCCCATAATATAACATTAAATAATATGTCATAGTGTAAGCCTAAAAAAAATTATTGTAAAATCAGATAGTGATAGCATGTTTGCTATCAAATGGTGAACTGTCGAAGCCGGATAAGTGGCTGAGACTGAACCTGTTAAGTTTAAAATCTGCATGACACCATTTTGCGAATGGCCACAAGACGGCGATGCTATTATTTAGCGTCGTGCGATTCCCACGCAATAGAACATTGTTAAAAGTCCCCATTATATAAATGCATACATTGATATAAACATATATGATCAACCCTGCAAAACACGTACCACAGTGTACTCCACAAACACGTAGCCGCACAACGCTAACTAGCGTTAATATTTAAGGTTTTATTCATTATCAGTAATGTTGTGAATTACATGTTATTTGATATCTAAGGTTTAGTGCATGATAAGCAGACCATGTTTGGTGTCATTCTAAACCAGTGTCTTTGCAGATTTCTGGTTTCATCGGTGACAAAATCGCAACATGTGTCTGCAAATTATGGATCAGAGAGAGTTAGGCATTAAAATGTACCCTGTAATGCAGCCAGTCTAGATTTGCTATGCAGCGGGAAAATGGACACAAAGATGTTGGAGGCTGGATTGTGACCATACAAACTGACCTATGAACTGTACTGTAACAGAAGAACCAGGAAGAAGAACAAATGGAATCATGCCAACCTGTTCTATTGTATTTCCTATCTCTGTAAGAGTATATATGTAGGCTCTCTGAAACTAGAGCCCAGACATCTTCTCTTTGCTGTTGACGGAGGTTTCATCTTTGATGCCGGGATCTGGATCAGAGCGCATGCGTATGTAACGACTGTACCTTGTGACTGTATAATTTGTTTGCGCTAATGGTATTTAGAACACAGCGTGTAACCATCTCCTTTTATGTTGAATAATAACTTTTTGTGCTTTGGAACCACAATCAAAGTCTGAAAGCAATTATTTCTTGTGCGACTCCATAACGCTAAATAGCGTCAATTTTAGAGTGTATAGATAGGTAGGAATCGATAGGCCCCACGCCTCCAATTCATTCCTCAGCCTGGGACCTCACCTTCCATCCCCACAGCAGGGGGTTCTACACAGCCGGTCGTGACACTGTCAGAGTGTAGTCCGTGCAGTCACGGACTGTACTGGCTAAAATCCGCCACTGCCTGCCTCTGTGAAGTGCAGTATACAGAGCGAGCAGCTCTGCTTCTCCCTCCACAGTGCCTGCCTTCCATGTTTGCACGCAAAGTATTGTCTCTCCATCCAGTGGTGTCCCTACCTCTTTTGATACCCGGTATGGGTAGGGGTGGGTGCGCGCCGACAAAAGTGGGCGTGGCCTCACAGCCCAAACACCCGTTTTTGTCACTCCGGTGGTCCGGAGATGTGGACTGCCCCCAGGGACCAGTCTGTTTGAAGTGCCGGCTCCCTCACTGTGTCAGGAGCCGAGTACTGCACGTAATGTTACAGTGCAGCACCCGGCTACTGTCACCGAGTAGTTGGAACTTTGGTGTCACCCCTTGGTGGATGAAACCCGGGTGTGGGCCGCACCCCACTTGCGACGCCACTGTCTCCATCCCCTCTACTTCCTTTAATTTTTCTACCATCTACTGGAGGCACTCTAAGTCGCAATACATGGGGGGACACTACTGGGGGCACTCTGGGCAGCACAGACAGTGTAATGGTTAGCATTATTGCCTCACAGCACTGAGGTCGTGGGTTCATTTCCCACTTCGGCCCCGTGTGGAGTTTGTATATTCTCCCTGTGCTTGTGTGGGTTTCCTCCGGGTGCTCCGGTTTCCTCCTACACTCCAAAAATATACTGGTAGGTTAATTGGTTGCCAACAAAAATTAACCCTAGTGTGTATGTGTGTGTGTGAGCATGTGATAGGGACTATAGTGTAAGGTCCACTGGGGCAAGGACTGATGTGAATGGCCAAATATTCTCTGTAAAGTGCTACGTAATAAGTGTGCGCTATATAAATAACTGGTAATAAATGAATACACACCAGTTACGTGGACTGCGGGCCCCCCGCTGCCCTATTTCCCCCCCTAATTAAGCTAATTTACCCCCCTTAATTAAGCCTAGTTAGCCCTGACCACCCCCAAGTAAAAAGATCTTACCTGGGTTCAATACAGCAGCCCAGTCTGCAATGCAGCCGGAGGGACGCTGGGTCTGGGCGTGCAGAAAAGCTCCTCGCTGCCCAGCTGTATTACACGCCCACACGAAAGGTAAAGGGAAATAATTGAATTGCGACCTAACCAGCAGGCTGGCTAGCCGTGATGTTGGCGACGAAACAGGGCAGTGAAATAGCACGGCCCCAAAAAACGATTGAATTTCCTCCCACAGGTGCAGTCTTATATATTTCCCCAGCTCCTGTTATGTATCATATGGTATATACATGTTATACCTATTATGTTATTCCCTGACCACTCATTACTGTTATTACTATGCAGCTGCTGCTTTAACAGGACACCACAGGTCACTCATCCTGTATAATAACAACAACAGGACACCACAGGTAACTCCTCCTGTATAATAATAACAACAGGACACCACAGGCTGCTCCCCCTGTATTATTATTATTATAACAACAACAACACACCACAGGCCCCACCCCCTGTATAGCGGGACACCACAGGCCCCTCCCCCTGTATAGCGGGACACCGCAGGCCCCTCCCCCTGTATAGCGGGACACCGCAGGCCCCTCCCCCTGTATAGCGGGACACCGCAGGCCCCTCCCCCTGTATAGCGGGACACCGCAGGCCCCTCCCCCTGTATAGCGGGACACCGCAGGCCCCTCCCCCTGTATAGCGGGACACCGCAGGCCCCTCCCCCTGTATAGCGGGACACCGTAGGCCCCTCCCCCTGTATAGCGGGACACCGCAGGCCACTCCCCCTGTATAGCGGGACACCGCAGACTGCTCCCCCTGTACAGTACAACACCATAGGCTGCTCCCCTGTATAGTAGAACAGCACAGGCCGTCCCCTGTATAGTAGAACAGCACAGGCTGCTCCCCCTGGATATAAGAACAGCACAGGCTTCTCCCCCTGGATATAAGAACACCACAGGTTGCTCCCCCTGTATAGTAGAACACCACGGGCTGCTCCCCTGTATAGTAGAACAGCAGGCCGCTCTCCCTGTATAGTAGAATATCACAGGCTGCTCTCCCTGTACAATAGGACACCACAGCTACAATTATCTGCTGCTGCCGGACCCGAGAAGCAGCAACAATGGATGAGGTGGAACACATATACCGGAAGTATATTGGAGCGCACAGCCCGGAAGTAGGATGTGATTAGCCGGGCAATTGGTCCGTTCTCTCCGACGTCATCAGGTTGTATCAGATCATGCGATCAGACCGTGTGACAGCAAACACACGAGAGGACAACTTCTTTTTTTGGCCATCTCTCATTCCCGTCAGTGCGGTTATTGGCAGCAGTGAGTAGCTAATCAGGCGGCACAAAGTAGGAGGGACGTCCTGTAAACGAGCAGCCACTTGCCCTGCCACTGACAACTTCATCACTAGAGTAACATATGTAGTCTAATGGTGTCTTCATATATAGTGACCGGCGGCCATATTCTTAAAGTCTCCCAGTCACAGAGCAGAGGGGGCGGGGCCACAGGGGCTTTAGCTGCCATTTTGTCAAAGACGTTCATGACGCAGCCGGAGCCAGGTACCGTATCCTGTATATATTATATTATTATTATTATTATTATTATATAGGGGGGAGGGGACCATACAGTGATATATGAGCGGGAATAACACAGCTCCCAGCACACACAGATATGTGGTATTATTATATAGGGGAGAGGGGACTGTACAGTGATATATGAGGGGGAATAACACAGCTCCCAGCACACACTGATATGTAATATTATTATATAGGGGGATAGGAGACTATACAGTGATATATGAGGGGGAATAACATAGCTCCCAGCACACACTGATATGTGGTATTATTATTATTTAGGGGAGAGGGGACCATACAGTGATATATGAGGGGGAATAACACAAGTCTCAGCACACACTGATATACGGTATTATTATATAGGAAGGAGTGATATATGAGGGAATAACACAGCTCCCAGCACACACTGATATGTGGTATTATCAGTGGTCGAAGTGGGGCGGTATGACATACCGCCACTTCCCGACCCCACTTCATTTTAGCCGCAGAAAAGAATGCACCAGCGCTGGGATGCAGTATGGCATCCCAGCGCTGGAACAGCAGCGGAAATGTGTAGAGATGTGTCCCGCAGGGGACACATCTCGGTCGGCGGCGGCAGACATGCTGGCATGTAGCCGGGACAAAGCGTCTGGTCCCGGCTACAGTCAGCACACACTGGCCGCCAGCCAATCGCAAGGCTCGCGGCCGCAAGCCAATCACGGGGCTCGCAGCCGCCAGCCAATCACAGGGCTCGCGGCAGCCAGCCAATCACAGGGCTCGCGGCAGCCAGCCAATCACAGGGCTCGCGGCCGCCAGCCAATGAGAAGCTGCCAAGTGGCAGCTTCTCATTGGCTCGCACAACTGCACCAGCAACGTGGGACCCGGTGCTCCTGAGTCCTGGCAGCTCCGTTCCATCAGCGCAGGACAGAGGTAAGTAGTGAGAGGGGAGGATGTGAGAGGGAATAGAGAGAGGGGCTAGGGAGGCAGGCAGTTAGTATTGTAGGGGGTGACAGAGAGGGAATTAGGCCCTCATTCAGAGCCGCTCGTAAGCGGCCGCTCGTTCGTTATGAGCGATGTTCGCACATCTGCGCATGCGTACGGATTGTAATATGCATGCACGAACCAGTCAGTGCGGCCGAAAATCATTTGTTCGCTAAATAGCGAATGCCTACTATTTTGAGTGACAGGAGGAGGCGTATGTGGGTGGTAACGGGAAGGTGCTTGAAAACGGGGAGTGGAGATCAGAATGCAGGCGTGCTTAAATGTCAAAACGGGTGTTTTAAGGGTGTGCATAATTAATACAGCAGCGTCATTGACCACGTCACTTGGTTGTTTTATAGTCAGAACTGCTCGCAAGATAGCAGTAGGAAAAACCAACCACAAGAATAGCGAGCAGTTCATACGCTGTTCGATGTACTCGATTAATCTATTAAATAGCGGACATGACGTATGGTGCGAGTGGCCAGGCGGCGTCTTTTTCAAAATTACAACCGCAAGTTTTGTTCGCTCGTTCAGACATGGAGGCGTCAACAGACCGCAAAGAGCGAACGGTACATTTGAATAGCCACCCCCTTTTTCTGAACGAGCGAGCGCAAATAGCGTCCGGCTCTGAATCAGGGCCTTAGTGAGAAGGGCAGGGTGTGAGAGAGGGGAGTAGGCAGGGAGAGTGGGGGGGGTGAGACGTACAATGGGGTGATATGGAAGCAGGGACCCAAGGGGAGGGGGGGGGAAGAGATTCATTCGCCATACCCCCACCTCTAAATTCCCACTTCGAGCACTGGGTATTATTATTATTATTATTATTATATAGGGGAGAGGGTACAGTATAGTTATATATGAGGGGGAATAACACAGCTTCCAGCACACAGTGATATGTGATATTATCATATAGGGGGGAGGGACCATAGAGTGATATATGAGGGGGAATACAGGGCCTGATTCATATCCGCTTGGTAAACTGCATTCGCCCGCTGCTGGCCGACTGTTGCCTGTCTGCGCATGCGGCAAAATGCGCATGCGCGAGCCAGTCATTGTGATCGGGAAACGATCGCTCGTAATACACAGAAGGCCCGCTATTTTGAGTGACAGAATGTGCCATTTGTGGGTGGTGACAGGGGAAAAGAAGATCCAGGAAAACGTGGGAATGGTGGTGCAAACTCAGTTGTGTCTGAGCGTCAAAACGGCATTTTTTTGATGTCCATAATTACAAGGCTGCGTCATTGCACACGTCACCTGGCTTGTTTAAATACTGAAGCACTCGCAGTGCTTGCGGCGAGGTAGGGTCAACCACAAGTGCTGCGAGCGGCTCCGATGGCACTTGATGTTACTGATTTTACATACACTTCCTGGAGATGACGTGTGCTGCGAAGGAAAAGGGGGAGTCATTAAACTGGCTTGTGATCGCACTGCCGTCGCACACTAAGACTTAGTACTAATGTCTTACTGTGCGATCGCAGCCTATGCAAATATTAGCAGCTGAGCGGCTGCCTGCGAATGCCTCTAGCGAGCGGGTCTGAATCAGCTCCCAGCACACACTGATCTGTGGTATTATTATTATATATGGGAAAGGGGACCGTAGACTGATATATGAGGGGAAATATTACAGCTTCCAGCACACACTACGTGGTATTATTATTATATAGGGGGAGAGGACCGTACAGTGATATATGAAGAGGAATAACACAGCTCCCAGCACACACTGATATGTGGTATTATTATTATATAGGGGGAGAGGACCGTACAGTGATATATGAAGAGGAATAACACAGCTCCCAGCACACACTGATATGTGGTATTATTATTATATAGGGGGAGAGGACCGTACAGTGATATATGAAGAGGAATAACACAGCTCCCAGCACACACTGATATGTGGTATTATTATTATATAGGGGAGAGGGGACTGTACAGTGCTATATGAGGGGGAATAACAGCTTCCAGCACTCACTGATATGTGGTATTATTAGTGTTCATTCTAGGTCCGTCAAGGGGTATGGCACTCGAGCACTCGCCTGAAAAAGGGGCATGATGTGCCCCCTGTTCATCACTCTTGGGGACCCAGCTAGGCTGCCCCCAAGCTCTCCCTTCTATGCGAATATTCACCAGCCGTGAGCGCTGCACCGCAATTTTTCCCACCCGAGGGGCACTTCAGTCCGCAGGTGGGGACACCACCCAGCATGTTGTTTTAGTGGTTTGCCAACAGTTCGCCGCCAAAGGGGCAGGTTGCATTCTGCCCTTTGAAATCGGGCACGTCGCCCACTAAAACAGCCTAGCCAGAACGCTATATTATTAATATTTAGAGGATAAGGGACTACAGTAATATATAAGGGGGATTAAATCAGCTCTTACCATAGACTATGTTGTAATAATATAAAGAGGAGTGGGAACTGTTTAGTGATACTTAAGCATGGAAAATAAGCTCTCACCACACGTATATGTGGTAGTATTATTATATAAAGAAGAAAGGACTTGACGGAACAGTTTTTTAACTCAAGCGCAAAAAATGCAACCCTGCTTTGTCAAACGGCAGAAGATAATGGCATCTTACTGTACAGAGGGAGTGGCCCTATGGTGTCCTACACTGTATAGGTGGAGCTGCCGGTGGTGTCTCACTATACAGTGGGAGCAGCCTGTGGTGTCCTATACAGTGGTAGCAGCCTGCATTGTCCTACTGCACAGAGGGATTGGCATGTTTTGTCCAACACTATACAGGGGGAGCGGCCTGTGATGTCCTACTATACAGGAAGATGGGCCTGTTGTGTCCTATACAGGGACAACAGCCTGTGGTGTCTTATTATACAGGGGGAGCAGTCTGTAGTGTCCTACTATACAGGGGAAGCGGCCTGTTGAACTCTACTATACAGGGGGAGCATCCTGTGTTGTCCTACCATACAGGGGGAGCAACCTGTGGTGCCTTCCTATACAGAGGGATCAGCTTGTTGCACTCTACTATACAGGGGGAGTGGCCTGTGGTGTCCTACTTTACAGGTGGAGCGGACTGCGGTGTCTTATTATACAGTTAGAGCAGCCTGCAGTGTGTCCTACTATACAGGGAGAGCGGCCTGTGGTGTCCTTATATACCAGGGGAGTGACCTGTAGTGTCCTACTATACAGGGGAAGCAGCCTGTGGTGCCCTACTATACTGAACTAGTGGCCTCTGGTGTCCTACTATACAGTGGTAGTGGCCTATGATGACCTACTATGCAGTAAGAGCAGCCTGTGGTACCCTTATGTAAAGGGGGAGCAGCCTGCAGTGTCCTATATACAGGGAGAGCAGCCTGCAGTGTTGTACACTATGCAAGGGGTGCGGCCTGTGGTGTCCTCGTTTACAGGGAGTTCTGTCTGTTGCATCCTACTATATAGTGGTTGCAGCCCCTTGTAGCCTACTATACATGGGGAGCATCATATGGTGTCCTACTATACAGGGGGAGCAGTTTGTGGTGTCCTACTATACAGGGGGAGCGGCCTGTGGTGTCCTACTATACAGGGAGAGCAGCCTATGGTGTCCTGTTACTAATATTATACAGGGGTAGCAGCCTCTTGTGTCCTGATAATAGTAAAGAGTGGTCAGGAAATAACACATAATAGGTATAACATGTATGTATATACCAGATGATACATAACAGGAGCTGGGTAAGGATGTGTGAGAAGGACACAGACATGCCATGTAACAATGGGCTGCACTCCCTGAGCTGAGACTGTCTGTCAGGGCGTCTTGTTATCCTGAGCAATAGAGACTCTCTCAGATACAGCCAGTGGCTGTGACAGTCCCCAGATCCTCAGTGTCACTGATTATCCCCCAGGTCATGTCTCACCCCACCCTACGCTGCACACACACGGCCGGCAGGCTGGTCACACATGTAACATACATCTGAGGTGCGGTCATTTGTCATTTCATCATTTGTGCAGAGTGACTGATGGAATTCTGTATTGCTTAATCCTTTGCTTGTCCCCTGGGCTGCCTGCTGTCCTATCCCTGTTTTATTAACCTCTTCTGTTCCCTTCTCCCTCCCCTGTGTTATTGCCACCTCTGTACAGCTGTTACATCCCCTGTTGTGTGCTCTGTTTTCCTATGTTAGTTCCCCTCTCCCCATATCTGCACCCCTTCTGCTCTCCTGTGTATTCCCTCCTCACACACCTGTTATCTGTATGACCTCAGTATAGTTACAGACTCTCTCCGTTTCTGGAATAAATGTAAAACAAAAGTAAAAAATCTCAACATCCCTAATTCATGTGTTTGTAAAAGATTCACGTGGAGCAAATTGCACCAAATATGTATCTGGAAGGAATAAGACCCCTGGCCAGGAGGGGAGCATTGGTGTAGATTTAAACAGTACAGCATTGTGTGACAGCCTCTGAGGAGCCTTATGGGACTGAGTCACAGGAACCACTGACAGACACTGACCAGGGCTCTATGGCTGGGGAGAAAGGGGAGACTTACTGGTCACTCAGTGTAACATGTATGACTGTGTTATGTGTGTTCTCTGTGATGTTTATTATATTTATTCCTAGATAGTCCTGCTGTGAGGAACCAGAGTCTTTATTACACGTCACACATTCTGTATTTTTACTGATTCACTGAGGATGGACATGGATGAAAGTCACAGGTCTGAGAGGATCTTACATCTGACCCTGGAGATCATCTACGTGCTGACTGGGGAGGTGAGAGGGTCTGGAAGTGTCACACTGACATCACTTATATGTATAGTAATAATACAGGGATATGACTGGGAGGTGAGAGGATCTGAGACTGTCACAGTGACATCACTTATATCTATAGTAATAATACAGGGACATGACTGGGGAGGTGAGAGGGTCTGGGAGTGTCACACTGACATCACATAGCTTTAGTAATAATACTGGGGCATGACTGGGAGGTGAGAAGATCTGGGGGTGTCACAGTGACATCACTTATATATATAGTAATAATACAGGGGCATGACTGGGGAGGTGAGAGGATCTGGGGGTATCATAGTGATGTCACTTATATCTATAGTAATAATACAGGGACATGACTGGGGAGGTGAGGGGATCTGGGGGTGTCACAGTGACATCACTTATATCTATAGTAATAATACGGGGACATGACTGGGGAGGTGAGAGGATCTGGGAGTGTCACAGTGACATCACATATATCTATAGTAATAATATAGGGGCATGACTGGGAGGTGAGAGGATCTGGGAGTGTCATAGTGACATCACATAGCTTTAGTAATAATACAGGGGCATGACTGGGAGGTGAGAGGATCTGGGAGTGTCACAGTGACATCACTTATATCTATAGTAATAATACAGGGATATGACTGGGGAAGTGAGGGGATCTGGGAGTGTCACAGTGACATCACTTTTATGTATAGTAATAATACAGGGATCTGACTGGGGAAGTGAGGGATCTGGGAGTGTCACAGTGACATCACTTATATCTATAGTAATAATACAGGGACATGACTGGGAGATGAGAGGATCTGGGAGTGTCACAGTGACATCACATAGCCTTAGTAATAATACAGGGGCATGACTGGGGAGGTGAGGATCTGGGAGTGTCACAGTGACATCACTTATACCTATAGTAATAATACAGGGACATGACTGGGGAGGTGAGAGGATCTGGGAGTGTCACAGTGACATCACTTATATCTATAGTAATAATACATGGACATGACTGGGGAGGTGAGTTTGTCTGGAAGTGTCACACTGACATCACTTATATATATAGTAATAATACAGGGACATGACTGGGAGGTGAGAGGATCTGGAAGTGTCACAGAGACATCACTTATATCTATAGTAATAATTATTGATACCCCTCAATCTCTATACCCAAATGTCGCTATTTAGCGCTACAAGTCGCATGAAATAATTGCTTTCCAATCCAATTGTGGTTCCAAAGCACAAAAAGTTATATTGTACAATGAAAAGTATAACGCGCTGTGATCTAGACAATTAGCGCAAAAAGCAAGTAAATACAAAGGTACAAGCCGATTCATACGCGTGCACACTGGTCCCAGTATACAGTCGTCTATCCAGAAGCCTATGGTCATCCAACAAGAATGGCTGTATACTATAATCAGTACTCAGGTTATATACCTTACACAGAACAAAGAAACTAGTTGACAGATTTCCATTGGGTCTTGCTCCTGGACATTCTGGTACGATTCAACTCATAGGTCAGTTCATACAGCATCACTGGGGGTCCCAGTTCCTCAGACGTTGCTTTGTGTAGTTATCCCGCCGAAAAACGGGTTTAAACTAGTAAAAGACACTAGATACAGATATACATTCTAACCACTAATTTCCTATAATTCATAACTTGCAGACGCATGATGCGAGTTCCTTGCCGATAGAACCGGAGATCTGCAAATAAACAGTGATTTACAATGGTACCAAACATGACATGTCTACTAGTTTATGTACCTTAAATATCATATACATTACATTTCACAACATAAGTATTTGCTAATAAAACCTCTAATATTAACCCTAATGCTTGGGAACCTTGTTATAAGTGATTGCATGTGTGAGTGTGAGAATATTGTGTAAATTTGCTAGTATGCGTTGTGCGTCTATGTGTTTTGTGCTTATCTGCTTTGATGTACAGCGCAACTATGCGTTGTGCGCCTTGTATGTTTTATATGTATTATCTAATGTGCATATAGGTTTTGATTGGACTTTCAATATTATGCGGTAGCAAAACAGACGCACGACGCTAATAATCAAATATAGCATCGTACACAATGGTATCGTACTGAGGACGCAAAATGGCGTTGTTAGAGGCGACACAAAATGGCGTCGCCATATATTAATTTAAAGATTTGGTCTCAGCCAATCATCCGGCTTCAACATAATACAGGAACATGAGTGAGGAGGCCCTGGAATCCGGGAGTGTCACAGTGACATCACTTATATCTATATTATTGAGCAAGCAGCAGTGAGCTGGTCTCAGATATTAGTATCAGTCCCACAGTCCTCACTGGAGTTGGGAATTATATGCCCGCAGTATGTTGTTTTCTTTCTGTCACTGACACAAAGATGTTGGAGCTGCAGGAGATACTATATACTCTACATTTTCCTGTATATAGGAGATTGTTATAATACTTGCTTTAGTGAAATAGAGTCTATTTGTATATTATGCAAAGTGAGCATCTAAATAAACAGCCCCATTTAGGTGGAGTTTAATTGACCTCCTCATTGATGTCTCCCCCAATACACAGGATTACACAGTAGTGAAGAAGACATCCGGTGACCATGAGACTGCCAGCAGCCGTCCCCGTGTGTCAGGAAGATTGAGCAGGATCCAGAGCCCCATCATGGTGCCTCCAACTCACTCACTGATACAAGAGAGACACATTGACCAGAAGATGCTGGAACTCATCAGCAATAACATTCAGCTGCTGACTGGAGAGGTGACTGCTGGGAATGGGACATTATACAGTAACACCAGGGGATTTGTCTGGGTGATGACTGGAGAGGTGACTGCTGGGAACGGGACATTATACAGTAACACCAGGGGATGTGTCTGGGTGATGACTGGAGAGGTGACTGCTTGCAATGGGACATTATACAGTGACACCAGGGGATGTGTCTGGGTGGTGACTGCTGGGAATAGGACATTATGCAGTAACACCAGGGGATGTGTCTGGGTGGTGACTGGAGTGGTGACTCCTGGGAATGGGACATTATACAGTAACACCAGGGGATGTGTCTGGGTGGTGACTGGATAGGTGACTTCTGGGAATGGGACATTATACAGTAACACCAGGGGATATGTCTGGGTGATGGCTGTATCATTGTGTGCGTCAGGTTCCTATAAGGTGTCAGGATGTCACTGTCTATGTCTCCATGCAGGAGGGGGAGTATATAGAGGAACACAGGGGTCTGTACAAGGACGTGATGATGGAGAATCACCAGCCCCTCACATCACTGGGTAAGAGGAGGCTGTCATTTATTGTACAGGGGAGAGCAGGTGTGAGGGCTATATACACACATCATCTGATAATCACATATATACAATGTACTCAGGGCCTGATTCAGCTTTGGGAATAGAGTGAGAATTAGCACGTAACTGATCATCTTGGTAAAACCATGCTGCACTGCAGGTGGGTAAGATGTATAATAAGCAGAGAGATTTAGAGTTGGGAAGGAGGTGTCCAAACTGACATCTAAAGTGCAGTGTTATAATAAAGCTGTGTAGTATTTGTGGGCTACATGCAAAAGCAGCCAGTATTTACACTACATGCAAAATGTATGTATTTGCACCTCTTGCATTGCAACATGGTTTGTCCTAGTTCACAGTTACTTGCTCTTTCTGACTCTATTCCCAAAGCTGAATCAGGCCCTCAGTCACTGTGTGTCTCCTACAGATGGACTCAGTAACAGAAATACCCCAGAGAGATGTTCCCATCCTCTATATTCACAGGATTGTACAGAGGAGAATCACAGGATTCCACAGGAATATCAGGTAGATGGGATTTAGGGTCTCACTGATAAACTAACGTGACTCACCATGTAATCTGTAGAAAAGCTATGTGTGTTTTATACACTGATATTCTACTGTTTAATCTCAATGAAATCAGACTTTATTTTATGGGCCTTTTTAGAGTGAAGATCTTGTTGATATTAAGGGAGAAGACTTAGAGGGAGAAGAAGAGACATATGTGACTGATAATAATGCAGAAGATATAGAGGGAGAAGAAAAGACGTATGTAACTGATAATAATGCAGAAGATGTAGAGGGAGAACAAGAGACCTATGTGACTGATATGAAGGCTGAAGATATAGAGGGAGAACAAGAGACGTATGTGACTGATATGAAGGCAGAAGATATAGAGGGAGAAGAAGATACGTATGTTACTGATATAAAGGCAGAAGATATAGAGGGAGAAGAAGATACGTATGTTACTGATATAAAGGCAGAAGATATAGAGGGAGAAGAAGAGACGTATGTAACTGATAATAATGCAGAAGATGTAGAGGGAGAAGAAGAGACGTATGTGACTGATGATAATGCAGAAGATATAGAGGGAGAAGAAGAGACGTATGTGAATGATAATGCAGAAGATATAGAGGGAGAAGAAAAGACGTATGTAACTGATAATAATGCAGAAGATGTAGAGGGAGAACAAGAGACGTATGTGACTGATATGGAGGCAGAAGATATAGAGGGAGAAGACGATACGTATGTTACTGATATAAAGGCAGAAGATATAGAGGGAGAAGAAGAGACGTATGTGACTGATAATAATGCAGAAGATGTAGAGGGAGAAGAAGAGACGTATGTG
Organism: Taudactylus pleione; assembly: GCA_031769625.1. Classification (NCBI taxonomy): domain Eukaryota; kingdom Metazoa; phylum Chordata; class Amphibia; order Anura; family Myobatrachidae; genus Taudactylus; species Taudactylus pleione. The sequence continues at coordinate 6,422,144 of JAUIMM010000375.1, read as the reverse complement.
ACTGATAATAATGCAGAAGATATAGAGGGAGAAGAAGAGACGAATGTGAGGGGTGATCAGCAGTGTAAGGAGGAGGAAATTCTTACAGATATCAGCACAGGTGAGTAATAAATCCTTACATTACAAAATATAGTCTCATATTGTCCTTGTTCAGTTACTACAGCAATCTCTTATCCTGCACCCTCATCTGTCAGTTCAAACTAATGAGGGATATGTATTTGGGAGCCATCAGCCCTTATTATACTCCTGCTCTTCCCCTCACATCATGTCACTGTGTGTTACCAGCCCAGAGATCTGACCAGTCTCCTCCCCACACTCTCTGGTGTATCTCATACATCAGGATCCATCAGTCCCTATTATACTCCTGCTCTTCCCCTCACATCATGTCACTGTGTGTTACCAGCCCAGAGATCTGACCAGTCTCCTCCCCACACTCTCTGGTGTATCTCATACATCAGGATCCATCAGCCCCTTTTAGACTCCTGCTCTCCCCCTCACATCATGTCACTGTGTGTTACCAGCCCAGAGATCTGACCAGTCTCCTCCCCACACTCTCTGGTGTATCTCATACATCAGGATCCATCAGCCCCTTTTAGACTCCTGCTCTCCCCCTCACATCATGTCACTGTGTGTTACCAGCCCAGAGATCTGACCAGTCTCGTCCCCACACTCTCTGGTGTATCTCATACATCAGGAACCATCAGCCCCTCTTATACTCCTGCTCTCCCCCTCACATCATGTTACTGTGTGTTACCAGCCCAGAGATCTGACCAGTCTCCTCCCTGCACTATAAAACCTTATGCTCACACATTACAACAATCTCCATGTATATACACACACACACAAAGCTATAAGCACACACTTATTATTGTACAGTGCTTCCACCAGTGCTTGTCTACAATGAAGGATTCAGCCTATAATAGTAGTGTGACCCTGACAGTGGGACTATGACACCTGAGAGTGACCAGAGGGACATATAGTGGCTATTGAACTGTTGCCGTTTGCTATTTATAATCTGGAAAGAGGGGGTATGGCGCTGCCTACAATACCATAATAGAGAAATAGTGACGAAAACAGAGATGGAAAGTTTTCCACCCTATATGGAGTCAGAAAGAATTATCTGCCCGTATATATCAACGTATCTTCCTTTTCTTTTTTGTGTCCGCCATGTTCGTATTATTCATCCATGTATGCCAAAAAATAATAAAGAATTCAACATGTCTAGTTTCTTCAGACGTTTTGATAACCATCAAAATATGGTGTGTATTAGATGGAATATATATTGTCTTTTTAGGGTGCATTAAAATTTCCACCGGGAGTCGCACTTAACCTTACACATATGTGTGTTCAAACCCATAGTAATTTCTTTACTAGGGGATCAGGTGAATGTCATTCACGAATTCTCAAATCTCTATAAAAACGGTAGCTGCCTCCCCACAGTGCAGTTACAATCTTCAAGTGAACACATATGCACACACCTCACTTACACACGTGAAGTGTATGTTCAATCTTATAGTGGTTTCTTTTCCCACACACTTTCAGAAATGTTTGCATCACTTCATATATATTCTATAAGTGAACACATATACACACACCTCACTTTGTGAGGTTCTGAATTTGTTGTGGACCCAGGGTGGTGATAGGAGCAGACACAGAAGCAGACTTAAATTAAACAGTGGAGTTTTTAATAAGTTACTTAGAAGACATGGGAATGGAAAATAAAAAGTCCAGGTATAGCACTAAAGTGCACTTGATAACTGTAGTGGGGGGTTAATGGGAAATGTCCAGATAGTGACAGGCAGGAACAGTCCAGTATACAGGTATGGTGAGCTGTAACTGAATGCAGGAATGATGAGCTGTAACAAATGCAGGCAGAGGTAATGGAGTCCAGCTGGGAGTGAAGGGAGGTAAGGTACAGGGAATAGCAGGTTCAGGTACTCAGGCGGGTAAAGGTATGTGGAGGGTGCAGGATAAATCCAGCAGGTTGGAGCAGGCAAGGTTCAGGCTAGTAGTGTAACAGGCAGGCAGGTAAGGCACAGGTACTCTCTCTCAGCCGCAGCTGAGAAACACATTGCACTGGCAAAGGAAGGAAGGCTCTGGACCTTCCTAAATACTCAGTGCCACGCTGTGACTGGCTGGAATGAGCAAATGACCTACCAGGATTGGACAGCTGGAATCACATGGCCACAGGCAAGATGGCGGCGCCCATGCCAACGGAACGGAAACACCGCCAGACCTCGCCAGGCCTAGTGACAATGTGCCCGCACAGAACCACGCGCAGCCAATGCCCCTCGCCAAACAATAGCACCGCTGCCAGAGACCCCCCGCCATAACGTTCTCACAGGTAATACCCGGTGACTACCATGCCGAGAAACCCTGGCCATGACACACACACGTGAAGTGTATGTTCAATCTTGTAGTGGTTTCTTTTCCCACACACTTTCAGTTATATGCATATGACAATGATCAAAGTTGCGTACCAGTGCTCACAAGGTAGTGGATTTCTTTTCGTAGACCAAGGTATCTTTGTCCCGAATGTATCACTCCATTCAAGGTATAAAATACATTTATTTGTAGAAAAAAAAGTCTTAAAATATACATAAACGGTAAAGGTAAAAATATATAGAATACAGCAACAATGTGCCAGAACTGGGGATAGGCACTGAATCGGAGTGCAGTGTGTGCAAAAATTTTTACAATAGGTCCGGTTCCTAATGTATAAAAAAAAGTGTACATAAAGCATGTACCTCTCCGTTCAGTAGCAGTGTAGAATCCCCTCTAAACAGCACTAACACCAAGAAATCCACTACCTTGTGAGTACTGGTACGCAACTTTGATCATTGTCATAAGCATATAACTGAAAGTGTGCGGGAAAATAAACCACTATAAGTTTGAACATACACTTCACGTGTGAGGTGTGTGCATGTCTGTTCACTTGAAGATTGTAACTGCACTGTGGGGAAGCGGTAACCGCTTTTATAGAGATTTGAGAATTCGTGAATGACATTCACCTGATCCCCCAGTAAAGAAATTACTATGGGTTTGAACACACTTATATATGTGTAAGTTTAGGTGCGACTCCCGGTGGAAATTTTAATACACCCTAAAAAGACAATATATATACCATCTAATACACACCATTTTTTGATGGTCATCAAAACGTCTGAAAGAAACTACACGTTGTATTCTTTATTATTTTTTGGCATACATGGATGTATAATACGAACACACGAAAAAGAAAAGGAATATACGTTGATATATACGGACAGATAATTATTCTAATTCTTTCTGACTCCATATAGGGTGGAAAACTTTCCATCTCTTTTTTCGTCACTATTTCTCTATTATGGTATTGTAGGCAGCGCCATTACCTCTCTTTCCATATTTTAAATAACAACGTTACTTTCTAGACCAAAAGGGAAAGGTCTTTTTAAGTGGGGGTAGGAAGCAGCCTTTACCTATGCAGCGCCATTTATTCTCTTTAACCACTTGCCTGGCACGGTCGTATCAGATACGACCACACCAGGCTGGGCTTCCCCTGACATGGTCGTATCTGATACGACCAGTCAGAAGTGCCCACTAGGCGGCTGTGGGAAGCTAATCTTCCCGCAGCCACCTATGTCAGAGGGACCTTCTGGTCCCTCTGTAACTGTGGCTGCCTCTCCAGCTTGTCCCGATCACTGCTGGCCACAGTGATCGGACACTCCGCGGCACCCCCCTCCTGGTGTGGCTGCAAGGGCAGCCGTGTGTTCCATATGCTCCGAACACTGTGGCCAGCAGTGATCGGGCAGCCTGTGTGACCATCCTCACTGCAGTAACCGCAGCTCCTGCTGGCCGCGGCTGCTGCTGTCCCCCCGTGTAGCCGGCGCCGCATCTTTTCCCAGAGCGGCTGCCCGTTGTCCCAGGTCCTTCCCCCCCCTTCCGGCATTGTTGCGCCCGCTGCCGCCTTCTTGCGCTGCGGCGCCCCGGCTGATCCAGGCTGTATCCATGTCCCTCCCCCTGGTGCGGCTGCAGCTGTGTGTGACAACTGTCTATAGCCGGCAACATCCATACCACCTCCTTCCTATTCAAGCTCCGCCTCTGTTCTCGGGCAGTATTTTGTGATATATATATGTGTGTGTGTGTGTGTGTGTGTGTGTGTATATATATATATATATGTGTGTGTATGTATATATATATATATATCTCAAACCATCGATAGTTTATATCGATGGTTGAGACCATTGGCCATCGATGGTACTACAGTATATCATAAAATTTGCTATTTTTATGGTATACGGTGTTTAAAAAATATTTTCTTTTATAAAATCGTGCTGGAAAAGTTTCAAAAAGATGTTCTTGACCTAATTCAACCTTAAAAAAAAACGACAATTTTGGAGCGATTTTTGGAAAAAGAATTCGTCAGTTAAGTGGTTAAATAGTATTTGACATGTTGCCATTTGCTACCTTTGTGCCCACCTGGAGACTTCTGAGTAGTTTAACCGGTGGCCAGGACATGCTGCTGGTGTACACAGCTACTGTGCTCCCACATCTCCAGTGTGTGTGTGAGAGAAGTGCCTGGTTGCCCAGTGTCACTGGCTTATGTGGTTTCCTGTCCCACGATAGTAGCTGGGCAATGTGTAAGCTGGGGGAATGTTACTCACCACATGTCACCGTGGCTGGGTCTATGCCATCTGCTTGGTAGTCCCGTTGTGTTGTATTTTATCTGTGCAGTAAGAGTCATATCTGTTGTATGTACATTTATTATTGTAATAAAGCAGCTGTACAGTAGTTTGTAGATTAAAATTAGACATCGTAGACTCACTAATAGTATTACTTAGCATTATTTATATGGGGTCCGCATTGCCTTACACAGTATATAAACAGAACAGATTGCAAGCCTAACAAGGGAATAGTGCAAAAGACTTACAGTACTAAACATTGTAACACATGGGACACCAGCTATAACAACATTGCAGCTTATACAGTCACAGTAACCACAGAAGCAGCATGGGTTGAGCCCAATGGTTTGGTGACACTGTTAGTATTGGGGAGGAGGTGATAGTATAGTTCAGTGAGCGAAAGCACAGAAGGAAAGAGGGCCCTGCTCATTAGAGCTTACATTTTATAGGTGGAGGATCTGACAAACAGGGATGACACAGAGGGGGGAGATAGTGAGCGAAGACCATAGAGAGGTGGGTTATAATGAGACCAGGAAGAATTAGTGAAGGTGGGCCATAGTAGAGATGGAATTTGAGTCTGTATGAAGCTTTAGAAAGAGGTGGAGAGTCAGAGATGGTGAGAGTTCCAGCGGTGGGGAGCAGCACCAACAAAGTCTTGGAGGCAGGAGTGGGAGGATATAGTTAGTTGGAAGGACTTGTGCCAGGCATTGCCGGAGAAAAGTGGGTGATGGGAGTGTGTAGGGAGATGCAGTTGGAGATATAGGGGGAAGAAGGCTTTATAGGTGAGTGTGAGGAGTTTGAATTGGATTCTGAGGGGATGAGGAGCCAGTGTAGGACTTTTGGGAGAGGGGAGGCAGAAGCAGTAGTTTGGAGAAGATGAGCATGGCAGCAGCATTGAGGACAGATTGGAGTAATGTGAGATTAGAGTTGGGGAGGACACACGGGAGGAGGATACAGTAGCCCAGTCTGGAGATGACCGGCGAGTGGATGAGGGTCTTGGTTGCCTCCAGGGTGAGAGAGAATCTGATCCTGGAGATATTTCAAAGGTGGAAGCAACAATGGACTGAATGTGGGTATTGATGAAGAAGGCGGAGTTAAGGATATCTCAAGACAGTGGACTTGTGAGATAGAAGAGAGGGTGATGTTGTCGATGGATAGTAAAATTGAAGGAGGTGAGGGAACTCCAGATGGTGGGAAGATGATCAGCTCAGTCTTAGCCATGTTAAGTTTAAGAAAGCACTGATGTATCCAAGAATATTTGCTCCTCATTGTAAATAATTGTCTATCCTCATACATTTGTTTCCAGTAGATGGACACACAAGCAGGAACACCTTGGAGAGAGATCTACACAGTGCAGATGATATATCATCTGATCCCTCTAATCATGAGGAACAGTCTCCTGATAATTCAGATCTTGCTACACACAGTACAGCTCATAAAGGTGATACGCTATTATCTAAATCTGGTAAAAGCTCTATGCGTCTGTCATTTTCTGTTACACATCAGAGAAGTCACACAGGTGAGAGGCCATTTCCATGCTCAGAGTGTGGGAAATGTTTTGCATATAAATCTGTGCTGGTTAGACATGAAAAAAGTCACACAGGTCAGAAACCATTTTCCTGTTCTGAGTGTGGAAAAAGTTTTGCACAGAACTCCACTCTTGTTATACATAAAATGACGCACACCGGTAAGAAGTCATTTACATGCTCTGAATGTGGGAAATGTTTTACACAGAAATCGGATCTTGTTACACATCACAGAAGTCATACAGGTGAGAGGCCATTTACATGCTCTGAGTGTGGGAAATGTTTTACATATAAATCTGTGCTGGTTATACATGAAAAAAGTCACACAGGTCAGAAACCATTTTCCTGTTCTGAGTGTGGGAAATGTTTTGCCAAGAAATCACTTCTTGTTAGACATAAGATGACACACACCGGTGAGAAGCCATTTACATGCTCTGAGTGTGGGAAATGTTTTGCACAGAAATCCTATCTTGTTCCACATAAGATGACACACACCGATGAGAGGCCATTTACGTGCTCTGAGTGTGGGAAATGTTTTACACATAAATCACATCTTGTTAGACATAAGATGACACACACCAGTGAGAAGCCATTTACATGCTCTGAGTGTGGGAAATGTTTTGCACAGAAATCCTATCTTGTTATACATAAGATGACACACACCGATGAGAAGCCATTTACATGCTCTGAGTGTGGGAAATGTTTTACACAGAAATCAGGTCTCATCATACATCAGAGATCTCACACAGGTGAGAAGCCATTTCCATGTTCTGAGTGTGGGAAATGTTTTAAGCAGAAATCAGTTCTTCTTAGACATCAGAGAGGTCACACATGAGAAATAGAATTTCAATGAGCTGAAATTCATGGACCCTAGGTGCTGTATAGAGCACAATCCAGGTGCGTAGGGGGAAAACACAAAATGAATAGTGTCTAAATAATAACTAAGTAAACAACAATATGTAGGTTGTATCTAGTGACTGTGTCAATGCAATTTTGTCAATCCATACGTTAAAGTCACCAGTAAACAAAGTACAACAGCCAGAAGTGGAGACGGCACAGCGAGAGCATAGATCACAGGGCAATCACCAGGAACATCTGCAGGTCACATATCAAGAGCTAATAACACTGTGACTGTATATTATAGTGCAATAAAAAGCAATCTGCAGAGCTTCATCCTAATCGGAGTTTCTACATTCTCACGGGGCCCTACCAATTTATGTTTAATGTGCTACCATCATATACAGTTACAGTGTTATTGTGCTACTATCATTTACAGTTACAGTGTTATTGTGCTACCATCATTTACAGTTATTGTACTAACATCATATACAGTTAGTGTTATTGTGCTACCATAATATACAGTTAGTGTTATTGTGCTACCATCATATACAGTTAGTGTTTTTGCACTAACATCATATACAGTTACAGTGTTATTGCGCTACCATCATATACAGTTAGTGTTATTGCGCTACCATCATATATACAGAGCTGATAACACTGTAACTGTATATGACCTGCAGCCGCTCCTGGTGACTGATCGCAGTGTGGGATATGTTCTCACCATTTTATTCACCTATATCACATTTATATGCTGATTTATATGCTTGAGATATTAACTGCTGGATATTTACACTATGGCCGATTGATGCAATGTATATTATTTAGGTACTGCTTAGAGTGCATATATACTAAATACTGTAAAAGCTGTGTACATTAATGTAAATAATAAAAGCCTTTGTGGGATACAGTACATTGGATGTACCATTCACTCCCTGATAATCTAGATTCAGGGAACACAGATTTAACATAGTAAAGGGTCACCAGCCGCACAGTGTGTCGCAGCACTTAGCTACCAATCACAGCTGTGCTCCTGAAGACCTGTCACACGTAGGGGTGCACCATGTGAGGAGGACAAGCAGGGGTGCAGACAGGCTCAGGAACTTATGTGCTAAAGAGGCTTTATGGGTGTTTACATTACAAACCTTGTTCCCACAAGGGCTCAGTGATACTATAGATTATGAGTCCTGTGCTTAGATGTCGGTGTAGTCAGCCTGGTCAGCTGGACCCATATATGGGGCAATAACTGCAACTCTTTCTGTACAAATAGGGCTTACATGACGGGTGCGGAGTGTGTTAAAGAAATGGGATGAATCCCTAGTTAGTGGTGCAACAAAAAAGCAGCCTAAACAGTGATTCAAACATAGAAAATCTCACCAAATTTCAATACAAGTAAATAAAACAAAAATTATGTGACTCAAAAGAAAAGGCGCTGGTGAAAGAAAAAGGAAAATTATTACGTTCCTTGGAAGAGAATAGTGTCCGTGATGAAAGTCTGGAGGGTTCTTCCTTTATCCTCCAACATATACGTGGTATCATAAAAGTAATGAAAAAATACATGTGTAATACAGTTTTTATATAGATAATTAGTGTGTAGACAATTCTTTATAGTGAAGATGATTAATTCAAATGGGTGCAGGCATACCCCAACTCACACTCAGTGGTGTAATTACATGCATCAAAAGGTTTCTTTTAATTTCACCTCCATGTTAAAGAGATATGTAACCCCTACCAGAAGGAGAGAAGAAAATGGCGTACCCCACTCACTGTAAGCGTGTAGGGATCAAATACATCAAGGTATCTTTATAAAAACTTCCACAAATGAGAAGCGTACCCCACTCACGGTAAGTATGGAAGATTTCAGACGTATAAAGATTTCTTTATCAAATTCCTTAATGATTTTTTCTTCATGTACAGACCCTCTCTCCGCAAGACATTTAGGACCTCATTCAGAGTCGGTCGAAGCGGCCGCACGGTCGTATGCCACCGATGTTCGCTATACTGCGCATGCGTAAAGTTCGCAATGCGGGTGCGCAAACTAGCCGCTACGATCAGAAATTTCTCTCTCCTTGAACACAGCCAGGTCGGTAGGTTGAGTGACAGAATGAGGTGTTTGTGGCTGGTAACAGGGGAAGGTGCTTGAAAACGGGGGAGTGGAGATCCGAACAGAGGCGTGCCTAATTATGCGAACGGCGTTTTATGGGAGTGCATACGGTTTATGGGAGTGCATAATTAAAGTAGCGTCATGGCACATGTGACATGGGAGGTTTTTACACTGACATGATCGTAGAGCTTAAGAGAGGGTATGGTCAACCTTAAGCTCTACGACCGTTTCCGATGGTCTCGATTAATCCTTATATGCCCGGAGATCACGTGCAATGCGTACGAGAAGGGGGCGTATTTTTTTTAATTCCGGCCCCTTCCTCCCCTTGGTCGGCCAGCTACCGATCCAAACTTAGGGATGCAACTTGCGAGGGAATCATTTGCATATCCGGCCCCTTTTTCCGTACGACCGTGCGGCCGCTTCGACCGACTCTGAATGAGGTCCTTAATCCCTGAAAAAATGTTTATAAAATCCAAATGAGTATAAAATATCCAATTTTTATTGCAACAAATCGCTCATAGCAAAAACAGCAATAAGTGATCATATATTAAAAAGTATAATGACCTACAAAATGATCAATCATACATGAAAAATGCAGAAAACAATTATAAGTCCATAAAAAATTATACAAATCCATAAAAAAAATTAAGAATAAAAGAAATCCCAGAAGAAATAAAAAATGGATGCAAACCTGATGTATCAGGAAAAAAGGTTGTTCACACTCGTGGTGCTGTCGACGCGTTTCGGCCTGTAGTAGGCCTTTATCAAGACATATCCAGAGTGTCAATCAGCCTAGTATTTAAACCATGAACAGCCAGTCGAAAGCATCAAGGAAATGACATCAGTCGTTAAGACTCAGTTGATACCAAAAAGGCAAAAACACATCAACCCTCATATATACATAAATACAAATGTAATAGTCACATCAAGATGGTCATATAGTGATTCCAATGTATATAATAGTTAATAAATCAAGACAATACACTAAATTCCATGTGTTGCCATGACAACCGCTTATATGTTGCAGGAAGTGTTTTAATCTCCCCAACCATAACTAAATGAGGCAATATATCCACTGGATGGGTGTATAAGCCCAGTGATCTATTAAGTCATCCCACTCGGCGAGTGTTTATATTCACTAATTGCACGGGAAAAGAACATAGCTAATTCCGGAATCTAAGCAGCCGGAAGTGATGTCGCTGCATCCCGCACCAGTTTTAAGAACTTCACATAAAGTCCGGACGATAATGCATGATCTGGATGTAGTGGACAGACACATCCATCCACTCCTTCATCTAGGAAGCACCCAGGGCAATGCAATCAGTGACCAACCAACGGAAGTGACAATGCGGTCCACCCCGACAGAAGCCCGCAACTCGAGGTGGAACGCAAACGTCACCTCCGGATTTAATGGGTAGAAATGTTTAACTGTAAACTAGATCTTTCTGACACCGTATTCCCCACATGTGTAGGTGTTCCCGGTGGAACGAAATAAGGTTCTTGGATACAAAAGGTTAAGCCACACAAACCAGTATCTTGAAGAAAGATGTAATTTATTACAACAAATAGCATATAAAATAATAATGGTTACTTAGCTTCAGAATAGAAAATGGTTACACAATCCAGGAGCCTCTGGACAAACAATTTCCATGCCACCTGCTGCAGACTGATCCAGGCTTAGGGCAGGCCACTGGAATCTCCTTTGTCTTTGCTTATATAGCATCCTACTTGTCATACCTAGCTAACTCTTACTAATATGGGTATAAACCTACTTCAAACTACTCTATTGGTTAACTACTGATAAGGACTTTCTAAAACTTAACGCAGGCATACATCGCAAAAGACAACGCCTAAAGGATTTATGGCTTGTCTGCTTTCCACATTCATGTACCATTTCGTGCCTGATACACCACTTCATGTCTGATACATAAGAACCATGAATGAAAATGGCTGTCAGTAGCCATTCTCTCCCAATACAGTAGGTAACACAATACCAGGATGAAATGAATAACTGATAGAGGAGACCAACCTACAATGATGGCATGTGCAGGATAAGACATGTAATTCTCTCTGTACGGTCTGTTCAGCATTAATAGATGCACCACTAAGACACATTGTGGTTAGAGTGGTGTAACTAGTGGTATATTTCCTGTAATAGGTAAAGATGATACATGTGGTAGTGTTTGTGGGTGTAGAGTAATCTTTCTGTCTACTACAGCAAGAGGTAATAGGTTTGAGGCCAAGTAAGAACTTGGGGGGGGACAAATATATAATTTGTGGTTCAATACAATACAAATATTTATACTTTATAGTAACATGATGTAATTATATACATGGCTAACAACTATAAACCTTTTCTCATATTTTACTCTTATTTGTCTATGAGAAAATGGGGCTAGATTTTATAAAAGTACTTAAATATGAAGAGTATATTGTTTACTCTTAAATGATTGAAAAATAAATTGGAATATACCTTATGAACAAGTCATATGATAGTGGCTTTGATGATAGGGATAATAGAATATATTAACTTAATAGAAATAGGTCTAATCTGAGCCCAGCTTCATCACTTAACAGGTGGAGTGATAGGGCAGTGGTAGAGAAAAGGTTTAGGAAGCACAAGGTGATGAGTTTGAGTCCTGGGAAGGGAGGTGGATCAATATTGGTGAGAACATTGAATTTAAATCAGGATATTATATCTTAAGGATGACAAACCCCCAGTTTTAACATTAAAAAAATAGCTCTTCTCCTGAATGGGGGGTGCTACCATAGACACAAATTATCAATGAAACAATGGGGAAAGAGAAGCTTTGTCATCTATGGTGCAGAAACATAATAAATTATAACTTTGTATGTTTCATTCTAAAATATGGAATCAAGTTTTAAAACTAGCAAAATAAAAACAGAAAGATAAAGAAAATTGTGAAAAGAGTGTGCAGTATATTTTATTCACATTTTCTAACTATGTCCATCAAATATGTTATCAATAAAGTTTGATGTGTAAGAAATTGTCAGTGTCCTGCGTATTTTTGAAATGATTTATGAGCGATAACAATAATATTCCTGACCTTATATTTGCACATATATTTAATACATATATAATATTTGGGTGGTTTTACAGATGTTTTTTAAATCAAATTTCAACGAGCCTGTATTTATGTATATGGTACAGTATTTGCCTCAGGGATCATATATCTCCTATTGTAAGGGATTAGAACTACTTCTATAAATGTATTTGAACTTCACCAAAATGAATCTGTATGCAGAATCCAACATTTGAGGTCAAAGTATAACCAAAACTAATTTTTTATATAACCACACACAGATATTAACAATTGGAGATAGTTGACTTCCGGTTCTGGCTGCATGGAGTGAGCGTCTCCCTCCCGGCGCTCCGCCATGAACCCAGCCAATTTAACTTTTAAAGGCTGTTTAAACAGTGTCCAAAAGGGATCCCTTTACTATTACATTATCCGGTGCTTTATGGAGAAGTTCGATCCTGCATCCTCTGCCGCTCCAACCTAGACAAGGAAAACGCCGGTCTGAAGCTAACATGGAGGCACTCCCACCAGCGCACATTAAAACTACAGCTGTAGCCTCTGACGCTGGTACAACGCAGATCTACCTCCCCTGCCTCCTACAGTGCAGTAGTAGAGGCAATTAAATCCACTATGGGTTCCCTTTTAAATCAAGCTGTTAGTGACATTTCAACCCAGCTACAGCAATTGTCCCATAGAGTCTGACGCATATGCTCCCACTCTAATCACATGGCGGATGTTCAATACTCCATAAAAAATTTGGAAAAGGAGAATTTTCAATTGAAAAACAAACTTGATGACCTTGAAAATAGGTCTGGAAGAAACAACATCAGGCTGGTGGGGTCACCTGAGTCTGTGAAGGGACAGGTGCTGGCACAGTTTGTTCCATCCATCACTTTTAGGCATTACAGAAGAATGCAAAGATCTGGTGATAGCTTGGGATCACAGAGTGGGTCCTCCTAGACACACAGATACCATACCTAGGGTCATATTATTTAAATGCCAAAATTATCTCCACAAGGTGGCGTTTTGGAGTGTTTTGCAGAAGAATAGGAATATCTCCTGGGAGGGCCATAAATTATATATCTTCCAAGATTTTTCTGTAGATCTCACACATGCCCGAAAAGCTTTCTCACCTATTTGCACAGAACTCATCCGGGAATGCACGAAATTCACACTGATATACCCCGCTTGTTCCAAGGGGATTCCTTCTAAGACGTCACCTGCCCTGACGACACACAAGCATCTTTACATGAGAAAGCTCAATAATGAAGTGCAGATATCTCCCACTCAGTTTCTGCTACGTGGGCTTAAATGCAAAATCCATATTTCCTGCTTTGCTTAAGAGGTAATTCAAGCCCACGTATTGTTCTTATTAGGGTATTTACATATTGTTTATTGTACACGTCTAATTTCTCTTCTTGTTTTATGTCACTATTTTCTATTATTATACAGTCAGGTGCATAAATATTGGGACATTGACAGAATTTTCATATTTTGGCCTCTATTCACCACCAGAATGGCTTTGAAATGAAACAAACAAGATGTGCTTTAACTACAGACTTTCAGATTTAATTTGAGGGTAATTACATCCAAATCAGGTGAATGGTGTAGGAATAACAACGGTTTCTATATGTGCCTCCCACTTTTTAAGGGGCCAAAAGTAATGGGACTATCAACTCAAAAGCTATTTCATGGACAGGTGTGGGCTATTCCCTCATTATTTCATTATCAATTAAGCAGGTAAAAGGTCTGGAGTTGATTCTAGGTGTGATATTTGCAATTGGAATCAGTTGCTGTCGACTCTCAATATGAGATCCAAAGAGCTGTCACTATCAGTGAAGCAAGCCATCATTAGGCTGAAAAATCAAAACAAACCCATCAGAGAGATAGGAAAAACATTAGGTGTGGCCAAATCAACTGTTTGGAACATTCTTAAAAAGAAAGAACGCATCGGAGAGCTCAGCAACACCAAAAGACCCGGAAGACCACAGAAAACAACTGTGGTGGAGGACAGAAGAATTATTTCCCTGGTTAAGAAAAACACCTTCACAACAGTTGGCCAAATCAAGAACACTCTCCAGGAGGTAGGTGTATATGTGTCAAAGTCAACAATCAAGAGAAGACTTCACAAGAGTGAATATAGAGGGTTCACCACAAGATGTAAACCATTGGTGAGCCACAAAAACAGGAAGACCAGATTAGAGTTTGCCAAACAACATCTAAAAAAGCCATTACAGTCCTGGAACAACATCCTATGGACAGATGAGACAAAGATCAACTTGTACCAGAGTGATGGGAAGAGAAGAGTATGGAGAAGGAAAGGAACTGCTCATGATCCAAAACATACCACCTCATCAGTGAAGCATGGTGGTGGTAGTGTCATGGCGTGGGCATGTATGGCTGCCAATGGAACTGATTCCCTTGTATTTATTGATGATGTGACTGCTGACAAAAGCAGCAGAATGAATTCTGAAGTGTTTCGGGCAATATTATATGCTCATATTCAGTCAAATGCTTCAGAACTCATTGGACGGCACTTCATAGTGCAGATGGACAATGACCCGAAGCATACTGCAAAAGCAACCAAAGAGTTTTTTAAGGCTAAAAAGTGGAATGTTATGCAATGGCCAAGTCAATCCCCTGACCTGAATCCGGCTGAGCATGCATTTCACTTGAAGACAAAACTGAAGGGAAAATGCCCCAAGAACAAGCAGGAACTGAAGACATTTGCAGTAGAGGCCTGGCAGAGCATCACCAGGGATGAAACCCAGCGTCTGGTGATGTCTATACGTTCCAGACTTCAGGCTGTAATTGCCTGCAAAGGATTTGCAACAAAGTACTAAAAAGTGAAAGTTAGATTTAGGATTGTTTAGTTTGTCACATTACTTTTGGCCCCTTAAAAAGTGGGAGGCACATATAGAAACCGTTGTAATTCCTACACTGTTCACCTGATTTGGATGTAATTGCCCTCAAATTAAATCTGAAAGTCTGCAGTTAAAGCACGTCTTGTTTGTTTCATTTCAAAGCCATTGTGGTGGTGAATAGAGGCCAAAATATGAAAATTCTGTCAATGTCCCAATATTTATGCACCTGACTGTATATATATGGTCCGGTATACTCGCTATGATATCCCCATCCCTGCTTCTGTACTATAGGGGTAGTGGCTAAAAGCTTGCGTCCGGAAAGTTTTCTGTATACAGTATTACTGTACATATTGTGGTTTGGGTTTTTTTACACCAGGAAGTTGTATAGATCTGGTATATTTACCTGCCCTGTTACAGGGATGTTTATCCTATGGGTTATCACATTGCTCCCCTTATTTTGTTGTGTCTGTCTTTTTGCCTCATGTATCTTCCCTCCTCCACTTCCTCTTTCCTGTTGTGCCCATGCACATACCTGTTTTCTGATTACTATAAGGAACTGACCATCGTGTCTATTCCTATTGCTATAATGTCTCAGCTGTATATAGGAACTTGGGATATTGGGTCATTAATTCTCCTGCTAAGAGGCGTAGGGTACTACTTTACTGTGGCCAAACAGAATATGGATATAGTATTTCTTCAGGAGACAGTGACCAGAAACCTATGTAGAAAAAGGGGAACACAAGTAAATGGGAAAACAGATTCTGCACAGGAATGGTGATAACAATGTGTATAATTTATTATATCCAACTATAGGGAATATTATTTTGGGTTCATATCCAGAAGTAATAGGGTGTTGGTGGTGCTCCCAGGAATCAATATATTTCTATATCTGGTTGGTATTTTGCAAAGGCAAAAAGAAAGAAAATGTCTTTTTTGGGGAACTCTTTATGTGTAACAAGTGTATTGGTTGTAGTAATTAAAACTTAACTTGTATTTCTACCTACTTTGATCAAATATTATATAAAAAATAATAAAGAGAAATTCTGAAAAAAACATGGTTAGGTGAAATTCTGAAAAATACGGTAATCTCAGATAATATCTGAAAGATTACCTACCGGTCGCAATTAATGCATGGGTAAACTGAGATACAATACAAATTCTAATATTGCCTAGTAGGGAATGTAAATATTTAAGAGATTAGTTCTATTATTCACTTGCACAATTAGTCCTACAGTATGTTTTTTTGTCCAACAACATAGTATGTCAATAATATTCAGACAGGGATAGAATTATTGCACACCTCCCAAGAGAGTAAAATATAATGGGTTCAAATATTCACCGCCACAAAATATCTGTTTATATGCGTCTAATAACACAAAATCTGTTTAGAATATTGCATATACCCCCTTCAGTAGCAGCGTATAAATAATTCCACACATCCCATTGGGTAACAGTATATAATCAAGGATTAAATAATTGCACATCTCCCATAGAAAAGTTTGTATTGTTTCCATAGAGTGTGGTGGATGCAAATATTCACCTCCACGTGATCTCTGTCTTATTGACAATACAGTTCTATTTATAGCATTGCATTTATCCTCTTTAATATCAGTTTGTGATTAGTTGCACATGTCCCGTGTGGTAGCAGCATAAATAATGACAATTTGGCACATTATTGGACCCGGTGACCTAAGAGGAAGTACAAAGAGCCATTCAACACCTGAAGCCAGCTAAAGTACCTGGACCTGCTGGTCTTGGGAATGATTTTTATAAATTACTCTCATCTAGAATTGCTGACTCCTTAGTATCCATTTTTAAGCAGTTATTACCCAGTTATGCCCTTTCCCTCTACTTTAACCATGCTATTGTGAAGGTTCTTCCAAAACCTGGAAGAGATCTATCCTCACCCGCCTCTAACAAACCAATATCCCTTCTAAATTCTGACTATAAATTGTTGACAAAAATTTTTGCTGATAGGGTCGAAGAACTATTGGCAACTGTTATACATAGAGATCAAACGGGTTTCATCTGGGGTCGAAACTTTGTGTTGAATGTTCGCAGATTAATATCTACTATTCAGCACTTGCACTCTACCGAGGTCAAATCTTATCCTCTCCTTAGATGCCGAGAAGGCCTTTCACCTTATCACTTGGACTCACCTGTTTCACACTCTAGACCAATTTTGCTTCCCTACCCCATTCAGAAATTTAATGGTAACACTCTTTGCCAATTCACAGTTCCAGGTGTCCTGCAATGGTTTCCGATCTTCGCCTTTTCCCATACAGAAGGGTACCAGACAGGGAATCCCCTCTCTTAATTGCAATAGAGTCACTGGCTATAGCTCTTAGAGCCTCCACTGGGTTTACGAGAATCTCCATAAGAGAAATAACTCTTAAAGTCGCTCTATTCACAGACGACATGCTATTGTTTGTCTCAAATCCGGCACAGTCATTACCTGTAATAATATGTCTCATCGCCTCATTTGCTACTTTCTCTTGATACAAAGTAAATTTTCATAAATCCAAGATCCTTCCAATTTCAGGCCCCATAAACATCCTGGGAGATATCCCTACAATACGTGCCTTCAAACGTAATACAACACAGAGAAAATATTTCAGTGTACAAATCCCCTTGGCCTTATCCAATTTATACAAACTTAACTTCACCTCAGTTATTGAAAAAATATCCACAATGCTAGATAATTGGAGGCTACTTCTGTTATTTTATTAGGTCGTATTGCTGTCATTATATCTGTTATTTTTCCAAAATATTCTCTCTAATACAGATGATCCCAAGCAGTATTATAAACCTGATCTAAAGCAAAGTTCATGTTTGTTGTGTAAATTTACCTGGCAGGGTAAGAGACCTGGAATGGCCATGGAGAAGTTCCCCTTATCACCACAGGAGGGGGGTGTGAGATATATTAGTGATTGGCTCCCTAACCGTAGTGTATATACAGACACAGGATTAGATATGGCCCTATTTCCCCTATTCAACATGTCCAGATAATATCCCATCACACTTTCTCTATCATATTATCCTTAGACGCCTATTTAGCCTGGATAGCTATAAATATAAAGCCCCATAGGAATTACTGATCAACACCTTATATTACTCAGTGGGGTGTTTCCTCCTTCCCCTCACCATTGTCTAACACACAGTATGACATGATAAAGGATTGAGTAACACTTCCAAGGTTCTTGATCCTGAGGGCAACTTAGCTTCTCTGATCTTCACCAACAATTCAATATTCCACACACTATTATTTGTACTTGCAGACAAGACACTTAATTTCTTCCTTTCCTCCGGCCATGGATTCTACTTCTCCTCGTGATCTTATATGCTCGCTATTAAGCAACTCTCATTTTACCATACAAAACTAAATATCGTTACTCTTTAGTAGTAGATATCTCATCCAACACTTTGAGAGATAAAACACTAACTCTATGGAAATCAGATTTACCTTCCCTGTCTAATAGTGTGGATCTGTTTCGGCATTATGACTCTAAATATTGCATTCTTCTTACTTACAAGAAGTACATATTCCAACAATTTTCAGTGCCTATATCTCTCCTACTCAAAGATTCCATTTCAGTAAAGTCTATGCCACAGAAAGCCCAAAATGTCTTATCTGCAGGATTTATGCATTGCATGTGGGATTGCAGAAAAATTATACAGTTTTGGCATAAATTATTAACTTATCAACTCAATTTGTTCCATCTCAGTAACCCCAATCCAGAAGACCACAGATTGGTACCTATATGGGCAGCTCTCTGTCCTACTATGGTGTCCTACTATACAGGGGGAGCGGCCTATGGATTCCTACTATACAGGGGGAGCGGCCTGTGGCGTCCTACGTGTCCTACATGGGAGCGGCTTGTGGTGTCCTACTATACAGGGAGAGCAGCCTGTGGTGTCCTATATAGGGGGAGCAGCTTGTGATGTCCTACTATACATGTGGAGCTGCCTGTGGTGTCCTACTATACATGGGGAGCGGACTGTGGTGTCCTACTATACATTGGAAGCAGCCTGTGGTGCCCTATTATACAGGAGGAGTGGGTGGTGCCCTATTATACAGGAGGAGTGGCCTGTGGTGCCCTACTATACATGAAGTGCAGCCTGTGGTGTCCTACTATACAGGGGGAGTGGCCAGTGGTGTCCTACTATACAGGGGGAGTGGCCTGTGGTGTCCTACTATACAGGGAGAGCGGCCTGTAATGTCCTACTATTTATGGGGAGCGGCCAGTGGTGCCCTACTATAAAGGGGAGGGGCCTGTGGTGCCCTACTATGCAGGGAGAGCTGCCTGTGGTGCTTTACTATGCAGGGGGAGTGGCCTGTGCTGCCCTACTATACAGATGGAGCAGCCTGTGATGTCCTACTATACAGGGAGAGTGGCCTGTGGTGTCCTACTATACAGATGGAGCAGCCTGTGATGTCCTACTATACAGGGTGAGCGGCCTGTGGTGTCCTACTATACAGGAAGAGCGGCCTGTGGTGTCCTACTATACATGAAGTGCGGCCTGTGGTGTCTTACTATACAGGGAGAGCGGCCTGTAATGTCCTACTATTTATGGGGAGCAGCCTGTGATGTCCTACTATACAGGAGGAGCGGCTTGTGGTGCCCTACTGTACAGGTGGAGCGGCCTGTGGTGCCATACTATAAAGGAGGAGGGGCCTGTGGTGCCCTACTATACAGGGGAGCAGCCTGTGGTGCCCGACTATGTAGGGAGAGCGGCCTGTGATGCCCTACTATGTGTCACGGCCAGGGTTTCTCGGCATGGTGGTCACCGGGTATTACCTGTAAGGTCATTGTGGCGAGGGGTCTCTGGCAGCGGTGCTGGTGTTTGGCGAGGGGCATTGGCTGTGCGTGGTTCTGTGTGGGCACATTGTCACTGAGGCCTGGTGGTGTTTCCATTCCATTTGGCATAGGCACCGCCATCTTGCCTCAGGTCATGTGATTCAAGCTGTCCAATCCTGGTGGGTCATGTGCTCTTTCCAGCCAGTCACAGCATGGCACCTGGTATTTAGGAAGGTCCAGAGCCTTCATTCATTGCCAGTGCAACCTGTTTCTCTGAGAGAGAGTACCTGTGCCTTACCTGTGCCTGGAAGCGCTACTAGCCTATTACCTTGCCTGCTCCAAACCTGCTGGACTCACCCTGCACCCTCCATTTACCTTTCCCTTACCTGAGTACCTGAACCTGCTGTTTCCCTGCACCTTGCCTCACACTCTAACTCCCAGCTGGACTTCATTACCTCTGCCTGCACTTTGTTACAGCTCACCAAACCTGCATACTGGACATTTCCTGCCTGTCACTATCTGGACATTCTCCCATTTGCTTCACCACGGTTATCAAGTGCACTTTAGTGCTAAACCTGGACTTTTTCTTTTACCATTCCCATGTCTGCTAAATCATTTATTAAAAACTCCACCTTTTTACTTAAATCTGCTTCTTTGTCTGCTACTGTCACCACCCCGGGTCCACAACAAACCCAGACCTTCACAGTTTGCACTGGCCCATGGATCCGGCCATGGAACAGAAGTCTGGAGTGGATTTATTTCACTGTATTGCTGGTCGTTTAGAAAACCTGGAAACTATGCAGCATCAAATGGCTCAGTTTTTACAAGAGATGTCTAAGCGACAAGATAATCTGCAAACCTCGTTAACCACCCCTGGGGTATCAGCAACTACACCTCCTGTGCCTAGTAATACAGGGACCAGGGTATCCCCTCGTTTACACTTACCTATGCCAAGCAAATGTGACGGCAATTCTAAGCTCTGTCGTGGTTTCTTAAATCAGTGTGACATACACTTTACCTTACAGCCTGATAATTTTCCCACTGCTAGAACTAAAGTGGCATACATTGTGTCTTTGTTGTCCGGCTCAGCTTTGGATTGGGCCTGCCCACTCTGGGGGCGTTCAGACTCGCTGCTGGATAACTATGCGGACTTTGTGTCATCATTCAGGAGGATTTTCGATGAACCTGGACGCACTGTGTCAGCATCGTCCAGTATCATGAACCTGAGACAAGAAACCCGTCCTGTCTGTCAATATGCCGTACAGTTTGAAATCTTGGCATCAGAGCTTAAGGGGAATGAGGAGGCCCTCACCTCAGCCTTTTGGCATGGCCTTTCGGACCGGCTAAAAGATGATCTGATCACCTGTGAGCTTCCCACTAATTTAAATGAGTTGATCTCACTCTGCAATAAAATTGACATACGCTTCAGAGAACCACAGGCTGAAAAGCACAGAACTGACCGGCAAAAGTCATTCACTCCTCCCTTGCCTACCCGTCCACCCCATCCTCCTATAGATGAGGAGCCCATGCAGGTGAACCAAACCCATCTCTCCAAAAAGGAACGTCAGAGAAGGATGCTAAAGAATCTCCACAGTATAGACAGTATACTGTGGAGATTCGGGTCACCTGGTGGCCTCCTGCTCCCGTAAATCGGGAAACGCCCATTCCTAACTGACCCTGGGGACATCAAGTTAGAAGTTATGAGCCCATCCCCTAATACTAAAGATTTCAAAATTTCCCTAGCTTTGGATCTTAAGCCTGTTTTCGTTTCTGCTCTATTGGATTCTGGAGCAGCCAGAAACTTCATGACTTCTTGTCTAGTTGATAAACTACAGATTCCTTGCTCATCTCTCCATCACGCAATCTCCCTGACCTCTGTAGATGGATGGCCTCTAGCTAAAGGAGTGGTCACCAAGGAGACTCAACCAGTATTGTACGTGTTGGGGCACTCCACTCCGAGTCTCTGAAGTTCTTAGTGATACCTGAGGCCTCCCAAGAAATTGTTTAGGACTACCCTGGTTACGCCAGCATAATCCCTATGCAGATTCTTTCATGGGGAACTGACTGTCAGAAATCCTGTCTTCCCAAGATACGACCTGTAAGAAAGACAGTTTCATCAATATTTCCAGCTATTCCCAAGGAGTACCAGATGTCCTCTGATGTTTTTTCCAAACAACAGGCGAATGTCTTACCTCCCCACAGAGAATGGGATTGTCCAATTGAGCTGATGCCTGACAAGATGCCACCTCATGGTCGCACCTATCCTCTATCCTTGCCTGAGACTCAAGCCATGTCTGAATACATCCAGGACAACCCAGAGAAAGGATTTATTCGTCCTTCCACCTCTCCTACTGGAGCTGGCTTCTTTCGTCGGCAAAAAGGACGGTGGCCTGAGGCCTTGTATAGACTACAGGGGCCTTAATGATATAACGGTCAAGAATCGATATCCTCTTCCACTGATCACAGAGTTGTTCGACAGAGTTAAGGGGTCCATCATATTCTCAAAATTGGATCTGAGAGGGGCTTATAATCGCATCCGTATTCGTGCTGGTGATGAATGGAAGACCGCCTTTAATACTAGAGATGGACATTTTGAATACCTTGTGATGCCCTTTGGGTTGTGCAATGCCCCTGCCGTGTTTCAGGGCTTTGTTAATGACATTTTCCGGGACTTGTTGTATGTCTCGGTTGTAGTTTACTGGACGATATAGTGATTTTTTTCGTCTTCTATAGAGAAACATCATGAAGATGTGAAGGAAGTATCCCGTCTAAGAAAGAACCACCTTTACTGCAAATTGGAGAAATGTGTCTTTGGAGTACACAGTGTGCCATTCCTTGGTTACGTCATCTCCGGCTCCAGTCTTGAAATGGATCCCAAGAAGGTGCAGGCAATTTTGGATTGGTCCTGACCTCAAACCTTGAAAGCCGTCCAGAGATTGCTTGGGTTCGCCAACTACTATAGACATTTTATTAAAGGATTCTCCTCATTATTGGCTCCCATCACCGCTCTGACCCGTAAAGATGCTAATCCTGCCCTATGGTCACCTGAGGCAGAGACTGCCTTCCAGCTTTTAAAACAGGCTTTTATTTCAGCTCCAGTCTTACATCAACCAGATTTGGACAGGCCTTTTCTATTGGAAGTGGATGCGTCTTCAGAGGCCGTGGGTGCAGTTCTTTCCCAGCGTTATGAGGATAATCGAGTTCATTCCTGTGGGTTTTTCTCCAAGAAATTCTGGCCTGCTGAAATAAATTATGCCATAGGTGAACAAGAACTCCTGGCAGTGAAACTAGCATTAAAAGAATGGAGATACCTGCTGGAAGGAGCTAAGTTCTCCTTCACTGTTTTCACAGATCATAGAAACCTCCTATTCCTCAAGAATCTCCAGTGCGTGAGTCCTCGTCTGGCCCAATGGGCAATATTTTTTGCTCGGTCCCAGTTCACCCTGACCTTCCGGTCTGGAGCCCTTAATCAAAAGGCAGATGCTCTGTCCAGATCTCTCTGTGATGACAAAGCGGAGAATCAACAAAATACCCCTGTCTTGGAGTCAAGAGTATTTGCCACCCTACAAGTACAGCCTCCCACTGGGAAGTCCTTTGTGGCCCCAGAGTTAAGGAAGCAGCTCCTCACCTGGGCTCATTCCTCTTGCTTTGCAGGTCACTCAGGTACCCGGAAGACCCTGGAATTTCTGATGAGAGGCTATTGGTGGCCATCCATGAAAGTGGACATGTCGGAGTTTAATTCTTCATGCTCCTTGTGTGCTCAGCATAAGTCTTCACGTCAAGCTCCGGGTGGTGAGTTGTTGCCGCTACCTATTCCATCACGTCCATGGACGCATCTCTCCATGGACTTCGTCACGGATCTGCCAAATTCTCAAGGGTTCACTACCATCTGGGTCGTAGTAGACTGATTCTCAAAAATGGTCCATTACATACCACTAAAGAAATTACCTTCTGCTCCTAACCTAGCTCATTTGTTTGTACAACATATATTCCGTCTCCGTGGTCTTCCTGCCGAGATAGTCTCTGACCATGGTGTTCAGTTTACAGCAAAATTTTGCAGAGCCTTATGTTTAGTATTGCAAGTAAAGCTAAATTTTTCTACGGCTTATAACCCACAAAGCAATGGTTCCACCGAGAGGGTTAATCAAGACTTTGAGACCTTCCTGAGGATTTTCATGACATCTTTCTAAGACAATTGGTCTGTATTGCTGCCATGGGTGAATTTGTGAATAATGCTTCCTACCACTCTTACACGAACCAAACCCCATTCCAAGTGATCTACGGTCTTCATCCTTGGGTTCCCCAATTTCAAAGCCTGCCCGTCTTTGATGTACCAGCTGTGTAAGACACTGTAAAGAGATTTGCATCAATTTGGACTCAAGTTCGTGCTGACCTGGAAAAAGCGTCCTCCCATTACAAATTTCAAGCTGACAAGAAGCGTAGGATAGTACCACGTATGCAAGTTGGAGACCAAGTCTGGTTGTCCACACGGAACCTATGCCTCAGAGTACCATCTATGAAATTTGTGCCACACTTCATCGGGCCCTTCTCCATTATAGAAATTATTAACCCCATGGCTTATCGTCTCCAGTTACCCCCTTACCTGAAAATTCCCAACTCCTTTCATATATCCTTGCTTAAACCCCTAGTGTTGAATAAGTTCCAGTGTCCTGCCTGCTTCTCCCCATGTCCAGACTGAAAGAGGCGTGGAGTTTGAGGTTTCCCAAGTCTTGGACTCTCGTATCTGCAGAGGACATCTGCAGTACCTCTTGGATTGGAGGGGTTACAGTCCAGAGGAGCATTGTTGGACTGATGCCCATGATATCCATGCTCCTGCACTCATCAAAAGGTTCCACTGAGGCCACCCATTATGTGGGGGGTACTGTCATGGCCAGGGTTTCTCGGCATGGTGGTCACCAGGTATTACCTGTGTGGTCATTGTGGCGAGGGGTCTCTGGCAGCGGTGCTGGTGTTTGGCAAGGGGCATTGGCTGCGCGTGGTTCTGTGTGGGCACATTGTTACTGAGGCCTGGTGGTGTTTCCGTTCCGTTTGGCATGGGCGCCAATTTCTTGCCTCAGGTCATGTGATTCAAGCTGTCCAATCCTGGTGGGTCATGTGCTCTTTCCAGCCAGTCACAGCGCGGAACCTGGTATTTAGGAAGGTCCAGAGCCTTCATTCATTGCCAGTGCAACGTGTTTCTCAGCTGTGGCTGAGAGAGAGTACCTGTGCCTTACCTGTCTGCCTGGAAGCACTACTAGCCTGTTACCTTGCCTGCTCCAAACCTGCTGGACTCACCCTGCACCCTCCATATACCTTTCCCCTGCCTGAGTACCTGAACCCTCTTGTTTCCCTGCACCTTGCCTCACACTAACTCCCAGCTGGACTTCATTACCTCTGGCTGCACTTCGTTACAGCTCACCAAACCTGCATACTGGACATATCCTGCCTGTCACTATCTGGACATTCTCCCATTTGCTTCACCATGGTTATCAAGTGCACTTTAGTGCTAAACCTGGACTTTTTCTTTTACCATTTCCATGTCTGCTAAATCACTTATTAAAAACTCCACCTTTTTATTTAAATCTGCTTCTGTGTCTGCTCCTGTCATCACCCCGGGTCCACAACAAACCCATACCTTCACACTATGCAGGGGGAGCGGCCTGTGGTGCCCTACAGGGGAGCGGTCTGTGGTGTCCTACTATACACATGGAGCAGCCTGTGATGCCTACTGTACAGGGGGAGCAGCCTGTTGTGTCCTATTTTACAGAGTGAGCTCCCTATGGTGTCCTACTATACATAGGGAGTGGCCTATGGTGTCCTACAAGGGAGCGGCTTATGGTGTCCTACTATACAGGGGGAGCAGCCTGTGGTGTCCTACTTTACAGGGATAGCAGCCTGTGGTGTCCTACTATGCATGTGGAGCGGCTTGTGGTGTCCTACTATACATGGGAAGCGGCCTGTGATGTCCTACTATACATGGGGAGCGGCCTGTGGTGCCCTGCTGTACAAGAGGAGCAGCCTGTAGTGCCCTACTGTACAGCAGCAGCGGCCTACTATACATGGAGACCAGCCTGTGGTGTCCTACTATACAGGGGAAGTGGCCTGTGGTGTCCTACTATACAGGAGGGAGCAGCCTCTGGTGCACTACTATACAGAGGGAGTGGCCTGTGGTGCCCTACTATACAGAGGGAGTGGCCTGTGGTGCCCTACTATGCAGGGAGAACAGCCTGTGGTGTCCTATTATACAGGGGGAGCAGCCTGTGGTGTCCTACAGGGGAGCGGCCTATGGTGCCCCACTATACAAGGGGAGTGGCCTATGGTGTCCTGCTATACAGGGGTAGCAGCCTGTGGTGTTTTATTAAACAGGGGGAGCAGCCTTTGGTGCCCTGTTATACAGGGGTAGCGGCCTGTGGTGCCCTGTTATACATGGGGAGCGGCTTGTGGTGCCCAACTATACTGCAGGAGCGGCCCCTTCTATAGAAGGGGAGCGGCAAGTGGTGTTCTACTATATAGAGGGAGTGGCCTATGGTGCCCTACTATACAGGGGAGTGGCCTGTGGTGCTCTACTATACAGGGTGAGTCTCCTCATACAGCAGCACCAGGGCTCTCTGTACTTATAGTATATACCAGTGAGGGGAGGCCTGGGCTATAAACTCCTTACCAAAGGGTTCCCAAACTTTTTTTAATCACGGCGCCCTAGTGCATCAGCATTGTTTCATGGCACCCCTAAGCCCAGAGTTTGTTATTGAGAATTAAAAAAAAAAATGGGTTAGGGTCAGTTATGTGTTGGTGGACAGGTTTGTACTTTTATTTGTCCACATATTTACATTGCAGTGAACATAAAATATTTGATTTGGTGCTGGACCACCAACCAAGGCAAATGTCCCGAGGCACTCCAGGGTGCCGCAGCAAAATGTCTGAGGAAGCCGCTGATACCAGTTGGAGGTGGAGAAACGCGTTACACCAAGCCCTGCTTTTGGATATTTACCGCTTGACCTGATCTAGCACCATTGGAACCAGTTGGGAGTCTGGTGAGAACTGTTGGTCACCATTGCCTGTCTAACTCTAATACCAGGCTGTCCAGATTGGAGGATACAGCATACTCCTGATTGAACCCATTCAGGGCCAGGATTAAGGACATGTCATATTGAACATTGGGTGGCTGGATCAATTCAAATATATACAGCGGTTTTATCCTATAAGAGAGGATTCACTACAAGGACATCCACCTGAGAATAATAATTATAATAACAAGGGAATTTCCATCTATCCACTACCCAGGTGATGTAAGTGACTATCCTATTTTATGGCTGATTAGAAGTTACTAATCCTACTAACAAAAGGGCCTGATTCAGACCCGGTCGCAAGCGCTGAACGCTCGCAACTGGGTCGATGGTGGCCCACAGCGCATGCGCACGACGGAGCCGGCTCCGTCGTGCGCATGCGTGAGACCCAGCTAGTGACAGGCACTCCGTCGCTCCGGGTCTCACACCAAAGGGGGCGAGCTGTTGATGTTGACTGACAGCTCGCCCACATTGGTGGGCGGGCCGGGGGGGTGGCTGCCCAAACGGAGGCGTTCCCATGAGAACGCCTACCGTTTGGGGGCGGCCCCACTCACAAGTGATGTCAGTGGAGAGCTTCCGGCTGTTAGAGCCGAAAGCTCTCTGGGGCATGCGATAAACGAGACCCTACCACAAGGATCTTGTCGCAAGCCCGATGGTCGCGATGGTCAAGACACAGCTATGAGAGCGGCCAAGAGGCTGCTCCAAAAAAAAAAAAATGCCCGGCCCTAATTCACAGCGAGCGCTCTGTCAGAGCGAGCAGCTCTGAATCAGGCCCAAAGTTTTTAAGGAACTACCTCTAAATTGGATATAAGGAGCGTACTAACAAAAACATGAATGCTTTTAATAATATTTTTTTCTAATAGAAAGAAAATTGTTGGACTAATGAATTTTTTATGAAGTGCAATATATTTCTCAGTCGGCTTGATTGGAGTTTTATATTGTATTTGTGCGATTACTAAATATTAAATTGTGTTCATGGCAATCGTATATTTAAAAATTTTTATTTGGTCAATATGGAAACATAAATATGAATCTCTATTTTAATAAATTATTAATTCTCATTCCTGTTAGATGTACAGCGCTCTCATTATTTGTTGAAGGGTTATATCTTCATTAAATTTATTTTTTCTGCCGCGGCACACAGTTTGGGAATCATAGTACCCTATACTATCACACAGTCTCTCATACAGCAGCACTGTGGGTCTCTGTACCTAGAGTATATACCAGTGAGGGGAGGCCTGGGCTATATACCCTCTACTGTCACAGTTTCCTCATACAGGAGCACTGGGGGTCTCTGTACCTACAGTATAGTATATACCAGTGAGGGGAGGCCTGAGCTATATATCCTGTACTGTCACACAGTCTCCTCATAGAGCAGCATTGGGGGTCTCTGTACCAATAGTAAATACCAGTGAGGGGAGGCCTGGGCTATATACCCTGTACTGTCACACAGTCTCCTCATACAACAGCACTGGGGGTCTCTGTACTTATAGTATGTACCAGTGAGGGGGAAGCCTGGGCTATATACCCTGTACTATCACACAGTCTCCTCATACAGCAGCACTGGGGGTCTCAGTACCTATAGTATATACCAGTGAGGGGAGGCCTGGGCTATATACCCTGTACTGTCACACAGTCTCCTCATACAGCAGCACTGGGGGACTCTGTACCTATAGTATATACCAGTGAGGGGAGGCCTGGGCTATATACCCTGTACTGTCACACAGTTTCCTCATACATCAGCACTGGGGGTCTCTGTGCCTATAGTATATACCAGTGAGGGGAGGCCTGGGCTATATACCCTGTACTGTCACACAGTCTCCTCATACAGCAGCACTGGGGCTCTGTGCCTATAATATATACCAGTGAGGGAAGGCCTTGGCTATATACCCTGCACTGTCACAGTCTCCTCATACAGCAGCACTGGGGGTCTCTGTACCTATAGTATATACCATTGAGCGGAGGCCTGGGCTATATAACCCATTCTGTCACACAGTCTCCTCATACAGCAGCACTGGGGGTCTCTGTACCTATAGTATATACCAGTGAGGGGAGGCCTGGGCTATATACCCTGTACTGTCACACAGTCTCCTCATACAGCAGCACTGGGGGACTCTGTGCCTATAGTATATACCAGTGAGGGAAGGCCTTGGCTATATACCCTGCACTGTCACAGTCTCCTCATACAGCAGCACTGGGGGTCTCTGTACCTATAGTATATACCAGTGAGGGGAGGCTTGGCCTATATACCCTGTACTGTCACACAGTCTACTCATACAGCAGCACTGGGGGTCTCTGTACCTATAGTATATACCAGTGAGGGGAGGCCTGTGCCATATACCCTGTACTGTCACACGGTCTCCTCATACAGCAGCACTGGGGGGTTTCTGTACCTATAGTATATACCAGTTAGGGGAGGCCTGGGCTATATATCCTGTACTATCACACAGTCTCATATAGCAGCACTGGGGGTCTCTATACCTATAGTATATACCAGCGAGGAGAGGCCTGGGCTATATACCCTGTACTGTCACACAGTCTCCTCATACAGCAGCACTGGGGGACTCTGTGCCTATAGTATATACCAGTGAGGGGAGGCTTGGCCTATATACCCTGTACTGTCACACAGTCTACTCATACAGCAGCACTGGGGGTCTCTGTACCTATAGTATATACCAGTGAGGGGAGGCCTGTGCCATATACCCTGTACTGTCACACGGTCTCCTCATACAGCAGCACTGGGGGGTTTCTGTACCTATAGTATATACCAGTGAGGGGAGGCCTGGGCTATATATCCTGTACTGTCACACAGTTTCCTCATACAGCAGAGCACTGGGGGTCTCTGTACTTACAGTATAGTATATACCAGTGAGGGGAGGCCTGGGCTATATACCCTGTCCTGTCACACAGTCTCCTCATACAGCAGAGCACTGGGGGGGTCTGTACCTATAGTATATACCAGTGAGGGGAGGCCTGGGCTATATACCCTGTCCTGTCACACAGTCTCCTCATAGAGCAGTACTGGGGGTCTCAGTACCTATAGTATATATCAGTGAGGGGAGGCCTGGGCTATATACCCTGTACTGTCACACAGTCTCCTCATACAGCAGCACTGGGGGGGTCTGTACCTATAGTAGATACCAGTGAGGGGAGGCCTGGGCTATATACCCTGTACTATCACACAGTCTCATATAGCAGCACTGGGGGTCTCTATACCTATAGTAGATACCAGTGAGGGGAGGCCTGGGCTATATACCCTGTACTATCACACAGTCTCATATAGCAGCACTGGGGGTCTCTATACCTATAGTATATACCAGCGAGGAGAGGCCTGGGCTATATACCCTGTACTGTCACACAGTCTCCTCATACAGCAGCACTGGGGGTCTCTGTACCTATAGTATATACCAGTGAGGGGGAGTCCTGGGCTATATACCCTGTACTGTCACACAGTCTCCTCATACAGCAGCACTGGGGGTCTCTGTACCTATAGTATATACCAGTGAGGGGAGGCCTGGGCCATATACCCTGTACTGTCACACGATCTCCTCATAGAGCAGCACTGGGGGTCTCAGTACCTATAGTATATACCAGTGAGGGGAGGCCTGGGCTATATACACCCTATACTATCACACAGTCTCCTCATACAGCAGCACTGGGGGTCTCTGTGCTTATAGTATATACCAGTGAGGGGAGGCCTGGGCTATATACCTTGTACTGTCACACAGTCTCATATAGCAGCACTGGGGGGTCTCTATACCTATAGTATATACCAGTGAGGGGAGGCCTGGGCTATATACCCTCTACTGTCACAGTTTCCTCATACAGGAGCACTGGGGGTCTCTGTACCTACAGTATAGTATATACCAGTGAGGGGAGGCCTGAGCTATATATCCTGTACTGTCACACAGTCTCCTCATAGAGCAGCATTGGGGGTCTCTGTACCAATAGTAAATACCAGTGAGGGGAGGCCTGGGTTATATACCCTGTACTGTCACACAGTCTTCTCATACGGTGACTCTAGAGGGATATAACAGTGTGGGTGGCCATGGCTGTATATCTTATGCTGTCTCACTCATATAGTGGCTGCTGATTGTAGAAGTGACTGCAAGGAATGGAACATTATATACCCGTGATGTCAGTGGGGCCGCCCCCAAACGGAGGTGTTTACAATCCTCCCCTGTGAGCCTCCCCATCCCTGTGTACCCCACCTCCCCTGTGTGCCTCCCCACCCGTGTACCCCACCTCCTCTGTGCCTCCTCACCCCTGTGTACCCCACCTTCCCTGTGTGCCTCCCCACCCCTGTGTACTCCACCTCCCCTGTGTGCCTCCCCATCCCTGTGTACCCCACCTCCCGTTTGCCTCCCCACCCCTGTGTACCCCACCTCCTCTGTGCTTCCCCACCCCTGTGTGCCTCCTCACCCGTGTACTCCACCTCCCCTGTGTGCCTCCCCATCCCTGTGTACCCCACCTTCCCTGTGTGCCTCCCCATCCGTGTACCCCACCTCCCCTGTGTGCCTCCCCATCCCTGTGTACCCCACCTCCCCTGTTTGCCTCCCCACCTCCTCTGTAATTCCCCACCCGCGTGCCTCCTCACCCCTGTGTACCCCACCTCCCCTGTGTGCCTCCCCACCCATGTACCCCACCTCCCCCTGTGTGCCTCCCCACCCCTGTGTACCCCACCTCCTCTGTGCCTTCCCAGCCGTGTACCCTACCTGCCCTGTTTGCCTGCCCACCCGTGTACCCCCACCTCCGCTGTGCCTTCCCACCCATGTACCCCACCTCCTCTGTGTGCCTCTCCACCACTGTATACCTCACAACATTTTCCTATTGGTGCTAATGTGTGTGTTTTTTTCCTGTAGCCTATGTATTACTTTATTTTCCTATTGGTGCTATTAGGGGCAATTCAATTTAGTACAATGTTGAATAGCGCCGGGTAGGGGTTCCTGGGGCTATTCAATTGACTGTACTGTAAAGACGGGTACACAGATGATTTTTTTAACGATTTGGGCAATTCCGATGGCTCAGAACGACAAATTGTTCAAAATCGTCTAATGTGTACCCACTATGTCGGCCATTGCGTTCTCCTGTCTAGTTGTCAGCCGCATCATCAGGTCATCTCTACATGCAGCTTAACCTGACGAAGCAGCTGACAACCCCATGCAGCAGGATATGACAGGAGCTGACATATCGGGTAGTCAGGCACTGGAACGTTTAATGTGTTCGGCCGCCCAATATGTCGGCCCATCTCAGTAGGGGGTTGCCAGTCGCATCGTTGGGTACACATATCGTCGAATGCAGGGGTCAGGGAACTTTTTTTAATCTTTTACCCCAAAATATATTTAGATACACAGACGTTACCCCCTTGATTTGAAAGGAAGGAAATACGAGAACATCAATATTGAGGCATTTTGATGTCAGAGCAATTTGGATACAGTCTTCAGCGTCCATTCGCCCATGTAGTAGTGCCCCCATATAATGTCCCTGTAGTAGTGCCCCCATAGTTATGCCCCTGTAGTACCGCTTGTACAAAAAAAAACACCTTAATCCCCGCTCCTGCATCCGCCGTCATCCTGTCCTCCCGGTTGCTCCTCGGAACATCATGACGTCTCTCCCATAGTGCGCATGGGGAGAGCCGGAAGCTGGAGTGCAGAAGAGAATTCCAGCCTCCGGCTAATGCGGCGCTGCAGGGAAGGAGCCGGGCCACCGCTGGTAATAACATCTCAGCGGGCGTCCGGCTTAGACCCTCCCTGTGGCACCGGCCTGGAGGTCACTGCAGGTTGCACTGGGGGTAATGGACGGACAGCCGGGCATACAATGATTCATATAAATGCTCGGCTGTCCGTCCATTACCCCCAGGAATTGCATTTTTACCCCATGTAGGGTAATTTACCCCTGTTCCCCGACCACTGGTCTAATGTACGGAGCTTTAGTCTGACTAAAGGATTTATGCTTGCACCCTCCTGAGGGTGCGAGCAGAAATCTAACTAAAGTGACATCCATGATGCTGTTTTTCAGTTTAGCGAGGTGCCTTAGTTGGAAAATGCTCGGCATTTCCTGACTAAGTGCTGGGCACGGGGGAAACAATTGAATAGCTCCAGAAACTCAAAACGTATGTGGGAAATTAAATTCCTCTGGGGGATGTTTAAAGTAATAGGAGTCCAACTGATCAATACTATTTATTCTGGCATCCATTACTTTTGAAGCATCCAGAATCACTGGGTTTAGCCATGCATAGCGGCTAAACCTGTCTAAACTTATGGTATC
Source organism: Taudactylus pleione (assembly GCA_031769625.1). Classification (NCBI taxonomy): domain Eukaryota; kingdom Metazoa; phylum Chordata; class Amphibia; order Anura; family Myobatrachidae; genus Taudactylus; species Taudactylus pleione. Next base: position 6,388,981 of record JAUIMM010000375.1, on the reverse strand, counting down.
AAACCACAGACTTTTCGCAGTTTTTCTCGCCCCGTCAGGAAGCTGCGAGAAGCAATGTGTCACCCACAGTAATGCGTGCCCAAAGGAGCAGCATTTGAATTGATCTTTCAATTCGATTGGCATAGGCAACATCCAGAACAATAGAATTCCCCTGTATGAGTTTGATTTTTTTCTGGTGCCAATGTGTGTGTTGTTTTTTTTTTTTTTTTCATGCAAAGCTTATGTGATGTATTTATTTTCTGCTGCAGGGGCCTATGAGTTTATTTTCCCTATGGGTGCCAATGTGTGTTTTTGGGGGTTTTTTTCATGTAAAGATTGTGATTTAGTTATTTTCTGCGGCGGAGGCCTATGAGTTTATTTTCTTTATGGGTGCCAATGTGTTTTATTTTCATGCAAAAGCTTATGTGACTTATTTACTTTCTCCTGCAGGGTTTTTCCTATGGGTGCCAATGTGTATTTTTTTATGCAAAGCTTATGTGATTTATACATTTTCTGTGTGGCTTATGTGGTGTGTGTGTGTGTGTGTGTGTTTTTCCATGCAACGCTTATCTGATTTAAATATTTTCTGCAGGGGGCCTATGTGTTTGTTTTTTCCCTTATGTGTTTGTTTTTTCCTTATGGTTGCCAATGGTGCGCGTGAATGTGTGTTTTTTTAAAATTTCATGTAAAGTTTATGTGATTTATATATTTACTGTGGGGGCCTATGTGTTTCCTTATTCCCCTATTGGGTGGGGCCCTATGGATTATTTTTTCTTTTCTTTTTTTTTAAACTCTTTTTATTGAGCAAATCACAATAAAAAATTACAGTCAAACATTCAAAGATAAATGACAGAATAAAATATGCTTTTAGAATAAAGACTGTGACATTACAGAACAATAAAATAGTGATTAATTTTCTCAGTATAAAAAGAAAAGGGATATAGAAGCAAGAAAAATGATTTGCTGCGACGGTGTGGCAAACCGTCTAAGAGTAAAAAAAAAAAAAAGAAAAGAGAATAAGAGAGAAAAACCATAAGAAAAAACAGGGGAAAATAAGAGGAGAGAAGGGTGGGTGGACTCTAAGAAAGAAAACACTCTTTCAATCTTGATATAGTAGACAAAAAAAAAAAAAATTAACTGTGGAATGGAGAGGAAATGTTTTGGTGTGTCAACCAGGGGGACCATGTTTTATCAAATGATTTCGAGGTATTGCGTATTAAAGCGGTCATGCATTCCATCTTGTAGACATACCAGGTATGTGATATTATTGCCTGCATAGGAAAGGGGTCTGGGTTTTTCCAATCCGCTGCAATTTGGCAGGTCATAGCTGAGAATATGTGTCGGAATAACTTGTTCTGATACCGGGATAGGGAGGGCAAATATAAGGGAAGTAGAAAATGCTGAGGATCAGAGGGAACTGCGGTCTCAAAGAGGCGCGAGAGGAGATCGACAACTTCCTGCCATATACTGGCTAGTTTGGAGCAGGTCCACCAGATGTGCAAAAAAGTACCCTCGCTACTACAACCCCTCCAGCACCTATCCGAAGCATCGGGAAACATTACTTGTAGTCGCGATGGCACATAATACCAACGATATAGCAATTTGTAAATATTTTTCTTAATTTTGATGCAAATAGAACTGGCGGCGGCATTGTCCCAAATTTCCGTCCAATCCTCAGCATCTATAGAGTGCCCCAAATCTCGTTCTCACGCCAATTCACGAGAGTCCCGATTGGGACTTACTTCTTCCCTTAATAAGGAATAAATAGTAGAAATAAGACCCCTAGTGGAAGGTCGTCCCCAACAAATAGACTCAAAAGAAGTCAAAGGTCTGCTAATCAGAATCGAACTAATTTTAGAGTGGAAGTGTCTAATAAGTAAGAACTGAAAAAATTCTTTGGATGGAATTGCTATTCTATCCCGGATTTCAGAAAACTATGGAAAAATAGTATCTGCAGTGATATCGGTAACATAGTAAATATTACCAGATAACCAGGCAGTAAGGGATGATTTGCATAAACCTGGCGGGAAAATGGGGTTATGAAGTAATTTTATCAAAGGGGACGGGCCTGGAGCTAACTTAAAACGTCTATTGATTAAATCCCAAATTGCTAAAGCACAGTAAATTACAGGGTGAGAAGAAACTATACGGGGGCGATGAATCCTAGATAGCCATAGCAGGGAAGATACAGTAGTCAGTCCCAGCTCCTCGGCTTCGATAGCAACCCAGACCTTCCTTGCATTAAAGTTACACAACTGAGCACAATGAGAGCTGTGCAGCATAATAATATTTTTTAAAATCAGGAATACCCAAACCTCCTCTCCTAGAGGGACCCTGAAGCAGCTTTAGTCTGATCCGCGGGCGTTTCCGGTTCCATATGAAATGTGAAGTTTGATACTGAAGGAATTTGAACACATAAGGAGGAATGTAAATCGGAAGGGTCTGAAATAGATACAAGAGGTCACTCATCTTACCCGAATGTATTCTGCCTATCCAAGAGATAAAATTGGACCAGTCATTCAAATCAGTCTTAATACAACCTAGAAGGCGAGGAAAGTTTGCCTGAAACAGCTGATGATAGTGATGAGTTAGGAAAACACCAAGATATTTGATCTTTTTTTATGCCAGGTACAAGGGAGCATGGCCTCTAGGGTTTGATTTAGGGAAGCTGGGATATAGAAATCGAGAACTTCAGTCTTGGTAACTTTAATTTTATAACCAGAGTGTTGAGAATATGAATTTATTTCTTCTAGGAGAGAATTTAGGGATTGGGCAGGGTCAGTGAGAGAAACTAAAACATCGTCGGCATATAATGCAATTTTATATTCAGAGGGGCCTGTAGATATTCCCGAAATAGCTCTATTACAACGGATCCTTGCAGCCAGGGGTTCCATAATAAGAGCAAATATTAAGGGAGAGAGGGGACAACCCTGCCGAGTACCGTTCGTGATCCCAAAAACAACATTAACCGAAACCCGTGCCATGGGGGAACGGTAGAATGCCAAAACACCACTAAAAATTTGCCCGAGAAGCCCATTTTTTCTAGGACAGCAAATACAAAGGGCCAGGAAATGCGGTCAAATGCCTTCTCCACGTCTAAAGCTAAAATCAGGGAGGGAAGTTTCCTTTTATGAATAGAATGTACTAGATCAATGGCCCGTCTCTTGTTGTCCGATGCCTGACGTCCAGGTATAAACCCGACCTGATCTGGTTGTATCAAATAAGAAAGCAAAGGCGCTAACCGAGTCGCTAAGATCTTGGCATAAATTTTCAGGTCGACGTTCAGTAATGAAATCGGAATCAGTCTATAGTTAATACAGTGAGTAGGATCACGATCAGGTTTAGGGATCACTACAATATCAGCCCGAGTCGTATCAGGAGCAAAAGAAGCGCCCTCCAAAATATCATTAAATAAAGATGTGAGATGTGGGGCAAGTTCCTTTGCAAACAACTTATAATATTGGGCTGTAAAACCATTGGGGCCTGGGGCGGCAGAAGAACGCATTGATCTAATAGCAGCTATTGTCTCTTCTTCTGAAATACGGTCGTTGAGAGTGGCTAGTTGGGATTCTGAGAGGCTAGGTAGGGGGGTAGAGGACAAATATGAACGCACCCCCTCGGCTCCAGCAAAAGTGGGAAGGGAAGAATCTGATAAATTATAAAGGGAACTAGAAAAGGTCTGAAATTCCTCAGCCATAACTTCGGGATCATAGGTAAGGGAACCAGAAGACGGAGAGTATAATTTGTCTATCGCACCTAAGGCTTGTCTGCGACGCAATTTATTGGCTAATAACAAATCAATTTTGTCAGCTTTATCATAAAAGCGTTGACAAAGTTTTTGCAAGATAAGCGAGCGTGGCGAGATAGAAGGGCATTAAGCTGACCTCGTAAATTCTCTATCTGGGCTAGCACGGAGGCGCTATGCGATGTCTTATGTTGAATCAATAGTACAGAAATTTGTGACTCAAGGGAATGAATTTCCTGCGCAGCCGCTTTCCTAACCGCTGAGGTTTTAGAAATGAGAAAACCCCTTATAGTAGCCTTATGGGCTTCCCAGAGAATACTAGAGGAAATATCAGGAGAGGTATTCTCCTCAAAATAGCGGATCACCGCCAATTTTATTTCCAGCAGAGCGGGGGGATGTTGTAAGAGGGAGTCACCCGCATGGTCTGTCCATTTAAAGGGGGAAATACCGGCTTCCGTAACCAGAGACGTAATAGAGGAGGAATTATGGATCATATCAATCGTGGAGTAATGCTGATGTGGGGCTGAAAAATGAGTGTAGTCCTTGGCATGGGGATGTTTAAGACGCCAGGAATCACAAAGGCCATAATGTTTAAGGGAAGCCAGGAGAGTACGAGAAGCTCTAGGAAGAGACATCTCGGAGGAGTTTGCGGGTGGATTAGATCTATCTAACAGGGGATCAATAATGGTATTGAAATCTCCACTCAAGATAATATGGCCCTGTGCCTCCCTGCTAATACGCTGAAACAGAGAATCAAAGAATTGGGGCTGGTCTTGATTAGGGGCGTACACTGACACCAAAGTTAAAATCTCAGTACAGAGGGTACAGATTTATTCTTTCTTTTCTTATCGGTGCCAATGTGTGTGTGTGTTTTATATGCGAAGCCTATGAGGCTTATGTAATAGGTTTATGATCTGCAGTTGCTGTGGGGATTTATGCGGATATTCCCATATTTTTTTTAAGTGTCAATTATTTTAAAAGGAAAAACCAAGGTAGTTCTGCTTTTAAAAGATCACAACCGATTACATAAGCCTTTTATATGTGTTTTTGTTCCAGGCATGCTGCAGTGAATCAGGTAATGAGTATGATGCATATGTACTATCTATGAGCGGTGTATAACATGTATATAGCATTCAGTTAGAGTCTATAGGGAGTGAGAGAGGGAAGGAGAGAGTAAGACGTACAGGGGATGAGAAAAGAAAACAGAGTGAGAGATGCAGGAGGTTACAATGAACTGGAAGTGAGAGGTGCAAATAGTGAGAAATGGAAGGAGGGAGTAAGAGGTGCAAAGCTTGAGAGATGAAAGGAAATAATGAGAGATGGATGCATGACAACCCCGTTTTAAGTGGCCACACCCCTCATGATGCGTAGCCACGCCCTGAGATGAGTGACCACTTCGACCACTGCTCCTCATAGTAATGACTACAGAGGCAGAGACACACATCATACACACATCACTGTAACCACATGTCTGAGGGAGACACCAAGGGCTCTGGTTTCCATGTTACAATACTATGTAGTTAAGCTGAGAACCTCCTGTGACAGATAAATATAAATATCAGGAGAATCCTTCAGTTCACTTTGTAGATATTAAACCTGGGAAAATAACTCAATTCATAGAACCATTTCTTATTAAATATTTATGAATAACAATTGACGTAATTAATAAAAATTGAAATGACCACAAGATGTAGCACTGCGGCAGGCATATGGAAAGTCCCGAGATCATCATTTTAACCAATGAGAATGAGGATTGTATTAGAGTCAATGCTAATTATGGTGAATAAAGTACGTGCATTTCCGGACTGTAGGCACACCCCACGTGGGCTACATTGGCCTCTCTGTAATAGTGTTACCTTTAGTCACTTTGCCCACATTTTGCTTTTAAATCACTCTTATTATTCTAACAAGACTTCACCGACATCAATTCTAAGAATAACCTCATCAATTGGGGGCTCCAGCTGGTCTTCAAGGTCTACTGACCATGGACCATCCACATCATGGGCATCTTATCACCAAAGAGTGACCACCTAACACAGGTAACTATATTTTATGTAAGTCATCAGGGACAGTTCAGTCTTGTGTTTAGGGCTAAGGGTCTCAGGCTATGAAAGGGAGACAAGTTGCCTCTAATAAGTAGAGACAAGTTAAAAAGATACTGAGGAACTTCTCCCCCCATCGATAGCATCAATGTAAGGAAGCCTGACATAAAGATAGAGGTGACAGAATTGGGCATATGCAGGCGGGTTCTAAGTGACCTTAATCCAGGGGCAGATTGGCCATTAAAGTCAGCGGGATGTTTCCCGGTGGGCCGACCAGACTATGGGGCTGCCTGTCTCCACTACCCAGTAGCGCATCACTCGCGCTGGGCCTTGTATGATTGACAGCCCCAACCTGCGAGCAGCTCCGCCCCCTGTAGCGTGTCTTTTGCACTTGATACAGCCCAGCACGTCACTAATCGGGGTCTTCTTGGATAATTGACAGCCCGCCGGCGGCCCAGCGCCTGTCAGCAACCCTGCTGACCTGTAGTGCATCCATCAGTCTGTGCCTTCACAGGCACTAGCAGCCCGCCGGCCTCTGGAGGGGCCGTTGATAATGTCTCTTAGGAAGATATATTTTATCACATAGAATTGACTGCGGCAGCGGGTCTTATTAGCCGCTGCCATCCGCTATTCCCATCCCCACTGTGCTGTGCCTCATCTTCACACACTGCTCAGCATAGGCTTCCTGTCACGGAGGCTCAGAGACAGGCATACTAGGCAGCCTGTACCGAGCAGTGTGTGAGAGCTCCGCTGTGCCTGTGTGCCTGGGCACAGGTGCCTTGTTCCCAGCCAGTAGTCCTCCCCTGCTCTCTCCTTCCCACCTCTAGGAGCCGAATGCTGGACTTGTATTATGAGGCTGTCACTGTGGTATGTACTCTTATGCCAATTTGTAACTGTATATGAGTGTATGTATGTGTGCATATATGTAGCTATGTATATGTCTAGTTCCTGTCTGTATATTTGTGTATGTATCTGTATATATGTACCTACAGTATGTTTAAGTGTATCTTGTTTTTGTTTATAGATATGTGTACCAAAATATGAGTGCATGTGTGGACCTATGTATATGTATGTGTGACTGTATGTATGTATATACCTGTGTATTTGTATATTTATGAGTGTCTGTATGTACCAATGTATATATCTATCTGGTAACTGTATATGGATATATGAGCGTCTATGTGTGTATGTATATACCTGTGTATCTGTATAAGTATATGAGTGTCTGTATGTACCTATGCATATGTGTATCTGGTAACTGTATATGGATATATGAGCGTCTATGTGTGCATGTTTGTACCTGTGTATTTGTATATTTATGAGTGTCTGTATGTACCAATGTATATATCTATCTGGTAACTGTATGTGGATATATGAGCGTTTATGTGTGTATGTATATACCTGTGTATTTGTATATGTATATGAGTGTCTGTATGTACCTATGTATATGTGTATCTGTATATGGATATTTGAGTGTCTGTGTGTGCATGTATGTGCCTATGTGTATCTGTATACAGATATATGAGTGTGTGTATGTTGTAAGTATGTACAAATGTGTATCTATATGGCTGTCTGTTATTCGTATACAGTTACCAGATAAACATATACATAGGTACATAGACACATACATATACAAATACACAGGTACAAACATGCACACATAGACGCTCACATATCCATATACAGTTACCAGATAGACATATACATTGGTACATACAGACACTCATATACATATACAAATACACAGGTACAAACATGCACACATAGACGCTTCGGGGGTTCCCCCCTTCGTCAGGGACAGCAGTTTTAAAAGGAATCAATCAGTCTATGCAGTGCCATCCTTTTTTCCTTATATATATATATATATATATATATATATTAGCTGTGCACGCTGCTTTGAGGACGTATTTCCTAGGATGTGCGGCTTTGACTGTATGCCATTTTTCTCCTGTCTCAGAAACATTGTGACCATGACTGTTCTCTATTAGCCATTACAATTGGTATTGAGAATGGTTCTGATTAAGAACCGAAACGTCGACCTAATCAAAGGCTGGATTTAACCAATGTCAATGGATGTAACTTACATTAGAGTGGGTCAGCATGAAAGGCTGACACTGCACGATCTGTTGGGTTTGTTAAATCTGATTTATTATTCTGGCATCCAAGGAGGCAGCATCAGAACAACTGCGTGACCATCGGACATCTGAGTAACCCTCAGATTACTCACGGTGTTTAGCAAAATTATGCTGCCGGGGCCAGTAAAGCTGTGTCCAAGGATGCAGGCATTTGGCTTTGGCACGCCCAGAAAACGGGGCCGACAACCCCCCAGCAGCAGGTCAATCAGGATACGGCGTTTGGGACACAGTGAGCAATCTTGCAGAAGGAGACCTGCACATGCAGAGATCTCTAATCCCGCCTGCTTTGCTGTTGGCGCCGCCTACAGTTGATTTGGTGCCGCCTACATGAGACCACTTCCACAGATTTTACCAGAGCCACTTTTAATCCCCAATCCGCCCCTGCCTTAATCCTTGCTGGATACAACACTTCCACATTGTTCATAATGGGTCTGTCCCCATTAGAAGATATAACAAACTGTAGGCCTGCCGGTGACGTTGGAATTAAGGAGACGTCTCATTATGAAGTTGTATTACTGTGATTACCTATACCACAATGAGGTCGGGTCCTTCTTTCTTGGAAAATCCACAATGGATGCCGGTCAGTGTAATGATGAGTATTTATTGCAAGAAAACAATCAGATATAGGATAAATTGCTAAAAAAAAATGTCCTAAACTATTCTCAAAATTGGGTCCTTAAAAATGTTTGTGTGAGGAACATAATGATAATAACAAGAATATTGTGTAATGTGCAGTCCCCGGTCCACTCAGAGAGAAATGTGCAAACACTGTCCAAATTGTACAGAAGGAATGAGAAAATTTATTACACAAATTAGGAACATGTACACACTACACAGGAGAGGTCTCCTACGGTTACTCCGAGTTATTTTCCTCCAGCTCTGGCTAATGACCTTTCTGCCTTACCACACCCAGAATAGGAGACAAACACAGAGGACTCCACTAAAGCATTTGAAGATATCTAAAAAGCCCTCACTGAGGTCCTGCCATGGGGCCTTCCAAATTATGGTAACAAGATTTCCACCTACACAAGGCCCAAGTTAATACAGCTGGCATCCTTACCCAGTTATATGGAGAGAAGCTCCATCCTCTGGGCTATTTCAGCCTCACATTGGACACCCATTGCCCAAGGCATGAACCCATGTAACAGGGGAAGCCATTGCTGTCTGCTTGGAAGATAAAACCAGTGGCACAAAATTAAGACAGACATTCTCTCCATGTCCCATAAGTCGTCAAACTTTGGTCTGCACACAGACACAACATGTGACAGCCAATAGATAGACAAAAGTGGTCACTGGCTGCCTAGACATTTCCTCACTGCTGCCGAGATGACTATAGACCACCATCAGCAACTGCCAGACTTACTACAAGCCACATGGCTCCCAGCACAAATCACAGGTGAAAATGTCAGGCACACACGCGTGGAAAAAATGCTATAGCCCAGGGAAACAGACTGGCAGATGAAACTGCTGAGCAAGCAGCCACTCTCCTCCAAAGGATGGTGGACACATACAATCACTTTCTGTACCACTAGATACCAGTCACTGACATGGACAGGATCACTGCAATGCAACAATCAGTGCCAGCTGTGAGTGCTCACTGTGTGAAAACAATTGGTGCAGTCACTTGTCTCCAGCAATCTGGGTAGTCTGTTATGGTAAGCTCATAGTGCCAAGGCTTGTCTTCTGTCTCCAACAATCTGGGTAGTCTATTGTGGTAAGCCCATAGCGCCAAGGATCGTCTTCTGCCTCCACCACTCTTGGTTAGTCTATTATGGTAAGCCCAGACCGCCAAGGCTCGTCTTCTGCCTCCAGCACTCTGGGTAGTCTATTATGGTAAGCCCATAGCGCCAAGGCTCGTCTTCTGCCTCCAGAACTGTGGGTAGTCTCTTATGGTAAGCCCATACCGCCAAGGCTCGTCTTCTGCCTCCAGCACTCTGGGTAGTCTATTATGGTAAGCCCATAGCGCCAAGGCTCTTCTTCTGCCTCCAGCACTCTGGGTAATTGGTTATGGTAAACCCATAGCGCCAAGGCTCGTCTTCTGCCTCCAGCACTCTGGGTAGTCTATTATGGTAAGCTCATAGCGCTAAGGATCGTCTTCTGCCTCCAGCACTCTGGGTAGTCTGTTATGGTAAGCTCATAGTGCCAAGGCTCGTCTTCTGCCTCCAGCACTCTGGGTAGTCTATTATGGTCAGCCCATAGCGCCAAGGCTAGTCTGCCTCCAGCACTCTGGGTAATCTGTTATGGTAAGCCCATAGCGGTGATAACGCCAGAATATGTGACCGTGCATATTCCTTCAGCAATTCACGAATATATGCATGCTTATGTCTTTCATTATTTTCATTGCAATTAAGAGTACATAGAAATGAATATATTAGTTGTAAGTTGCGGAGGACCGACATGTGTCGAATGGCCTCAGGCCTAGAAATGAGGTTTACCCTCTCTCTAAAGTAGGCAGGTGTGTGTCTGAAGCAACAGTTATTATTGTTTAATATTGTTTAATCTAAAAGGTATAAGTGTTATTACAGAAATAGGTAGAAATTAGAACTGATCAAAATAATTTCTTCTCTAGCAAGACAGAATAATGGGTTAGTTGAGTATGAACAGACTAGGAGACAGTAGGTCTCAGATCTGGCTAAACAAGGAGGGAGCTAATCAGGATAGCCTTGGCCTATATGCGGTCACCAGTATTTTGAGAACATAGAAAGGAGACTGTGGGTTTTGTTATGATTAAAATATATAATTAGTGAAATGTTTAGTGCGCATGAATATTGAATTAATTAATTAATATTCGTCATTTTAGAATATGTCTGTAGCAAAGAGGAAAAAGTATAAAAGATTGATCAAAAAGGGGAGGGGTCGGTCAGTCGGGCTGAGCAGGAGAGATCGTAGGTCGAGAGAGTTGCAGGGCGCTGGGCTGTAAGTATAAACAGGGCTGACTGTCACTTAGGAGTCTATGCTAGGCATTGCAAATAATCATTTTGTCACTGTTGCTGAACTTAATGTTTTTTATGTTGTAAGTCTGCTTTGACCATAATACCATAATACATGTATAATTAATTTGCTTTTTAAGTAAAATATTGTCATTTATTTTAAAGTTGGTATTGGTGTGAATTATTCTATTTCTTCTAATAATAAGTAAGGTTTAAAAACAATATCCAAAACACCTCACGTTATCAATCATGGAGGCCCCAGCGAGATACACCTGTTGACGCCCGCTGTATCGGTGATTGAGAGAGAGTGCACAGCCGTGAGTTATTTTGCTCATTAGATAATTTTTAAAACGTGCAGTTTTTGTTTTTCTCTCTCCTTCAGTCATTGATATGATGGTTAAGTTAATTGCGCTGTATTGATTGTTTTGGATTTGTTTTGTTTTGGTATAATTTGTTTCTCAAAATAAGGTTTTTCTCCATTGTGTAGTTTGTATAAGAAAGTTTTGTATTTTGGAGAAATGGTGTTTCGTGCACTGAAATAGGTTGAGTGTAGAATAGAGAGGATTTTTTTCTTTTAATTTGCAAGTTAAGTGATTATCTTGGCATTTTTGTTAGTTGAGATATCTATTTCTGAAATTATTGGTAGATTGATGTTTTTTTAGGGAAGTTTTATTGATACCTTCTATTTTCTTTTTCTGCTCACTCTGAGAACTGTTTTTTTTTTGCGCAAACCAGTTTTTTCCTTCTTCATTTTTCTTCCTTCCCTGCTCTGTATGAAAGAGTGAAGTATGATTGGTTGAATGACGTGTTTTTGGGTAATTGGCTGACCTTTACGGCGGCAGGGTCTGGAAAGGACCCCACCCGAGTATTGCTTACGGCTTCCGCTTGGAGTTGGGGTTAGATTAGGGTCTTGTGTCAAAAAAGACACTAAAAAAAAAAAAACTGTAGACAGCAGTGTATGCAACTTGTGTGAGTGATCTATAACTTTTTTCCTCCTTAAAAAAAAAAAAAAAAGGTTGTGCATACTGTCCTTTACCTTTCCTCATTCTTCTGTCTTTCTCTTTCATTGACAACCCCATTGACAGGGACCCCTGATGTGTCTTAATTGTGCATATGTTGCTGTGTTAGAGTTAGTTAGGGATTTGATTACCATAGATGAGTTTTTCCTAATATTTTATGACATATGCAATGTTGTTTTGGTTTTTTAAATTGAGGTTTGAGGATTTTGATCCAATAGTGTTGTTAGAGAGTGATTTGTCATTTGATTAGGTTTTTGGACTTGGGTTCCGACAGAAGCAGTTCATTAGAATTGTTGTTTGTTTTCTGGTTTCCAGAAATTTGAAATTTTATTTGAGTCATTTTTCCCAGAAATTAGGGGTAGTATTGTTGATTTTTTTGATGGTTGGTTTTGTGGTTATAAAAATTAAGTGTCAGCGGGGGGTTGGGACGAGAGATATTTGGTGAGCTGGCTTTTCCCATTTTCCCCTGTAGTATGCCTTGCATAGAAGTGGAGTAGAAAGGCATAAATCTGGTTATGTAAATTGCGGGGTAATATTATAAACAAAGAAGAGAAATCCACGTGGCTAGATAGTGTAAAATTGATCTGCAGATATTTAAGAACAAGATAATATTGATGTAAAAGTGCTAAATCTGATGACGAGGGCAGGTGCATAACGTATACGTATAGTCACAGGTGTAACAGGTGCGCTGAACCCTGATAACGAGGACAGGGGAGGCACCAGGTAACTAAGGTACAAATCTGTTAACGAGGTCAGATTGTACATGGGAGGTGTTGACCTGATAACGAAAGACAGGTAACACGAGGGTAGAGTTTTTTGGGTTTTCATTTTGACAGACATGTCACAATTTTAAAGTGAAAGAAACAGTTAGTCTCATTTGATTTTTAAAAGGCAACATTGTCTAGTACATGTATGGGATTGGAGTTGGTTCTTGTACGTTATAAGAGGGTAAGAGTAAGTGATTTGAGGGTGAAGAGGTGGATTGTAGCTTGATAAGCTACAGAGTATGGGGAGAATGGCGCGTGATGCACCTGGATGGTAATGGTTGTTCGAATGAAAGTGAGAAGGAATTGGTTTGGTGAAACGGAAAATTGTTTCCAGGGTAGTTTACCATGAAATTGTAAAGGTATCCCACTAACAAAACTTGTACTTAAGAATTAAGTTTCTCATTGCAAGTGTAAAAGCTTATTTGAGGAGCTGGAAGAGTGTTCCCGGTTCAAGGTCATAGAGATTGGCTGTTTGAGAAAAAAAATGCAGTTTTATTTTTGCAGCAGAGCGAGAGAAAGACATTTTTTTTAATATGGCATCGAGTGAGTTGCCAACAGTTAAGAGGGTAGTCATTTAAAAAATATATATATATATGTGATTAGGAATGACCAGTATGTATGCAGTTATGAAAGACAAGTACGGAGATGAGAGTGTGAGGTTTGTTGCAGGGTGGAGTGGGATGACTGAATGGACCTCTGGTCATTTCCCCATAGCTGGCACATTTAACCAATCTGTTCTGGAGGCTTTGAAAGCAGCAATTATTTTGATTAGGTTGGTGAAGAATAGGGTTAAGTATTTGCAATGTCTGGCAATATGGCAATGGGAGGTATAACAAGGTGGCAGTCAGCCAACAGCACTGGCAGCGCCTCCGGCTCTCACAGCTGGCCCAGCTGACCCCCCTTTTTTTGTTTTTTGTTTTGTTTTTTCCAAGATTTGAACCCCAGAGACTCCTGTCTCTGGTGATGACAATGCTGATTTTTTTTTTTTTTTTTCAAGATTTGAACCCCAGAGGCTCCTGTCTCTGGTGATGACAATGTTGATGTAACGCTTAAGATTATTGTTTTCTCTATGCTTGCTTATTTTAATCAATAATACCAAGATTTTTATCTCATAGACTATTGTCTCTGAAGCTAACTTAAATGTCTAAGCTTACTGTTATAGTTATGCCTGTTTATTCTATTCAACAATTTGTTTATGACTATTCCCCAGAAGTGAACTGTTAGATCTGATTCAGCTGATACAATTGATGATTATTACTGATATTCATGTCCTTCCTGCAACTAATCTCACTATCATTAGCAGGTTCAATGTGTCCTGGATACCTTGTGTTTATCTAACCATTTATTGTTTGTGAGGACTTCACAGTTTCCGGATGTTGTCACAGAAATCCATCATGTGCAGCATAATTCACAGCTAAGAAATTGTGCAGTTATTTATGTTTCCAGATATACTATAGTATCCTATGTGTTGTTGAAGGTGACAGAGGTACTTATTTTACAGGGAAAGTATTACAAGCAATATGTCAATATATGGGTTTATAAAAAAAAAAAAAAATTGAATGTGTAAACGCTAACATTGAGTACAAGTTAGATAAGGTGGGTATGGAGACTACTATGAGTTGACTGGGGGCTTTTACCTCTAGTTTTGTATAGCATCCACACCACTCCAAAGCGATCACTTAACCTGTGCCTTATTAGCTATTTATTTATTTTTAATTTTTTTGGAAAACTGCCTATCCTTATTGTAAGTCCAGCAACAGACTTGTCACTGTTATATGATTTAACTATGGACTATGTTATACAATTCTCACAGCATCTGAAGAAAAGCAAGGAAAGCTTATGAAGAGACTCCCAGAAGAACCTTGTCATGGAGTCCAGTCTGGAGACTATGTAATGGTGAGAAATTTCTTATGTTCTGGTTGTCTCATAGATCGCTGGCAAGGCCCGTTCCAGGTTCTGCTAACAACATCGATGTGGCTGAAAAGGACAATTGGATTCACAAAATCTCACTGCAAGAAGGTTTCCAACCCGGCGGTGAGGTCAGTTAAAGCCAAAGAAGATGCAGATAAAGACATTGACTGTGATTTAAATTTAACAAACTTATTTGATGATGGGCCTGATCAAAGTCACAGTTCAGGCCAAGATAAGGTTCACAGAATCGGGGACATTATTAGTAGTGTTCTGCGGGTTGTGAACTAAGAAAAGGAAAGATGGCTATTGGTGATCAAGTCTCTGTGTATCCACTGATTGGGAAAGTTATTTTTTTTCCATTTTTAAATTTTTTTATAGTAAATAGGAGCTGACAAGGACTGGTGACTGATGAGGACGGTGTGGAGTGTTATCCTAGGGGTACTGCCGGGGTCATATTGGTAGACTCCACTCCTATTTTAAAACTCATGATCATAAGGGATATGGTTTTAATCACATTAAGAGTCATAAAAGACGCACACACTCATTTTACTACTGATACTCCCAGGTATAGGTACGCATCAGAGGATGGTCAAAAGACCAAGGGAAAAAATAATTAAAATGGTTGAAAAGAAAATACATTAAAATAACAAAATACAGGTAAATAAGGTCTCATACTGGTACTACGTACAAGATACATCTGATGAAGTATCGGGAAAAAAAGAGCCATTACAGTATGGCAAAGGTGTGAAGGTTTGCCTCACAATTCCAAGGTGTCTATGTAAATACTGTGGTTTAAATTCAGAAAAGGGGTATACAATGGTGCAAAGAAAGCATCTCTATACAAACTGACACTTCTTCCCTGGACACTTATCATGAGCTTATAGAAAGAACAATAAAGTTGATTGTTGGGTATGTAGTCACAATGTCATTCAGGGAATGTTGTGCTAATGTCTATCTCATTGCACTCAAATCAAACAACATTTCACTCACGATGTGGAACTCTCACACTTCAACCTTATAATGTCACAGGTTCCCTACATTTAAAATTAACAAGGTATCCAAGGTATGATCAGGACATATATGTGTGGGCATAAGGCTTATTGATGGTTACCGGTGAATTCTTTTGAAAAGGGTCTTATAAGAACATTGCTACCTGATGCAAAGGTAACACAACAGAAAATCTAAAAGAAACATATGAAATAATTACTGTGTAAGAATGGTAAATAGAAATAAAAATGGTATATGGAAAAGTAAAAGCACCTCTTTACACTGTCCCAAAGTTATAAGGTTGGTTTAGGATTTGGTAACATAACAACATTTGGTACATAGGGAATTAATAAACAATATCGCAGACAGTGTGGTAAGAGAGTTTCAAGCAAATAAACACTGAATTAAAATGCAGCACACACTACCTTACAGCTGTAACTTTGGATATTGCGTCACATTACAAACAGTATAAGAGTTAACTGAACACAACAAATGGTTGGAGAGACTATTGGCACTTCTGAGCAAGCTGCAGCCCTTTCAAAAAAGATCTTCCCCAAAAAATCTAAGAATTCATAGAATGTACAGAAAAAATTGAAATAACAGCGCTGCTTGCTGTGTCACAGTAAAATAATGGTAAGGTAGATGAAATACTTATCCGCATTAGTAGAGCTTAACATGCCCCTCTCATTGTGAGAATTTCTTCTTATACCAGAAACTCCGTGTATATATGAAAAAAGAGGTATGTATGATGTCAGCATGTGGTTTCAAGAGTAATAATATACATGGAAATCACTTCAACACAATATAGAGGATACGAGTTAAGGTGTACCCCAACTCATTAAATTAGAGATGGGTATACCCCGATATTGATCTCCCAAAAGAGGGGTTCATCCAGCATCAATAAACGTACCCCCTGCAGTACCAAATAAATTTTCAAAATGTAACGGTAAGGCGTACCCCAACTCACTGATTGAGAGATGGGTATACTCTTAAGTGGGTATCTTTAAATCCAAGTCCCACGAGCAGGTCTAAGCACACACCTGGACTTACACTTGTAAGGGAAAACAGGATATCAAAGGTATCTTTAACCCAAAAAGAGACTTGAAAGTAGAACGCGTACCAGTACTCACAAAGCTGTTAGTTGTTACAAGCTCGTAAAGGTATCTTTCATTTTAGATTACTAATAGTCTTCAACACATGGGAAAGTAACTTTTCTTCCATTAATCCAAAAATTAAATAGTAGTATAAAATTGTTGATAAAATGAATTTTTAATAGCAAACAAATGGTTGCATGAACATAAATGTAAATACTTAAAAAACATTCTCAGGGGGAAACAGCCGGGCTGTGATGGACTGAGGCAGCAAAGGTGTGGAGACAGTGGGGTCCGGATCCCAAACATGCAAAAAGGCTGGATAATATAGCAATCTCCCAACACCTACCTCAAGTCAGTACACAAACACAGCGATCCCCGTGAGAAGGTGACCCTCCAAGCCAACGCGTTTCGAGAATGAACTCTTTTTCAAGGCATGAGGGTACATACTGAGTCCTCAGTTTATATACACATCTCTGTGTATTTTCCAAGATGGCGTCTTCTCTCCTTCCGGTCCGCAAAGCGCACCGTCGTTTCCCGTCTGAAACAGTAAACAGCCGCTTTTCCTCCTCATTGATGTTTTCCCACTCTCCTTCAATAACGGAGATACTGGGCATACTCGTTTGTGTAGAAAACCAACTCAGGTTGTCTAGGTTCCCCGGGATTTAACCGGAAGTCGTCACTTTATCGCATGGAATTCTGGGGGATGTAGTTATTTCTTATATGGACGGAAATTCATTTCATCACAGTGTTTTTTCACAGGTAGTGTACAGACTCATTGGCTCTAATAAACAAAAATGTAGAATCAATTGAAAGTAATAAAAAACAATAATATAAATATCAGCACTGTATAATAAATAAATAGATGCACACATATAAAATGGCATATATAAAAGGGACTGCTTAGCAGTATAAAAAAATCAATAAATAAGAATAGATTCATAGAAACCATTTTAGCTCAAAGTCTTGATTAAGACCTTTTGGATGGAGGGTTTTGAGTTTGAATATTGTTCTCATTTCTGTTTTTGCTAGATTTTTTTCGATATTCTTGTCTCTCCACGTTGCCTCCACATGTATAATACCTATAAATCTTCTAATATGTTGAATTGAGCAATCGTGTACATTTTTAAAATGATTGGATAGAGAATGGGTAACCAATCCTTTTTTGATGTTCCTCATGTGTTCGGATAGACGTACTTTCAGGGGTCTTGTGGTCCGTCCTATATATGTCAACCCGCATGTGCACTCCACAGCATAAATTACGTTCGAAGTGTTACATGTCACAAAATCACTTATTTTAAAATCAACCTCGTTGATCCGTATTTCCGTGTATTTTTTGTTATGGTCCTTAATGTGTCTGCAACCTATACACATCCCACATCTGTGGAAACCCTTTGGTTTCTATGAATCTATTCTTATTTATTGATTTTTTTATACTGCTAAGCAGTCCCTTTTATATGGTGCATACACACGATCAGATTTTTTCTTCAGATATGGACGATAACGATTTAAAAATCGTTCAGTCGTTCATATCTGATGAAAAATCGTTCATATCTGACATGCCTGAACGATGGACGATCAACGATGCGCGTTCCCGTTTGTCAGATAACGATATCTGACATCTGATGGGTTTGCAGTCAGACTTGGACGATTCCATTCATTTTAATGCAGTCAAAAATCGTTCAATCGTTCAAATCGTTCAAAACTTTGGTCAAATCGTCCAAATCGTTCAAATCGTTTAATCGTTCAGTCGTTCATCTGACAAATCTGACAAATCTGACCGTGTGTACGCTCCAATATATGCCATTTTATATGTGTGCATCTATTTATTTATTATACAGTGCTGATATTTATATTATTGTTTTTTATTACTTTCAATTGATACTACATTTTTGTTTATTAGAGCCAATGAGTCTGTACACTACCTGTGAAAAAACACTGTGATGAAATGAATTTCCGTCCATATAAGAAAAAACTACATCCCCCAGAATTCCATGCGATAAAGTGACGACTTCCGGTTAAATCCCGGGGAACCTAGACAACCTGAGTTGGTTTTCTACACAAACGAGTATGCCCAGTATCTCCGTTATTGAAGGAGAGTGGGAAAACATCAATGAGGAGGAAAAGCGGCTGTTTACTGTTTCAGACGGGAAACGACGGTGCGCTTTGCGGACCGGAAGGAGAGAAGACACCATCTTGGAAAATACACGGAGATGTGTATATAAACTGAGGACTCAGTATGTACCCTCATGCCTTGAAAAAGAGTTCATTCTCGAAACGCGTTGGCTTGGAGGGTCACCTTCTCACGGGGATCGCTGTGTTTGTGTACTGACTTGAGGTAGGTGTTGGGAGATTGCTATATTATCCAGCCTTTTTGCATGTTTGGGATCCGGACCCCACTGTCTCCACACCTTTGCTGCCTCAGTCCATCACAGCCCGGCTGTTTCCCCCTGAGAATGTTTTTTAAGTTTTTTTAAGTATTTACATTTATGTTCATGCAACCATTTGTTTGCTATTAAAAATTCATTTTATCAACAATTTTATACTACTATTTAATTTTTGGATTAATGGAAAAAAAGTTACTTTCCCATGTGTTGAAGACTATTAGTAATCTAAAATGAAAGATACCTTTACGAGCTTGTAACAACTAATAGCTTTGTGAGTACTGGTACGCGTTCTACTTTCAACTCTCTTTTTGGGTTAAAGATACCTTTGATATATCCTGTTTTCCCTTACAAGTGTAAGTCCAGGTGTGTGCTTAGACCTGCTCGTGGGACTTGGATTTAAAGATACCCACTTAAGAGTATACCCATCTCTCAATCAGTGAGTTGGGGTACGCCTTACCGTTACATTTTGAAAATTTATTTGGTACTGCAGGGGGTACGTTTATTGATGCTGGATGAACCCCTCTTTTGGGAGATCAATATCGGGGTATACCCATCTCTAATTTAATGAGTTGGGGTACACCTTAACTCGTATCCTCTATATTGTGTTGAAGTGATTTCCATGTATATTATTACTCTTGAAACCACATGCTGACATCATACATACCTCTTTTTTCATATATACACGGAGTTTCTGGTATAAGAAGAAATTCTCACCATGAGAGGGGCATGTTAAGCTCTACTAATGCGGATAAGTATTTCATCTACCTTACCATTATTTTACTGTGACACAGCAAGCAGCGCTGTTATTTCAATTTTTTCTGTACAGTATAAGAGTTAAAGTGTTGTACATACATCACAAATTCTTCTGATGCAGAAGACATAAAATAAAGGTTAAATGAAATTACTCAGGTTAAAAATGAATTTGCTGAATAAACATGATGGTACGATTCCCGACAGTTGGTTCACCTGGTCGAACCCCACTACCTAGTTCGCATGGGTTGAAAATTGGTTTCGTGGCATTATGCACGCAATGGGAAGATTAATATTTTTTGTCATGATAATGTTGTTGATTTTCTATATATTAGTGAGATGCTTCAAGAAGATTTTCCAGTGCATTAAGAAGAAATCAGACGATGCAATCTATGAGAGATATGAACTTTCTTCAGAGATATGAACTTTTTTCGGAGTTATGACCCCTCAAATTTCATGAGGATGGAACTGATAACGTCGGAATATGTGACCGTACATATTCCTTCAGCAATTCATGAATATATGCATGCTTATGTCTTTCATTATTTTCATTGCAATTAAGAGTACATAGAAATTAATATATTAGTTGTAAGTTGCGGAGGACCGACATGTGTCGAATGGCCTCAGGCCTAGAGATGAGGTTTACCCTCTCTCTAAAGTAGGCAGGTGTGTGTCTGAAGCAACAGTTATTATTGTTTAATATTGTTTAATCTAAAAGGTATAAGTGTTATTACAGAAATAGGTAGAAATTAGAACTGATCAAAACCATTTCTTCTCTAGCAAGACAGAATAATGGGTTAGTTGAGTATGAACAGACTAGGAGACAGTAGGTCTCAGATCTGGCTAAACAAGGAGGGAGCTAATCAGGATAGCCTTGGCCTATAAGCGGTCACCAGTATTTTGAGAACATAGAAAGGAGACTGTGGGTTTTGTTATGATTAAAATATATAATTAGTGAAATGTTTAGTGCGCATGAATATTGAATTAATTAATATTCGTCATTTTAGAATATGTCTGTAGCAAAGAGGAAAAAGTATAAAAGATTGATCAAAAAGGGGAGGGGTCGGTCAGTCGGGCTGAGCAGGAGAGATCGTAGGTCGAGAGAGTTGCAGGGCGCTGGGCTGTAAGTATAAACAGGGCTGACTGTCACTTAGGAGTCTATGCTAGGCATTGCAAATAATCATTTTGTCACTGTTGCTGAACTTAATGTTTTTTATGTTGTAAGTCTGCTTTGACCATAATACCATAATACATGTATAATTAATTTGCTTTTTAAGTAAAATATTGTCATTTATTTTAAAGTTGGTATTGGTGTGAATTATTCCATTTCTTCTAATAATAAGTAAGGTTTAAAAACAATATCCAAAACACCTCGCGTTATCAGCGGCAAGGCTCGTCTTCTGCCTCCAGCACTCTGGGTAGTCTGTTATGGTAAGCCCATAGCAACAAAGCTTGTCTTCTGCCTCCAGCACTCTGGGTAGTCTATGATGGTAAGCCCATAGCTCCAAGGCTCGTCTTCTGCCTCCAGCACTCTGGGTAGTCTGTTATGGTAAGCCCATAGCGCCAAGGTTCGTCTTCTGCCTCCAGCACTGTGGGTAGTTTATTATGGTAAGCCCGCAGCGCCAAGGCTTGTCTTCTGCATCTTGCTACATTAAGCCCACTGTATGTACCAAAAAGTTAAGTATACAATTACACATCACAGACTTAGGAAGCCCTCACACCCTAATATTGTTCTACCAGTGATGACTTCTAAAATGTTTAAATGCAGGAGAGCAGGAGTATAATAGGGGCTGGTGGCTCCTGATGTACGAGATACACCAGAGAGTGTGGGGAGGAGACTGGTCAGATCTCTGGGCTGGTAACACACATGATGTGAGGTAGGAGGGCAGCAGTCTAATAGGGGTTGATGGCTCCTGATGTATAATATACAACAGAGAGTGTGCGGAGGAGGCTGGTCAGATCTCTGGGCTGGTAACACACAGTGAAATGATGTGAGGGGGAGAGCAGGAGTATAATAGGGGCTGATGGCTCCTGATGTATGACATACACCAGAGAGTATGGGGAGGAGACTGGTCAGATCTCTGGGCTGGTAACACACAGTGACATGATGTGAGGGGGAGAGCAGGAGAATAATAGGGGCTGATGGCTCCTGATGTATGAGATACACCAGAGAGAGTGGAGAGGAGACTGGTCAGATCTCTGGGCTGGTAACACAGTGATATGATGTGAGGGGGAGAGCAGGAGTATAATAGGGGCTGATGGTTCCTGACTCCCCCACTTGACAGATACATTTCAATCATTAGTCTGTACTGACAGAGGAGGGTGTAGGATAAGAGATTGCTGTAGTGACTGACAAAGAAAAGTGTTTATTACTCATCTGTGCTATCTGAAGGGATTTCTTCCTCTTTGCACTGCTGATCACCCCTCACAAACATCTCTTCTCCCTCTGTGTCTTCTGCCTTCATATCAGTCATAAAAGTCTCTTCTTCTCCCACTATATCTCCTGCATTATTATCAGTCACATATGTCTCTCCTTCTACCTCTATATCATCTGCCTTCATATCAGTCACATATGTCTCTTCTTCTCCCTCTGTATCTTCTGCCTTTATATCAGTGACATACGTTTCTTTTCTCCCCCTGTATCTTCTGCTTTCATATCAGTCACATACGTCTCTTTTTCACCATCTATATATTCTGCCTTCATATCAGTCACATACATCTCTTCTCCCTCTACCATAACAGGCAAATTTTCACTCTAAAAATAAAAACACTTTAATAATGTCCACCTTCATTAATTGAGACTAAACAGTACAATATCAGTGTAAAAGATAAACACAGCTTCTCTATAGATCACATAGTGACAGTCACTTTGGTATATTGGTGAGACCCTAAATCCCATCTACCTGATGCTCCTGTGGGGTTCTGTGATTCTCCTCTGTACAATTCTGTGAATAGAGAGGATGGGGACAACTCTCTGGGGTATTTCTATTACTGGGTCCATCTGTAGGAGTACATTATATATATATATATATATATATATATATGTGATTATCAGGTGATGTGTGTATATAGGGGGCCCCCATGCCTGCTCTCCCCTGTACAATAAATTACAGTCTCCTCTTACCCAGTGATGTGAGGGGCCGGTGATTCTCCATCATCACGTCCTTGTACAGACCCCTGAGTTACTCTATATACTTCCCCTCCTGCATGGAGACATAGACAGTGACATCCTGACACCTTAAAGGAACCTGACACACACAATGGAACAGCCATCACCCAGACACATCCCCTAGTGTTACTGTATAATGTCTCAATCCCAGCAGTCACCTCTCCAGTCATCACCCAGACACATCCCATGGTGTTACTGTATAGTGTCCCATTCCCAGCAATCACCTCTCCAGTCATCACCCAGACACATCCCCTGGTGTTACTGTATAATGTTCCATTCCCAGCAATCACCTCTCCAGTCATCACCCAGACACATCCCCTAGTGTTACTGTATAATGTCCCATTCCCAGCAGTCAGCTCTCCAGTCATCACCCAGACACATCCCCTGGTGTTACTGTATAATGTTCCATTCCCAGCAATCACCTCTCCAGTCATCACCCAGACACATCCCCTGGTGTTACTGTATAGTGTCCCATTCCCAGCAGTCACCTCTCCAGCCATCACCCAGACACATCCCCTGGTGTTACTGTATAATGCCCCATTCCCAGCAGTCACCTCTCCAGTCATCACCCAGACACATCCCCTGGTGTTACTGTATAATGTCCCATTCCCAGCAG
The DNA here is from genome assembly GCA_031769625.1 of Taudactylus pleione. Taxonomy (NCBI): domain Eukaryota; kingdom Metazoa; phylum Chordata; class Amphibia; order Anura; family Myobatrachidae; genus Taudactylus; species Taudactylus pleione. Next base: position 6,365,453 of record JAUIMM010000375.1, on the reverse strand, counting down.
TCACCTCTCCAGTCAGCAGCTGAATGATTCTACTGGTGAGTTCCAGGATCTTCTGGTCATTGTGTCTCTCATGTATCACTGAGTGAGGTGGAGGCACCGTGATGGGGCTCTGGGTCCTGCTCAGTCCTCCTGACACATTGGGATGGCTGCTGAATGTCTCATACTCACCAAATGTCTTCTTCACTACTGTGTAACCCTGTGTATTGGGGGAGACATCAATAAAAGGTTATACTAAACTCATCATATACTGAACGGTGCTAAATCTAATATGTTCTGATCTTCAGCCACTGTAGGGATTTATGAGAGTCTCCCCAAATTTTTAAAGTGGTCTCCCCAAATAATTTTAAAAACTAAACTAGCTCCCTGCTGCTCGGTTACAGCTGACTGAGAATTTTAGAGACAGCAAATAATAGTTGTACAGTCAAGTCGACGTTTCAATACATCAGTATTTTCATCAGGAAAATACTGATGCATTGAAACATCGTCTTGACTGTACAACTATTGTTTGCTGTCTCTTCTTTAAAAATCCTTGAGTGCCGCTGGTTCTGCTCGGTATCTGGGTCACACCATGTGTGTGTTACGCTTGGAAGGCAACGGGGCAAGAAGCGTTTTTTTTATTGAGTGCCGGATTCTACTTTGGATCTCACAGTGATGTGGAAGTGACACTTCCAGATCCTCTCACCTTCCAGTCATGTCCCTGTATTATTACTATAGATATGTGATGTCACTGTGACACTACCAGATCCCCTCACCTCCCAGTCATGTCCCTGTATTATTACTATAGATATAAGTGATGTCACTGTGACACTTCCACCTCCCCAGTCAGCAGGTAGATGATCTCCAGGGTGAGATTTAGAATCCTCCTAGTCATATGACTCCTGTCTGTGTCCATCCTCAGTGATCAGTGATTTAAACAGGACACGTCTAGCTTTCACGTGACTTCTAGTAAAGACTCTCTGGCAATATTTCATACCGATCCCGCTGGACACCTCCCTTTCTCTATAGTCAATTATCCACCGAGCAGCAACTGCTCCAGCTGTATTATAGTAACACCAAAGGCTGCTCCACCTGTATTATATGTAACACCAGAGCCTGCTCCAACTGTATTATATGTAATACAAGGGTCTGCCCCACCTGTATTATTTGTATCAGTGGGGTCTGCTCCATCTGTATTTTATGCAACACTAGTCTGCTCCACCTGCATTATACCAACACTGTTGTCTGTTTCACCTGTATGATGGCAACGCACACCAGAGACTGCTCCAGATCTACAATAGTAACAACAGGGTCTGCTCCACCTGTATGATGATAATGCAACACTAGATTGCTCAACCTGTATTATATGCAACAATGGAATCTGTTCCACCACAGTATGATTCACCAGTTTTATTGTAACAAGAGAGTCTGCTCCACCTGTATTATATTCAACGCTGGAAGGTGATCTACCTGTATGACAAATAACACATGATAATGCAGCACCAGAGACTGCGCTGCCTGTATAAAAATAGTAAATACAATTACATACCATTACCTGCTGCCAGACACAGAAATGGCCGCTCTTTATAATTCCTGCTCCGCCTGTCACCCGGAAGTTACTAAAAAAAATACCCCTCCAAATTTCCACGCCGCGCACCTCTCTTCTCCTTGTAGCTATGACTACTTTCTGCCCCGCCCCTCTTATGATAGTACCGCCCTCTCAATCCCCCACAGTGCGCTGATTGGCAGCAGCGAGTAGCCAATCAGGCGGCACAAAGTAGGAAGGACGACCTGTAACTTAGCAGCCATCTGCACATACCTAGAGTAACAGCTGTACAGTATAATGATGTCCTCATGTATGGCGGCCATATTCTTATAGTCTCCCAGTCAACAGAGGGGGCCTGGCCACAGGGGCTTTGGCTGCCATTTTGTCATAGACATTCCTGACAGCCACAGCCGGAGCCAGGTAACGTGTTGTGTATATATTATATTACTATTATATAGGGGGGAAGGGACTGTACAGTGATCTATGAGGGTGAATAACACAACTCCCAGCACACACTGATATGTGGTATTAATATTATTATATAGGGGGAGGGGATTGTATAGTGATATATGAAGGGGAATAAAACAGCTCCCGGCACACACTATGTGGTATTATTATTACATAGGGGGAGGGTCCGTATAGTGATATATGAGGGGGAATAACAGCTCCCAGCACACACTGATATGTGTTATTATTATTATATAGGGGGATGGGGACTGTACAGTGATATATGAGGGAATAACACAGCTCCCAGCACACACTGATATGTGGTATTATTATATAGGGGAGAGGGGACTGTAAGTGATATATGAGGGGGAATAACACAGCTCCCAGCACACACTAATATGTGGTATTACTCAGTTAATGCAACAACTGCTGAGTTACAGACCAGAGTGTACTAGAAGCACCAGAGCAGAAAGTGACACCCCAGGCAGGAAAGAGGAACTGTATGGGTTGTGACAGGTGCAGGGTGCTAGAATGTACACTACAGTTCTGTCTGCAGCTCTGTCCTCTACCCTGGCCGCCCGCATCCTGCCCATCAGCATTACTGACTCTGAGCAGATCACGGACTGACCACTGGTCAGTGTACAGAATAGGGGGAAGTGCAAGACAACTGCCACTAAAGTGAGGGCAGGAACGGGCAGCAGTACTTTTTGTGTAGCACTGAAATGCCTTTTCCAACACCTGCTCCAGTTAGTATTCCCTCTACTCTAGGCCAGCAACAACCACATGTTTTTTAATAGAGATTCGCTGAAAATTGTTACATTGCGCATACGCGTCCATTTAGTGTCGGGAGGAGGCTGCGGACAGTCAGCAGCTGCTGGAGTGCTTGTCCAACTGTTGGGTCTTAATGAACTGTCATTCTTTACATGTTTTTTGTGCTGCTTCTTGATTTATTATATTGCTCCACTGTTTCCATGTAGGTCCAGTTTGTGGTAATGCTCTATGTAAGTCCTATTTGTGGTAATGCTCCATGTAGGTCCTGTTTGTGGTTATGCTTTATGTAGGTCCTGTTTGTGGTTATGCTCTTTGTAGATCCTGTTTGTGGTTGTGCTTTATGTAGGTCCTGTTTGTGGTTATGCTCTATGTAGGTCCTGTTTGTGGTAATGCTCTTTGTAGGTCCTGTTTGTGGTAATGCTCTATGTAGGTCCTGTTTGTGGTAATGCTCCATGTAGGTCCTGTTTGTGGTATTGCTCTTTGTAGGTCCTGTTTGTGGTATTGCTCTTTGTAGGTCCTGTTTGTGGTAATGCTCCATGTAGGTCCTGTTTGTGGTAATGCTCTATGTAGGTCCTGTTTGTGGTAATGCTCTATGTAGGTCCTGTTTGTGGTAATGCTCTTTGTAGGTCCTGTTTGTGGTATTGCTCTTTGTAGGTCCTGTTTGTGGTTATGCTCCATGTAGCTCCAGTTTGTGGTTATGCTCTATGTAGGTCCTGTTTGTGGTTATGCTCTATGTAGGTCCTGTTTGTGGTAATGCTCTATGTAGGTCCTGTTTGTGGTAATGCTCTTTGTAGGTCCTGTTTGTGGTATTGCTCTTTGTAGGTCCTGTTTGTGGTTATGCTCCATGTAGCTCCAGTTTGTGGTTATGCTCTATGTAGGTCCTGTTTGTGGTTATGCTCTATGTAGGTCCTGTTTGTGGTTATGCTCTATGTAGGTCCTGTTTGTGGTTATGCTCTATGTAGGTCCTGTTTGTGGTTATGCTCTATGTAGGTCCTGTTTGTGGTTACGCTCTGTGTAGGTCATGTTTGTGGTTATGCTTTATGTAGTTCTATTCATGGTAATGCTCTATGGGACATATTCAATATGCTGGACTTTTTGCTCCACATCGGAGGTTTGAGTGGGGATAAAGTATCGGGCGCGTGCCCGCTTTATCCCCGTATTCAGTTTAAAAGGTGCGGAATCGGGACCTGGCAAAAAACTGACTGGCGAAAAGTCCTCTGAATTTTCGGGAATTGATCCTGGCACACCCCAAAATATGTCCTAACATGGGGAATCACTATAGGTACCCCCGATATGGCCTTCTGCATATTTTTAAATAGCTGCAGCAGGTGCATAATAGCGGCTATGAAGAAGTGGTGAAGTATAGCACTTTGGGTACATCAAAATGGATGCAAGCATATTTGTAAGTCCCTAAATGCATTTTGAAAATTCTTCAAAAATGCACCTGCCGCTACCACCCGCATTCTTTTAAACACCTGCTGCATACTTGGGAACCCCCACCCCCACCCCCCTGAATTAATTTCGTTATTTAAAAACTTGTTCCCCTTTTTTTTTTTTTACTTAAAAATTAAAATAATTTTTTTGGGGTGTCCCTATTTTTTTATAAACTTTTTTGGACACAGTTAATTTTTAGGGGCTATTTCCAGGGGTGCAAGCTATTTTTTTAAAGCCTGCACCCATAAACCCCAATTCTGCACTTTTTTGCACAATGTAAAACATGGTGAAAACCTATCCCGGTTTTTTTAAAAAGACTTTTCGCGCCGGCGAAAAGTCTTTGTAACTGAATACGGGGATAATTGAAACATGCGAAAATAACGTTATCGGCAATAATTTATCGCCGATTCCGACTTTTCGCCGCCAAATTGAATACGGCTCTATGTAGGTTCTGTTTGTGGTTATGCTCTATGTAGTTCTATATATGGTAATGCTCTATGTAGGTCCTGTTTGTGGTTATGCTCTATGTAGTTCTATATATATGGTAATACTCTATGTAGGTCCTGTTTGTGGTTATGCTCTATGTAGTTCTATATATGGTAATGCTCTATGTAGGTCCTGTTTGTGGTTATTCTCTATTTAGTTCTATATATGGTAATGCTCTATGTAGGTCCTATTTGTGGTTATGCTCTATGTAGGTACTATTACTGGTTATGCTCTATGTAGGTCCTGTTTGTGGTTATGCTCTATGTAGGTCCTGTTTGTGGTTATGCTCTATGTAGGTCCTGTTTGTGGTTATGCTCTATGTAGGTCCTATATGTGGTTATGCTCTATGTAGGTCCTATTTATGGTTGTGCTCTTTGTAGGTACTATGGTCCTCATTCAGAGGCGCTGGCAAGAAGCGAGCGCTAGTTCTGAATGAGGGCGGCCGCTTCATTTTTGAAGTGCGGCCTCCTGGTCGTTAGGTAAGCTGTGGGTGGTTGATGGTTGAACACCATCGCGACCATCGTGGCTTGCGACGAGACCCTAAGGTTGGGTCTCGGCAGCCGCAAGCCCCAGGGAGCTTCCTGCTCTGAAAGAGCAGGAACCTCCCCACTGACATCACTGATGATGTCAGTGCGGCCGCCCACAAAACGGTAGGCGTTCCTTTAGGAACGCCTCCATTTTGGAAACCACCCCCCCGGCCCGCCTACAAAACGGGGAGAGCTGTCGATCAACATCGACAGCCGCCCCTTTTGTAGAGAGCTCTGGAGCAAGAGAGTTTCTCTCTCGCTCCGGGGCTTGCGCACGCGCAGTGCGGCCGCTGCGTGTGCGCAGGGCTTACTATCGACCCGATTGCGAGCACATCGGTGCTGGCGACCGATTCTGAATGAGGGCCTATGTGTGGTTATGCTCTATGTAGGTCCTATTTGTGGTTATGCTCTATGTAGGTAATTGACATTTTCTATTACTTTGTCGAATATGTACTGTCTTCCCTCTTATACAGGAGTTTTGCAATATATGTAACTCTTTGGATATGGGTGCCCCTATTTAGCATTGTGCACTACTTTTGCATATGGGGCTTTGGTTTTTATTCATTGGCTTCTCCCTTTTATCTCATTACATGGAGATGTTAGCTAGATATGCACTTGTGTCTGTATACCCCTTCATTTTCTTTTCTTGTATCTCTGATATGTCAGACACATTGTGATATATAGAGGTGGCACGCCTCCGGCACAGTTACCTTTTATTATCTTATATTACTTATATATAAATATACACACACACAATCTATTTTCAACATCTGTGCCTTTGATTTTAGGTACCAAAGAGGATCTTTTTCCTTTTTATGTTGTGTGTATTATAGTGTAACCTATATATGTTTCTATGAGTTTTTAATAACATGATATAATCTTCAGTACAAAACAGCAGTGCTCCCACCCTCAGTAGTTTGTGTGTGTGTATATATATATATATATATATACACACACAGTGTTCACGAATACGCGCTATAGCGCGTATTTTACCCGATGTCGGGCACTGGGGACTCACTTTTGTAAAGTTGCCGGGTCTCCGGGGACACGCTGTGCTGTGGCCAATCCCTGAAAGCTGGCTGCAGCACAGCGCATCCCCCTGAGAAGGACACAACGCTGTCTGTTAGAGCAGCCAATGAGAGTCAGATAGACTTTCATTGGCTACTGCTGTGGAAAGCCGTGCTGGGATCAAGTATCCCAGCATCGGCACAGCATCCGTGGCCGGCGCTGGGACAGTGTTTGTTCCCAGCGCCGGGTAAGCCACTGCGGCGGGTACCTGGTGAAGGGACCGCCTGGTCCCTTCCACCAGTGGTGGCAGGAGAAGCTTGGCTCTGGGCGCAAGCTAAGCGGAGCTCGCTGCCCGGAAGCCAAGTAGCGGCGGCGGTTGTTTGGCACTGGCCGCGAGCCAAACACGGCTCGCTGTCCAGCAGCCAATAGGAGGCAGCCCCGCCCACTCGCAGCATCTTGAATTAGACGCGGCTGAGCGGAAACGTTCAGTACCGGCGGCGAAGGGGAGGAGTGAAGACCTCCCGAAGACAGAAGAGCAGAGCGGCGCGGCAACAGTTCCGGCGGCCACGCAAGAGGCCGGAAGACGGCTTGATCAAGAGGGAAGAAAGGAAGAGGCGGCGCAGAAGAATGAAGCTGAGGACTGATGGGGTGGAAAGAAAAAGATCTAACGAAGCTCTCCCCCGCAGCCTCTTCCACCATACGGGTAGGTGACCTTGGGCCACTGTTATTTACCCCTCCCTAGACCACCAGGGTTGTCGAGCACTAGGCCCGTGGCATAAATTCAGGCAATAGGCCTGTTGGTATATAGGTGGGCACAAGGCCCGGGCTACATAGGGGGCATTAGGCCCAAATGAAGGTATCTGCCCCACAAATAGGTGTGAGTGACCTGGGCATTAGGCCCAGGTCACTAAAGGCCAAATAGGTGGGCCAATACTGGGGGCAATGCATAGGGGGTCAACTATTGGGGGCACTGCATAGGGGGGATTACTACTGGGGGAACTGCATAGGGGGGATTACTACTGGGGGCACTGCATAGGGGGGATTACTACTGGGGCAATGCATAGGGGAGATTATTACTGGGGGCAATGCATAGGGAGGATTACTAGGAGTAATGCCTAGGGGGATTACTACTGGGGGCAATGCATAGGCAGACTACTGGGGGCAATGCATAGGGGGACTACTAGAGGTAATGCATAGGGGATTACTACTACTGGCAATGCATAGGGGGTCAACTACTGGGGGCAATGCATAGGAGGGGGGGACTGCTACTGGGGCCAATGCATAGGGGGAGTAAAGGGCATTAATGTGCAGCATAATGTGTAAAGGCCGGGGATGGCTGTGTGGCATCATTTGTAAGGGGCATTACTGCATGGCATTAATATGCAGCCTAATGTTTAAAGATCAGGCATGGCTATGTGGCAAAATGTGTAAAGACTGGGCATTACTGCATTTTAAAGTGGAGGGTCCCTGGGATCCACATATTTTGTCACCGCGATCACTGTGTATATATATATATATATATCAGGATTTTGGTTACTTACCGATAAATCCCTTTCAACGATTCCATAGGGGACACTGGAGTCTCAGTACAGTGGGGTATAGAAGTGGGTTAACCGGGAGCTGGCACTTTAATAAATTTGTATGGTAGCTAGCTCCTCCCCCTCTATACCCCCCAACAGGTCAGTCCAAAAAACGGTGCCAGAGGAGAGCTGGAAAATAAGGAGAAAGGAGAAGAGAAACTACAACATACATGAACAAACCAGAAAGGGTTTATGAAAGATAACACAACATTCCAAGCAGACCATGGAGACAAACAACTGTCTGAACCTGTAAACAACAAACTTAAGCAGGTGTAACAGGGCCGTGGTGGGCGTCCAGTGTCCCCTGTGGAATCGGAGAAAGGGATTTATCAGTAAGTAACCAAAATCCTGATTTCTCCTTCATCCACTAGGGGACACGGGAGTCTCAGTACAGTGGGGACATCCCAGAGCTCCCATCCTGGGCAGGAGAGCGCTGAGGACCCTGCAAAACAGCACGGCCATACTGCGAAGCAGAGGTCGCAAAAGTGTCAAAACGGTAAAACTTAACAAAAGTATGCCTGCCTGACCAGGTGGCCACTCGACAAAGATTAGTCAAAGAAACACCACAGGCAGCCGCCCATGAAGGACCCACCGAGCGCTTTGAATGCACCGTAATAGAAACCGGCAGCTGTTTAGAAGTGGCCAGATAAGCCTGTCTGATTGTCAGACGAATCCAACGCGAAATAGTTTGTTTTGAAGCCGGCCAACCTGGCCTCGCCATAGCAAAACAGACAAAAAGCACATCCCACTTCCGGATAGATGCTGTCCTCTCAACATAGATCCGAAGAGCTCTAACAACATCTAAAGATTTGGAGCCCTGAGAATCGTCCTTTAACACTGGAATCACAATTGGCTGGTTTATGTGAAATGCAGACACCACCTTAGGAAGGACATCTGCATACGAAGCTCCGCCCTGTCCTCATGGAAAACAAGGTAAGGCGAGCGACAGGATAGAACCCCAAGCTCCGACACACGTCTAGCTGAGGCGAGCGCCAAAAGAAGAACCACCTTCCAAGTTAAAAACTTAATCTCCACCTTCTGTAGTGGCTCAAACAAAGCAGACTGGAGAAATTAAAGGACCAAGTCTAAATCCCATGGGGCCATAGGAGGCACAAATGGAGACTGTATTCTGATTACTCCCTTTAGGAAGGTCTGGACATCCGGCAATAATGCTAATTTTCTCTGAAAGAAAATGGACAATGCCGACACCTGAACCTTCAAAGATCCTAGACGAAGGCCTGCTGATAAATCGGCCTGCAGAAAAAGAAGACGGGATACCTTGAAATCAGACGGAGGTGAACTGCGGCGTTCACACCAAGATACATATGTCTTCCAGATATGATAATAATGTTTTGATGTGACTTCCTTCCAAGCCCTGATCATGGTAGGAATCACACTGGAAGGAATACCCTTCTTTCTTAAGATGGCCCTTTCAACAGACACTCCGTCAAACGAAGCCGCTTTAAGTCCTGATAAATAAACGGACCCTGTAGAAGTAGATCGTCTTGGAGAGGTAGAGGCCACGGATTGTCTATCAACAGATGCCATAGGCTTGAGTACCACGCTCGTCTGGGCCAATCTGGAGCCACCAGCAACACCTTGGCCCTTTCTCTTTTGAGTCTTTGAAGCAGACGAGGGAGAAGTGGAATTGGAGGGAACAGGTACACGTAGTGAAACTACCAAGGCGCTGTCAGTGCGTCCATGACCACTGCTTGAGGATCCCTTGTTCGTGAGCCGTACAGCGGTAATTGATGGTTCAACCTCGATGCCATGAGATCCACTTGAGGTTGACCCCAATGCTGAATCAGCTGCTGAAAGACCTGTGGATTGAGCGCTCATTCCCCTGGATGAATGTCCTGTCGACTGAGGTAGTTGGCCTCCCAATTTTCTACCCCTGGGATGAAGATTGCTGATATCACCGCTGCAAATTCTTCTGCCCAAAGCAGAATGCGGCTTACTTCCCTCATGACGGCCCGACTCTTGGTACCGCCCTGTCTGTTTATATATGCCACAGCTGTGGCATTGTCTGACTACACTCTGATTGCTCGACCGTGCATCAGAGGGTGTGCAAGCTGAAGAGCATAGAACACTGCCCTTAGTTCTAGGATGTTTATGGGTAGTACTGCCTCCCACTGAGTCCAGCGGCCGTGGAAAGTGGCTTCCCAGGGACACTGCCCCCCACCCACTCAGTCTTGCGTTTGTGGTAAGGAGAATCCAATCTCACACTGCGAAACGCTTTCCTGCTAGCAGGTGAGAGGAATTCAGCCACCAAAGGAGAGATGTTGGAGTCATGGGGGACAATAGCACTCGCTTGTGAAGAAAGAGATGGGACCCAGACCACTGGGAAATTAGATCCAATTGAAATGGCCGGGCATGAAATCTCCCATACTGGATGGACTCGAAGGTCGACACCACTTTCCCTAGTATTCGAATACACAGATGCACTGATACTCTTCGATGACGCAGTATCAACCGCACCATGTGCTGAATGGAGGATACCTTGTCCTGAGGAAGGAACACCTGTTCCACCGTGTCCAAAATCATCCCCAAGAGTAGCAGGCGCTGTGTAGGTTGTAGACATGACTTTTGGCAATTGAGGATCCAACCGTGTTGTAAAAGCAGACTCTGAGTTACCTGTATATCTTGTAACAATTGTGTTACCGACGGTGCTTTGATAAGAAGATCGTCCAAATACGGAACGATAGCAACACCCTGCATCCAAAGCAGGGCCATCGTGATGGCCATGACTTTCGTAAGAACTCTTGGTGCTGAGGAACGACCAAAAGGTAAGGTCTGAAATTGAAAATGAGAGTCTTTCAAAGTAGGCATCCTTTATGTATAAGGATACGAGAAACTCTTCCTTCTCGAGGCCAGCAATGACCGACTGCAGGGACTCCATCTTGAACTTGAAAGCACGCAGATAAGGATTGAGATCCTTCAAATTCAGAATGGGTCTCACCGACCCGTCTGGTTTTGGAATCACAAACAAGCTGGAGTAAAAACCGTGACCCCGCTGATGGTTTGGAACATTTACCACCAGTCGAGACAACAGAAGCCTGTTTATTGTCCTCTGAATCACAACCCGTTTTTCTGCTGACAGTGGTAACCCGGTTGTGAAAAAGTGAGGAGGTTGGATTCTGAAATCCAACTTCAACCCCCGGGTAATGATGTCCCGAACCCAGGCGTCCTGGCAAGACCGCATCCATTCTTCTTTGAAGCTCTGCAGTCGACCTCCCACCTTGGGATCACCCAAGTGAGAAGGTAGAGCGTCATGCAGAAGGTTTAACCGCAGGTTTGTCCTCTTGGGACGAGGATGCAGTCACTCTTCCTCTGCCTCTGGAACCCCTGGAGATAGCAGGAGCTCCTCTGGAACGGCCTCTAAATCTCCCTGGAACACAAAAGGACGGTCCTGCAACTGGTTTCCTAGGAGGCGGAGCCTCTGAAGGCAGATATGTGGACTTACCACCTGTGGCCTGTGAAATCCACTTATCTAATTCGGAACCAAACAGGCAGGACGACTCCTGTGAAAGGGAGAGCCTTCACTGCTCTCTTAGACTCGGCATCAGAATTCCACTGTCGTAGCCAAAGAGCTCTTCTGGCTGAGATAGCCAAGGCCGAGGATCTAGCGGAAAGGTTACATATGTCCTTTGCAGCTTCCCCTAGGAAAGTGGCTGATTCTGCAATCTGATCTGCCAACTGAATAAGCCCGTCTACTTATACCCGTCTTAAGCCCCTCAGAAAGCTGTGTAGCCCATGCTTCTACAGCCTTATTGACCCAACAGCTGACTAGCGCAGGACGAAGGGACACACCTGCCACTGTATAAACAGATTTTAAGGTGTTTTATAATTTCCTGTCTGAAGATTCTTTCAGGGAGACTGCTCCTGGTACAGGGAGTACCGTCTTTTTAGACACACTGGATACTGAAGGGTCTGCCGCAGGAGGAGTTTCACATAATTTTCTGCTTTCTGCAGGAAATGGGCAATAACTTAAAAGTTTACATGATATCTGAAACTTTTTGTCTGAGTGTTTCCACGTGTAGGTTAGGATCTCATCCAGTTCCTCAGACGCTGGAAAAGTGGCAGCTTGTCTTTTATTAAACATAGACTGTATCTATCTCTTCAACATGTAATACCTGGCGTACTGCCGCTATCAGTGCCTCTACACCCTGAGATACAGGTTCCGACACCTGAGGAATTTGTTCCTCTGGTTCCTGGACCTCCCCTTCCTCTGTCTCCTGTATCTCCTCTTCCTCAGATTCATCCCACCTGAGGGGATTAGGAATCAGTCTCTTTGTAGGGACCTTAGATGACGAGGCTGCAGGGGGTACCTGGCTCGACATAACTTTGGTGAGTCCCTCTACAGATCTGGCTAATGAACGAGCCCAGTCTCGTTCTGAGATGGCAGATGTCTGAGTTCTGGCCACCTGTCTCTGCGAGAAGCTTCCAGTTATGCAGACAGATGAGACATGACTGATGAAAATTGATCAGTCCAGGTAGTCTACGGCTGTGAGACAATAGTCTGCGACTCTGAAACACACTTATCACACAGAAGGGAAGTATTTGACTGTCCCTGTGTTAATTTCTCTGCATAATTTTTGCAGGAGAAAGATTTCTGTGCAGCTTTTGACCCCTTAGAAGACATTGTAATCCACCGGTCACACACACACACAGACACAGAGAGGGGAATTCAATTAGAGGCAAAGTTTTCGCCTGTCCGACTTTTCGCTTCTTTCGCCTGTTTCAGACGCAAATTCATTCTGTGCTCGTCCCCGCTTTTCGCCTAATTCAATTGCAAAACAGGCGAAAACGGAAATAGGCGAATGCGGAACAGGCGAAAAGTACTGAAAGAATTGAGGAAATCAGTCTGTACCCCAGAAAAAGATATATTAACATAGGGAATCAATATAGATGTGTACGAATAGCCCTAATAAGACTATTTTGGGTACTTAAGTTGTGTAAATTGCTTGCTATTAGCGTCATTGTAAAAGTGGTGAAAAATGGCATAAAGCTGTATTTTTTTGGTGAAAATGAGCAGTCATGTCAAATTTGGGGTACTTGAAAATGGGTGCTAGCATATTCTTATGTCTCTAAAGTGAACTTTTTAAAAACATGAAAAATCCACCTGCTGCATGCACCTGCAATCCCAAAAACACCTGACCCATACTTGGGGACCCCCAAGAAGTCTATTTCGCTACTTTTTATGTTTATCCCCCCCACTTTTTAAATTTTCCCCCATAAATGATGTCTTTTTTGGGGTGTTCTTTAGGTTTTTGCAGATTTGTCCTTTGGGGGGCTGTCCCAAGGGTTCAGAGTCGTTTCCCCTCCAAAATAAAGATTTTGCACTTCTTTTCACCTGCTATTGATTGGAGAATCTTTTTTGGAGAATTGTATCCGCTTAGGCGAAATTGTCCTGGAATTGAATTTGGCGAAATTTTTTTAGGCAGAATTTTTCGCAAAAAAACAGGCGAAAATGGCTTTTCGCCTCTAATTGAATATGGCCCAGAGACTGTATAGAAAAGGAGAGATAAGGGCATAGAGGGAGATATGCTTTTACCTCACTAGCACTGATACACTGACCAGTGCTGTTAAACACAAATTCACTGTGTAAATAGATATAAGCTGTACAATTAAATTAGCTTCCCTAGCCTGACCCCACTGTGCCTGACCCCACTGTGCACTCACAGATCCGGCAGGCAGGACAGTCTACGCGTTCAGCAGCAGCTTTCTGTTATAAAATGGCAACCAGCCTCTTTCTGGGAACGCTTGGGCTGCTGGGAGGCAGGAGCAGAATTGAACATTAGTAGCGTTCCCGCTAGGCTGTTTTAGCGGGGCGCGGCACCAAGCCCTCCTTCTGGAGGGCAACAAGCGCCCTGCCCTCACAGCCTGTGGGTGCCGTCTTCACCCGCGGGTTGCAGTGTCCCGCGGGTGGAGAAATGTGCAGTGACCCGGTCACCGCTGGAGAATAGACGCCGGGCGCATGCGCCCGGCATCTATTCTCACTGTCTGCAGGGCTCGGGGGCTGCCCGGCGTGTCCGTAAGTGCCGGGTATACCCCCAAGTATGACGAAAAGGGGACGTATTTTATAGACACGCCCCCTTTTCATGGCCCGCCCCTTTTTAGGGCACGCGCGCTCTCTCTTGCCCTGCCTGCCGCCGGAGCTAAAGTGAACGCTACATTAGGCTCCGCCCACCCGCTATGGAGCCTTCTCCGCGCTGAGCGGGCTACTCATTCATCATGCCCGCCTACTGTCCTGGCTTCCCTGCTACTTAGGGAGCCAGGACAACACTAACCTGAGCCTGCCTAATGCTGCTGGCTGCGGTCGTTGCTGGTGGGAGACCGCAACGTGCGCCTTTTACTAATTGAGAGGTTTCATACCAGTGCTCTGGTCTTATACCCATTCCCCTTTCCCATCATACTCCACAATACTGGAGAGGTCAAGGGATCTGGGAGTGACCTCATTTATATATTTATTCATAATACATGGACATGACTGAGGAGATGAGGGGGATCTGGTAGTTTCACTGTAACATCACTTATATCTATAGTAATAATACATGACAATACAACCAGGGGATGTGTCGGTGATGACTGTAACATTGTGTGTGTCAGGTTCCTATAAGTTGTCAGGATGTCACTGTCTACGTCTCTATGCAGGAGGGGGAGTGTATAGAAGAACACAGGGATCTGTACAAGGACGTGATGATGGAGAATCACCGGCCCCTCATATCACTGGGTAAGAGGAGACTGTAATTTATTTTACTAAATAGAGCAGGTATGGGGCCCTCCTATATACACACATCACCTGATTATCACATATATACAATGTACTCAGTCACTGTGTGTCTCCTGCAGGTGGACCCAGTAACAGAAATACCCCAGAGAGATGTCCCCATCCTCTTTATTCATATGATTGTACAGAGGAGAATCACAGGATCGGACAGGAGCATAAGGTAGGTGGGATTTTGGGTCTCACCAATATGCCAAATATACACTAAGGCCATGATGTTATTGTACTGTTTGATTTAAAATAATATTATTAGACATAATGACAGTTATTTTATTGTATTTTTTGGGGGGGTTATTTAGAGTGAACACCTGACTGATAATAAGGTAGAAGGTACAGATGGAGAAGAGACGTATGTGACTGATATAAAGGCAGAAGATACAGAGGCAGAAGAAGAGACGTATGTGACTTATATGAAAGCAGAAGATACAGAGGGAGAAGAAGAGACGTATGTGACTGATAATAAGGCAGAATATACAAAGGGAGAAGAAGAGACACATTTGACTGATGTAAAGACAGAAGATACAGAGGGAGAAGAAGAGACGTATGTGACTGATAATAAGGTAGAATATACACGGGGAGAAGAACAGACATATGTGACTGATATAAAGACAGACGATATAGAGGGAGAAGAAGAGACGTATGTGACTGATATGATGGCAGAAGATATAGAGGGAGAAGAAGAGATGTATGTGAGGAGTGATCAGCAGTGTAAGGAAGAGGAAATCCCTACAGATATCAGCAGAGGTGAGTCACTACAATAATCGCTTATCCTCCACCCTCATCTGTCAGTACAAATTTATGAGGAAAATGTATCTGCACAGTTGTGGAGTCGAGAGCAATCAGCCTCTATTAGTCTACTGCTCTCCCCCTCACATCATGTCACTGTGTGTTAATAGTCCAGACATCTGACCAGTTTCCTCTCCACACTCTCTGGTATATCTCATACATCAGGAGCCATCAGCCCCTATTATACTCCTGCTCTCCCCAACACATCATGTAACTGTGTGTTACCAGCCCAGAGATCTGACCAATCTCCTCCCCACACACTCTGGTGTATCTCATACATCAGGAGCCATCAGCCCCTATTATACTCCTGCTCACCCCTCACATCATGTCACTGTGTGTTACCAGTCCAGAACTCTGACCAGTCTCCCCCTCACACTCTCTAGTGTATCTAGTACATCAAGAGCCATCAGCCCCTATTATACTCCTGCTCTCCTCCTCATATCATATCACTTTGTGTTACCAGCCCAGAGATCTGACCAGTCTCCTCCCCACACTTTTTGGTGTATCTCATACATCAGGATATATCAGCCTCTATTATACTCCTACTCTCCCCCTCACATAATGTCACTGTGTGTTACCAGACCAGAGATCTGACCAGTCTCCTCCCCACACTTTCTGGTGTATCTAGTACATCAAGAGCCATCAGCCCCTATTATAGCCCTGCTCTCCTCACATCATGTCACTGTGCTACTAGCGACCAGTCTCCTCGACACACTCTCTGGTATATCTCATACATCATTAGCCATTAGCCCCTATTATACTCCTGCTCTCCCCCTCACATAATGTCACTGTGTGTTACCAGCCCAGAGATCTGACTAGTCTCCTCCCCACACTCTTTGGTGTATCTCATACATCAGGAGCCATCAGCCCCTATTACATTCCTACTCTCCCCCTCACATCATGTCACTGTTTGTTAATAGTCCAGAGATCTGACCAGTCTCCTCTCTGCACTCTCTGGCGTATCTAATACATCAGGTGCCATTAGATCCTATTAGACTCCTGCTCTCCCCCTCACATCATGTCACTGTGTGTTACCAGCACAGAGATCTGACCAGTCTCCTCCCCACACTCTCTGGTGTATCTCATACATCAGGAGTCATCAGTCCCTATTATACTCCTTCTCTCCTCCTCACATCATGTCACTGTGTGTTACCAGCGACCAGTCTCCTCCCCACTCTCTCTGGTATATATCATACATCAGTAGCCATCAGTCCCTATTATACTCCTGCTCTCCCCAACACATCATGTCACTGTGTGTTACCAGACCAGAGATCTGACCAATCTCCTCCCCACACACTCTGGTGTATCTCATACATCAGGAGCCATCAGCCCCTATTATACTCCTGCTCTCCCCCTCACATCATGTCACTGTGTGTTACCAGCCCATGATCTGTCCAGTCTCCTCCCCATACTCTTTCTTGTATCTCACACATCAGGAGCCATCAGTCCCTATTATACTCCTGCTCTCCCCAACACATCATGTCACTGTGTGTTACCAGACCAGAGATCTGACCAATCTCCTCCCCACACACTCTGGTGTATCTCATACATCAGGAGCCATCAGCCCCTCTTATACTCCTGCTCTCCTCCTCACATCATGTCACTGTGTGTTACCAGCCCATAGATCTGACCAGTTTCCTCCTCACACTCTCTGGTGTATCTCGTGTATCAGTACAAGAGATGTCACTATAATGATTAAATCACTGGTTAAGGTAATGAGACCCCATGTGACATTACCCATGATCCTCCTCATGCACTACTACATGTGATAATAGCCTTTATCTTCCTTGAGTAATATTATGTGACTGACTGATTTTCAATATACTGTATACTACACATCACAACACACGTCATATGAACTCCACTCTCACACACACACAGAGCTATAACCACACACTTGTCATTGCACAATGGCTCCCTCCAGTCTCTGTGCTTGTATGCTCTGTACCTGTACCATTCCCCTACCCTGTCCTGCTGCCTCCCCTGCTCTGTGCCCTGCCCCATTCCCCTAGCCTGTCCTGCTGCCTCCCCTGCTCTGTGCCCTGCCCCATTTCCCTACCCTGTCCTGCTGCCTCCCCCGCTCAGTGCCTTGTACCATTCCCCTACCCTGTCCTGTTGGCTCCCCCGCTCTGTGCCCTGTGTCATTCCCCTACCCTGTCCTGCTTCCTCCCCCGCTCTGTTCCCTGCAATATTCCCCTACCTTGTCCTGCTGCCTCCCCCGCTCTGTGCCCTGTGTCATTCCCCTACCCTATCCTGCTGCCTCCCCCACTCTGGGCCGTGTCATTCCCTTACTGTTGTCCTGCTGCCTTCCCCGCTATTTGCCTTGTCATTCCCCTACCCTATCCTGCTGCCTCCCCTGCTCTGTGCCGTGTCATCCCCGTACCCTGTCCTGCTGCCTCCCCTGCTCTGTGCCCTGAACCATTCCCCTACCCTGTCCTGCTGCCTCCCCTGCTCTGTGCCCTGTGTTATTCCCCTACCCAGTCCTGCTGCCTCCCCCGCTCTGTGCCCTGTGTCATTCCCCTGCCCTGTCTTGCTGCCTCCCCCGCTCTGTGCCGCCATCGTCATTCTGTGTTTCTCTGTCATATCTCCATCTCTCTCAGAGTTTATATACAGTGACTCATTACCCTAATTTAGTAGTATGACTTTGGTGGGGCTACTCTCCCTTAGGATGACCAGAGGATTGGTTTCTGACACAAATTAATAGTGTGTGTATATGTGTCCATGTGTTAGGGAATACAGATTGTGAGCTCCACTGGGGCAAGGTCTGATGTGAATGACTAAATATTCTCTGTAAAGTGCTGCTCAGTATGTCTGTGCTATTTATATATTTCTTACTAATCGTTATTTTATTTCCAGCAGATGGATGCACAAGCAGGAACGCCTTGGAGGGAGATCTCATGTTGTCTACAGCTATTAAAATAGAAGATAACATCACACAGGAATCTCCAGGAGATAATCCCGTTATGCTAAATATACATCCAGTACCTCACAGTGCAGCTATATCATCTGATCCCTCTAATCACGAGGACTGTTCTCCTAATACCTCAGCTTTTGTTACACCTAGTGCAGCTCGTACACCTGATACAGTATATCCCTGTTCTGAGTGTGGGAAATGCTTTACATTTAAATCGTGTCTTGTTACACATCAGAGAAGTCACACAGGTGAGAGGCCATTTCCATGTTCTGTGTGTGGGAAATGTTTTACACGGAAATTCGTTCTAGTTAGACATGAGAGAAGTCACAGAGGTGAGATGCCATTTCCATGTTCTGAGTGTGGGAAATGTTTTACACAGAAATCACATCTTGTTACACATCAGAGACAACACACAGGTGAGAAGCAGTTTCCATGTTCTGTGTGTGGCAAATATTTTACACGAAAATCAGTTCTTGTTACACATCAGAGAAGGCACACAGGTGAGAGACCATTTCCATGTTCTGAGTGTGGGAAATGTTTTAAACACAAATCAGATCTTGTTACACATCAGAGAAGTCACACCGGTGAGAGGCCATTTCTATGTTCTGAGTGTGGGAAATGTTTTATACTGAAATCAGATCTTGTTGCACATCAGAGAAGTCACACAGGTGTGAGACCATTTCCATGTTCTGAGTGTGGAAAATATTTTACACACAAATCAGATCTTGTTACACATGAGAGAAGTCACACAGGTGAGAGGCCATTTCCATGCTCTGAGTGTGGGAAATGTTTCACAAACAAATCACATCTTATTACACATTGGAAATGTCACACAGGTGAGAAACCATTTCCATGTTCTGTGTGTGGAAAATATTTTACACGAAAATCATCTCTTGTTACACATCAGAGAAGTCACACAGGTGAGAGGCCATTTTCATGCTCTGAGTGTGGGAAATGCTTTATACAAAAATCGCATCTTGTTAAACATCAGCTGTCACACAGGAGTAAAGCATTTCTGTGAGCTGATACAATACAGGGTTCTAACAACACTCCAGCCACACAGTAACATTTTAATTTATCCATCCACAGATAAGTGGGATGTGTTTCATTATTATAAAGGGGTCTATTCATAGAGAACATGAAGTGGCTCACGATAAATATCACTATATATTGCATCACATCGATGCGATATATAGTGATGTTTAGGGACCATTCATGTATACTTACCTCTCTGGCGTCTTTGAGCACTATCCGGCTTCACCGCGATCCCTGTACGGAGTGACAAGACAGACATCGGTTGGCGTATATGCCTGTTTCTCACGGCGCATGCGAGCAGCATGTCACATGAGACCTGCTACAAAGGACACTGGGAAAAGGGGGTAGAGCCGGTATCGGACAGACAGCAGGGTAGTAGGCAGCTCTCTGCTCTGTTTGGCTTGTGGTACAGATTACGCCATCCTCAGATGGCGAATCTATACACAGCAGAGGAATGGATAGCTGAGCTTCCCGTTTCTTTATGAATTGCACTCACCATACAAAAGCATGGAGCAGTGGTATGACAGGAGGAAGAATAACCTTCTCCAGGGTAACTTTCTCCATTAATTGCACGAAGCAGAGAAGATCCCTGATTTCAGCTAGACAGGTCTCTTCTCTGCTTCATGAATAGATCCCAGAAAGAGGATGGATGTACAGGGCTAGGGAAATCTAAGCAACAATAACTAATTTATATAGGGTTTGATAAAGATGCAATAAAAATGCATAGTATTTAATATGAAGACTCTCGGGCAGTGACAGACTTCACCATCTGTGCCGTCAGGTGGTGATCTGGATGTTCTAACTGAATTCGCTTCACCCAGATAGTTTCAATTTTCAACTTTATTAATTGCTCTCTCTGTGGCCTTTTAGACTAGATAGACAAAAACCCATTTACCTGGTCGTACCGAACACCTAGATCAGGGGTGGCCAACCACTCACAGGCAAAGAGCCCAAAAATATCTGTAGTCAGGCTAATGAGCCAATAGCATGCGCGCGATGAAGGTGCATTTGCATAAATGGGGTGTGGCCTGGTTGTCGCAATGCCACGCCCCACTATTTTGCGCACACCTTTATTATGACATTTGCAGGACATGACCTTGTGTCATACCCAGTTTTTGCGTCACACTGGAGGCGAGCCCTCTGTATTTGTGTCCTTTATGCAGCATCCTCTGTATTTGTGTCCTTTATGCAGCGTCCTCTGTATTTGTGTCCTTTATGCAGTGCCCCTGTAGTTGTGCCCTTTATGCAGTGCCCCGTTTTTGTGCCATTAATGCAGTGCCCCCTGTATTGTGCCCCTTATGCAGTGCCCTCTGTATTTGTGCCCATAATACAGTACCCCCTGTAGTTTTGCCCCTTTTGCAGTGCCCCCTCTAGTTGTGTCCCTTATGCAGTGCCCTTTGTATTTGTACCCATAATACAGTACCCCCTGTAGTTTTGCCCCTTATGCAGTGCCCTCTGTAGTTGTGTCCCTTATGCAGTGCCCTTTGTATTTGTGCCCCTTATACAGTGCCCCCTGTATTCGTGTCCATAATACAGTATCCCCTGTGTTTTTGCCCCATTGCAGTGCCCCCTGTTGTTTTGCCCCATATTCAGTGCTCCCTGTAGTTTTGCCCCTTAAGCAGTGCCCCCAGCCCAGTACTTACCTGACCACGCTGACTTTGGCTCCCGCTGCCTCTGACTGGCTGTAACTAGACCCAGCAGGCGCGCAGGGCAGGCTCCTCACATCGCGGGTGCATCACTGGTAATGCTGGCCTGTGAAGAGATCAGAGCCTTTCACAATAACCTGGTACCCACTTATATGGACATGCTAGTGGCGCACTACAACATCATGTCAGATTTTGCCTGAATATTATATGCATTATGTTTGTCATTTTGTTATCATTGCTGTTTTCCTGATACATACTATACATTTTATGCATCTTTATCTGGCTATATGTTATTTGTTGTTGTTTAGATTTCCCTAGCGCTGTACAACCCTCCTCTTTGTGTAACTTGTCTATACTGTATCTTATTGGAGGATGACCCCCATCTGTGTATAGCTGCTATATAACTCCTCATACATCACCTATCAGATCTAATCTTTCCTAATCCTCCATGTGTCATTAATAAAAGACTGGAATAAATACTATATTATAGTATTGTCTTTATTTTATTAGATATCACATAGGTATCAAATAGTATTGTCTTTATTCTATTAGGTATCACATAGTATTATATTTATTCTATTAGGTATCACATAGTATTGTCTTTATTCTATTAGATATCAGCACCACTCTCTGCAGTAATAACAGACCACGTCATCGTTATATAGGGGCTACATTTTATGTATATCAGTCATACACGGAGAAGATAAAATACATTATTAGTCTATTAGATATCGGCACCACTCTCCACAGTAATAACAGACCACATCGTTGTTATATAGGGGATACATTTTATGTATCTCAGTCATACATGGAGAAGATAAAATATATTATTGTTACTTAGATTTCCCTAGCGCTGTACAACCCTCCTCTTTGTATAACATGTTATATCTTAGTGGACAATGACCCCAATCTGTGTATAGCTGCTATATAACTCCTCAGACATCACCTATCAGATCTAATCTTTCCTAATCATCCATGTGTCATTAATATAAGACTGGGATAGATCACTCGGGTGACACTTATAGTATTGTCTTTATTCTATTAGATATCGGCACCACTCTCTGCAGTAATAACAGACCACATCGTTGTTATATAGGGGATACATTTTATGTATATCGGTCATACTTGGAGAAGATAAAATACATTATTATTCTATTAGATATCGGCACCACTCTCCACAGTAATAACAGACCACGTCGTTGTTATATAGGGGTTACATTTTATGTATATCAGTGATACACAGAGAAGATAAAATACATTATTCTATTAGATATCGGCACCACTCTCCACAGTAATAACAGACCACGTCGTCGTTATATAGGGGTTACATTTTATGTATATCAGTCATACACGGAGAAGATAAAATACATTATTATTCTAATAGATATCGGCACCACTTTCTGCAGTAATAACAGACCACATCGTTGTTATATTGGGGATACATTTTATGTATATCAGTCATACACGGAGAAGATAAAATACATTATTATTCTAATAGATATCGGCACCACTTTCTGCAGTAATAACAGACCACATCGTTGTTATATAGGGGATACATTTTATATATATATCAGTCACACACAGAGAAGTTAATATACAGTATTTTTTAATACCAATTTTATTATGGGTAGAATCCAGCTGTTGCGGCTTTGGAATGGTGGATTTATGGTGATGCACAAAGTGGTGGTTAGAAAAAAAATTAAAAACAGGTTTTTTTTTTTTACTCTTGCAAGTCAATGAAAAATGCTTTTGTCTATTTTGGGGGGATTATTTTTGGCCTTTTTAGGAGAAATAAGGAAACTAATGGCATTTAAAAAAAAAACAATACTAATTGTATGGGTTCTGCATAAACAAAGACAATTATTGTCACCACCACAAATCTACACTGTAAGGGTCGGGAATAAAGGCCTCAGTGATCTGGCTGCTGTCTCCTAACAACACTTCAAGATCTATCCTGCAGATTTTCATAGACTATGGCCAGTATTCAATTAGTTTTGCATCAGTGAAAAAGTTTAGGCTGTCCCAACTTTTCGCCTACATCACGTGTTTTGGATGCTAATACTTATAGTGTGCATCCCCGCTATTCGCTGTGTTCAGTTCCAAAGTAGGCTAAAACGCCAAGCGGCGTATGTAGAACAGACGGAAAGTAGTGTCAGAATTGGGGAAATCGGCCTGTACCCCGCTAAAAGATGAACTAACATTGGGGATCAATATAGATACTAATAGCCCTATTAAAGCTATTTTGGTTAGTTAAGTTATGTAAATTGCTTGCTATTAGCGTCTTTGGAAAAGTGGTGAAGAATGGCATTAAACAGTATTTTTTGGAAAAAAATAAGTATTCCTGTCAAATTTGGGGTACTTGAAAATAGGTGCTAGCATATTATAAAGTCTCTAAAGTGAAGTTTAAAAAAAACGTGAAAAACATACCTCTAGTATGCACCTGCAAACCTAAAAACACCTGACCCATCTTTGCAGCCCCCTAAGAAGTCTATTTTGCTAGTTTTTATTATTGTCTCCCCACTTTTGACTTTTTCACCCCCAAAATGAAAGTACTTTTTTGAGGTGTTCTTAGGTGTTTTCCAGGATTTTTTGACACAGTTGTCCTTTGGGGGGCTGTCCCAAGGGTGCTGAGTGGTTTCCCCATGGTTGCACCCCAAAATAATGATTTTGCACTTCTTTTCACCTGCTTTTCTGAGGCGAATGTTTTTCGCCTATTACATTGCATTGACTTTCCGCGTAGACGAAAACCGCCTGGAATTAAATTAGGTGATGAATTCAGACCAGTTGAAAAGCTGTCATCAGCGAAACTTTTTCGCCGATGACGGCTTTTCGCTTCTAGTGGAATACTCGCCTGTGTGAGAAGATCTGTATAGTGCTGAAGAGTGGCGCTGCCAAGGTGGTCACTGGTGAGGATACATAAACTATATGATGCATATTATGGTGATACAGATAATGACTGTAACTGTACGTTCCTTATATATATATATATTACTCATCCCGAGGTCATTATTCTCCATTTCTCTTACATGGATGGATTATACTGATCAGCGTGTGCTCATCATAGATATATGTAATATATAAGAGGATCCATCAATGTGTAGTGTTTTATGCTGATCACAGTAAGCTCAGTTGTTCATTTGGGGTATTGTACAGGTGACGTGTACCAGTGCCCCCAGGGTGCATGTTATAATGCGTAGCCCGACTCACTTTAATGCAGAAGATAGACCACTTATAACAGCTTCCACTCTTCTTAGAATGTATTCCGCAAGTGTTTGGAGTGTTTCTGTGGGAATTTGTGCCCATTCATTCTGCAGAGCATTTATGAGGTCAGGCACTGATGTTGGACGAGAACACCTGGCTTGCAATCTCCTTTCCAGTTCAACCCAAAGGTGCTCAATGGGGTTGAGGTCAGGGCTCAGTATAGGCCAGTCAAGTTCTTACACACTGAACTCATCAAACCATGTCTTTATAGTCCTTGCTTTTTTGCACTGGGGCACAGTCATGTTGGAATAGAAAGGACCTTCCCCAAACTTCTCCATCCCCTCTAGCACTAAAAATGTTCACAAGGTTTATTACATCCCCTTATTGACCCAGTTGACGTCCTTAGCCACAGCTTGGATTTCTCATGAGGTCTTCTGGTTAGGACGCCTGGTGGCGTTTAAAATGATGATGTTGGCAATACTGATGTACCTATTTCATGCTATTCCCTATGCAATCCCCAGTACATTACTACAACAGATGAGACGATTGTTGTTTTCTTATGTGTGGAAACGTAAGTCCCCCAGAATGGCTTATAATGGTATGATGCGCTCAAAACCACGGGAGGGAGGGGGGTCTTACACTTCCTGATCTTATTAGATATCAATTATGTGACTGGTTTCTGCCCCCTCATTCTAAGCCCTGGGTGGATTTGGAACGGTCGCTCATTAAAGGTTTCCCTCTCCCTGACCTTCTTTGGCTTCCCTGTCAGCTCCGTCCACACCCTCCACTGTTCCCCGCAGCTTTCCTCGATGACCTAAGAGTTTGGGATTTTAAGCACAAGACCCATTTTGAGTTTACCCTTCGCCCAAGGAATGTTTTCCTCCAGGCGTTAGATAGATCTCTGGACCTAATTCAGACCCGCTCGCTCGATGCGTATGCAAATTAGGCGAGAAAACGCATTCCAATTGCTCGCACTATGTATGCGCACAATGCAAACATTGGCAGCCTTCGTGTGAACGCTTCCTAGCGAGCGGATCTGAATCAGGCCCCCTGCCCCATCTGCATATCTCCTATTGGATGCACCTAGGTATCGGGTCTCTGACAGATTTACTTTCCCCGTCTTCCATTGTAACCATTCTCTGACCTTTGTGTTAAATTGAATTTTAGTCCCTCAGCCTGGTTCTGTTACCTTCAACTTAAACACTGGGTTTATAGTGTGTGTACTGATCCCAATGTGTTTCAATCACCCCCGGCTCGAGTTCTAGGCAGGTTGACTACACCTTCCCGTGGTGCCACCTTACTGGTATTGTTTATTGTCCCCCCTAGATTTGATGGAGAAGTCCCTAGTTCAGCCTAAATGGGAGACTGATCTCCAATGTACTTTCACCCTTAAACAGTGTGAATCCATTCACCTTTCTTCCTTCTCCCTCTCTAAATACACCAATCATACTAAAATGCAGGTCAAGCTCTTACATAGATTGTACTTTACTCCCTCTAAACTCCATAAGATATGGCCTGTGACTTCAACATTTTGCTGGCGTCTCTGCCATTCTCACGGCTCTATTTTCCATGTTTTTGGAATTGTCCTGTTTTATGCCCTTTTTGGATGAAATTGTTTACCCTTAAATATGATGTATCAGGCCTCACCTTAACCCCAGACCCCTCCATAGCCCTCCTACATTGGTATCCCTCCACTGTTCCTAAATCTGCCTGCTATGTCCTTGGTCACATTATAGTATCTGCCAGGGCCACCATAGCCCAGCATTGGAAATCTCCATTTGCGAAAGTTATTTATAAGACTCAATTTTATTTTGAAATGGAGACTAAAGAAGTTCCTTATTCTACAACCCCTTCTCCTATTATGAAGTGGCTTCCATGGCACAAATATGTTACAGAGGGTAAGGGTGCCCCCCTGCACATGCTGCTACTCGGAGCCCCTCCCCCCCTATTAATTTAAATGAAACTTTGATGGTAGATTCAGATGATTGATTAATACATATTGTTATTTCTGGTTTGTTTGCTGATGCCTGTAGATGCCCCGTTTCCCCTCTCCCCCCTTTATGTTTTTCCCCCTGTTGATGTCCCCTATTCTTTTTTCTGTACCCCTACAATTTATTTTTGTATATTTTCAACTAAAATGTAATGATGGACACAGAAAAATGGGACACTTATTTTATTTACAAATCCAACTTTATTGATAAAATATTTGATAGACAGAGTGCAGTGTATTTTACTTCACATTTTTGAAAGTTTTCTGTGCGTGCACCATAGCTGACAAAGCTTTCTCTTCCCCCATTGTGTCAGTGATAATTTGTGTAAGGAAAAAAACTATTTCTACTTCAGGGTCCATAGGGTATCCACAGGATACCTTGGGGTATAGGTGTGACGTCAGTCGCAGGGCACCAAAGAGTTAAGCTTTCAGCCTCCCAGGATGCACTAGGTCCCCCTCCTATACCCCGCCCCCGGGCCAAGGCACCTCAGTTTAGTTTGGTGCCCGGCCGGAGTCGGGTGCACCTGTTGGAGTGGGGGCTAGAAGAGCCCCTGAAGCTTTTTCTTCATGCAGCTGTGGCTGCACATCTGGATGAACAGCATGGACAGTCAGTCCTGACGTCCATGCTGTCTTCCCTACACCCCGCCGGTACCAGAACGCCGGTACTGATCCGGGGATGCTGGTGGGCGTCTGGGGTCACAGCTAGCGGTGACCCCAGATGTTCCGGACCATGGCCGGATTCAAGGGGGACAGAGGTAAGCAGCGGGGTTCCGCGGTGGGTCCCCGCTGATCACATGGTCCTAAGTCCCCAGGCAGGGGGCTCCCTGGGGACTGGCTGCAGCGTGGAGCCAGGCGACCAACCTGCGCTTCCACTACCCCCTGGGACAGCGGACCGCAGCAGAGCGGTAGCGCTGCGGCGTCCCAGGGGTTAAATGCATGCCAGGGGAGCGCGCCTTCCCTGTCTCACAGCCGGCGCCTCCCCCGCTGCACACAGCCCTCTCTGCACTGTGCTGACTGGTCCTGTGTCAGCGCTCCTCCCCCAGGCCAGCTTCTCTCTGCTCCTCGGCGGCCATCTTCTCTGCAACGCATGGTGAACGCTGCTGGAAGTCTGGAAGGAAGCATCGTGGTCTGGGTCCCCCCGCATACCTCTCCTCCGCTGTGGCTCAGGTCTGTGTATGCAGCGCTGTGTCCTACCAGGCCCTGTGTCTGTGTAGTTGAGTGATCAGCGCTGTTAGTGCAGGAATTGTTATTTCTCTGCATTGTATGTGACTGTGCTAGCGCTGCCTGTAACTTTTCTTCTCTAAACTGTCAGCTTTATTACTGTCCCTGTTCTTTCTGCTAAAGCCCTTGCGGTGCGGTGCTGCAGGGTGGTCTCTCGCCTATTTAATACTTAATTGGTGAGAGAGGTCACATACGTGGTGCCATCATGTCTGAAAGTGATTTTCCCCTCCGGCTACAGTGTACCACGTGCAAAGTACCGTTAGCGGAGGGGGAGGGTAGCGCGGAGGGCCTTTGCCGGCAGTGTTTGTCCATGGCGCGGCCTATTACGGTTACAGCACCGGTACAGGAGCCGCCCTGGGCTTGTTTCGCTCAGGCGTTAACAGCTTTAGTGGGCCAGTTAGCTCCGCAGCCCGCGTTTACTCCGATGGGTTTGTCCCCAGCAGTCTGTGGTGTCGTCACCCATGCAGGGGTTCCCACGACAATTGGTGGTACCCCACAGTCTCCCTATTTCCCCGCTCCCGGGTTCTCAGGAGCCAGCGTGGGTTAACTCCCTGACGAGTTCTGTACAGCACTTTTCGGATGTGTTGCAAGGGGAGTCTGTGATGCGGCCTCATAAAAGGCCGGTGGCGTCTCTGTCCGCTCCTTATGAGGATGACGAAGGGACGTCTGATGATGGGGAGATTCTGGATCCTTACGATCAGGAACCTTTCCATACTAAGGACGCTGATGCTAAGTCCAAAGTATATATTCCTGGACTTATTCGGGCGGTCCGCACAGCCTTGGTGATTGAGGACGAAGTTCCCCCAGCGGCTAAATCTAAGTATGCCTTTTTCAAAGATGTGAAGGGCGATGCCACAGTCTTTCCTCTTTCGGGTCAGTTGGTGAACCATTTAGAGGAGGCGTGGAAACAACCTGGCAAAAGATACCAGCCGCAGAGACGCCTGGCGGTGGCTTATCCGTTCGCGGATAATTATTTTGCTAAGTGTGAATCCCCTCCACAGGTGGATTCTCACGTGACCCGTCTTGTCCGTAGTGCCACATTGCCGATGCCATCCATGTCCTCCCTTAAGGATGCTACGGACCGCAAGGTAGAAATCTGCCTGAAGTCTGCTTATTCCCTTGCAGGGGGGGCAGCACGGCCGGCTATGGCCATTTGCTGGGTTGCCAGAGCGATGGAGCGCTGGGCGGATTCATTAGAGGCTTCTTTTGAATCCGACTGTCCGGCCGAACAGGCGGAGTTGATTGGCAATCTCCGTGATTCGGCCACCTACATCAACGAGGCGGCTCTAGACATTAGTACTCTGGTGTCTAGAATTTCTTCAGCAGCGGTAGCTGCTCGTCGCACCTTGTGGCTGCGATCCTGGAAGGCGGACGCAGATCCAAGAAAGGTCTGGAAGCGTTGCCGTTTACCGGAGAAGTTCTCTTCGGTCCGGATCTGGATAAGATTGTGGCCACGCTGGCGGCAGCCAAATCTGCTTGTCTCCCGTCGGCCGCTGCTCCTTCTGGTTCGGGACCATCGTCCTTTCGGTCATCTAGGGCCCAGGGCAGGCCCAAACCACAGTCGTTTCCTCGACAGGCTGGCCCTAAGAAATCGGTCAAGCCCCGGAAACAGGCATGGAGTACCAGACGTCCGGCCCCCAAGCCAGATGACAAGCCTGCGGCCTGACGGTCCGGGTCTCCCCTTGGGGGATCCCAGGGTGGGAGGCCGCCTGCTGCAGTTCTCCCGGTGTTGGTCGTTCACTACGACAGACACTTGGGTTCTGGAGGTGGTCTCTCACGGGTACGCCCTCTCCTTCCGGCACAGACCCCCGGCTCGATTCTTCACCACGGGTCTACCATCAGACCGGAACAAGGCTACGGAGCTGCGGAAGGTATTGCACACTATGCTCCAGGCTGGAGTTATAGTGCCTGTTCCATTCTCCCAGAGGGGCCAGGGTTTCTATTCAAATCTTTTTTTGGTACAGAAACCCAATGGGTCATATCGTCCGATTCTCAACCTCAAAGCACTCAACAAGTTTTTGCGGGTCCCGAAGTTTTGGATGGAGACCCTACGGTCCATCATTCTGGCGCTGGAACCTGGGGACTACATGGTGTCATTGAACTTACAGGACGCTATGGCGGTCATGGCGGCTTCTCTGCGGCTGCAAGGAGTCCGCATGTTGCCGTACTTGGACGACCTGTTATTGGTGGCAGGATCTCCAGAGCTCCTGTTACACCACTTGGACCTGACCATTGCACTGCTGCAATGGCACGGCTGGCTAATCAACTGGCAGAAGTCCACTCTAATCCCGTCTCGGAGGATTCTGCATCTTGGAGCCTTATTGGACTCGGGACAGCAAAGGATCTTCGTGACGGAGGACAAGATCTCTGCTTTACAGTCAAGGGTGCGCAGTTGTCTGCACAGCCGCCGGGTGTCCTTACACTCGGCGATGAGGTTACTGGGCTCCATGGTGTCGGTGTTCGACATGGTGGAATACGCCCAGTTTCACTCCAGACCTCTGCAGCACCTGATCCTGTCCAAGTGGAACGGGCTGCCTCAGTCTCTGAAGTTCCAGACGATTGTGCTCACCCCGGAGGTTCGCCTGTCCCTTGCGTGGTGGTTAAAGACGACCCACCTCAACAAGGGACGTCCGTTCTGGGTTCCAAATTGGGTCCTGTTGACAACGGACGCCAGTCTTCGGGGCTGGGGAGCAGTTTCGGGTCCACACTTGTTCCAGGGCAGGTGGACACCGACAGAAGCGGAGCTTCCAATAAATATCTTGGAACTCCGTGCGGTCTTCAATGCTCTCCTGCAGGCACAGCGGTTTCTCCAGGGTCACCCGGTGCAGGTCCAGTCGGACAATGCTACCACCGTGGCCTACATAAACAGGCAAGGAGGAACTCGCAGTCGGGCGGCTCTCGTAGAGGTCTCTCGGATCCTGGTTTGGGCGGAGCGCAATCTTCCGGCCATATCAGCGGTCTTCATCCCGGGAGTGCTAAATTGGGAGGCAGACTTTCTAAGTTGCCAGGACGTTCATCCAGGGGAATGGTCCCTGCACCCGGACGTTTTTCAACTACTGGTGGACAGGTGGGGTCTTCCAGAAATCGACCTCATGGCGTCCCGGCACAACAACAAGTTGCCGGTGTACGGGTCTCGCACAAGAGACGAAGGGGCGTCTCTGGTGGATGCTCTGTCCGTCCGGTGGACGTTCAGGTTCGCATACCTGTTCCCTCCGGTCTCCCTTCTTCCACGGGTAATCCGGAAATTCAAACAGGAAGGAGGGACGCTCCTGTTGATAGCTCCCGCGTGGCCCAGACGGCACTGGTTCTCAGACCTTCAGGGTCTGTCCGTGGACAGTCCTCTGCGGTTGCCGCTACGACCAGACCTTCTGTCTCAGGGTCCTTGTCTTCACCCGGACCTGACTCGGCTGTCTTTGGCGGCGTGGCTGTTGAGACGGCCATGCTGAGGTCCTGGGGGTTTTCCAGCTCTGTGGTGCGTACCATGTTACGAGCTCGGAAACCGTCTTCCGCGAGGATATACCATCGCGTGTGGCATATGTTCTTCCAGTGGTGTCGACCGAGAGGTTATGCACCGCGGGAGTTTCGTCTGTCTCGGATTCTCGCCTTCCTGCAAGCGGGACTAGATCATGGGCTTCGCCTTGCTTCTTTGAAGGTACAGGTTTCGGCCCTATCTGTCTGGTTTCACCGTAGGATTGCTACAATCCCGGATGTGCGCACCTTTATGCAAGGTGTTCTCCGTATTCAGCCGCCCTTTGTTCCACCTGTGGCGCCTTGGGATTTGGCTGTGGTCCTGAGGGCTCTCCAAGGACCGCCGTTTGAACCACTGGGCTCAGTGGATATTAAATGGCTAACAGCTAAGACTGTTTTCCTTCTGGCCGTTGCTTCAGCCAGACGTGTTTCTGAGTTAGGGGCTCTTTCTTGTAGACCCCCTTTCTTGGTTTTTCATGGGAACAGGGCAGTGCTCCGCACTCGGCCCAAGTTTCTTCCCAAAGTTGTTTCCCAGTTTCATGTTAACGAGGAAATAGTTGTTCCGGCCTTTAACTCACCGGGTCTTTCCGTGGGTGAGGCCTCTTTGGATGTTGTGCGGGCCTTAAGGACTTATGTTGACCGCACTTCTTTGTTTAGGAAGTCGGACGCTTTGTTGTCCTCTATGGCTTCTGTAAAAAGGGTTGGCCTGCTTCAAAGCAAACTTTGGCAGCCTGGATCCGTATGGCTATTTCTGAAGCTTATCTTCATGAAGGCCTACCGGTCCCTCCTTCTCTGAAGGCTCATTCCACTAGGTCTGTGGGTCCTTCGTGGGCAGCTCGACGTGGTGCCTCGGCAGTTCAGATCTGCAAGGCTGCTACGTGGTCTTCTGTCCATACCTTCGTGAGGTATTACAGGTTTGACACCTTCGCCTCTCAGGATGCTTCCTTCGGGCGGCGGATTCTCCTTTCTGCACAGGAGCGTCCCCACCCTTAAAGGATACTGCTTTGGGACATCCCCAAGGTATCCTGTGGATACCCTATGGACCCTGAAGTAGAAAATATGAGATATGGTAAGAACTTACCCTTGTTATCTCTATTTCTACGAAGTCCATAGGGTTCCACAGGACTCCCGCCCTGTCGCACCTGTGCTGCAGATGGGCTTTGCTCTGGTCACCGGTTTTCCGTCTCCCTCTGGTGAGAATGTGATTCTTGTATGTGTCCAGATCTTTGTTCTCTCTCTTCCTTCTCCTCCTCCGGCCTATGGCTTGGTAACTAACTGAGGTGCCTTGGCCCGGGGGCGGGGTATAGGAGGGGGACCTAGTGCATCCTGGGAGGCTGAAAGCTTAACTCTTTGGTGCCCTGCGACTGACGTCACACCTATACCCCAAGGTTTCCTGTGGAACCCTATGGACTTCGTAGAAATAGAGATAACAAGGGTAAGTTCTTACCATATCTCATATTTTTTTAATGTTAAATCTGGGGGTTTGTCATCCTTAAGATAAAATATCCTGTGTGACTGATTTACATTCAGTTCTCACCTATATTGATCCATCTCCCTATGGTCCACCTCCCTATGGTTCACCTCCATATGGTCCACCTACCTATGGTCCACCTACCTATGGTCCACCTCCCTATGGTCCACCTCCCTATGATCCACCCCCCTATGGTCCACCTCCCTATGGTCCATCTCCCTATGATCCATCTCCCTATTATCAAGCTCCTTAAGTCACATTACATACAGGTGTTTAGAAAATTATTTTCAAATTTCTATTGAATCTACACATCAGATAAACCTCATGATTACTACCATTTGATATGATAACAAAAAGATACAGCATCCACAACAATAAAACAAATATATATATAGCAAAAAGAAAAATTAAATGATAATAAACCTGAACACATTTATTAAAAAATATATTTTCTCACTTTCCTTCCCAGGACTCGTACTCATCACCTCGTGCTTCCTAAACCTTTTCTCTACCACAGCTCTCTCTCTCCACCTACTAGTGATGGAGCTGGGCTCATATTACACCTATATCTATTCAGTTACTATATTCTCATAAGGTATATTCCAATTTATTTTCAATCATTTAATAGAGTCAACAATATACTTGTCATATTTTCAAACTTTTATACAATCTTTTCATATCTTCATACGTTTATACAATATACTTGTCATATTTTCATACTTTTATACAATCTGTTCTCCCATGTTATTAAATCCACCAATTACACGTTATCAGTGGGCGCTAAAGTTCACTAGTATACAAACAAATGAAAGATTAAAATATGAGAAAAGGTTTATAGTTGAGAATAAATGAACTAATTGTTAGCCATGTATATAATGACATCGGAATCAGTATGAATGACTGCCGGACGTCAGCCCGGCCGTTCAAATCCAGATGCCGGCAGCCCGATGGGTGAAAATCCCAACAGCACAGGTAAGTATACTATCCCTACCCCTCTCCCCACCCTAACCCTCCATTAGGGGTGCTTAACTCTAACCCTCCCTAGTGCCTAACCCTAACCTCCCCCCATTAGTGCCTAAACCTAACCCCCCTTTCCCGCACCCTAAACCTAACCTCACCTTCCCCTAGCCTAACCTTCCCTGGTGGGGGTGCCTAACCCTAAGTCCCCCAGGGGGTCCCTGAACCTAACCACCCCATCCCCGGCTAAATGTATACTCACCCCCGGCAGAGGACGACGTCCTCTCGGCGTTCCGGCATTGGGATTAACACAGGCATCGGTATATTATAAAGTATAAGGATTTGTATTGTATTATTAAACCACAGAATAAATATTTGTCATCACCCCCCCCCCCCAAGTTCTTACTTGGCCTCAAACCTATTACCTCTTGTGTAGTAGACATACATTTTAAAGACTACTCTACACCCACATACACTACCACGTGTATCTTCTTTAACTATTACAGGAAATATACTGCTACTCTACACCCACACACACTACCGCATGTATCTTCTTTACCTATTACAGGACATATACCGCTACTCTACACCCACACACACTACCACATGTATCTTCTTTACCTATTACAGGACATAGATAAAAGAAAACAGAGAAAAGAAGGCTCTTTTATGGGGCACTCTTATGTTTAAACAAAATGATAAAATATAACTTTTGTTTCTTCACTTAAAAATAAAGTTCCTCAAAGGTAACCGAAAAGGTAAGTTATAGTATAGGTAGAACTACTGACAATTAACGGACATGTGACAATAACCTACAACACAGATATACATAAATGTGTAGAGACATATATGACAAAAATCTTTACCAGTATTAATTTAGAACAGGAGGTTCTCATGAAAGATAAATCTCCTTATTCTAAAAAGGAGTTATATTACTCCTGCCTGTGACTTTGTTAATGCATTTCACTTAGCATAACCATGGTCTAGGTACTATGTCCACAATGTTAGAATTTCAAGGTTTATGTGGTAAATCACACAAAAATGTAAATAAACATCAGAAGTGAAATATTGCATTCATCACATGCTATATATCTATGTCGGTCATAGGATATTATACTAGTCTCAAAACAAACATAGATACAAATATCAAACATATACACCTGGTTGGTATATATTATTATAATCATGACATACATAAAACACAAATATATTCAGAAAGAGAATTGGCGAAAAATCTTTTACAAGATAATTTGAGAACAGAGGTTCTCATGCAGGGTATACCTCCTGTTATGAGTGAGCTTGATATATATGGTCTGATATATACAAGTATAATGGCACCCCAATATATATTCCTAAGATACAGCAGTGATGGATATATTGTATCTATTATATGGAAATATCAAAAAAAAAAATATATGCATAGGCATCAATGATAAAGTATTACATAGATCATAAGTCACACATGTGTACATATATGGCCATAGAAATATAAGTGAATATCATGCACTATAATCTCTGTACATCCTAAAGGTAAATTTCTGTCATATATTGCAATAATCCTATTGACAAAGTGTACCCTTGTCTGGTAGTGCAGTGATATACAGGGTGAAAAATATACATAGTCAGTGACCTCACATTAATGTGGTTGATACCTAACAAAGCAAAGCAACTAATGCATATATAAAGTACTGTTCACAGATCAATAGGATGCTCCTAGTCTCAGAATCAATGCTCACTCAGGTAATGTCAGTTTATAAATACACATGAAGTCCCACACGGGGAAGATACATATTACCCTTGATGAATAAGTAAGGAGGAAGTGGAGATCAGCGTGTGCACCCGCCGTTGGCTCTCCGTCAATTACCACTGCAGGAAGTCGGGACGCGCGTTTCGCCTGTTGGGCTTGGTCACCCGCACATAGATGGAGAGTCTCAGCTCTCTCTTTAAGTACTAGCTAGTGGGGATTACTCCCGGTCATATGGAAAGTGAAAGGGGATTATCCATTGGTTACCCGAGACACGTGTATATTGGATGTTACCTTGTTGCCCATTGGTTAGCTGGGGCACGTGATGTAAACATCAATGAAAAATAGTAACAAATAACCGCTAGTGTCAGTGTCCATCTACGCTGATGTGAGTATGTTTACAAACAATGATTGAGTAAAAAAATTTTTTTAAACACATGGTTTAGAGATATATTGATTATCCCTCTCCAAATCTCTCAGGGATATAAATTTAAAGGTTTGCAAAGCGGGACAGGATTAGAGGGAGTCGCAGAAAGTCCCAGATAGGTTTATTTTAGATGTAATGCACCATTCCATAATCTTTCAAATCAATGCATCTAAGGTAGACAAATGTACAAGGGTAGCCGTATATATGCATCTGTGTTTGCCTATATATTGGTGCAGACTAATAGGTAGATTTTACCTCATGTATGTGGCATATGAGAGTGAATATGAAATTTAAAGTAATAAAATACAAATCCACACATCTTGCCTGGGATTGTAGCTGCTGCATGTCATCATGTATATCATAGGATGGCATGTGAGCGTACTCCCCTAGCATAGTGTGGATCAGAATAAGTAAGATGAGCATCTGCTATTCCATTGTATCAGCAGGATGGATCCTGATAGACATATTGCAGGAAACTTCCCTGAAAGTCTGTAATGAGAGTGCTCAAGATAAATGCAAGAAAAAGTAAAAGATAAAACATCACAGGGGCGGAAACCCGTGCTGCTGATCATCATGTATCAATGGATATTGATGAAGAGTGAGCATTTGGGCCATGCATGTGGTGATTTAAGAAATGAGAAGAAAGCTGCAATAATAGCAGTACTGATGAATGTGTTTGCTCTGTTGCAACGCATTGCAGAGCAATAGAAACATTCTCCTCCTGCATAATCACATACTTGAAATCAGATAATAGTAATACAGATAATTTGTAACATAGAGATACTATGCCATCATGGATGCATATTGAGTGGAAATGAGACTTGCCCATAGTATATGTCAATTATTTACTACTGTAATAGAGAAATTTCAGAAAGACAATGGATATTTTCTTGTCAGGGGACTGAAAATTAATAGTAGTTAGTCAGTATTGGACATATGAGTACACCCATAGTGTAGTACCAAGATTAAATAGCCTACGTGAATGTGAGATTTAAAAATCAGTGATAATAGGGAAATGTTAGGGGAACAGGCTACTATTCATAGCCTTCATCCACTATGTGTAATAATTATAATTTATTAAAAGATAAGTGAGCATAAGTAAGTAACTTACCTTTTCGGTTACCTTTGAGGAACTTTATTTTTAAGTGAAGAAATAAAAGTTATATTTTATCATTTTGTTTAAACATAAGAGTGCCCCATAAAAGAGCCTTCTTTTCTCTGTTTTCTTTTATCTAAAGTATATTCTGGCTCTGGGGAGCACCACCAATATGAGTTATTACGGGTGAGATATTATATCCTATACCATTCTTTACAATTTTGATTAACTATATCCTGTATGAACATTTATGTGCATATTCTGTGCGGAGAAACCCCTTTCCCTTCTTTCTCAACTATTGCTATACTGACCTTAGTGTCAGTTTCCATACTCCTGCACGAAGAACATTTATTTCAACAGTGCTGTCTATTAGCACAATTACTTTGACCTAAAGGTAAATATTTGGTAATAATTCAGATAGACCTATATATTACTTTTTGCTTTGGAGCACAATGATCCTTATTTGAGTAAATTTTGGATACTATCTACATGAGAGTGATATCCATCGGCTTATGAGATAGACGTTGAATATTTTGTAATTTAATTACAATCAACTTTGAGTTAGAATAAAAGATCAACTATCAAGACTCATTCAATAGTCAGAATATCATGTCCTCCTTCTCCTTGAAGAATGAATTGACGACCAGAAGAAAAATCCCGGAAAATCTAGATGAAATCTTCCCTGATGTCTTAGTAGAGGACACACTACTCAAAAATTGGGGTGATGACCTACACAAACTAAAATCCCTCTTACAACGAAGAATTAGAGTATCTTGGGATGTCACGACCTTGGAGAACTATCTGAAACACAAGATAACACCAAGAGGTCTGAGACCAAAGGTCTTCCCAACCTTTAAACTTGCTACTGAAAGTCTAATTAAAGACTGGGAATCAACATTATTGAAATGTTCAAATGACTTGATGTCTCTTCTTATCAAACATAACCATCTCATATTGGACACATGTGAGAAAGAAATTGAGGAACTTGGTAAGAAATTGGAAACCTGGGAAAAAGACATCAATTTCCAAAGGAACTTTGAAAAAAACAAAAATTATTTGGAAACATATGAACTCAATATAATTGATCGCAAGAAAAATAAATTCAATAGGGATAAGAGAGATTTTCAGTCTGGGAACATCTTCAGACGGAATAAATCTGAGAACAGAAAGCACATGTATAGACAACAAGATCAATATACATCATCCGAAGCAGAATCTTCAGGAGGAGAAGATTTTTTAGAGGACACTAGACCCAACACCTCCAATTATAGAGGGAACCACTATAATGAGAACCCATCCCTCCCTTTTTTAGGGGTAGGAAGAGGCAACAGAAGCAGACAACGTTCAAGAGGAAGACGAGGAGGGGGAGGAAGAAATCCCACAGAGGTAGGTTGGGACCCTCTATTAACACCGAGATACATCACGAGGACAAGGAAAGGCAACTAATTGCCAACAATCAGAACCTCAAAATTATCAATTTCTCACAGAGGATCTTGACTGAGACTGAAATCAATATTCTTGAAAAAGGACTTACCTTCTCACCTACTAAGACCTTCATTAGATTCTTATGGAAGAAGGATCTAAAACTCTTTGGGCATAAATTGCTCTTAAAAAAGTTTTTCTGTAACAAGGAAAGAAACTTAGAAGGAATGGAGGATACTACATCACTGATGGGATCACCCTCACCCTTTCTGGAGGAAGACGAACTCTCGGCACTAAAAATCCTAGAGGATTTAGAAGAGGAGAGTACACCTACCATGATAACTAAATCACTAGGCAGACCTCTCTGTAAAAAGAAATCAGACTTTTTCCCACATGAACATATATGCCCTGAGGTCAGGATATTTCAGGAACTCGTATCACGCAATTTGGACAAATTACAAGATAAGTGTAAAAAGGGCTATAAATTTGATAACTTGACCCAGAGGGAAACATTTACTCTGAGGGCAATGAAAAAATGGCAGGATGTAATAATAAAACCCTCAGACAAGGGGGGCAATATCGTGATCTGGCCTAAGGATATGTATGTTAAAGAAGCCATTCGACAACTAGGAGACACAAATTGCTATAAAAAAATTATGTTTAACCCTACGGATAACTCCAATATTATCTTAAATCTGATATTAAAGAAAGCTCTATCGGATGGGACAATCCTCAAACAAGAACATGACTATCTCATAACACAATTCCCAAAAACACCTACCTTCTACCTCTTACCGAAGATACATAAAAACCTAAGGGAACCACCAGGGAGACCCATTGTCTCAGGCATTGGAGGGATCTCAGAGAAGGTAGAGAGGTTTGTAGATCTCCATCTACGTCACCATGTCCTAAGCTTGCCTTCATATATCCAAGATACAGCTGATGTACTAGGCAAGTTACACGACATAAAATTAAATGAACATCATATATTGGTGACATTGGATGTTGAATCTCTTTATACGAGTATTGAACATCATTTGGGACTTCATGCAGTCAAATACTTCCTCATGATGGAAGGATTCAATGCTTTTCATCAATTTATCCTGGAACTTCTGGAGTTTGTATTGACCAAAAATAATTTCACCTTTGGAGACCACTACTACCTACAGATAAGAGGTACAGCCATGGGGGCGGCATGTGCCCCCACTTACGCAAACCTCTTTCTGGGGTGGTGGGAGAGGGAAATAGTGTTCCATGTGGATAATGAGAAGCTTACCAAATATATCTCCGCATTGTGGAGCTATATTGATGACATTATAATGATCTGGGAAGGAGATGAAGAACTTTTGATGACACTTATTAACCAATTGAATAACAACTCAATACATTTGAAATTAACACATTATGTTAGTCATCAATCAGTACCATTCCTCGATCTTACAATATACAAAGATCCCACAGGGTCACTCCAAACGGAGTTATTCCGAAAGGAAACGGCAACCAATAATCTCCTACATCAGACAAGCTCACACTTTCCGCCAACTATAGAAAATTTGCCCAAAGGGGAATTTCTTAGACTGAGACGCAATTGCTCTGACAAAACAACATTTGAAAAGAAAAGCTGTGAACTAGCTGAAAGACTTCTTGAAAGAGGATACAGTAAACGTTCCATTAGAAGGGCAAAAAAACTTACAGCAGACACTCCCAGGGAATCACTTATCTTTCCAAGAAAAGATAATACAGAAAATATGGATAAAATACGCTTTGTGGGTGACTTCTGCCATGAGCGTAGGGAGATACAGTATAGTGTGCAAAAAAATTGGCACACACTCCACTTGAACAAAGATTTATCCAACATATTGGAAAGTAAAGTATCCATGAGTTGGAGACGCTCAAGAAATTTAAGAGATGAACTAGTAAGGAGCCACTTCATCAAGAATCCATCAAGAGAGACCAAACTTACAGGTACTTTTCCATGTGGCACCTGCAAGGCATGTCAATTTATCCTAAAAA
The DNA here is from genome assembly GCA_031769625.1 of Taudactylus pleione. Taxonomy (NCBI): domain Eukaryota; kingdom Metazoa; phylum Chordata; class Amphibia; order Anura; family Myobatrachidae; genus Taudactylus; species Taudactylus pleione. The sequence goes on along the minus strand of JAUIMM010000375.1, from coordinate 6,325,500 downwards.
CTAACAAAGTTGATGACAAATTTGGTCAGAGCATTTCGATTAGGAATTTTATGAACTGTAATGCAGTGGGATTGGTCTACTGCATTACGTGTTGCTGTAACATTAAGTATGTTGGAATGACATCTCGCACCTTCAAACACCGTATACTGGAACATATCGGTTCAATCAGGAATGCCTCTACAGATCTGCAGAAACATAAGAAATTGACATCAGTAGCTAGACACTTTCTCAAATATCATCAAGGATCGAACAAAGGATTTAAGATCTTCGGCCTGGAAAAAGTGAATCTAGGAATACGTGGGGGTGATCTAACTCATGAATTATTGAAAAGAGAAAGTGCCTGGACTTTTAGACTTGGTTCACTTACACCAGATGGACTCAATGAACACATCAATTATAATGTATTCATATGAGATGTCCATCCACCTTACAGCACCTTATATATCTTCAGGAGATAGTTTATTTGATAGAGTCATATTTTTTTTTTTTAAATTTCATTTCACATTACTCTGTTACTACCTAACATTTTTCCTTCACTTCTTTATATTTGAATATGTCCTTATGATTAGTTCTCTCTTCTATATCACTTATTCTTCTCTGCATAATTTGGGACATTTTTCACTCTATATTAATTTACACATATCTTTGCGCATCTAAGGTGGCACTCTGGAATTCAGGGTCATAATTACCCTTTTACACTGAGACGCTCACTTATCTTTTAATAAATTATAATTATTACACATAGTGGATGAAGGCTATGAATAGTAGCCTGTTCCCCTAACATTTCCCTATTATCACTGATTTTTAAATCTCACATTCACGTAGGCTATTTAATCTTGGTACTACACTATGGGTGTACTCATATGTCCAATACTGACTAACTACTATTAATTTTCAGTCCCCTGACAAGAAAATATCCATTGTCTTTCTGAAATTTCTCTATTACAGTAGTAAATAATTGACATATACTATGGGCAAGTCTCATTTCCACTCAATATGCATCCATGATGGCATAGTATCTCTATGTTACAAATTATCTGTATTACTATTATCTGATTTCAAGTATGTGATTATGCAGGAGGAGAATGTTTCTATTGCTCTGCAATGCGTTGCAACAGAGCAAACACATTCATCAGTACTGCTATTATTGCAGCTTTCTTCTCATTTCTTAAATCACCACATGCATGGCCCAAATGCTCACTCTTCATCAATATCCATTGATACATGATGATCAGCAGCACGGGTTTCCGCCCCTGTGATGTTTTATCTTTTACTTTTTCTTGCATTTATCTTGAGCACTCTCATTACAGACTTTCAGGGAAGTTTCCTGCAATATGTCTATCAGGATCCATCCTGCTGATACAATGGAATAGCAGATGCTCATCTTACTTATTCTGATCCACACTATGCTAGGGGAGTACGCTCACATGCCATCCTATGATATACATGATGACATGCAGCAGCTACAATCCCAGGCAAGATGTGTGGATTGTATTTTATTACTTTAAATTTCATATTCACTCTCATATGCCACATACATGAGGTAAAATCTACCTATTAGTCTGCACCAATATATAGGAGGACACAGATGCATATATATGGCTACCCTTGTACATATGTCTACCTTAGATGCATTGATTTGAAAGATTATGGAACGGTGCATTACATCTAAAATAAACCTATCTGGGACTTTCTGCGACTCCCTCTATCCTGTCCCGCTTTGCAAACCTTTACATTTATATCCGAGAGATTTGGAGCGAGATAATCAATATATCTCTAAACCATGTTTTAAAAAAAAAAAATTGTACTCAATCATTGTTTGTAAACATACTCACATCAGCGTAGATGGACACTGACACAGAGATTATAGTGCATGATATTCACTTATATTTCTATGGCCATATATGTACACATGTGTGACTTATGATCTATGTAATACTTTAGAGATATTATATCCTATACCAGGGTTGGCTAACCTTGACACTCCAGCTGTTATGGAACTACATAACCCAGCATGCACTGCTACATTTTTGCTATTAGGGCATGCTAAAACTGTGGCAGGGCATCCTGGGATATATAGTTCCACAACAGCTGGAGGGTCAAGGTTAGCCAACACTGTCCTATACCATTCTTTACAATTTTGGTTAACTATATCCTGTATGAACATATTCTGTGCGGAGAAACCCCTTTCCCTTCTTTCTCAACTATTACAGGACATATACAGCTACTCTACACCCACACACACTACCACATCTATCTTCTTTACCTATTACAGGACATATACCCAGTGTTCTCCCCAGCCGGGTGGCATCCAAGAGTAGCCGGGTGGGGGCCTTCACAATTATGCGCGCGCCGGGAAAAGGGGTATCTCCCTTACCAATGCAGCCCGACAGATCTCAGGCTGCTCCCCCACTGGCTCTCAGTTAAAAGTGCCCATTATGCAGTGCCCCCTGTATTTGTGTTGTTTATACAGTGCCCCCTGTAGTTTTCCCCTTTATGCATTGCCCCCTGTAGGTTAGCTTTGCCCTTATGCAGTGTCCCCTGGCTGAAGTAGTGCCCCTATATAGTGCCCCCAGACTGGTTCCTTATGTAGTGCCCCCAGGCTTAAATAGTGCCCCCAGACTGGCCCCTTATGCAGTGCCCCCAGAATTAAATAGTGCCCCTTAGGCAGTGCCCCCAGACTGGTCCTGGCCCCAGCGCCAGCCCAGCACTTACCTTCACTTGCTGGCCGCTCGCGCTCCCACTCCCGTTACCTCGCGCTGACTGGATCTAACTAGATCCAGCAGGCGCGCGGGGAAGGCTCCTCATGTCACGGATGACGTCACCTGCACAGTGCATCACTGGGAATGCTTGCCTCAGAGGTCAGCGTTCCTCAGCGGGGGAAAGTGCCGGGCGGTAGGCTATTTCTGCCAGGCGATGCACCCGCAGAAAACAGCCTGGGGAGAACACTGCATATACCGCTACTCTACACCCACACACCCTACCACATGTATCGTCTTTACCTATTATAGGACATATACCGCTACTCTACACCCACACACACTACCACATGTATCTTCTTTACCTATTACAAGATATATACCGCTACTCTACACCCACACACACTACCACATGTATCTTCTTTACCTATTACAGGACATATACCGCTACTCTACACCCACACATACTACCACATGTATCTTCTTTACCTATTACAGGACATACACCGCTACTCTACACCCATTACCACATGTATCTTCTTTACCTATTACAGGACATACACCGCTACTCTACACCCACACACACTACCACATGTATCTATACCTATTACAGGCCATATACCGATACACTACACCCACACACACTACCACATGTATCTTCTTTACCAATTACAGGACATATACCGCTACTCTACACCCACTACCACATGTATCTTCCTTACCTATTACAGGACATACACCGCTACTCTACACCCACAACCACATGTATCTTCTTTACCTATTACAGGACATATACCGCTACTCTACACCTACTACCACAAGTATCTTCTTTACCTATTACAGGACATACACCGCTACTCTACACCCACTACCACATGTATCTTCTTTACCTATTACAGGACATATACCGATACTCTACACCCACACACTATGTACAAGTGTATCTACTTTACCTATTACAGGAAATATACCGCTACTCTACACCCACACACACTACCACATGTATCTTCTTTTCCTATTACAGGAAATATACCGCTACTCTACACCCACACACACTACCACATGTATCTTCTTTACCTATTACAGGACATATACCACTACTCTACACCCACACACACTACCACATGTATCTTCTTTACCTATTACAGGACATATACCGCTACTCTACACCCACACACACTGCCACATGTATCTTCTTTACCTATTACAGGACATATACCGCTACTCTACACCCACACACACTACTGCATGTATCTTCTTTACCTATTACAGGACATATACCGCTAGTTACACCCACTACCACATGTATCTTCTTTACCTATTACAGGACATACACCGCTACTCTACAACCACTGCCACATGTATCTTCTTTACCTATTACAAGACATACACCGCTACTCTACACCCATTACCACATGTATCTTCTTTACCTATTACAGGACATACACCGCTACTCTACACCCACACACACTACCACATGTATCTATACCTATTACAGGCCATATACCGATACACTACACCCACACACACTACCACATGTATCTTCTTTACCAATTACAGGACATATACCGCTACTCTACACCCACTACCACATGTATCTTCCTTACCTATTACAGGACATACACCGCTACTCTACACCCACTACCACATGTATCTTCTTTACCTAATACAGGACATCCACTGCTACTCTACACCCACACACACTACCACATGTATCTTCTTTACCAATTACAGGACATATACCGCTACTCTACACCCACTACCACATGTATCTTCCTTACCTATTACAGGACATACACCGCTACTCTACACCCACAACCACATGTATCTTCTTTACCTATTACAGGACATATACCGCTACTCTACACCCACTACCACAGGTATCTTCTTTACCTATTACAGGACATACACCGCTACTCTACACCCACTACCACATGTATCTTCTTTACCTAATACAGGACATCCACTGCTACTCTACACCCACACACACTACCACATGTATCTTCTTTACCAATTACAGGACATATACCGCTACTCTACACCCACTACCACATGTATCTTCCTTACCTATTACAGGACATACACCGCTACTCTACACCCACTACCACATGTATCTTCCTTACCTATTACAGGACATACACCGCTACTCTACACCCACTACCACAAGTATCTTCTTTACCTATTACAGGACATACACCGCTACTCTACACCCACTACCACATGTATCTTCTTTACCTAATACAGGACATCCACTGCTACTCTACACCCACACACACTACCACATGTATCTTCTTTACCAATTACAGGACATATACCGCTACTCTACACCCACTACCACATGTATCTTCTTTACCTATTACAGGACATACACCGCTACTCTACACCCACACACACTACCACATGTATCTATACTTATTACAGGCCATATACCGATACACTACACCCACACACACTACCACATGTATCTTCTTTACCAATTACAGGACATATACCGCTACTCTACACCCACTACCACATGTATCTTCCTTACCTATTACAGGACATACACCGCTACTCTACACCCACAACCACATGTATCTTCTTTACCTATTACAGGACATATACCGCTACTCTACACCCACTACCACAAGTATCTTCTTTACCTATTACAGGACATACACCGCTACTCTACACCCACTACCACATGTATCTTCTTTACCTAATACAGGACATCCACTGCTACTCTACACCCACACACACTACCACATGTATCTTCTTTACCAATTACAGGACATATACCGCTACTCTACACCCACTACCACATGTATCTTCTTTACCTATTACAGGACATACACCGCTACTCTACACCCACTACCACATGTATCTTCCTTACCTATTACAGGACATACACCGCTACTCTACACCCACAACCACATGTATCTTCTTTACCTATTACAGGACATATACCGCTACTCTACACCTACTACCACAAGTATCTTCTTTACCTATTACAGGACATACACCGTTACTCTACACCCACTACCACATGTATCTTCTTTACCTATTACAGGACATATACCGATACTCTACACCCACACACTATGTACAAGTGTATCTACTTTACCTATTACAGGAAATATACCGCTACTCTACACCCACACACACTACCACATGTATCTTCTTTTCCTATTACAGGAAATATACCGCTACTCTACACCCACACACACTACCACATGTATCTTCTTTACCTATTACAGGACATATACCGCTACTCTACACCCACACACACTGCCACATGTATCTTCTTTACCTATTACAGGACATACACCGCTACTCTACACCCACTACCACATGTATCTTCTTTACCTATTACAGGACATATACCGCTACTCTACACCCACACACTATACATGTGTATTTTCTTTACCTATTAAAGGAAATATACCAGTAGTTACACCACTCTAACTGCAATGTGTCTTAGTGGTGCATCTATTAATGCTGAACAGACCTAAATACAGAGAGAATTACATGTCTTATCCTGCACATTCCATCATTGTAGGCTGGTCTCTTCTATCAGTTATTAATTTTATCCTGGTATTGTGTTACCTACACATGTGGGGAAAACAGACTCCACACACAAGTCATGTAACCCCTATTTGTTCAGAAAGAGTTGCAGTTATGGACCCATATACGGGTCCAGCTGACCAGGCTGACTACACCAACATCTAAGCACAGGACTCATAATCTATACGTATCACTGAGCCCTTGTGGGAACAAGGTTTGTAATGTAAACACCCATAATGCCTCTTTAGCACATAAGTTCCTGAGCCTGTCTGCGCCCCTGCTTGTCCTCCTCACATGGTGCACCACTTCATGTGACAGGCCGTCAGGAGCACAGCTGTGCTTGGTAGCAAAGTGCTGCGACACACTGTGCGGCTGGTGACCCTTTACTATGTTCAATCTGTGTTCTCTGAATCTAGTTTATAGGGAATAAATGGTAGGTCCAGCGTACTGTATGATACAAAGGCTTTTATTATATACATTAATGTACACAGCTTTTACAGTATTTAGAATTGATGCACCCTAAGTAGTACCTAAATAATATACATTAATTGCATCAATCGGCCATAGTGTAAATATTCAGCAGCTATTTTATATCTCAAGCATATAAATGTGATATAGGTGAATAATATGAGATATGGTAAGAACTTACCTTTGTTATCTCTATTTCTACGAAGTCCATAGGGTTCCACAGGATACCTTGGGGTATAGGTGTGACGTCAGTCATCGGGCACCATAGAGTTAAGCTTTCAGCCTCCCAGGATGCACTAGGATCCCCCTCCTATACCCCGCCCCCGAGCCAAGGCACCTCAGTTAGTTACCAAGCCATAGGCCGGAGGAGGAGAAGGAAGAGAGAGAAAGAAGTTCTGGATACACACAAGAATCACACTCTCACCAGAGGGAGACGGGAAAACCGGTGACCAGACCAAAGCCCATCTGCAGCACAGGTGCGACAGGGCAGGAGTCCTGTGGAACCCTATGGACTTCGTAGAAATAGAGATAACAAAGGTAAGTTCTTACCATATCTCATATTTTCTACTTCAGGGTCCATAGGGTATCCACAGGATACCTTGGGGATGTCCCAAAGCAGTATCCTTTAAGGGTGGGGACGCTCCTGTGCTGAAAGGAGAATCCGCCGCCCAAAGGAAGCATCCTGAGAGGCGACGGTGTCAAACCTGTAATACCTCACGAAGGTATGGACAGAGGACCACGTAGCAGCCTTGCAGATCTGGACTGCAGAGGCACCACGTCGAGCTGCCCACGAAGGACCCACAGACCTAGTGGAATGAGCCTTCAAAGAAGGAGGAACCGGCAGACCTTCATGAAGATAAGCTTCAGAAATAGCCATACGGATCCAGGCTGCCAAAGTTTGCTTTGAAGCAGGCCAACCCTTTTTACGGAAGCCATAGAGGACAACCAAGGCGTCCGACTTCCTAAACGAAGAAGTGTGGTCAACATAAGTCCTTAAGGCCCGCACAACATCCAAAGTGGCCTCACCCACTGAAAGACCAGGTGAGTTAAAGGCCGGAACAACTATTTCCTCGTTAACATGAAACTGGGAAACAACTTTGGGAAGAAATTCAGGCCGAGTGCGGAGCACTGCCCTGTTCCCATGAAAAATCAAGAAAGGGGGTCTAAAAGAAAGAGCCCCTAAATCAGAAACACGTCTGGCCGAAGCTATGGCCAGAAGGAAAACAGTCTTAGCTGTTAGCCATTTAAGATCCACTGAGCCCAGTGGTTCAAACGGCGGTCCCTGGAGAGCCCTCAGGACCACAGCCAAATCCCAAGGCGCCACAGGTGGAACAAAGGGTGGCTGAATGCGGAGAACACCTTGCATAAAGGTGCGCACATTCGGGAATTGTAGCCATCCTACGGTGAAACCAGACAGACAGTGCCGAAACCTGTACCTTCAAAGAAGCAAGGCGAAGCCCATGATCTAGTCCCGCTTGTAGGAAGGCGAGTATCCTAGACAGATGAAACTCCCGCGGTGCATAACCTCTCGATCGACACCACTGGAAGAACGTATGCCACACGCGATGGTATATCCTCGCGGAAGACGGTTTCCGAGTTCGTAACATGGTACGCACAACAGAGCTGGAAAACCCCCTGGACCTCAACATGGCTGTCTCAACAGCCACACCGTCAAAGACAGCCGAGTCAGGTCCGGGTGAAGACAAGGACCCTGCGACAGAAGGTCCGGTCGTAGCGGCAACCGCAGAGGACTGTCCACGGACAGACCCTGAAGGTCTGAGAACCAGTGCCGTCTGGGCCACGCGGGAGCTATCAACAGGAGCGTCCCTCCTTCCTGTTTGAATTTCCGGATTACCCGTGGAAGAAGGGAAACCGGAGGAAACAGGTATGCGAACTGGAACGTCCACCGGACGGACAAAGCATCCACCAGAGACGCCCCTTCGTCTCTTGTGCGAGACCCGTACACCGGCAACTTGTTGTTGTGCCGGGACGCCATGAGGTCGATCTCTGGAAGACCCCACCTGTCCACCAGCAGTTGAAAAACGTCCGGGTGCAGGGACCATTCCCCCGGATGAACGTCCTGGCGACATAGAAAGTCCGCCTCCCAATTTAGCACTCCCGGGATGAAGACAGCTGATATGGCCGGAAGATTGCGCTCCGCCCATACCAGGATCCGAGACACCTCTACGAGAGCCGCCCGACTTCGGGTTCCTCCTTGCCTGTTTATGTAGGCCACGGTGGTAGCGTTGTCCGACTGGACCTGCACCGGGCGACCCTGGAGAACCCGATGTGCCTGCTGGAGAGCATTGAAGACCGCACAGAGTTCCAAGATATTTATTGGAAGCTCCGCTTCTGTCGACGTCCACCTGCTCTGGAACAAGTGTGGACCCGAAACTGCTCCCCAGCCCCAAAGACTGGCGTCCATTGTCAACAGGACCCAATTTGGTACCCAGAACAGATGTCCCTTGCTGAGATGGGTCGTCTGCAACCACCAGGCAAGGGACAGGCGAACCTCCGGGGTGAGCACTATCGTCTGGGACTTTAGAGCCTGAGGCAGCCCGTTCCACTTGGACAGGATCAGGTGCTGCAGAGGTCTGGAGTGAAACTGGGCATATTCCACCATGTCGAACACCGACACCATGGAGCCCAGTAACCTCATCGCCGAGTGTAGAGACACCCGGCGGCTGTGCAGACAACTGTGCACCCTTGACTGTAAAGCAGAGATCTTTTCCCCCATCACAAAGATCCTTTGCTGTCCCGAGTCCAATAAGGCTCCGAGGTGCAGAATCCGCCGAGATGGGATTAGAGTGGACTTCTGCCAGTTTATTAACCAGCCGTGCCGTTGCAGTAGCGCAATGGTCAGGTCCAAGTGGCGCAGAAGCAGCTCCGGAGATCCTGCCACAAATAAAAGATCGTCCAAGTACGGCAACATGCGGACTCCCTGAAGCCGCCATGACCGCCATCACCTTGGTGAACACACGCGGAGCTGTCGCCAGGCCAAAAGGTAACGCCCGAAACTGAAAGTGGTCGCTGCGGATTGCAAACCTGAGGGACTGTTGATGGCGCAAAAGAATAGGGACATGCAGGTAAGCGTCCTGTATGTCCAATGACACCATGTATTCCCCAGGTTCCAGCGCCAGAATGATGGACCGTAGGGTCTCCATCCGAAACTTCGGCACCCGCAAAGACTTGTTGAGAGCTTTGAGATTGAGAATCGGACGATACGACCCATTGGGTTTCTGCACCAAAAAAAGATTGGAATAGAAACCCTGGCCCCTCTGGGAGAATGGAACAGGCACTATAACTCCAGCCTGGAGCATAGTGTGCAAGACCTTCCGCAGCTCCGTGGCCTTGTTCCGGTCTGATGGTAGACCCATGGTGAAGAATCGAGCCGGGGGTCTGTGCCGGAAAGAGAGGGCGTACCCGTGGGAGACCACCTCGAGAACCCAAGTGTCTGTCGTGGTGACCAACCAACACTGGGCGAACTGCAGCAGGCGGCCCCCCACTTTGGGATCCCCCAAAGGGAGGCCCGGACCGTCAGGCCGCAGGCTTGTCATCAGGCTTAGGGGCCGGACGTCTGGTACTCCATGCCTGCTTCGGGGGCTTGGCCGATTTCTTGGGACCAGCCTGTCGGGGAAAAGACTGTGGTTTGGGCCTGCCCTGGGCCCTATAAGACCGAAAGGACGATGGTCCTGAACCAGAAGGAACAGAGGCCGACTGGAGACATGCCGATTTGGCTGCCGCCAGCGTGGCCACAATCTTGTCCAGATCTGGACCGAAGAGAACTTCTCCGTTAAAGGGCAATGCCTCCAAACCCTTTTTGGAATCAGCGTCCGCCTTCCAGGATCGCAACCACAAGGTGCGACGAGCAGCCACCGCTGCTGAAGAAATTCAAGACACCAGGGTACTAATGTCTAAGGCCGCCTTGTTGATATAAGTGGCCGAATCACGGAGATTACCAATCAACTCCGTCTGTTCGGCCGGACAGTCGGAATCAAAGGACGCCTCCAATTAATCCGCCCAGCGCTCCATCGCTCTGGCAACCCAGCAAATGGCCATAGCCGGCCGTGCTGCCCCCCCCCCCCCCGCAAGGGAATAAGCGGACTTCAGGCAGATCTCCACCTTTCGGTCCGTAGCATCCTTAAGGGAGGACATGGATGGCATCGGCAATGTGGCACTACGGACAAGACGTGTCACATGAGAATCCACCTGTGGAGGGGATTCCCACTTAGCAAAATAATTATCCGCGAACGGATAAGCCACCGCCAGGCACCTCTGCGGCTGGTATCGCTTGCCAGGCTGTTTCCACGCCTCCTCTAAATGGTCCACTAACTGACCCAAAAGAGGAAAGACTGTGGCGTCACCCTTCACATCCTTAAAAAAGGCATACTTGGATTTAGCAGCTGGGGGAACTTCGTCCTCAATCACCAAGGCTGTGCGGACTGCCCGAATAAGTCCAGGAATATACACCTTGGACCTAGCATCAGCGTCCTTAGTATGGAGAGGTTCCTGATCGTCAGGATCCAGAATCTCCCCATCATCAGACGTCCCTTTGTCATCCTCATAAGGAGCCGACAGAGACGCCACCGGCCGTTTATGTGGCCACATCACAGCCTCCCCCTGAAACACATCCGACAAGTGCTGTACAGAACTCGTCAGGGAGTTAACCCACGCCGGCTCCTGAGAAACCGGGAGAGGGGAAATAGGGAGACTGCAGGGTACCACCAATTGTCTTGGGAAACCCTGCATGGGTGACGACACCACTGACTGCTGGGACAAACCCATCTGCGTAAACGCGGGCTGCGGAGCTAACTGGCCCACTAAGGTTGTAAGCGCCTGAGCGAAACAAGCCCAGGGCGGCTCCTGTACCGGTGCTGTAACCGTAATAGGCCGCGCCATTGACAAACACTGCCAGCAGAGGCCCTCCGCGCTACCCTCCCCCTCCGCTAAAGGTACTTTACACGTAGTACACTGTAGCCGGAGAGGAAAATCACTTTCAGACATGATGGTACAAAGTATGTAACCCCTCTCACCAATTGTATTTTAAAGAGGCGAGAGACCACCCTGCAGCACCGCACCGCAAGGGCTTAGCAGAAAGAACAGGGACAGTAATAAAGCTGACAGTCAGAATAGAAGATACAGGCAGCAGCGCTAGCACAGTCACATACAATGCAAAGAAAATCAATTCCTGCACTAACCAGCGCTGATCAATCAACTACGCAGACGCAGAGTCTGGTAGGACACAGCGCTGCATACACAGACCTGACCACAGCGGAGGAGAGGTATGCGGGGGGACCCAGACCACGATGCCTCCGTCCAGGCTTCCAGCAGCGTTCACCATGCGTTCAGGAAGATGGCCGCCGAGGAGCAGAGAGGAGGCTGGCCTGGGGGAGGAGCGCTGCCACAGGGCCAGTCGGCAGTGTGCAGAGAGGGCTGTGTGCAGCGGGGGAGGCGCCGGCTGTGAGACAGGAAAGGCGCGCTCCCCTGGCATGCATTTAACCCCAGGGATGCTGCAGCGCTACCGCTCTGCTGCGGTCCGCTGTCCCAGGGGGGTAGTGGAAGCGCAGGTTACATACCTGGCTCCACGCTACAGCCAGTCCCCAGGGAGCCCCCTGCCTGGGGACTCTGGACCATGTAACAGCGGGGACCCACCGCGGGACCCCGCTGCTTACCTTGCTGTCCCCCTAGCTGTGACCCCAGATGCTCACCAGCATCCCCAGATCGGTACCGGCGTTCTAGTACCGGCGGGGGTGTAGGGAAGACAGCATGGACGTCAGGACTGACTGTCCATGCTGTACATCCAGATGTGCAGCCACAGCTGCATGCAGGAATACTTGAGGGGCTCTTCTTAGCCCCCACTCCAACAGGTGCACCCGACTCCGGCCGGGCACCAAACTAAACTGAGGTGCCTTGGCTCGGGGGCGGGGTATAGGAGGGGGACCCTAGTGCATTCTGGGAGGCTGAAAGCTTAACTCTATGGTGCCCGATGACTGACGTCACACCTATACCCCAAGGTATCCTGTGGATACCCTATGGACCCTGAAGTAGAAAAAATGATGAGGGCATAGACCACACTGCGATCAATCACCAGGAGCGGCTGCAGGTCATATATACAGAGCTGATAACACTGTAACTGTATATGATGGTAGCGCAACAACACTAACTGTATATGATGTCACTATGACACTCCCAGACCCTCTCACCTCCCCAGTCATGTCCCTGTATTATTACTATAGATATAAGTGATGTCACTGTGACACTCCCAGATACCCTCACCTCCCCAGTCATGTCCCTGTATTATTACTATAGATATAAGTGATGTCACTGTGACACTCCCAGATCCCCCTCACCTCCCCAGTCATGTCCCTGTATTATTACTATAGATATAAGTGATGTCACAGTGACACTCCCAGGCCTTCTCACCTCCCCAGTCATGTCCCTGTATTATTACTATACATATGTGATGTCACTGTGACACTCCCAGATCCCCTCCTCCTCAGTCATGTCCCTGTATTATTACTATAGATATAAGTGATGTCACAGTGACACGCCCAGATACCCTCACCTCCCCAGTCATGTCCCTGTATTATTACTATAGGTATGTGATGTCACTGTGACACTCCCAGATCCCCTCACCTCCCCAGCCATGTCCCTGTATTATTATTATAGATATAAGTGATGTCACTGAGACCTTCTCACCTCCCCAGTCAACAAGTAGATGATCTCCAGGGTGAAATGTAAGACCCTCTCAGTCCTGTGACTTTCATCCATGTCCATCCTCAGTGAATCAGTGAGAATACAGAACGCGTGACATGTAATAAAGACTCTGGTTCCTCACAGCAGGACTGTCTAGGAATAAATATAATAGACATCACAGAGAATACATATAACACAGTCAGACATGTTACACTGAGTGACCAGTAAGTCTCTCCTTTCCCCTCAGCCATAGAGCCCTGGTCAGTGTCTGTCAGAGGTACCTGTGACTCAGGGCTTGATTCAGAGCCGGACACTCTGACAGAGCGCTCACTCTGAATCAGGGCCGGCCCTCTGGTTTTTCAGAACGGCCTCCTGGCCGCTCGCATAGCTGTGGGTGACCACCCACAGCTATAGTGAGCGGCCATGATGATGGTCGCGATGGTCAAGACCATCGCGACCATCAGGCTTACGACGAGACCCTTGTGGTAGGGTCTCGTTGCCACAAGCCCAAGAGTGCTTTTGGTTCTAACAGAGCCGAAAGCACTCCCACTGACATCACTTGTGATGTCAGTGGGGCCGGCCCATCCGTCTGGGCAGCCACGCCCCCGGCCCGCCCACCAAAGGGGGCATGCTGTCACTCAACATTGACACCACGCCCCCTTTGGTACGAGAACGGAGCGACGGTGTGCCCGTCGCTATCCGGGTCTCGCGCATGCGCACGAAAAAGCTCCATCAAGTGCATGCGCACTGGGCCACCATCGACCCGCTTGCGAGCGCATAGCACTCGCGAGCGGGCCTGAATCAGGCCCCCAGCCCCATAAGGCTCCTCAGAGGCCGTCACACAACACTGTACTGCATAAGGTTACACCACACCAATGCTCCTCTCCTGGCCGGGGGTCTTATTACTCCCAGACACAGATTTGGTGCAATTTTCTCCACATGAATCTTTTACAAACGCATGAATTAGGGATGTTGGGATTTTTTACTTTTGTTTTACATTTATTCCAGAAACTGAGTGAGTCTGTAACTATACTGAGGTCATACAGATAACAGGGGTGTGAGGGGGGAGTACACAGGAGAACAGAAGGGGTGCAGATATGGGGAGAAGGGAACTAACATAGGAAAATAGAGTGCACAACAGGGGGTGTAACAGCTGTACAGAGGTGTCAGTAACACAGGGGAGGGAGAAGGGAACAGAAGAGATTAATAAAACAGGGATAGGACAGCAGGCAGCCCAGGGGACAAACAAAGGGTTAAGCCATAGAGAATCCCATCAGTCACTCTGCACAAATTATGAAATGACAAATGACCGCACCTCAGATGTATGTTACATGTGTGACCAGCCTGCCGGCCGTGTGTGTGCATCGTAGGGTGGGGTGAGACATGTCCTGGGGGATAATCAGTGACACTCTGAGGATCTGGGGACTGTCACAGTCACTGGCTGTCCCTGAGAGAGTCTCTATTGCTCAGGATAACAATACGCCCTGACAGACAGTCTCAGCTCAGGGAGTGCAGCCCATTGTCACATGGCCTGTCTGTATCCTTCTCACACATCCTTCCCCGGCTCCTGTTATATATCATATGGTATATACATACATGTTATACCTATTATGTGTTATTTCCTGAGGCTGCTACCCCTGTATAATATTAGTAACAGGACACCACAGGCTGCTCCCCCTGTATAATAAAAATAACATGACACAACAGGATGCTCTCCCTGTATAGTAGGACACCACATGCCGCTCCCCCTGTATAGTAGGACACCACAGGCTGCTTCCCCTGTATAGGACACCACATGATGCTCCCCCAGTATAGTAGGATACAAGGGGCTTCACCCCCTGTATAGGAGGATGCAACAGACAGAACCTCCTGTAATTGAGGACACCACACGCCGATAATCCTGTATAGTAGGACACCACATGCTGCACCCCCTGTATAGTGTAGAACACTGCAGGCTGCTCTCCCTGTATATAGGACACTGCAGGCTGCTCCCCTTTTACATAAGGGTACCACAGGCTGCTCTTACTGTATAGTAGGACATCATAGGCCGCTATCACTGTTTAGTAGAGCTCAACAGGCCACTCCTTTGTATAATAGGACACCACAGGCTGCTCCCCCTGTATAAGGCACCTCAGGCCACTCCCCCTGTATAGAAGAACAACAACATAGGAAGTTCTCCATGAATAGTAAAGTGAAACAGGCCATAATAGGCACCACAGGCTGCTCTCCCTGTACAGGACACCACAGGCTGCTCCCACTGTATAGTAGGGCACAACAGGCCACTCGTTCAGTATAGTAGGGCAACACAGGCTGCTTTCCCTGTACAGTAGGACACCACATGCCGCTCCCCCGGTATAGTAGGACACTACAGGGCACTCTCCTGGTATATAAGGACACCACTGGCTGCTCTCCCTGTATAGGACATCGAAGGCTGCTCCTCCTGTATAGTAGGACACACCGCAGGCTGCTCTAACTGTATAATAGAACACCGCAGTCCGCTCCATCTGTAAAGTAGGACACTGCAGGCCACTCCCAGTGTATAGTAGGACACCACAGGCGACTCGACCAGTATAGTAGGGCAACACAGGCCACGTCCCCTGTATAGTAGGACACCACAGCCCACTCCCCCTGTATAGTAGAGTGCAACAAGCTAATCACCCTGTATAGGAAGGCACCACAGGTTGCTCCCCCTGTATACCTCCTGTATAGTAGAGTGCAACAGCCCGCTTACCCTGTATAGTAGGATACCACTGGATGCTCCGCCTGTATAATAAGACACCACAGGCTGCTGTCCCTGTATAGTAGGACACAACAGGCCACTCTTCCTGTATAGTAGGACATCACAGGCCGCTCCCCCTTTATAGTGTTGGACAAACATGCTGATCCCCCTGTGCAGTAGGACAATGCAGGCTGCTACCACTGTATAGGACACCACAGGCCGCTCCCCCTGTATAGTAGGACACCACCGGCAACTCCACCTACATAGTGTAGGACACCACAGACCACTCCCTCTGTACAGTAAGATGCCATTACCTTCTGCCGTTTCACACAGCAAGGCTGCAGTTTTCGCACTTCAGTTAAAAAACTGTTCCGTCAAGTTCTTTCTCCCTTTTATAATAATACTACCACATATACGTGTGTGGTGAGAGCTGTTTTTCCATGCTGAAGTATCACTAAACAGTTCCCACACCTCTTTATATTATTACAACATATCAGTCTGTGGTAACAACTGATTTAATCCCCCTTATGTAGTCCCTTATCCTCTAAATATTAATAATATAGCGTTCTGGCTAGGCTATTTTAGTGGGCGACCTGCCCAATTTCAAAGGGTAGAATGCACCCAGCTCCTTTGGCGGGACCCTGGTAGCAAACCGCTAAAACAACATGCCAGGTGGTGTCCCCACCTGCGGACTGCAGTGCCCCTTCGGGTGGGAAAAATTGCGGTGCAGCGCTCACCGCTGGTGAATATTCACAGAGAAGGGAGAGCTTGGGGGCTGCCTAGCTGGGCAAGTCCCCAAGAGTGATGAATAAGGGGTGCATCATGCCCCCTTTGCAGGCGAGCGCTCGAGTACCATACCCCTTGCCGGACCTAGAATGAACACTAATAATACCACATATCAGTGAGTGCTGGGAGCTGTTATACCCCCTCATATATCACTATACAGTCCCCTCTTCCCTTAATAATAATACTACCACATATCAGTGTGTGCTAGAAGCTGTGTTATTCCCCCTCATATATCACTAAACAATCCCATTCCCCCATATGTAATTATAATACCACATATCAGTGTGTGCTGGCAGCTGTTATTCCCCCTCTTATATCACTGTACAGTCCCATCTCCCCTATATAATAATAATACCACATATCAGTGTGTGCTGGAAGCTGTATTATTTCCCCTCATATATCACTGTACGGTCCCCTCCCCCCTATATAAGAATAATACCACATATCAAAGTGTGCTGTTAGCTGGTTATTCCCTTTCATATATCACTGTACAGTCCCCTCCCCCTACATAATAATACCACATATCAGTGTGCTGGGAGCTGTAATATTTTCACTCATATATGACTGTATGGTCCCCTCCTCCCTATATAATAATACCACATATCAGTGTGCTGGGAGCTGTGTTATCCCCCCTCATATATCACTGTACATTCCCCTCCCCCCCTATATAATAATAATTAGGGGTGAGCGGGTTCGGATTTCTGAAATCCGAACCCCCCCGAGCCCCCCCGATCCGAGTCCGATCCAAGTCAGGCTCGACTTTTCCCGCCTGACTCGGATCTGAAATCGAGGCAAAACGTCATCATCCCGCCTTCCGAGTCTCGCGGGTTTTGGATCCTATATAAGGTACCCGCGTCGGCACCATTTTCTCACTCGGCTGTGGACAGTGAAGAGGGAGGGTGGGAGTTAGGGCTGTGTAGTGTAGTGTAGTGTAGTGCTGCTGTTGTCCACTACTTCAAAGTCCATAGGGGCTGGCTGTGTTGTGCTGCTGTTGTTAATAGGGGCTGTGTCCACTACTTCAAGGTCCATAGGGGCTGGCTGGACTGTGTTGTGCAGTCAGTTCTCCATAGGGGCTGTGTCCACTCCAAAGTCCTGTGCAGTGTCCCAGTCCTAAAGGGGTGCTGTAGTGTTGTCCAGGGGGTGCTCTGTCCATCAGGGGTGCTCCCCCCAAGTGCTAAAAAAATAATATATTTTCTGTGTTTGTGAATTGTGTGCGCAGTAGCCGCACGTGCATCAACAAAGTACTGCCAAGCGTGCGCCTGTGTCATAAGTAAAGGGCCGGCTGGCTTGACCGTTAAAGGGTGCTGTAACCCCCAAAGTACACTCCAGTCCAAACCAAAAAAAAATGTATTTTCTGTGTTTGTGAATTGTGTGCGCAGTAGCCGCACGTGCATCAACAAAGTAGTGCCAAGCGTGCGCCTGTGTCATAAGTAAAGGGCCGGCTGGCTTGACCGTTAAAGGGTGCTGTAACCCCCGAAAGTACACTCCAGTCCAAACCAAAAAAAAATTATTTTCTGTGTTTGTGAATTGTGTGCGCAGTAGCCGCACGTGCATCAACAAAGTAGTGCCAAGCGTGCGCCTGTGTCATAAGTAAAGGGCCGGCTGGCTTGACCGTTAAGGGTGCTGTAACCCCCGAAAGTACACTCCAGTCCAAACCAAAAAAAAAATTATTTTCTGTGTTTGTGAATTGTGTGCGCAGTAGCCGCACGTGCATCAACAAAGTAGTGCCAAGCGTGCGCCTGTGTCATAAGTAAAGGGCCGGCTGGCTTGACCGTTAAAGGGTGCTGTAACCCCCAAAGTACACTCCAGTCCAAACCAAAAAAAAATTTATTTTCTGTGTTTGTGAATTGTGTGCACAGTAGCCGCACGTGCATCAACAAAGTAGTGCCAAGCGTGCGCCTGTGTCATAAGTAAAGGGCCGGCTGGCTTGACCGTTAAGGGTGCTGTAACCCCCGAAAGTACACTCCAGTCCAAACCAAAAAAATATATATTTTCTGTGTTTGTGACTTGTGTGCACTGTGGCTGCACGTGCATCAACAAAGGAGCAGCGCCAAGCGTGTGCCTGTGTCCCATAAGTAAAGAGCCGGCTGGCTCATTTCTTAAAAGGTGGTGTAACCCACAAAGTGCACTACTCTCCAGCAAAAATAAAAAAATATTTTCTGTGTTTGTGCGCTTTAGCAGCACGTATATATCAATATAACATAAATGGAGGACCAAACTTTCTCCGATAAAAATAAAATAGGGAAAGATCAAGAACCACTTCCTCCTAGTGCTGTTGCTGCTGCTGGGAGTTGTTCATCATCCCAGAGAGGAAGTAGGAACATCACTACTTTTACTAAACAATTGACCCTCCAACAGTCCCTAGCGATGAGGATGAAGTACGACAGCAGTCATCCTGAAGCAAAACGTATAACTGAGGCCTTGACTGCTATGTTGGTGTTAGACGTGCGTCCGGTATCCGCCATTAGTGCAGTGGGATTTAGACAATTGATGGAGGTAGTGTGTCCTCGGTTCCAAATCCCGTCTAGATTCCACCTGCATCCTCAAAGCAGCAGCGACAAGCGTGCGTCTGTCTGTTAAAGGGTGGTGACACCCTCAAAGTGTGCTACACAAACAATTAAAATATTGTTCTTTTTTTTCGGTCTTTGTGAAATGTGTGGGCTGTAGCCGCACCTGCATCCTTAAAGCAGCAGCGACAAGCGTGCGTCTGTCTGTTAAAGGGTGGTGACACCCTCAAAGTGTGCTACACAAACAGTAAAAATATTCTTCTTTTTTCTGTCTTTGTGAATTGTGTGGGCTGTAGCCGCACCTGCATCCTTAAAGCAGCAGCGACAAGCGTGCGTCTGTCTGTTAAAGGGTGGTGACACCCTCAAAGTGTGCTACACAAACAATTAAAATATTGTTCTTTTTTTTTCGGTCTTTGTGAAATGTGTGGGCTGGAGCCGCACCTGCATCCTTAAAGCAGCAGCGACAAGCGTGCGTCTGTCTGTTAAAGGGTGGTGTAACTCTCAAAGTGCACCAAAAAATAAAAAACTATTTTTTTAATGTGTTTGTGACTTGTGTGCGATGTAGCCGCACTTGCATCCTCAAAGCAGCAGCGACAAGCGTGCGTCTGTCTGTTAAAGGGTGGTGACACCCTCAAAGTGTGCTACACAAACAATAAAAATATTCTTCTTTTTTCTCTTTGTGAATTGTGTGGGCTGTAGCCGCACCTGCATCCTTAAAGCAGCAGCGACAAGCGTGCGTCTGTCTGTTAAAGGGTGGTGACACCCTCAAAGTGTGCTACACAAACAATTAAACTATTGTTCTTTTTTTTTCGGTCTTTGTGAAATGTGTGGGCTGGAGCCGCACCTGCATCCTTAAGGCAGCAGCGACAAGAGTGCGTCTGTCTGTTAAAGGGTGGTGACACCCTCAAAGTGTTCTACACAAACAATAAAAATATTCTTCTTTTTTCTGTCTTTGTGAATTGTGTGGGCTGTAGCCGCACCTCCATCCTTAAAGCAGCAGCGACAAGCGTGCGTCTGTCTGTTAAAGGGTGGTGACACCCTCAAAGTGTGCTACACAAACAATTAAAATATTGTTCTTTTTTTTTCGGTCTTTGTGAAATGTGTGGGCTGGAGCCGCACCTGCATCCTTAAAACAGCAGCGACAAGCGTGCGTCTGTCTGTTAAAGGGTGGTGTAACTCTCAAAGTGCTCCAAAAAATAAAAAACTATTTTTTTAATGTGTTTGTGACTTGTGTGCGATGTAGCCGCACTTGCATCCTCAAAGCAGCAGCGACAAGCGTGCGTCTGTCTGTTAAAGGGTGGTGACACCCTCAAAGTGTGCTACACAAACAATAAAAATATTCTTCTTTTTTCTGTCTTTGTGAATTGTGTGGGCTGTAGCCGCACCTGCATCCTTAAAGCAGCAGCGACAAGCGTGCGTCTGTCTGTTAAAGGGTGGTGACACCCTCAAAGTGTGCTACACAAACAATTAAAATATTGTTCTTTTTTTTTCGGTCTTTGTGAAATGTGTGGGCTGTAGCCGCACCTGCATCCTTAAAGCAGCAGCGACAAGCGTGCGTCTGTCTGTTAAAGGGTGGTGACACCCTCAAAGTGTGCTACACAAACAATAAAAATATTCTTCTTTTTTCTGTCTTTGTGAATTGTGTGGGCTGTAGCCGCACTTGCATCCTCAAAGCAGCAGCGACAAGCGTGCGTCTGTCTGTTAAAGGGTGTTGTAACTCTCAAAGTGCTCCAAAAAATAAAAAAAAATTTTTAATGTGTTTGTGACTTGTGTGCGATGTAGCCGCACTTGCATCCTCAAAGCAGCAGCGACAAGCGTGCATCTGTCTGTTAAAGGGTGGTGACACCCTCAAAGTGTGCTACACAAACAATTAAAATATTGTTCTTTTTTTTCGGTCTTTGTGAAATGTGTGGGCTGTAGCCGCACCTGCATCCTTAAAGCAGCAGCGACAAGCGTGCGTCTGTCTGTTAAAGGGTGGTGACACCCTCAAAGTGTGCTACACAAACAATAAAAATATTCTTCTTTTTTCTGTCTTTGTGAATTGTGTGGGCTGTAGCCGCACCTGCATCCTTAAAGCAGCAGCGACAAGCGTGCGTCTGTCTGTTAAAGGGTGGTGACACCCTCAAAGTGTGCTACACAAACAATTAAAATATTGTTCTTTTTTTCGGTCTTTGTGAAATGTGTGGGCTGTAGCCGCACCTGCATCCTTAAAGCAGCAGCGACAAGCGTGCGTCTGTCTGTTAAAGGGTGGTGTAACTCTCAAAGTGCTCCAAAAAATAAAAAACTATTTTTTTAATGTGTTTGTGACTTGTGTGCGATGTAGCCGCACTTGCATCCTCAAAGCAGCAGCGACAAGCGTGCGTCTGTCTGTTCAAGGGTGGTGACACCCTCAAAGTGTGCTACACAAACAATAAAAATATTCTTCTTTTTTCTGTCTTTGTGAATTGTGTGGGCTGTAGCCGCACCTGCATCCTTAAAGCAGCAGCGACAAGCGTGCGTCTGTCTGTTAAACGGTGGTGACACCCTCAAAGTGTGCTACACAAACAATTAAAATATTGTTCTTTTTTTTCGGTCTTTGTGAAATGTGTGGGCTGTAGCCGCACCTGCATCCTTAAAGCAGCAGCGACAAGCGTGCGTCTGTCTGTTAAAGGGTGGTGTAACTCTCAAAGTGCTCCAAAAAATAAAAAACTATTTTTTTAATGTGTTTGTGACTTGTGTGCGATGTAGCCGCACTTGCATCCTCAAAGCAGCAGCGACAAGCGTGCGTCTGTCTGTTAAAGGGTGGTGACACCCTCAAAGTGTGCTACACAAACAATAAAAATATTCTTCTTTTTCCTGTCTTTGTGAATTGTGTGGGCTGTAGCCGCACCTGCATCCTTAAAGCAGCAGCGACAAGCGTGCGTCTGTCTGTTAAAGGGTGGTGACACCCTCAAAGTGTGCTACACAAACAATTAAAATATTGTTCTTTTTTTTTCGGTCTTTGTGAAATGTGTGGGCTGTAGCCGCACCTGCATCCTTAAAGCAGCAGCGACAAGCGTGCGTCTGTCTGTTAAAGGGTGGTGACACCCTCAAAGTGTGCTACACAAACAATAAAAATATTCTTCTTCTTTTTTCTGTCTTTGTGAATTGTGTGGGCTGTAGCCGCACTTGCATCCTCAAAGCAGCAGCGACAAGCGTGCATCTGTCTGTTAAAGGGTGGTGTAACCCTCAAAGTGCGCTCCACAAACAATAAAAATATTCTTTTTTTTTTTCTGTCTTTGTGAATTGTGTGGGCTGTAGCCGCACTTGCATCCTCAAAGCAGCAGCGACAAGCGTGCGTCTGTCTGTTAAAGGATTACATCGGTGACAGCATCCAAGTAGGCATGTCAGACAGTCCGTACCTGTACTGGCAGGAAAAAGAAGCAATTTGGAGGTCCCTGTACAAACTGGCTCTATTTTACCTGAGTTGCCCCCCCTCCAGTGTGTACTCCGAAAGAGTGTTTAGTGCAGCCGGGAACCTTGTCAGCGAAAGGCGTAGGAGGTTGCTTCCACAAAATGTGGAGAAGATGATGTTCATAAAATGAATTATCAACTCTTCCAGGGAGACCAGCCTCCAGAACGTACAGAGGGACCTGTGGTTCCAGCAGGGACGAATTAATACTCTGTGAGGATGAGGATGTACACACTGAAGAGGGTGAGGAATCGGTGGATGAGGATGACATCTTGCCTCCGTAGAGCCAGTTTGTGCAGGGACAGATTAATTGCCAGCTTGTTTTGTGGGGGCCCAAACGAACCAATCATTTCAGCCACAGTTGTGTGGCAGACCCTGGCGCTGAAATGATTGGTTTGTTAAAGTGTGCATGTCCTGTTTATACAACATAAGGGTGGGTGGGAGGGCCCAAGGACAATTCCATCTTGCACCTCTTTTTTTTCTTTGCATTATGTAGTTTGGGGCCTAGTTTTTCAAACTGCCATCCTGTCTGCCACTGCAGTATCACGCCTAGATGGGTCACGTGTTTGTGCCGCCCACTCGTGTCGCTTAGCATAGTCATCCAGCTACCTCGGTGCAACCTTTTGGACATAAAAACACTATTGTGAGGTGTGAGGTGTTCAGAATAGACTGGAAATGAGTGGAAATTAAGGTTATTGAGGTTAATAATAGCATAGGAGCAGAAAAACCTACAAATTCTGTGATTTTAGCTGTTCTTATGCTTTTTTTCAAAAAAATACAGATCCAAAACACAAAACCCAGAACCCAAAACACGGAAGGGTGGTTTTGGCAAAACCAATCCAGATCCAAAACACGAAGAAAGATCCAGATCCAAAACCAAAACACGAAAAGTGGCCGGTGCACACCCCTAATAATAATACCACATACCAGTGTGTGCTGTGATCTGTTTAATTCCCCCTCATATATCACTGTACAGTCCCCTCTCCCATAAAAAATAATACCACATATCAGTAAGTGCTGGAAGCTATGTTATTCCCCCTCCTATATCAGTGTACAGTCTCCTCCACCTATATAATAATAATACAACATATCAGTGTGTCAGGGAGCTGTTTTATTCCCCCTCATATATCACTATACAGTCCCCTCTTCCCCTATATAATAATAATACCACATATCAGTGTGTGCTGGTAGCTGTTATTCCCCCTCTTATATCACTGTACGGTCCCCTCCCCATATATAATAACAATACCGTATATCAGTGTGTGCTGGGAGCTGTGTTATTACCCCTCATATATCACTGTACAGTCCCCTCTCCCCTATATAATAATACCACATATCAGTAAGTGCCGGGAGCTGTGTTATTCCCCCTTATATAACACTGTACGGTTCCCACCCCCCTATATAATATTAATACCACATATCAGTATGTGCAGGGAGCTGTGTTATTCCCCCTCACATATCACTGTACGGTCCCCTCTACCCTATATAATAATACCACATAGCAGTGTGTGCTGGGAGTTGTGTTATTCCCCTTCATATATCAATGTACGGTCCCCTCCCCCCTATATAATAATAATACCACATATCAATTTGAGCTGTGTTATTCCCCCTCATATATCACTGTGGAGTCGTCGTCCCCCACACCTTTATAATATTACTACATATCAGTGTGTGCTGGGAGTTGTGTTATTTCCATTCATATATCACTGTACGGTCCCCTCCCCCCTATATGATAATAATACCACAAATCAATTTGAGCTGTGTTATTCCCCCTCATATATCACTGTGCAGTCGTCCCCCACCCCCACCTTTATAATAATACCACATATCAGTAAATGCCGGGAGCTGTGTTATTTCCCATCATATATCACTGTACGGTCCCCTCCCCCCTATATAATAATAATATCACATATCAGTGTGCAGGGAGCTGTTATTCCCCCTCATATCAGGCCCGGCGCTAGGCTGTGCTGCGCCCAGCTCCGTCCTGTGTTGCCGCTCCTGCCCTCCTCCGCTCCCTCCATCTGAGCTTACATATGTGCTATAACGCCAGGAGGGAGGGTGGACGTTTCCTGCGCCCTCCGGAAACAGTAGCGCTCCGGGTGACGGACCGGCTTGCCCGTGCCTGGAACCGCTACTGCCTCATATATCACTGTACGGTCCCCTCTCCCCTATATAATAATAATACCACATAGTGTGTGCTGGGACCTGTGTTATTCCCCCTCATATATCACTGTACAGTCCCCTATCCTCTATATAATAATACCACATATCAGTGTGTGCTGGGACCTGTGTTATTCCACCTCAAATATCACTATACAGTCCCCTCTCCACTATGTAATAATAATAATACCACATTTGTGTGTGTCGGGAGCTGTGTTATTCCCCCTCATATATCACTGTACAGTCCCCTCTCCCCCTATATAATAATAATATAATATATACAGGATACATTGCCTAGCTCCGGCTGTCAGGAATGTCTATGACAAAATGGCAGCTAAAGCCCCTTTGGCCCCCGCCCCCTCTACTCTGTGACTGAGAGGCTATAAGAATATGGCCGCCGGTCACTGTACATGAGGACACTATAATACTATACTCTAGTGATGAAACTGTGAGCGGGAGGTGCATGTGGCTGTTAGTTACAGATCTTCTTACTGTGTGCCCCCTGATTTGGCTACTCACTGCTGCCAATCACCTCACTGAGGGGGAATGAGAGGAGGGCGGTCACTATTATAGGAGGGGCGGGGCAGACAGTAGCCATAGCTACACGGACGTAAGAGGGGCGTTTCCTCTTTTCGCAAGTCCTAGCACGAAGAGACAGAGAGCGGCCATTTCTGAGTCTGGCAGCAGGTAAATGGATTTATCTTTATTATACAGGGGGAGAAGACTGTGGTGCTTCAATATTATACAAGTAGACCATGTTTTAGTGTGTTATTTTAATATAGGTGGAGCAGACTCTGGTACTGCATTAACATTATATAGGTAGAACAGACTCCAGTGTTATATATAATACAGGTGGTGCAGATCCAAGTGTTACATATAGTACAGGTGGAGCACACCTTAGTGTCACTATAATACAGCTAGAGCACACCCTGGTGTTACATATAATACGGGTGGAGCAGACCCTGGTGTCACTGTAATACAGCTAGAGCATACTCAGATGGGTGTTACATATAATACAGGTGGAGCAGACCCTTGTGTTAAATATAATATATGTTAAGAAGAGCCTGATGTCACTATAATACAGCTAGAGTAGACCCTGGTGTTACTTATATTACAGGAGGAACAGACCCTTATGTTACATATAATGCAGGTAGATTAGACACCAGTGTTACATATGATACAGGTGAAGCAGACCCTGGTGTTACATATAATACAGGTGGAGAAGACCATGCTGTTTCTATAATATAGGTGAAGCAGTCACTGCTCGGTGGGTTACAGACTATAGAGAAAGGGAAGTGACTGGCACACTCACACCCCCCCATACAGAATGTATCAGCTGTAGCTGGCGGTCCATACCCTCTGTAGGTGGTTATTGGTGTTACATATATTACAGGTGGAGCAGACCCTGGTGTTACTATAATACAGCTGGAGCAGTCGCTGCTCGGTGCGTAACAGACTATAGAGAAAGGGAGGTGTCCGGCGCACTCAGACCCCCCCCCCCATATAGAATGTATCAGCTGTAGCTGGTGGTCAGTACCCTCAGTAGGTGGTTATTCGTGTGGAAGTGACAGAATAAACAGGGAGACACCATAGTGTACACCGGGTGATGTATAAGATGCACAGACGTCCTCTGTAATAGGCCCTGCTGAGTCCTCACCTGTCTGAGTCTTTGTAAGCACCACCTGTGGATCATTTAGAATGTCAGTAATGAAGGCACCTGTGCTCCAGCAAGGAGATACGGAAAATATGCCCTGTTAGGAATCCCTGGAGACTGGAATTGGGAAACATTGTACTAGATTTTCAGTGTGTAAGTAATTATCCAAACAATACTTCAGCCTCGGAGTGTCACAGTGACATCCCGTATATCTATAATAATAATACAGGGATATGACAGGGGAGGTGTCGGGGTCTGGGAGTGTCACATTGACATCACCTATATCTATAGTAATAATACAGGGACATGACTGGGGAGGTGAGGGGATCTGGGAGTGTCACAGTGACATCACGTATATCTATATTAATAATACAAGGACATGACTGGGGAGGTGAGAAGAACTGGGAGTGTTACAGTGACATCACATACTATAATAACAATATAGGGACATGACTGGGGAGGTGAGAGGATCTGGTAGTGTCACAGTGACATCACTTATATTTATATCAATAATACATGGACAAAACTGGGGAGGCGAGAGGATCTAGGATCATCACAGAGACATCACTTATATCTATAGTAATAATACAGGGACATGACTGGGGAGGTGACGGGATCTGGGAGTGTCACTGTGACTTCGCTTATATTTTTAATTATATAATATATCTAATTATTATTATTACATCTTCTGTAGCTGTACTGAGTCCTCTGTTTGCTCAGCCCATTCCATAGTGCGATATTGCTGTTTGCTCTATGCTATTTATATTTTGAGGCTGCAAACATACATTGGACACAGAACAATGGGCTAACTGTAGGAGACAGGTCCTGCAGAAGTGATCAGCACTTTATACATTCCACTCTTCTGTTACATATGGACAAGTGGATCTGCTCATATATTAGATTGCTGCATTTTATGCATAATTAACCCCTATACATACAAATCCAAATAAATGTATTTTTCCATTTTTTTTTCTCATTGATGTCTCCCCCAATACTCAGGTTTACACAGTAGTGGAGAAGACATCTGGTGAGTGTGAGACAGCAGCAGCAGGTTCCCCCGTGTGTCAGGAGGACTGAGCAGGACCCAGACCCCATCACGCTGCCTCAAACTCACTCACTGATACATGAGCATCACAATGACCAGAAGATCCTGGAACTCACCAACAAGATCATTCAGGTGCTGACTGGAGAGGTGATTGCTGGGAATGGGACATTATACAGTAACACCGCAGGATGTGTCTGGGTGATGACTGGAGAGGTGACTGCTGGAAATGGGGCATTATACAGTAACACCAGGGGATGTGTCTGGGTGATGACTGGAGAGGTGACTGCTGGGAATGGGACATTATACAGTAACACCAGGGGATGTGTCTGGGTGATGACTGGAGAGGTGACTGCTGGGAATGGGACATTATACAGTAACACCAGGGGATGTGTCTGGGTGGTGACTTTATCATTGTGTGTGTCAGGTTCCTATAAGGTGTCAGGATGTCACTGTCTATGTCTCCATGCAGGAAGGGGAGTATATAGAGTAACAGAGGAGTCTGTAGAAGGACGTGATGATGGAGAATCACTGGCCCGTCATATCACTGGGTAAGAGGAGACTGTCATTTATTGTACAGGGGAGAGCAGGCATGGGGGCTCTCTATATACACATATCACCTGATAATCACATATATATAATGTACTCAGTCACTGTGTGTCTCCTACAGATGGACCCACTAACAGAAATACCCCAGAGAGATGTCCCCGTCTTTATTCCCAGGATTGTACAGAGAAAAATCAATGGATCCTACAGGAGCATCAGGTAGATGGGATTTAGGATCTGTCCAAATACCACAGTGATTATTCACTGTATAGTCTGTAGAGCAGCTGTGTGTGTCTTATAGACTGATATTGTACTGTGTAATCTCAAATAATTAAAGCATAAATTGTTATTTCATTGTTTTGGGCTTTCATTAGAACGAAAATCTGACTATTATTAAAGTAGAAGACACAGAGGGAAAAGAGACATACGTGACTGATATGAAAGCAGAAGATTCAGAGGGAGAAGAAGAGAAGTTTGTGACTGATATGAAGGCAGAAGATACAGAGGGAGAAGAAGAGACGTATGTGACTGATATGAAGGCAGAAGATATAGAGGGAGAAGAAGAGACGTATGTGACTGATATTAAGGCAGAAGATATAGAGGGAGAAGAAGAGACGTATGTGACTGATATTAAGGCAGAAGATATAGAGGGAGAAGAAGAGACGTATGTGACTGATATTAAGGCAGAAGATATAGAAGGAGAAGAGACATATGTGAGATGTGATCAGCAGTGTAAGGAGGAGGAAATCCCTACAGATTTCAGCACAGGTTAGTAATAAACACTTATTAGAGAAAAGAGTCATTTATTCTCTTTGTAAACCTTGATGACACAGTGTTCAGTATAATTTTAAACTTTTTATTTATATTTGTGGAGTTTTTATGTTCTCCCAGTTTTTGCGTGAATTTCCTTCCCCAGTCAAAAAATATTCTGGTATGTTATCTGACTTTGACACAGTGGGCCAGTGTGTGTGTTAGGGTATTTAGATAGTAAGTTCTAATGAATAAAGGGACTCATGTGAATGACTACATATATTGTATACAGCACTGTGGGCCCGATCCAGCAGTGCACGCTAGTGATATTAAGGCAGCTAGTGATATTAAGACAGCCTCCGAAACTGATGTGTTTCACCGTCATTGGGGGGGAGGTAAGAGGCTAGGATCTCCATCGGGTGACAGATATTTCTTGGCCTCTTCCTCTAAACGTGATGCCTCCTGTACATTACCATATCTGCAAGGACTGCAATTGCAAAGCTGCCCGAGTGCAGCTTTGCAATTACGATCCTTACAGAATCAGGCCCTGTGTACTAAGATATGCATATTATAAATGAACAATAATAATAATAATTCAGTCAATATAATCTCTTTCTCTATACCCACCTCAGCCCCTATTATACTCCTGCTCTCTGCCTCACATCATGTCACTGTGTGTTACCAGCCCAGAGATCTGACCAGTCTCCTCCCCACACTCTCTGGTGTATCTCATACATCAGGAGCCATCAGCCCCTATCATACTCCTGCTCTCCCCCTCACATCATGTCACTGTGTGTTAATAGTATCGGCAGTTTGTATAATATAACCTAGTTTAGTATAACCCATGCATGGAATCATCTGCTGATCCCTGTAGTCTGAGGATATCCTGGTATCTATCTGATAGTATAACCCAAGCATGGTATCATCTGCTGTTTCTCATAGTCTGAAAATATCCTGGTATATATCTGATAGTATAACCAGAGCATGGAATCATCTGCTGCTCCTCATAGTCTGAGAATATTTCGATATCTATCTGATAGTATAACCCAAGCATGGAATCATCTGCTGCTCCTCATAATCTGAGGATATCCCGGTATCTAATAGTATAACCCGAGTGTGGAATCATCTGCTGCTTCCCATAGTCTGAGGATATCCCTGTATTTACCTGATAGTATAACCCAAGCATGGAATCATCTGCTGCTCCTCATAATCTGAGGATATCCCGGTATCTAATAGTATAACCCGAGTGTGGAATCATCTGCTGCTTCTGAGGATATCCCTGTATTTATCTGATAGTATAACCCAAGCATGGAATCATCTGCTGCTCCTCATAGTCTGAGGATATCCCTGTATCTGAGTATTGTGCTGTGTAGATTGGCCAGTATATATACAGATATGTCAGCTCCTTTTGTTAGTGTAAGTCATATCCGGATGTCGTTCTATAATACTCAAATCCAATTATATTTAATATGTGTTTTACATCGGGCAAAGTAACATTTTCATCTTTCATAAACTGTTCTCTTTTGTATCTGTTTCTGTTTGATTTATTTGTGCATCTTCTATCTACAGTCAGGTGCATAAATATTGGTACATTGACAGAATTTTCATATTTTGGCTTCTATTCACCACCACAATGGCTTTGAAATGAAACAAACAAGATGTGCTTTAACTGGAGACTTTCAGATTTAATTTGAGGGTAATTACATCCAAATCAGGTGAACGGTGTAGGAATTACAACAGTTTCTATATGTGCCTACCACTTTTTAAGGGGACAAAAGTTATGGGACAAACGAAACAATCTTAAATCTAACTTTCACTTTTTAATACTTTGTTGCAAATCCTTTGCAGGCAATTACAGCCTGAAGTCTGGAACGCATAGACATCACCAGACGATGGGTTTCATCCCTGGTGATGCTATGCCAGGCCTCTACTGCAAATGTCTTCAGTTCCTGCTTGTTCTTGGGGAATTTTCCCTTCAGTTTTGTCTTCATCAAGTGAAATGCATGCTCAATCGGATTCAGGTCAGGGGATTGACTTGGCTATTGCATAACATTCCACTTTTTAGCCTTAAAAAAACTCTTTGGTTGCTTTTGGAGTATGCTTCGGGTCATTGTCCATCTGCACTGTGAAGCGCCGTCCAATGAGTTCTGAAGCATTTGACTGAATATGAGCATATAATATTGCCCGAAACACTTCAGAATTCATTCTGCTGCTTTTATCAGTAGTCACATCATCAATAAATACAAGGGAACCGGTTCCATTGGCAGCCATACATGCCCACCCCATGACACTACCACCACTATGCTTCACTGATGAGGTGGTATGTTTTGGATCATGAGCAGTTCCTTTCCTTCTCCATACTCTTCTCTTCCCATCACTCTGGTACAAGTTGATCTTTGTCTCATCTGTCCATAGGATGTTGTTCCAGAACTGTAATGGCTTTTTTTAGATGTTATTTGGCAAACTCTAATCTGGTCTTCCTGTTTTTGAGGCTCACCAATGGTTTACATCTTGTGGTGAACCCTCTATATTCACTCTTGTGAAGTCTTCTCTTGATTGTTGACTTGACCTGGAGAGTGTTCTTGATTTGGCCAACTGTTGTGAAGGGGTTTTTCTTCACCATGGAAATAATTCTTCTGTCATCCACCACAGTTGTTTTCCGTGGTCTTCCGGGTCTTTTGGTGCTGCTGAGCTCTCCAGTGCGTTCTTTCTTTTTAAGAATGTTCCAAACAGTTGATTTGGCCACACCTAATGTTTTTGCGATCTCTCTGATGGGTTTGTTTTGATTTTTCAGTCTAAAGATGGCTTGCTTCACTGATAGTGACTGCTCTTTGGATCTCATATTGAGAGTCGACAGCAACTGATTCCAAATGCAAATGTCACACCTCGAATCAACTCCAGACCTTTTACCTGCTTAATTGATAATGAAATAACGAAGGAATAGCCCACACCTGTCCATGAAATAGCTTTTGAGTTGATAGTCCCATTACTTTTGGCCCCTTAAAAAGTGGGAGGCACATATAGAAACCGTTGTAATTCCTACACCGTTCACCTGATTTGGATGTAATTACCCTCAAATTAAATCTGAAAGTCTGTAGTTAAAGCACATCTTGTTTGTTTCATTTCAAAGCCATTGTGGTTGTGAATAGAGGCCAAAATATGAAAATTCAATGTCCCAATATGTATGCACCTGACTGTATATGCACCGTTCCATATCTCTCTACGGTAATGCGAGATCAATCTCACATTGTGATGAGAGCTATAAACAATTTAACTGAGAACATTTCTATCATTTCAATAATTATTTCTGTCTTAATAAATTGTTAAGATAATTTCAACAGAGCTATATATGTGTGCGTATGTCGTTGTGTTATGTAAGGGTTAAGATTGTTCTGTAAATAGTAATGTGTAGGTGATTAATAATTACTGATTTGCAATATGAAGGAACCAGTTGTGTTTTGCATAATAGTTAGAATTGTGCCAGTATGGTGATGTGTATAGCGATAATCAAAGAAAATTATGACAGATGTGACTGAATTAAGTGCATAGTCACACAGATCTGTTTTTTTTATCCGCTTAATCAGTCCGATTGAGTCTTATTGTTTTATTTTATTATCACTCTACGGAGAGATGTTGAAGAATAAGTGGTGCTTTGATATTTATTATTTCAATCTGCTACTCATAAAACCTTTTATTACCTGGTCTGTATAGACTAAACTAAATAGCTATACATCTACTGAGGAATGCTCACGCTCCTGTTAAACATCCAATGAGTTTGGGCGCTGTTGCATAGAGCAATATTTAATCGCTAATTTCTAACCTCACTTTTGCACAAATTATTTTGCGATCTGTTTTTATTTTCTTGTACCAACATTATTGTTTGCACAATAGTGGGACAAATGGATTGAATAAATTATTGAAACAAATCTGTTATGTTAAAAGGGAACATGTTCAGAATTAATTCTAATGCAAGCGCCAAAAAAGTCTTGTCAATTTTTTTTTATTTTAATAATTTGTATTTATTCAAATGCAAATTTAGGGTACAGAAAAAAAAGGGGAAAAAGAACAAACGGGGAGAGGGATACACAGGGTTCTCAGGTACATTAATGTAGGCTTCTGAAGTGTACAATATGCATAACAACAAAACAGTTATATAAGGTAACCTCTAACATCCCCAAATCCATCAGAGAATTCATTTTAAGAAATTCAAACATCTATTTTGTACCACTCTCAAAAAACTCACCTTGTTTACTTTACCTACAGCTTTGTGAGTGTGGAAGGTAGGGGTGAGAACACAGATTGATTAACAATGTCTTTGTTGTGGGATTCTTAGTTAACTATTTTATTTCTCCCAGATGGACACACAAGCAGGAATACCACGGAGGGACATCTCATTTTGTCTCCAGCTTATAAATTAGAAGATAACAACATAAGACAAGACTCTCCAGAAGAAAACTGCATTACTCGAAGTATACGTCCAATGCTTCATAGTGCAGATATATCATTTAGTCCTGCTTGTAATGAGGACTGTTTGCCTGGTAACTCACATATTGCTACACATAGTACAGATCATACCGGTAATTCTATTTTTCCCTCTTCTGAGTGTGGGAAATGTTTTACACATCAGTCAGTCTCTATTATACATGAGAGAAGTCACACAGGTGAGAAATCATTTTTGTGTACTGAATGTGGGGAATGTTTTCCACAGAAATCAGATCTTGTTACACATCAGATAAGTCACACAGCTGAGAAACCATTTCTATGTTCTCAGTGTGGGAAATGTTTTACACACAAATCTGATATTGTTAGACATCAAAGAATTCACACGGGTGAGAAACCATTTTCATGTTCTGAGTGTAGTAAATGTTTTACACAGAAGTCACATCTTGCTAGCCATCAGAGACATCACACATGTGAGAAACCATTTCTGTGTACTGAATGTGGGAAAGGTTTTACAGAGAAATCGCATCTTGTTAAACATCTGAGACACCACACAGGTGAGAAACCATTTCCATGTTCTGAGTGTGGAAAATGTTTTATACACAAGTCAGATCTTCTTATACATCAGAGAAGTCACACAGGTGAGAAACCATTTCCATGTTCTGAGTGTAGCAAATGTTATAATCGAAAATCACATCTTGTTATACATCAGAGAAGTCACACAGGTGAGAGGCCATTTCTATGTTCTGAGTGCGGGAAATGTTTTACCCAAAGATCACTTCTTGTTGCACATCAGAGTAGTCACACAGGTGTGAAACCTTTTCAATGTTCTCAGTGTGTAAAATGTTTTGCACATA
The DNA here is from genome assembly GCA_031769625.1 of Taudactylus pleione. Classification (NCBI taxonomy): domain Eukaryota; kingdom Metazoa; phylum Chordata; class Amphibia; order Anura; family Myobatrachidae; genus Taudactylus; species Taudactylus pleione. The sequence continues at coordinate 6,291,203 of JAUIMM010000375.1, read as the reverse complement.
AATCGCATCTTGCGAGCCATCAGAGACATCACACAGGGGAGAAACAATTTCCATGTTCTGAGTGTGGGAAATGTTTTATACACAAGTCAGATCTTGTTATACATCAGAGAAGTCACACAAATGAGAAACCATTTCCATGCTCTGAGTGTGGGAAATGTTTTAAACGAAAATCACATCTTGTTATACATCAGAGAAGACACACAGGCGAGAGGCCATTTCCATGTTCTGAGTGTGGAAAATGTTTTACACAGCAATTTGAACTTGTTAAACATCAAAGAAGTCACACAGGTGAGAAACCGTTTCTATGTTCTGACTGTGGGAAATGTTTTACACAGATTTCACATCTTGTTATACATCAGAGATATCACACAGATGAGAGGCCATTTCCATGTTCTGAGTGTGGGAAATGTTTTACAGATAAATCAAATCTTCGTAGACATCAGATAAGTCACACAGGTGAGAAACCATTTCCATGCTCTGAGTGTGGGAAATGTTTTACACGAAAATTACATCTTGTTACACATCAGAGAAGTCACACAGGGGAGAAGCCATTTACATGTCCTTAGTGTGAGACATGTTTTACATGGAAATCACAGCTAGATACATATCAGAGATCTCACACAGATGAGAAACCTGCTATTGTAAAGCATCAGATAATTCACACTTGAATGGCCATGACCTGGAAGGTGTTGTAGTAATTTTCTAAATATTAAATTTTTCTTATAACTTTATTTGTTTAGCGCACTGGTTCTCAAGACTCAGCTTATCTCAACAGGTCATGTTTGGAGGATTCCGGACTGTGGAAGAAGGTTGGATAAATACTGACCAAGCAAAATAGAAAAAAAGAAATCCACAAAACATGACCTGTTGATGGTGTGATGACCCAAGTACTTCCCCCACCTCCCAAACTGATTATTAACCTTGCAGCTTGGCTCATCCCAGGGTAGTGACCCAAATGTTGTACTCTTTACAGACTATTTCTGTTTCTCAGTATATAACTGCAGGAACGACAGATAACCCAGAAAGGGCACAGCTGGTACAGCACACTGCCTGTGTGTCAGTGGAACTAGTCACATTATAATGCAAATGGTGTGCTTGTGCATCACATACTACTGTGGGCAGAACTGTGTAGTAGTCATTAATAGGACATTATACTGATGAATCTGAACATGCTGTTTTACTAGGTATAATATGTAAATCCTATTGTGTGTAACAATTCCTCTTGTTATATAGCTGCATTGTCCTTGTTAGTGATTATGTATTAGGTGCCTTATTACTAAGTATACGTTGTGCATTCTATTGTGTGTAACAATTCTTCTTGATATATAGCTGCAGTGTCCCTGTCAGTGATTATGTACTGTGCATTAGGTGCCTTATTACTAGGTATTGCCTGAGGCTGTAATTGGAGCTATGCCCGTACTTTCTTATACTGTGAATATGTGGTTTCAAGGATGCAAGGGGAGAGAACATCCCCCCCCCCACATATAGTTATCACCACTCTTAAATCACCTTCCCCCCATTCCCTGGAACTGTGTACCGGCAGCTGGAGGATGTGTGTGGTTGCTAGGACCCTTCACTCCTGGCCTCTAACTCTGGAATTCAGAAGCCAGCCTATCCCTTTGCCTGACTGAATGGACAAAGGGAGGAAGAAAGCAGAGACTTAGGTAGTTCTTGTTCAGTTCCTGACATAACATAACCTGGAAGGGGGAATCTCAAATCCTACCAAGAGCCCTAGCTGCAATGGGCACCATCTCTGCTGGGGGAAATCCATGGACCAGTGAACCCAATGTACATACAGGAGCTGGGCTGACTGCTAGCTGGTGGCAACCAAAGTGACCGTGATCAGAAGTCATGGGGCCTAGTTGGCAGGATTCTGAGGACCCGTTTTCCTGAGAAGCGTGAAGTTGCTTAGCTGCATCTCTCTCAGTGGGACCCTGCTTTGCAGCCTCCCCCACACCAGTGCCCGAGTACAGGAGAGTAAGTGTGTCTCCATAAATGATGTTAGTACTATTAATGAAGGAATCACTGTGTTAGAACATTATAAGCCTCTCTGAGTGTGGCTACTACACCGGGTTTCTGTATGTATGGTATATACATTCAGGTGCATAAATATTGGGACATTGACAGAATTGTCATATTTTGCCCTCTATTCACCACCACAATAGTTTTGAAATGAAGATGTGCTTTAACTGCAGACTTTCAGATTTAATTTGAGGGTAATTACATCCAAATCAGGTGAACGGTGTAGGAATTACAACGGTTTCTATATGTGCCTCCCACTTTTTAAGGGGCCAAAAGTAATGCGACTATCAACTCAAAAGCTATTTCATGGACAGGTGTGGGCTATTCCTTCGTTATTTCATTATCAATTAAGCAGGTAAAAGGTCTGGAGTTTATTCTAGGTGTGACATTTGCATTTGGAATCAGTTGCTGTCGACTCTCAATATGAGATCCAAAGAGCTGTCACTATCAGTGAAGCAAGCCATCATTAGGCTGAAAAACAAACCCATCAGAGAGATAGCAAAAACATTAGGTGGTGCCAAATCAACTGTTTGGAACATTCTTAAAAAGAAAGAACGCACCAGAGAGCTCAGTAACAACAAAAGACCCGGAAGACCAGAGAAATCAACTGTGGTGGATGACAGAAGAATTATTTCCCTGGTGAAGAAAAACCCCTTCACAACAGTTGGCCAAATCAAGAACACTCTCCAGGAGGTAGGTGTATATGTGTCAAAGTCAACAATCAAGAGAAGACTTCACAAGAGTGAATATAGAGTGTTCATCACAAGATGTAAACCATTGGTGAGCCACAAAAACAGGAAGACCAGATTAGAGTTTGCCAAACAACATCTAAAAAAGCCATTACAGTTCTGGAACAACATCCTATGGACAGATGAGACAAAGATCAACTTGCACCAGAGTGATGGGAAGAGAAGAGTATGGAGAAGGAAAGGAACTGCTCATGATCCAAAACATACCACCTCATCAGTGAAGCATGGTGGTGGTAGTGTCATGGCGTGGGCATGTATGGCTGCCAATGGAACTGGTTCCCTTGTATTTATTGATGATGTGACTGCTGACAAAAGCAGCAGAATGAATTCTGAAGTGTTTCGGGCAATATTATATGCTCATATTCAGTCAAATGCTTCAGAACTCATTGGACGGCGCTTCACAGTGCAGATGGACAATGACCCGAAGCATACTGCAAAAGCAACCAAAGAGTTTTTTAAGGCTAAAAAGTGGAATGTTATGCAATAGCCAAGTCAATCCCCTGACCTGAATCCGATTGAGCATGCATTTCACTTGATGAAGACAAAACTGAAGGGAAAATGCCCCAAGAACAAGCAGGAACTGAAGACATTTGCAGTAGAGGCCTGGCAGAGCATCACCAGGGATGAAACCCAGCGTCTGGTGATGTCTATGCGTTCCAGACTTCAGGCTGTAATTGCCTGCAAAGGATTTGTAACAGAGTATTAAAAAGTGAAAGTTAGATTTAGGATTGTTTAGTTTGTCCCATTACTTTTGGCCTCTTAAAAAGTGGGAGGCACATATAGAAACCGTTGTAATTCCTACACCGTTCACCTGATTTGGATGTAATTACCCTCAAATTAAATCTGAAAGTCTGCAGTTAAAGCACATCTTGTTTGTTTCATTTCAAAGCCATTGTAGTGGTGAATAGAGGCCAAAATATGAAATTTCTGTCAATGTCCCAATATTTATGCACCTGACTGTAGTTTGTAGCTTACTGGTTTTTACATGTACAACTAGTGTTTGTATGTAAAATAAAGGTTTTGTTTGTACCTTTTTGTTTTTGTGTGATTCCTGTGCGGTCCAAAAAGGGACTCATGAAGGTAGCAGGGTGCTGTGTAAGATATGTAAGTGAGAAGGCGGCAGGGTGCTGTGTGAGATCTATTGGTAAGATTGGCACCTGCATAGACCCAGTATCCTCCCATATGGTGCTTGAGGACTGAAGTTGAGAATCACTGACTGGTGCGTTTCTCCAAAGAGGATTCAGAGCACTTTGGACGTCACTTCCGGTAATGGACTACCGCTTGCTACGATCACTGGAGGTTACCAGGAAGTTGAATGCGTCTAATCAAAGGTAATTTAGGGTAGTATATATATGTGGTCCGGGGGGCATTATCCTTATGCTTTTGAGGAAGCACCAACAATGGTCTGAAATGCGTTAAGATAAAGGTTACAAGGACGGTGTGATCAGAGGTGGAACGCTGGATGACCTGACCATGAGCTCCTATGCAGGTTTCCGGGACATGCTGTGGGTGACTCTGAATTATAAATATCTGATGGGTATCCATGATTGCTGCTAACCATCAAAAAACTTGCTATTTTTTTCTTTTGAAATGTGAGTGCAATATGGTTAAATAAATTTTATTGTGTTATATGACAGTATTGCACTGTTCTTGTTTTTGTTCTTTTAAAATATAAGCATTTCTGGCGGATTGAGCTACTTGCTAGATAATTGCTGTTTAAAAGTTTGGTGAAGGCTTTTTTGTGTCACATGGGCAGCTGATGGTAAGAGTTTTGCGCACTCTGGATAATTTTTATCTAAGGAAACCAAAGTAACCAATGGAAACCCAATAGCCTGGAGAGAACATACAGATTCCACTTCGATATGGCCTCGGTGGGAATCATACTTGAAACCCTAGCGCAGAGAGCCTGCAATTCTCACCACTATGCCACTGTGTATAGTAAAAATAGTTAATGTAAATGATAAAAACAGTCATAATGAAATGTACAGCATGTGTTCAAAGTGGTATTTTCACAGAGTTATGGAGGGCAAATCAGTGCTGCAGACACACAACATCTTAACATGTAATTATAGGAATACTATCCCCAGACATAAGTGATATAAGACACTATGTATAATCCGTTACTATTAAATTGATTCTGTGCAGTAGTTTTGTTTTTGGATTTTTGTTATACTGTGCAGCTTGTTTTCCTTATATTTTGAGATACTTAATTTGTGTTTATGTATGTTTTTATATTGTGTAATCTAAATAAACACGAAAAATGTCAGCACGTACAAAAGAACACAAAGCAGCTGGGGTGTTCCATATGTATATGCACTCATGTGCCAGAAACACTGACAGAAGCTTCCTTTCCCAGTGCATGCCACCCCTCCCCCACATTATATGGTGTCTGCAATAGAAGTACTATATCTAGGTAAATATCTTTGCCATTCGTGGTATAATCCGCAGTGAACATGGCAGCGTATCAGGATTTAGGCGACGTTGAATAAAGTTTGATAGCGGGTGTCAGAGAGATGGGTCACTGCATCTCCAAAACCAACACAACACAAAATTTGGATTTTCACGTGCATCAAATTGCAGCGTGTATCACAACTTTACAGGATCAGGGAAGACATCCAGCATGCGACACCGATGTAGCCAACGTAGAAATTGTGCAAAGCATTATTCGGCACATTGTAACAACTGACCAGCGTGCGACATTGCCGCAGATAACAGCACAATTTAATGCTGGTACCACAAATAATATCAGCATTCATACAGTGTATAGGGTACAGAAGCCTATGGCAAGGTGTTAGGGGGGGGTTCTTACCCAGTGCAATATCTGCTTAGCTAGACCCATGTGGCCTTGTTCACCATAACCACCTTCTGGCTATACTAGTAACAATAGTGAGCCAGTATGCTGATTTACTTATCCACGAATGGTACAATATTGCCCAGCCTATAATATATCAGGAGTTTAACTACATGAAAAACACAAAATGGAAATGGATAGATCTCATGAACAGAAAACAAATGCCCTAGCACACAGGTTCTCAAACTCGTTCCTCAGGTCTCACAAGTGAAATAATTAGCTCCACCTGTGAATCTTTTAAAATGTGTCAGTGAAAAATGAATACACCTGTGCACCTGCTGGGTGACCTGGAAAACATGAACTGTTTGGGGTCCTGAGGGCCGAGTTTGAGAATCACTGCCCTAGCATATGACAGCGCCCTTACTGGTAACACTGTGTATGGAACGCATCAGTTTAGTGGACTCCATGGGTAGGACCAGGGCTAGGAAACTAACTGTATCTTTTATTACTGTGCAACAAGGCTGTGCAAAATGAGAATCCCCCTTGTGTCATCACACCCCAGACCTGTCCTGTATAGTAACACAAGTATTTAATTACACGCACCTGCAGTACTGTGAGCATGAACCAGGACAAGCAGCACTTCCTGACTTTGTACTGGACAGGGGGACAGGGTAGCTGGCAATAGGTAAGTATATGTGAGTGTGGTAGGTATGTAATAAAATTTTACTTACTACGGTTAGTGTGTCTTTTTTTCTTACAGCAGGGGTATGGGTGTTGCCCGTCTGCTAGCACTTGTAGTTCCACAAGTGCCAAAGAGCAGGCATGCTGGCACCTGTAGCTCCCCTGTAAAAAAAACAATAGTTTCATATTATTTTCAAAACTATTACCCCTGCAACCACCGCCCAGGGGTGCAGAGAAGAGCCTTGGGCTTCAGCTTAAGCATGGGGAGCTTGGACGAGGGAGGACCCCTTTAATGGGGGGGGGCTCCCCACCTCTCCTGAGATCCCCGGCTTGGGGTGATATGGCTTTGGCCAGGGTGACCCACTGAAAGGGTTCCCTGGCTGTGGCATTACACCCCTGCTGGTTCCTAAAATACAGGGGAACCCTATATGTTTTTTTAACCGTATTTTTGGAACTAGGACTGCCTGAGGTGCCCGAGCTGGCTATGCTTTTTAGGGGGGGGGACCCTACATAATTTTTTTATAAAATTAACAGTTTATCTAGTTTTCATGTAGAAACATACACAAATAACAGATCTGTATATGTTTCTGCTAAGCTCAGGAGGTGGTCTATTTTGGTCCAAGTTTGCTACAATTACACCCGTGATTGTAATCATAATTCTTGGTAAATTCCCGAGTTGTATCTTTTTCAGTGAAATTACTTTTGAGTTTGGCCGATAGTGTATTTAATCGTGTTTGCAATCTCACCCGAGTTTTTCAGTGTAAGTAGAGAAATGTGTCTCAAACTCACCCAAGTTTGTCTTTGGTAAACTTGTGAGTTGAAAAAAATGCATAAACACAGGCAAGATTGCAATCTCAACCAAACACGAATCTTACATTTACCCCAGGTATGTTAGTATTGTGCACAATTCCGCAGCCACATGGGACCAGTACCGATTCCTGACCACATGAGGAGCATTCATATCGCATACACAACAGATAAAATAATGAATATAAGCTGCACAGCTTCCTGAACAAACATAAGCTGCACAGCTTCCTGAACAAACAGCTGTGATCTAATGCCAAGCTCACACCATTCATGGTGACCTTGTAGGGAACAAGAGAGAACTGGCAGACAATGATGTCACAATACACCCTCATGGTTATCACACTAAAACCTCTTTAAAAATGTTTTTACTATTGTCAGTGAAACAATGTCTGACATGAAAAATGTTTGTACCTCTCAGGAACAGAGCAGCTGACGGGTAAAGGGATGTGTTCAAAGAGATGGACAAGGTAGACCAGTGGCATCTAAATCATTACTGCCAGCACTAGCTAAAACAGCACATAGTATGACCCATGTGGGAAATGAAGGTATGTGTAGGGGGATTGGAAACTACTGGTATGCTCCAGGATACTCCTCCCATGCTGAGAATAGGACAAAATCCTCTCTTACCTACCTGAGAAAGAATCCAGGAAAAGCAGTGCCAAAATGGCCATCACACATCCCTCCAATGACCGAACCATTCCAGAGACTCCATAACGATGTCATACAAATGCCAAAAAGGGAAGTATCAGGACTGGGAACATAATTGTGTGACATATCAGAAACACCCCACCTCACAGGAAAACATAACTGTGTGACATATCAGATACTTCCCACCTCACAGGAGGACATAACTGTGTGACATATCAGATACTCCTCACCTCACAGGAGGACATAACTGTGTGACATATTAGATACTTCCCACCTCACAGGAGGACAAAACTGATGTGTAACATATCAGATCCTCCCCACCTCACAGGAGAACATAACTGTGTGACATATCAGATACTTCCCACCTCACAGGAGGACATAACTGTGTGACATATCAGATACTCCCCACCACACAGGACATAACTGTGTGACATATCAGATACTTCCCACCTCACAGGAGAACATAACTATATGACATATCAGATCCTCCCCACCTCAAAGGAGAACATAACTGACATATCAGATACACCCCATCTCACAGGAGAACATAACTGTGTGACATCAGATACTCCCCACCTCACAGGAGAACATAACTGTGTGACATGTGACTTACCAGATACTCTCCACCTCACAGGAGAACATAACTGACATATCAGATACTTCCCACCTCACAGGAGGACATAACTGTGTGACATATCAGATACTCCTCACCTCACAGGAGGACATAACTGTGTGACATATCAGATCCTCCCCACCTCACAGGATAACATAAATGTGTGACATCAGATACTCCCCACCTCACAGGAGCACATAGCTGTGTGACACGTGACATATCAGATAATCCCCACCTCACAGGAAAACATAACTATGTGACATATCAGATACTCCCCACCTCACAGGAGAACATAACTGTTTGACATGTGACTTACCAGATACTCTCCACCTCACAGGAGAACATAACTGTGTGACATGTCAGACACTCCACACTTCACAGGACATAACTGTGTGACATATCAGATACTTCCCACCTCACAGGAGGACGTAACTGTGTGACATGTGACATATCAGATACTCTTCACCGCAATGGAGAACATAACTGTGGGACATGTGGCATATCAAATGCTCCCCACCGCACATGAGGACATAACTGTGTGACATGTGACCTATCAGATCCTTCCCACCTCAGAGAAGAACATAACTGTGTGTTATGTGTGACCTGTGTATAGTGATCAGTGTGTGTTATGTGTGACCTATGTATAGTGATCAGTGTGTGTGTTATGTGATCAGTGTGTGGTATGTGTGACCTGTGTATAGTGCTCAGCGTGTTTGTGTGACCTGTGTTTAGTGATCAGCATGTTGTGTGACCTGTGTATATATACTGATCAGCGTGTGGTACGTGTGACCTGTGTGTAGTGATCACCGTGTGGTATGTTTGACCTGTGTGTAGTGATCAACGTGTGGTACGTGTGACCTGTGTATAGTGATCAGTGTGTGTAACGTGTGACCTGTGTATAGTGATCAGCATGTGGTATGTGTGACCTGTGTGTAGTGATCAGTGCGTGTTGTATGTGACCAGTGTATAGTGATCAGGGTGTGTTATGTGTGACCTGTGTACAGTGGCGTTTCTAGGGGCGGGCTAACAGGGCCGTCGCCCAGAGCACTGGCCCCTAGAGTCCCCAGGAGAAAAAAAAAAATTCCAGAGAAAAAAAAAAAACAGCGCCGGTCCCCCCCCGCCAGCCGCCGCAGAGGAACGCCATCTATAAAGACCTATTTCTATCTTTTTTTTTGGGAGGCGGGGGCGCAACTGGGAACTTTCGCCCTGAGCTCCACAATGTCTAGAACCGGCCCTGCCTGTGTATAATGGCCAGAGTGTGTGTTATGTGTGACCTGTGAATAGTGATCAGTGTGTGTTGTGTGTGACCTGTGTATAGTGATTAGTGTGTTATGTGTGACCTGTGTATAGTGATCAGTGAGTGTTGTATGTGTGACCTGTGTATAGTGATCAGTGTGTGTTGTGTGACCTGTGTATAGTGATCAGCGTGTTTGTGTGACCTGTGTGTAATGATCAGCGTGTGGTATGTGTGACCTATGTATAGTGATCAGCATGTGTTATGTGTGACCTGTGTATAGTGATCAGCGTGAGGTATGTGTGACCTGTGTATAGTGTTCAGTGTGTATTATGTGTGACCTGGTATAGTGATCAGTGTGTGTGTTGTGTGACTTGTGTATAGTGATCAGAGTGTGTTATGTGTGACCTGTGTATCGTGATCAGTGTGTGTTATGTGTGACCAGTGTATCGTGATCAGTGTGTGTGTTGTGTGACGTGTGTATAGTGATCAGTGTGTGTGTTGTGTGACCTGTGTATAGTGATCAGCGTGTGGTATGTGTGACCTGTGTATAGTGTTCAGTGTGTATTATGTGTGACCTGTGTATAGTGATCAGTGTGTGTGTTGTGTGACTTGTGTATAGTGATCAGTGTGTGTGTTGTGTGACATGTGCTTAATGATCAGCGTGTGTAATGTGTGACCTGTGTATAGTGATCAACATGTGGCATGTGTGACCTGTGTATCGTGATCAGTGTGTGTGTTGTGTGATATGTGCATAATGATCAGCGTGTGTAATGTGTGACCTGTGTATCGTGATCAGCGTGTGTTATGTGTGACCTGTGTATCGTGATCAGTGTGTGTTATGTGCGACCAATGTATCGTGATCAGTGTGTGTTATGTGTGACCTGTGTATAGTGATCAGTGTGTGTGTTGTGTGACCTGTGTATAGTGATCAGTGTGTGTTGTGTGATATGTGTATAGTGATCAGCGTGTTTGTGTGACCTGTGCATAATGATCAGCGTGTGTAATGTGTGACCTGTGTATAGTGATCAACATGTGGCATGTGTGACCTGTGTATCGTGATCAGCGTGTGTTATGTGCGACCAGTGTATCGTGATCAGCGTGTGGTATATGTGACAGTGTATAATGATCAGAGTGTGTTATGTGTGACCTGTGTATCGTGATCAGTGTGTGTTATGTGTGACCAGTGTATCGTGATCAGTGTGTGTTGTGTGACGTGTGTATAGTGATCAGTGTGTGTGTTGTGTGACCTGTGTATAGTGATCAGCGTGTGGTATGTGTGACCTGTGTATAGTGTTCAGTGTGTATTATGTGTGACCTGTGTATAGTGATCAGTGTGTGTGTTGTGTGACTTGTGTATAGTGATCAGTGTGTGTGTTGCGTGATATGTGCATAATGATCAGCGTGTGTAATGTGTGACCTGTGTATAGTGATCAACATGTGGCATGTGTGACCTGTGTATCGTGATCAGCGTGTGTTATGTGTGACCTGTGTATCGTGATCAGTGTGTGTTATGTGCGACCAATGTATCGTGATCAGTGTGTGTTATGTGTGACCTGTGTATAGTGATCAGTGTGTGTGTTGTGTGACCTGTGTATAGTGATCAGTGTGTGTGTGTTGTGTGACGTGTGTATAGTGATCAGCGTGTTTGTGTGACCTGTGTATAATGATCAGCGTGTGTAATGTGTGACCTGTGTATAGTGATCAACATGTGACATGTGTGACCTGTCTATAGTGATCAGCGTGTGGTATGTGACCTGTTTATAATGATCAGAGTGTGTGTTATGTGTGACCTGTGTATAGTGATCAGTATTTGTTATTTGTGACCAGGGCCGTAGCTAGTGTAGTGTCGGGGCGGAACTAGCGGCGGTGCAGCCGGTGCGTTGCACCGGGGCCCGCTGTGGTGCAGGGGCAAATGGCCGCCTGCATCCGACAGCGCCGCTGTCTGCCAACCTGGTCCCCATTAAGTAAATGGTTGGAGCTGAAGCGGGCCCACTTCAGCCGCTCCGGCTCCAACATGACCTACACCCACCACGGCCCGGTCCCTTGTTATGACACGGCATGCGTGACATTATGCGCTCCATGTCATAATAAGGGGCCGGGCTGCTGGAGTGAGAGTATCGAGAGGAGCCGCGGATCGAGAGGAGGAGTGAGGAAGAAGCAGCCAAGGAAACAAGGTAAGTGGCTGCGGTGGCATGGGGGGGCAAGGTTGAAACACACACTCGGGGGGAAAGAGGCTGACATGCTGGGGCTGGGGGGGAGAACGAGGCTGATACGCTGGGGCTGGGGGACATAAGGAGGCTGACATGCTGGGGCTCGGGGGGAGAATGAGGCTGACATACTGGGGCTGCGGAGGAGAATGAGGCTGACACGCTGGGGCTGGGGGGAGAATGAGGCTGACATGCTGGGGCTGCGGAGGAGAATGAGGCTGACATGCTGGGGGGGAGAATGAGGCTGACATGCTGGGGCTGGGGGGGAGAATGAGGCTGACGGGTTGGGGCTGGGACACATGCTGGGGCTGGGGGAGAGAATGAGGCTGACATACTGGGGCCGCGGGGGAGAATGAGGCTGACACGCTGGGGCTAGGTGGAGAATGAGGCTGACATGCTGGGGGGGAGAATGAGGCTGACGGGTTGGGGCTGGGACACATGCTGGGGCTGGTGGAGAGAATGAGGCTGACACACTGGGGCTGGACAGACTGGATTTACTGACTGGGGGGCAGTGAGAGGTGGTGAAAAAAACAAGGCTGGGCAGCAGGACAGACACTGGATTTAATTATTGGGGGGCAGTGAGGGGTGGTGAAAAAATATTGGGGTGCGGGGTGCCAGGAATGGGTGGAGGGGGGGCCCAAAGCATATTCCTTCACCTCGGCCCACCACTCTCTAGTTCTGCCACTGGGTAGTGCGACCAGTGCCATGGCACAGGGCAACGCAGGTCAGGGGGTGCTGTTTGGGCCTGTCAATTTTCTGTTTATTATCATTCTCACTTGTAGCTTCCTCTTCTTTTTATCCCCAGCATCTCCTGCATCTCCATGGCCCTTTTTTCGTGTGTACATCTTATCTCCTTATTTGAAAAATACGGGGGGGCGCCAATGTTCTTTTTGGCACAGGGCACCAAAAAGTCTAGCTACGGCTCTGTGTATGGCCTGTGTATAGTGATCAGCATGTGTTGTGTGACATGTGTATAATGATCAGTGTGTGTGCTGCGTAAGCTGTGTATAGTGATCAGCGTGTGGTATGTGTGACCTGACCTGTTTGTCTAGCCACCCCCCATTATCTCCCCCAAATGCTGACTACCTCTACTGACACACCTGTGTTTGTCTAACCATCCCCCATTATCTCCCCCAAATTCTGACTACAGTGTGTACATCCTCCATTTGGCATCGGGTCGGCTGGGATACACACTATTCTGATGTACCCGGCCTAAGAAGGCGATATAGATTATCCAATTTTAGGACCCGTTGGAGAATATTATTTTAATATATAAGCTCTGGGTACTAAAGGCAATACTAGATCCTGCCTTTGTTATTTCCCTTGTATTTTTATAATTACTATTATATGGGTCTGAGTGCTGGGAGCCTGTCGCACCCCCTATTCACTATAACTCTCCCCTCACTACACTAAGCTTCAGGGGTAAATTTACTATTGGTCGATTTGCAGGTCGATTTGAGGAGTGATTTAGCACTTCTCAAATCGACTCAAATCAAATTTTTGAAAACCAGTGATTTTGCCAAATTTACTAATATTCGATTTGAAGGTCGATTTGGCAAAAAAAATTCGATTTGAGTCGGTTTTGAAGAGTGACTTGCAGTTCGATTTGACATGTTCATGTCCAAATCGAACAGCAAATCACCCTTCAAAATGAACTGCAAATCCCCGACACACGAACTGCTTCATGCTTTCACTTTCAGCATGAGCAGTTAGTTGTCACACAGATACATGCATACATCAGTGAGATGCCTGCATGTATCTGCCTGGAAAAAGTGTGTAAAGAGTTAAATTTAAACAAAAAAAAGTGAGGTCACCCCCTAAATCATAACCAGCCATGGACTACTGAAACCCAGTTCTGGTTGACTAAGTACAGGGAAAAACTGACATAGGGTCTCCCTGTACTTAGTACAACCAGCACTGGGCTATGGGAAGCAGGGCTGGTCCTGGATTTACAGGGAAAAAATTGCGTAGGGTTCCCTTGTAAGATCCAGAACCAGTCCTGGACCCTTTCTAACAGGGGACTGATGCCACAGCCAGGGGAGCCCTATCACTGGGCCCCCCAGCCACAGCATCAGCCCTGACCGTTAGTCAACCCAGGCCAGGGATACCTGGGGAAGGGGACCACTGGAAGTAATATGGGTGAGTATTGTGTGAGTTTGTGTATGTATGTATATATGTATTAAAGTTATACTTTGTAAGGTGTGTGTGTGTGTTTCTTGCAACATTTCTTTACAGGTGAACTACAAGTCCCAGTGTTCCCTTAATGCCACGCATGCTGGTACTTGTGGTTCTCCAAGTACCAGCATGTGGGGGAGGCTTGCTGGGACCTGCTACTGGAAAGACAATGTTTATTTATATCTATTTTTACACAACACCTACACAAACAACCCACCACCCACGAGTGGCGGGGATAGATCCGGGCTATCAGCCCAGACTAGGGGTGCCCTGGAGAGGGTGACCCCTTTTTTTGAAGAGGTCGCCAACTCTCCAGGGATCCCTGGCCTGGGCTGACTAACGGTCAGGGCTGATGCTGCGGCTCGGGGGCCCAGTGATAGGGCTCCCCTGGCTGTGGCATCAGTCCCCTATTAGAAAGGGTCGAGGGCTGGTTCTGGATCTTACAGGGGAATCCTACGCAATTTTTTCCCTGTAAATCCAGGACCAGCCCTGCTTCCCATAGCCCTGTGCTGGTTGCACTAAGTACAGGGAGACCCTACGTCATTTTTTCCCTGTACTTAGTCAACCAGAACTGGGTTTCAGCAGTCCGGGGCTGGTTATGATTTGGGGGGGGGGGGAACCTCACATAAATTTTTTCTAATTTTCTTTGCTTTTTACAGCCAGGTACATGCAGGCATCTCACTGATGTCTGCATGTATCTGTGTCAATTGATTGCAAAATTTTATTGCATTTATATATTATTAATAATTTGGAGTTGTGCACCTGAGATTTGTTTGTTTTTGTATCTGTGTCAATCCGACCTACTCATGCTCAAATTGAAAGCATGAAGCAGGTCTATTGTATTGGGGATTTGAAGTTCAATTTTAAATCCGATTTTGAGGTCGATTTCAAATCGAATAATAGTAAATAAGGGTTTTGTGTGTTGGGCAAAAGTACCAATGTTTTTCCAATGGTCGATTTGAGGGCGAATTGAGTCCAAATTTGATTTGATGTCCGATTTTACATGCAATTTGGCCTTTAGTAAATACCCAAAAGCAAAATCGAAGCCAAATCGAATGAAAATCTCACCTCAAATCACTAAAAATGCCAAATCGACCTTTAGTAAATTTACCCCTCAGTGTCCATTGATTCTCCTACCTGTATCACTGTGTCTTCTCTTGTTGCTGCTGACTGAGCTCCAATCTCTAAACACTGTAGTGCACTTCCTGGTCACATGACACATCCAAGGTGTCCATCATTGCTCAAGACACGCCCCCCTGTACTCAGAGGCATGCCTCTATTAAATCTCTTTCTGTGCAGCTTACTGTCTATAGTGTGGCCCCGTCCCCAGCTCTGCAAGCAGTGTCTGACTATACAGAAGCAAGTCTTAGCTGTTGCTGCCTCATCTCTCATCCCCTTGCAGTCCCAGGGAGCTCCACAAAGCTGGTGACTGTTAACTATAAAAATGATTACAATAAACAAAGAAGATGTTCATAAGTTATAAATATCTTTGTGTTTGTTACAAGTCAAGGTCACGACTTGTCTCCCTCGGGCAGTTTACCTTCTCATGATGCTGTTGTTCTGGTTCCCTCAGTTGCAAGGCAAACTGCATGCCTCAGGAGGTCACGTGTTATCCACAACACGGTGTGATTGGTTTTCCCTCCTATTTGTGCACGCTGGCCTTTTGCCGCCTTGCCGACTATAGTGTTCCTGTAGGTTCTCTCGGCTCATCTGCATGGTCAGCATTCTGTATCAACTCCTGGTAGAGTATTCTGGTACTCCAGTGGAATTACCCTTGCTACCAGCTCTCAGCCTCTCCAATGGCTCCCTAGCCGCACCATCAGCTTCCGTGCTGCCACTGGCTCACCAGCCTTTCCAATGGCTCCCTAGCCGCACCAGCAGCTTCTGTGCTGCCACCGGCTCACCAGCGTCTCCAATGGCTCTCTCTAGCCGCACCAGCTGCTTTCGTGCTGCCACCGGCTAACCAGCCTTTCCAACGGCTCCCTAACCGCACCAGCAGCTTAGGTGCTGCCGCTGGCTCACCAGCCTTACCTACAGCTCCCCAGCCATACCAGCAGTTCTGTGCTGCCACCAGCTCACCAGCTTTCCAACAGCTCCCTAGCTGCACCAGCAGCTTCCGTGCAGCCACTGGCTCACCAGCCTCTCCTACGCCTCTCCAGCCACACCGGCAGCTTCTATGCTGCCACCGGCTCACTAGCCTTTCTAACGGCTCCCTAACCACAGCAGCAGCTTAGGGGCTGCCACCAGATCACCAGCCTCTCCTATGGCTCCCCAGCCGTACCAGCAGCTTCCGTGCTGCTACTGTCTCTCAAACTTGTGTACCGGCTCACCTCGGCACCCAAAGCCGCATCTAAAGTACAGTACACCCACTTGTGTACCAGCTCACTAGCCACACCATCGGCTTTTAAACCCGCATCATTTGAGTACCAACCTCTGCTACTGGCTCCTGCTTAACCATCGGCACCCAAGCCACATCATCGGCTGTCAAAGCTGCATCACTTGTTTACCAGTTTCTACCATCGACTCTTGCCGCACCATCAGCACACAAGCCACACCATCGGCTACCACTTGTACTCCAATTGCTACTACCAGCTCTTGCCGCACCTAAGCCACACCATCGGCTCACTAGTCATACCATCAGCTCCCAAGCCATACCTCTAACTGGTGCTGTTCCTGTTGTCCCACTCACCACTGGATCCCATTGTACTTTCGTGTGAACCGCTACTACCCTGAGTATTAGACCAGGCGGCCACCTAAGTAACGGTGAATGTGTCTAGTTCTAAGGTAACAACGGGCGGTTGATAGTGGTGGAAGACCTCGCTAGCCGGGTTCTAGGGGGTTCACATGGAGCAGGCTTTGGCATTCATAACAGTATTTTTCTAATAATTTTTATATCAAATCTCAGGAGTATGACAGGGAAGGCTCTGTCTACCCTGACTGCACGTCCCTGGTATTTATATAATAAAACAAGACATTGCCAAGCATACAAGCATTATAACAATGATATTGCACAGTAAATGTGCCCTGTGTTATACAGTACATATATCGCCATGGTTATTTACATGTGTTGAAGAAGTGGTAAAACCACAACTTTGCAGCATTAAATTAAATTAAAGCCCGCCGCAAAACATACACTGGTGTGTCATGACTGCAGCAGACCCTGAGGGTAGGTGGTGAATATTTAGGACAGCACACTTGGTGTAATGGTTAATATTACTGTCTCACAGCCCAGGGCTCATCATTTCCTGACCAAGGCACGTTCTGTGTGGTGTTTGTGTGTTCTACCTCTGTCAGTGTGGCGTTTGTATGTTCTACCTGTGTCAGTGTGGCATTTGTATATTCTACCTGTGTCTGTGTGGTGTTTGTATGTTCTTCCTGAGTCAGTGTGGTGTTTGTATGTTCTACCTGTCTCTGTATGGTATTTGTATGTTCTACCTGTCTCTGTGTGGTGCTTGTATGTTCTACCTGTGTCACTGTGGTGTTTGTATGTTCCACCTGTGTCAGTGTGGCATTTGTATGCTCTACCTGTGTCTGTGTGATATTTGTATGTTCTACTTGTGTCATTGTGGCATTTGTATGTTCTACCTGTGTCTGTGTGGCGTTTGTATGCTCTACCTGTATCTGTGTGGTGTTTGTATGTTCTCTCTGAGTGTTGCGTTTGTATGTTCTACCTGTGTTCTATGTAGCTTTTTTATGTTTACCTGTGTCTATGTGGTGTTTGTATGTTCTACCTGTGTCTGTGTGGTGTTTGCATGTTCTACCTGTGTCATTTCTATGTTCTACCTGTGTTTGTGTGGTGTTTGTATGTTTTACCTGTGTCAGTGTGGCGTTTGCATGCTCTACCTGTGTCTGTGTGGTGTTTGTATGTTCTTCCTGAGTCAGTGTGGCGTTTGTATGTTCTACCTGTGTTCTATGTGGCATTTTTATGTTTACCTGTGTCATTGTGGTGTTTGTATGTTCTACCTTTGTTCTATGTGGCTTTTTTATGTTTACCTGTGTCATTGTGGTGTTTGTATGTTCTACCTTTGTTCTATGTGGCTTTTTTATGTTTACCTGTGTCATTGTGGTGTTTGTATGTTTTACCTATGTCTGTATGACATTTGTATGTTCTACCTGTGTTCTATGTAGCATTTGTATGTTCTACCTGTGTTCTATGTAACATTTGTATGTTTTACCTGTGTCTGGGACAGGGTCTGTTGTGAATGACTGAAATATTCTCTGTAAAGCGCTGTCTAATATATGTCCGTTATATAAATTGTTAATAAATCAAATGAATATATTCACAGAGGACAGCTAAGGCTGGGTAAACATCAGGCGATATAATGGACGTGGATCGGAACAATATATATCATTCATATCTGTTAGTGTGCACCCTCAATCGATGTACCCTCTGATGTGCTGCACGTCAAATGGGATGACGGCATGCAGGTGAATGCAGGATGGAAGGGTATATTGCGTGGTCGTACTCCGGATCGAGCAGTGTGTACATCCTCCATTGGAAATCGGGTCGGCTGGGATGCACGTCATTCTGATGTACCCGGCCTAAGAAGGCAATATAGATGAATACTTGCTGGTGCAGACTGTTATAGGATTTTCCATTTGCAGTAGGAGACATCTCCAGAACGGTTTGATACAGTGTTACAGTACCTACTTACCTGCAGCTGCCAAGGAAAGGGCCGCGGTGGCTACAAGTGATAGCTGGCCTGTGTACCCATTAGCTGGGTCAGCTAGGGCTGCTGGAGAAAGTACAGTATGTGGCTTGTCTCATTAGGAGTATTGGCACACTGGCATGCATTGTGGGTATTATCTACACAGACCCTCATACTGGGACAGTAAACATAGCAGACATTCCGGGGGTGACAAGGGAGGCTTCATCTCCTACCAATCCAGCACCTTTAGTGAGGGAGACTCTCAGGGGTCCCATTGGTTGCTCTGTATGGAGTGGTATCAGAGGAATGGACTCACAAAACAGAGGGTTGAGGTAAAGTCTTTCAAACTGGCCTTCTGCAGCATGGTTAGGTGCACAATGCATGCGGTGGGTAGCGAGCATGGAAACTAGTGCCAGGACAGCAAGTGCAAGCTCCATGTGAGTAGCACAGCAATGATTCCAAGGCAGAAGTTATATATTAAGGAGGTGTCCTTCACTTAAGCTATCAGAGAGCACCAGATGCAGCTGCAGTGGCAGGCTTAGAGATATAAAGGCAAATGTACTAAAAATGCAACTATCAATTCAGAAAATGCATGGGGCATGGCAGGGGTGTATTAAGAAGTGGGGATGGCCATGTGCAGCCATCATGAAGTGCAGTGGCATAACTATAGAGTGGTGGGCCCAGGTGCAAGAATATGCTTTGGGCCCCCCTATGCAGTGCCCTAGTAGTGGTGCCCCCAGTCGTGCCCCATATACAATGCCCCCAGTAGTGCCCCTTATACAGTGCCCCCAGAAGTGGTCCCCCCTATGCGGTGCCCCCAGTAGTAGTCCCCCCTATGCATTGCCCCCAGTAGTAGTCCTCCCTATGCAGTGCCCCCAGTAGTAGTCCTCCCTATGCAGTGCCCCCAGAAGTGGTCCCCCCTATGCGGTGCCCCCAGTAGTAGTCCCCCCTATGCATTGCCCCCAGTAGTAGCCCCCCTATGCAGTGCCCCCAGTAGTAGTCCTCCCTATGCAGTGCCCCCAGTAGTAGTCCCCCCTATGCATTGCCCCCAGTAGCAGACACCTCCCCATACAGTGCTCCCAGTAGTGCCCCCCCAATACAGTGCCCCTAGCAGCGTCCACCCCCCCTATACAGTTCCCCCAGTAGCGCCCCCCCTCTGCTGTGCCAGTGTCAGTTCCCATGCCCCCTTACACACACACACAACTTACCTGAATCCCCGCTCATGCCACGACCACCGCTATCTGCTCCTGCTGGCTCGCTCTTCTGCACTATGGGAGATACGTCATGACATCTCTCCCATCACCCGCTGCAGGGGGAGCCGGAAGGCAAAGCTCATGAGTGAGCTCCAGCCGGCTCCCTGCGTGGACGCAGCAGCCAATGAGAGTCTGTCTGACTCTCATCAGCTGCTATAACAGACACACAGCTGCCGATGGCGGCTCTGTGTTTGTTACTGTGTAGGGCAGACCGATATCACTGCGGTTCTGAAATACACTTGTGGGGCTCGGGGGACACTAGCAGCGGCTATGGGCCCCTGCACCACAGCTGGCCCCAGTGCAAGCCACCGGCTACACCGCCACTAGTTCCGCCACTGATGAAGCAGGCACTGCACACATTTTAGATCCACCATTGGGGCATGGAGAAAAGACTTTAATTATACCTCATATTGAAAAAGTGTAAGTGAATCATCTTTAGAGTATTTTGGCACATTCTAACCAATACACATATACTTTCTACAGAAATGTACTGAATACATACATAGGCTTCAGGAATGGCAGCAAGCAAGCAAGCATGGGATAAGATGGAACAGGCAGGAAATAAGTAATGCTGGGCGTGTATGCGTGTATAATCATCTGATATTGCCGATAATCAAACAGTGTATTGCTGTGACAGCGCAGTAATTATGGGTCTGTCAGATAGGCCAAACTAGTCCAGCTTCTCTGAGAGATTGGATATTGGATTGGCTGCATCTGGCAGTATATGCGCTGCTGTGGCCGACTTTTCCCCTCTTCCTTCACAGCAGGGAAACAGGGAAATGTTTCCTCCTAAGGGTAGAAATGTAGATATAGTGGCCAGACACTGTGATATACAGTGCCTTGCAAAAGTATTCACCCCCTTTGCATTTTTCATGTTTTGTTGCCTCACAACCTGGAATTAAAATGGATTGTTTGAAGGTGTGCATCATTTAATTCACAGAACATGCCTACAACTGGGAAGTTGTGTTTTTTTTTCATATTGTGAATCAAACAACATTTAGGACAACATAACAGAAAGCTTGAGCGGGCATAACTATTCACCCCCCTAAAGTCAGTACTTTGTCGAGCCACCTTTTGCAGCAATTACAGCTGCAAGTCGCTTTGGATAAGTCTCTATGAGCTTGCCACATCTTGCCCCTGGGATTTTTGCCCATTCATCAAGGCAAAACTGCTCCAGCTCCTTCATGTTGGATGGTTTCCGCTTGTGAACAGCAATCTTCAAGTCCGACCACAGATTCTCAATTGGATTGAGATCTTGGCTTTGACTAGGCCATTCCAACACATTTAAATGTTTCCCCTTAAACCACTCGAGTGTTGCTTTAGCAGTTTGCTTCGGGTCATTGTCCTGCTGGAAGGTGAACCTCCACCCCAGTCTCAAATCACAGGCAGACTGAAACAGGTTTTGCTCAAGAATATCCCTGTATTTAGCACCATCCATCTTTCCCTCGACTCGAATCAGTTTCCCAGTCCCTGCTGCTCAAAAACATCCCCACATCATGATGCTGCCACCACGTTTCACTGTGGGGATGGTGTTCTTGGGGTGATGGGATGTGTTGGGTTTGCGCCAGGCATAGAGTTTTCCTTGGTGGCCGAAAAGTAAAATTTTAGTCTCATCTGACCAGAGCACCTTCCTCCATACATCTGGGGAATCGCCCCCATGCCTTTTGGCAAACTCAAATCGTGTCTACTTATTTTTATCACTAAGTAATGTCTTTTTTTTCTGGCCACTCTTCCATAAAGCCCAGCTCTATGGAGTGTACGGCTTATTGTGGTCACATGCACAGATACACCAGTCTCTGCTGTGGAACTCTGCAGCTCCTTCAGGGTTACCTTTGGTCTCTGTGCTGCCTCTCTGATTAATGCCCTCCTTGCCCGGTCTGTGAGTTTTGGTGGGCGGTCCTCTCTTGGCAGGTTTCTTGTGGTACCATGTTCTTTCCATTTGATGATGATGGATTTGATGGTGCTCCAGGGGATCATCAAAGATTTGGATATTTTTTTTATAACCCAACCCAGAATTGTACTTTTCAACAACTTTGTCCCTGACTTGTTTGGAGAGCTCCTTGGTCTTCATGGTGTGATGCCTCTTGCTTAGTGGTGTTGCAGCCTCTGGGGCCTTTCAGAAAAGGTGTGTTTATACTGACAGATCACGTGACACTTAGATCTCACACAGGTGGACTTCATTTCACTAATTATGTGACTTCTGAAGGTAATTGGTTGCACCAGAACTTTTGAGGGGCTTCATAGCAAAGTGGGTGATTACATATGCACATGCCAATTTTCAGAATTTTATTTAAAAAGATTCTTTTATATATATATTTTTCTAATTTCACTTCACCAAATTAGACTATTTTGTCCAGATCCATCACATAAAATTCAGATTAAAAAAATAAATACATTACAGGTTGTAATGTAACAAAAAAGGTAAAAAGCCAAGGGGGTGAATACTTTTGCAAGGCACTATATCTCTCAGTGTATGGCCATGATATCTGATGATTTCAGCTTCAGTCTGACAGACATTTGATCTCATATTGGTCTTGTGACTGAATGGGCTGTTGCTGACATTTGGTGAAAATTTCATTACAATAGCCCCATTACAGATATATTTACAGAGAAAAATGTTGATGTGTTCAATACTTATTTTACCCACTGTATATATTAAGGGGTGGTGCTCCTGAGTGTGGACTGGGCTGCAGTCCTGGAGTGCAGGTTGTTTGGGCATTTGTTTTGTATTATAACAATTGAGGCGAAGATATTAAAAGCATAGAGCCTCAGAAAGATCTGGGCAGATTACAAAGTTGAACAGCCGAGGTGCCATGGCAAGCTGCCCCCAAGGGGCCCACAGACCAAAGATTATGAGCAGTAACAGAAGCCAGAACAGGAAGGCCTGCCTGCACGTAAGCCTGTGAAATGGTCATACGAAGCCATCTAGCCAATGTTTGTTTATTGGCTGGCCATTCCTTTTTGTGAAATCCATAGAGTACAAATAAGGAGTTGGGAACTGGTACCGTCCACATAAATCCTGAGGGCGCAGACCATATCCAAAGAGGCCTCACCTGCCGAGAGGTCCGGTGATTGAAAGGCCTGGACTATAATTTCCTCATTAATGTGGAAACTTGAAACAACTTTAGGAAGGAACTCAGGGCACAGCCCTGTCCTGGTGAAATATCAGAAAAGGGAAGCAACCCCTAATTCTGAAACCCTTCTGGTGGAGGCAATAGCCAGAAGAAAAAGAGAGTCTTTGCCATTAACCACTTGAGTTCCACTGAATCTAGGGGTTCAATGGAGGAACCTGGAGGGCCCAAAGAACTACTGCCAAATCCCAAGGAGCCACTGGGGGACAAAGGAAGGTTGAGTCTGAAGGATACCCTTGAGGAAGGTGTGGACATCAGGTAGCGGAGCAAGTCTATGTTGGAACCATACTGACAGAGCAGAGACATGCATGCACTTTCAGTGAGGCCAGGCGGAGGCCAAAGTCCAATCCAGCTTGAAGGACGGCCAGGACTCTGGAAATCCGAAACACCTGGGGGTCGTAATCTCTGAGACAACACCATTGGAAATATGTATGTCACACTCTGTGGTAGATCCTAGCAAAAGCTGGCTTACGCGCTCTAAGCATCGTGTTGATGACAGATCTAGAGAATCCTTTGGACCTTAGGAGGGATGTCTCAAGAGCCACACCATTAAAGACATACGATCCAGGTCCGGGTAAAGGCAAGGACCCTGAGACAACAGGTCCTGTCATTGAGGCAACAGGAATGAAGTGTCGATGGAGAGACTCTGAAGATCTGAGTACCAATGACGTCTGGGCAAATCTGGAGCCACCAGCAAGACAGTGCCTCCATCTTGTTTGAACTTCCGAAGAACTTGAAAAAGAAGGGAGACTGGAGGAAACAGGCAGGCCCACTTTACTGACAGAGCGTCCATCAGGGTTGCCTCGGCATCTCTTGTTCTGGACCCTTACACTGGCAGTTTGTGATTGTGTCGGGAGGCCATGAGGTCCACCTCTGGGAGGCCCCATTTGTCCACTAGGAGTTGAAACACCTCTTGGTGAAGAGACCATTCCCCAGGATGCATGTCGTGACGGCTGAGGAAGTCTGCTTCCCAATTGAGAACTCCCAATATGAATACTGCCAAAATGGCCAGGAGGTGACCCTCTGCCCATGTCAGAATATGTGACACTTCTGTCATTGCTGCCCGACTTGAGTGCCTCCTTGATGGTTGATGTAAGCCACCGTTGTGTTGTCGGACTGAACTTGCACGGGTTTCCCCTGTAGTATGTGTTTGGCCAGCTTGAGGGCCCTGTAAACAGTTCGAAGTTCCAATATGTTGATTGGTAGGGTTGCTTCGATCGCTGTCCAAAGGCCCTGAAAGGAGTGCAGACTGGTCACTGTGTCCCAGCCTGGAGACTGGTGTCCATTGCTAGAATTACACAGTCCGGGATCCAAAAGGGGCGACCATTGGTTAGATGAGACGTCAGTAGCCACCAAGACAGAGACAGACGCACCTCCGGAGCGAGGTGCATCATTGTCTGTGCTTTGATCCGATGGGGTAATCCGTTCCTTCTGGAGAGGATCAGCCACTGCAGAGACCTGGAATGAAACTGAGCATATTCCACCATGTCGAAGGTGGACACCATGTATCCCAGAACCTGCATCGCCAAGTGGACTGACACCTGGTGACTGTGGAGGTATCTGCGTACTCGTAGTTGTAATGTGGAGATCTTTTCTGAAGAACGATTCTCAGCTGTTGAGAATCCAGTAGGGCTCCCAGATGAACCCATCCTCTGTGACGGATTCAGGGAGGACTTTTTCCAATTGATTAATGACCCGTGTGCCTGTAGAAAAGCAATTGTCAGTTGCTGGTGGTGGTGAAGCACTTCTAGAGAACCTGCTAACAGCAGGAGGTCATCCAGGTATGGTAGCAGCCGGATACCCTGACTCCGCAGATGAGCCGCCATGATAGTCATAACTTTGGTAAATACCAGTGGAGCTGTGGCCAGGCCAAAAGGCAGAGCCCGAAACTGGAAGTGTTGCAGCTGTATAGCAAACTGCAGATAATGCTGGTAAGAGGGCGTTATAGGAACATGTAGGTACAGTAGCGTCCTGAATATCCAGCGATAACATAAAATCCCCAGGTTCCATAGCCAGTATGACGGAGTATAGGGTTTCCATCCTGCACCTGGGCACCCTGAGGAATTTGTTCAGGGATTTGAGGTTGAGGATAGGCTGATGAGACCCATTTGGCTTCTGAACCAAAAAGAGAGTAGAATAGTAACCAGTCCCTCGCTGAGAGAGCGGGACTGGCACTATTACCCCTGCTTGCAGCAAGGACTGTATGGCTTTCTGAATCTGTAAGGCCTTGTTTGTGTCTGAAGGAGGGCCTGTGCAGAAAAACTGGTGGGGAGGTCTTCGAAGGAATGAGAGGGCGTACCCGTGAGAGACCACTTCTCTTACCCAAGCATCCGTGATGGTTTGACATCAGCACTGGGCGAACTGAAGAAGTCGGCCTCCCACTCTGGGATCCCTAAGAGGGAGGCCTGCCCCGTCAGGCTGAGGGTTTATCCTCTGGTTTGGAAGCAGGACGTCTTGTGCTCCAGGCCTGTTTCTTAGGTTAGGTGCCCTTTTTGGAAGCTGTCTAGGAAAGGACTATCCTTTGGGCTTTCCTTGGGGATGAAAGGACCTAAGGGAAGAGGTTTGAGGCTTTGAAGAAGCAGATGCTGAAGACAGAAACGCAGATTTCGATGCTGCCGTGTCAACAATCTTGTCCAGGCCTGGGCCAAACAAGATCTCCCCATTGTAGGGTAAGGCTTCTAGGCCTTTCTTAGAATCAGCATCCGCCCTCCAAGAGCACAGCCAAAGGGAACGGCGAGCAGACACGGCTGCGACTGAGACTCTAGAGGTCAGTAGACTGGCATCCAGAGCAGCCTCTCTAATATATGCAGCCGCATCCCTAATGTGACCAACCAATGACAACTGATTCCCCAGGAGCTTCTGATGGAAAGGAGTCCTCAAGTGCATCGGACCAGCTCTCTATAGCTTTAGCTACCCATGAAATAGCTATGGATGGGCAGACAACAGCCCCTGAAAGAGAGTACATAGATTTCAGGTAAGTTTCCACCTTCCTGGATCCTTTAAAGAAAAAATGGAAGGCATAGGTAATGTAGCACTTTTAAGTAAACGTGTAATGTGGGAATCCACCGCATTCCATATTTACATGTGCTTTATAGTGAATACAGCTCATGAAATTCAATATGGCCTTTGCACAGCCATTTTGCTTTGTACAAATTTAGCAATACTAAGGAAACGAGTTGAGATGTCTTTAAGGACAACTCCCTATGAAGTTGTTTATCTGAAAAAGTGTACAAGATACCTCATACCAGGCAGCAGCCATGTGTTCTACTAGCTAATCTAACAGAGGGAATTCTGCGGAAGTCACCTTTACCCATTTAAACAGAGGATGTTTGGATTGGGGGCAGGCTCGTTATCCTCTATTACCAATACGGAACTGACCTAATCTCCACCTCCTGCAGAGGGGAGTCGGGGTCAGAGGCATCAGCAACCTCTCCATCATCAGATGACATCTCAGATTCTGAGAGCAGTGTGGACTGTGATGACAACACAGTACGCTGAGCTGGGTTTAGGGGTTTCTCACCCTGCAACATGGTCTGAAGGGCAGTAGAGGAAGCCGCCAGGCTCTGCACTGAAGTAGAGAAAACGTCTACCCATGGTGAAGGCACAGGAGGAGTCTGCATAATCTGTTGTGGTAATCCCTGTGAGGGAATAACTGTCTGCTGTGGTAACCCTATAGGCCAGTTTCACACCTGCCAGTTTTGTCACTCAGTGCCTTTCACAAGCAGCGGCTTAGAGACGCTTTTAATGTTTTTTTTTTTTAAATTATCTTCTGGGCATGAGCAGCAGCAAATGCTGCTGCACAAGCCAGCCGGTGTGTGTTTCCTATAGACCACTGGCATGCAGGGACGGCACGGACACGGCACAGCAGCCGTCCTGGTCAGTGGATACTCCCGGCTGTTACACGGCGACCGTGCCGTGTGAAAGAACCCACCTGCTCTCATCCACCACTACATTTTACACCCGGCAAAAAAAACGTACTTTTTTTGCCGGCCGTTCGAAATATGGCAGGTGTGAAACTGGCCATAGGGGGAAAAACAGCCGTAACCGCTAAGCGGCCTGCAACGGAGGCCAGAACCTAATAAATGGCAGCCCAAGGGGGCTCCTGTACCGATGCTGGGGGGGGGGGGGGGGGGTTGAGGTGCCTGATTTAAACCTGCTGCACATAATCAGCAAGATAGCAAAATGGGTACAGAAGTGTGCTCGTTACCCTTGTCAGACATATCTGAAGAGTAATATAACACACAATATGGCACTGAGTATAATGCAACCACGAGTATATAGGATACCAGGAGGAGAGCAATACACTTTTCCTGTCTGATGCTTGGGTAAACTGCAGGAGTCCACAGCCTAAATATGGCACTGTGCACCACACAACCGTATGTGACAAACCTCACAAATATTTCTATAGATGTGAGGTATAGGAACCACCCTAACTACACCTGTATTAGGGCAGAATCAGAGAAAAGGTATAGATATACAGTATGCTGACAGTAGAAAACAGACACAGACAGGCACCTCTAGCATAAGTCACATACAATGCAGAAATACAGCAAATTGGCACTACAATCAACTACCCAGACTCAGTGTCTGGTAGGCTATAGCTCTACATATGCTAACTCCAGGGAGAGGTATATAGGGGGACCGGACCTTGCGTTACCCTGAAAGAGCTGCGACTGTTCCACTGAAAGAAAATGGCCGCCGGATACCTCTGAGGTTGAAAGAGAACAGCTCAGAGAAGAGAGACTACAGAGGAAAGGCGCCATGAGCTGAGGAGCCACTTTAATGGGGAAGCTGACCTCCCCTTGCTGATTGTTTAACCCCCCGTGACGCTGATTCCCGCACCATTTGTCCCTGGTGGTCTAGAGGATTGCGGTGGCTTGAGCCTGCGTCCACACTCAGCACCTCTGGTCTATCCCCTGAGACTGGAGGTATGAATGCTAACCCGCCTTGCCTGTCCCCTTAACGTCCGGCAGCATTTTGGGTCCTTCAACGGGGCCTGACTAGCAAGGACCCCGGGATGCCCGCCGAGATCCCCAGCCTGAACTGGTGTCGGAGGGGTGACGGAGCGGCAGCGCAGACGTCCTATGGACAGTCTACTGCTGCGCGCTCTAAGTAGATAAAAGGTAAAATAAAGAAATGATAAAATAAAAAGCTTTAGGGCTGCCTAAGCAGCCCCCCGCGTAATGGTGACCTGACTCCGGCCGGCCACCAACGAAACGGAGGTGCCTCTAGCTCGGGGGCGGGGTATAGGGAGAGTGGACCAGTGCATCCTTGGAGCTGAAAGCTTTTACCTCGTGGTGCCTGTATTCCAGATACGCCACCTACACCCCAAGGTCTCCCTGTGGAGCCTATGGACCCTGAAAAAGAAATAATTGTCGATAGCCGTTTGAACTGCATAGTAGGATGAAGAAGGGAAGAGTGTTACTTTGTGTGGCATATAAAAGTATATCAGCATCCTATCATACCTGCTTAGTAACCAGCATAGTCGCTGAGCTCTGAACATCCCATAACTAACTCTGATCTGTGGACTTTAGCCCAGGACTATAAGGCAGGACTATGTTGCAGGCTTGTGGCCACACTGCTGCTATTTATCCTAATCACCTACACAGATGCTGATCATTCCAGGACAGCCAATCACATAACTGCTTACCATGGGAAGTAATTGCACCACACACATCCATCTACACATGCAGTAACACGTTATACCACCACACGCACACGTATGTGACAGACGCACCAGGAGACAGCGCTGATTAATTTGCCATGTGACACTTGTATATCTGTGTGACTGGGGATGAATCTGTATATGAAGTGCTATGACGCGGCGGATGCAGCTTTTTACCACACATAGGGCCTGATTCAGAGCCGGACGCTCTTTCAGAGCGCTCGCTCTGAATCAGTGCCCTCCCTCTCTTTTTTACAGCGGCCGCCTGCATAGCTGTGGGTGACCACCGACAGCTATAGCGAGCAGGGAAAAAGATGGCAGGGATGGTCAAGACCATCGGGCTTGCGACGAGACCCTTGTGGTAGGGTCTCGTTGCCGCAAGCCCTGGAGTGCTTTTGGCTCTATCAGAGCCGAGAGAACTCCCACTGACATCACTTGTGATGTTAGTGGGGCCGGCCCCAGACGGTAGGCGTTCCCATGGGAACGCCTCCATCTGGGCAACGCCCCTGGCACGCCCAAAGGGGGCGTGCTGTCACTCAACATAGACAGCATGCCCCCTTTGTAGCAAGACCCATAGCGACGGCTTGCCTGTCGCTATGCGGGTCTCGCGCATGCACACGACGGAGCCGGCTCCCTCGTGCGCATGCGCACTTGGCCAACATCGACCCACTTAGCGCGCTCGCGAGCGGGTCTGAATCAGGCCCCTAGTTCCTTTGTGCTTTGTCTGCAGACTCAGCAGCACACAGATATACAAGTGTAAAATATGTATACAGATAAAATGCGATTCATAAAAGGTGCCTGGTGCTTACACGAAATACGGCGACTCGGCAATCCCAGCACATGCCCCTCCTCACTCACAGACAACAAAGGCGCCTGGGGTACGACAAGAGGTGCAGCGTCATAGTGATGGCTCAGACACCAGTATACAATCCATACACATTACAGCACAGGGGTCAGGCAGTGTCATTTATTACATTTAAGTTGCAGGGATATTGTTAAGCAAAAAATAAACAAATTACAACATTTACAGATTTTTTAATTTACACATTAATGAATATACCAGTTACTTTCCAGTGGCGGATCCAGGGGGGGGCGATCAGGGCGATTGCCCCCCGTACCACACACAGCCCTAGCCAGTTACGAGTGTCAGCCGGGACGAGGACAGTGGACACGCCGGGCACATACAACTGGGTGGAGAGACAGCACCCATGGAGCCAGAGAAGTGGAGTGACATGGAATTTGTAGTTTTTTCTTGTACTGCTCAGACTCTGAGCAGTAAAGATAAACTACAAATCCCATGAGTCATTGCGTCTTTTGCCAACATGGCCACCGCTGGAGCAACCCAGCATGTGGATAGGGGGAAAAAATTAACTGACATGCTGACTGGGACTGAGTGGTACACATTACAGACCACTTAGTTAGAACTTGAAGAGGGAGGGACCCTCCGCCATCAGGTAGGACCATCCAGTGGCTGATCCAAGGGAGGGGGAGCTCAATATGTGTATTTCAGATACCATTGGTGATGGTAAAATAAATAAAAGGCTCCTGTTTTAAAATTTGCTATAGGTTGTTTTTTTTTTTGCATATGTGTGTGTGTTATGTGTAATATATATATATATATATATATATATTGTGTGTGTAATTTATATGTTATGTATGTGATGTATGTGTATGTGTGTGTGTGGGTAAGGGGGGGGATCCTTTAGTGTGGCATTTGCCGAAATTAACACAATGTCTATACTTTACGTGACACAATGTACTGCATGGATACATTTATGGTCTCACTGTGTTTTGGGGATCAGAGGTCTGTGTGTTTATGGGGCTCCTGTGACATATATTAGGTTGTATATGCAGTATATGTATTACAGAGATGTTGTTAGGCTGGCAGTACTGGTATCTGAGTAGAGTGCAATGTTAAGAAACAGAGCAATAGTGTATAATAATGTATTCTGTGTCAATTACTAATGTTCTCAGGTGATGTTCTCAGGTGATGCTTATTTGGGTTGTCAGAGTTCCCGCTGGTAGACCAAAACTGTTGCAATAACAGTCTAAAGTCAGTAAATGAGTTTGGGACGATTCAAATGTTTTTGGGGGCCCTGCGCAGCAATTCAATTGTTGCTCCAATCAGCCATGCAGACCACGGACGCCTATTATTTCTGCTCACCCCCTACTGATTAGCACAAAAAATGAGAGTCCGGCACCGGAACAAACATTTGCATATTGCTCTGTCTAAAGTGTCGGGCGATATGCAAATATTGGCGTAAAAAAAACAGTTGAATTATCCCCTTTGTGTATTATAATTTCAGGCACCACCGAAACTCACTTTGGGGGCAGGACTGTAAGCGGGAGGAGCAATCATTAGAAAGGGGAGGAGTCAGTGTTAATTATTAAACCGCCCCCCTAAAAGTAAAGTCTAGATCCGCCACTGTTACTTTCCCATATAAAAGCAGACGAGGATACATGGATTCTTATTACAAACCAATCGCTCATTTCAGAGTAGCATTGGGCTCATTACTCTATTAGATATTGGTCTCACAGTAATAGCAGACACGTTTGGTATATAGATTTCTATTACTGTGATACCAATATCTAGTAGAGCAATGAGCCCAACGCTACATGCTCCCCTAATCACCA
Organism: Taudactylus pleione; assembly: GCA_031769625.1. Classification (NCBI taxonomy): domain Eukaryota; kingdom Metazoa; phylum Chordata; class Amphibia; order Anura; family Myobatrachidae; genus Taudactylus; species Taudactylus pleione. The sequence goes on along the minus strand of JAUIMM010000375.1, from coordinate 6,259,941 downwards.
GCCCATTGCAAGGATTATATATTACTTAGGGATCTAAATACCAAACATGTGTCTGCTATTACTGTGATACCAATATCTAATAGAGTAATGAGCCCAATGTTACATGCGCCCCTATATCACCAGCCCATTGTAGGTATTATATACTACCTAGCACTCTATATACCAAACATGTGTCTACTATTACTGTGCAAGTATCCAATAATGAGACCCCAATACGTTCCGTACCTGAGAGATCTGTTCCAGCCATATACGGAGTACTCAGATCCCATTTATATCTATGGCTGGTAATAACATTGTAACATGTTATTATGCTGTGTGACTGTGGCCTAGATTTATTAGACACTATATGGGGGAGGGTTATGTTTAAGGTGTGGGAAGGAGGAGGTTAGGTTTAGGCACTAGGGGGAGGGGGGGGGTTAGGTTCAGGTACTGGGGAGCATAGGTGTCGAGAGCCACTCCGCGCCTAGGTAAAGGGGGCGTAGCCTAATTGCAGAAAGCATGGCCATGCTCCCTTAGGGGGGAAAAAAAAATATTTTGGAGCTGGGGCTGTTGTGAGGTAAGAGGGAGGTAGGCGGCGCCGGACTCGGGTACCCTCCAACAAGCCCGAGCCTGGGTAATTAGTACCCGCTCCCCACCTGCCAGGGAGGGAGGGTTAGGGGAGGGAGAGAGGGATGGTTAGGATACTGCCGGCGTTGGGATTTTGACCGTCAGGATGCCAAGCGCCAGCATCCCGTACCCATCCCCTTGGAGTTTATGCTCTGTAAAAGTATCCATGCCTGCATTTATTATATACAGCTTTTACAATATTTAGTATCAGTGCACCCATTTTATGCATATCAGCTCATTGTAATTGTATTTCCCCTGTGCGTACCCACCGATGTCTAGGAAGCTTTGATTTGTGTTGACGTCTCACACACTCAGAGCATGTACAAGATTTCTCCCGTGTGTCCCCTCTGATGTATAACCAGATCTGCTTTCTGTGTAAAACATTTCCCACACTCAGAACATAAAAATCGTTTCTCACCTGTGTGACTTCTCATGTCTAACAAGACGGTATTTCCTTGTAAAACATTTCCCGCACTCAGAGCATGTAAACAGCTTCTCTCTGGTGTGTGTCCTCTGATGTATAACAAAACTACATTTCCTTTTAAAACATCTCCCACACTCAGAGCATGGAAACGTCTTCACATCTGTGTGTGTCCTCTGATGTTTAAAAAGATCTGCTTTCTGTGTAAAACATTTCCCACACTCAGAGCATGTAAAAGGATTATCCCCTGTGTGTATCCTCTGATGTTTAACAAGATATGAATTACTTTTAAAACATTTCCCACACTCGGAGCATAAAAATAGTTTCTCACCTTTGTGACTTCTCTCATGTAGAACAAGACGGGATTTACCTGCAAAACATTTTCCACACTGAGAGCATGCAAATGGCTTCTCACCGCTGTGTATCCTCTGATGTAGAACAAATCTGAATTTATTTGCAAAACACTTCCCACATTGAGGGCATGTAAATGGCTTCTCACCACTGTGCGTCCTCTGATGTGTAACAAGATTGGATTTTTGTGTAAAACATTTCCCACACTCAGAGCATGGAAATGGTTTTTCACCAGTGTGTGTTCTCTGATGTCTAACAAGACGCGATTTCTTTGCAAAACATTTCCCACAGGCAGAACATGGTAATGACTTCACACCTGTGTGAGTTTTTTGATGTCTAACTAAAACTGACTGACAGATAGAACTTTTACCAGCTTCAGAAGAAGAAAATATTGTATCATCTTTATGAGCTGTACTATGTATAGCAAGCCCTGAGTTATCAGAGCATTTCTCATGGTTAGAGGGACCAGATGACATATCTACAATGGGAAGTGCTGGATGTACAATAACGATAATATGTTTTTTTCCTGGAGAATCTTGTCTGATGTTCTTATCTTCTATTTTATAATGTGGAGACACGATGAGATCTCCCGACGAGGTATTCCTGCTTGTGCGCCCATCTACTGGAAACAAATGTATGAGATAGACATTATTGTTTACATTGAGGAGCAAATGTTCATGGACAATAAAATATCAGGATGGCCAAACTTTGGTACCTGTCTCTACACCTTCTAAACATGAAAAAGATTAACAGTGGATTATCAGTTTAAAACTTCATAAAAAGGACATAGGGCCTGATTCAGACCCACTCGCGAGCGGCTGTCCGCTCGCAAGTGGGTCGATGGTGTGCACTGCGCATGCGCACGAGGGAGGGAGGTCCGTCGTGCGCATGCGCGAGACGCGACGAGCGAAGGACTTTTCTTCGCTCGTTGTGTCTGATCAAAGGGGGCGTGCTGTCGATGTTGATTGACAGCACGCCCCCTTTGGTGGGCGTGCCTCCCAGATGGGGGCGTTCCCAAGGGAACGCCTACCGTCAGAAGCCGGCCCACTGACATCACTAGTGATGTCAGTGGGAGTGATTTTGGTTCTGATAGAGCCAAAATCACTCCGGGCCTTGCGGTTGAGAAACTCAACCGCAGGCTCCGGCTCGCAGTGGCGATGGTCGCGATGGTCAAGACCATCGTGACCATCAACCTGCACGCTCGTATAGGCTGTGGGTGGTGACCCACAGCTATACGAGCGTCCAGGAGGATGCTCCATAATTATGGAGGTGGGCCCTGATTCAGAGCGAGCGCTCTGGTCAGAGCGTCCGGCTCTGAATCAGGGCCATAGATCCCTCTCCTACAAAACAGCTCACCTTAAACAGGAGAAAATGTGCCTTGAAAGGTATCGAAAATGTTCATGAATGTCTCACCACTTTCTTAAACTTAACATGCCTAAGATTGAGCTGATCATCTTACCACCATCTGGCTTCTCATCTATTCCACAAGTTCAGTGTCTTGGAGTTATCCTTAGCTCCTTCCTCTACTCCAATCTCCGCATTCAGGGAAATTCAGACCCGTTAAGCTAGGCTGCATTCGTTCGTAGCTGGCCGCTTTCCGCTTTCTGTGCATAAGCCATAGTGCGCGTGTGGGAGCCAGTCACTGCGATCGGGAATCGTGTGCTTGAAGTACACAGACTGAGCGCTACTTTGCGTGACAGTGCCGTTTGTGGGTGGTGAAAGGAGAAGGTCCAGGAAACCAGGGGAAGTGGATGAGCGAATGAAGGCGTGTCTGAGCGTCAAAACGGCGTTCTTTGGGCGTGCATAATTAAAGTGGAGCATCCTTGTACCCGTCACCTGGCTGTATTTTTGACTGAAGCCGTCGCAATGCTTGAGGTAGGGTAGGGTCTACCTCAAGCACTGCGTATGCCTCCGATGGTTCTCAATGTTACCGATTGTCTTATACACTTCCTGGAGAGGACATGTACTGCGAAGGAAAAGGGGGCCTCATTAGACGTAAATCTCTCATCCACTCACTGGTCATCTCTAAACTGGACTACTTTAGCCTCCCCAACTCCCATCTCTCTCCATTCTAATCTGTTCTCAATGCTGCTCCCTGGCTCAGCTTCTCCAAACTAACTTCTTCTGCCTCCTTTCTACTACGGGCCCTACACTGACTCCCCATCTCCTAAGAACCTATTGAGCTCATTCAGACACACTCGCTCCCAGCGTATGCAAATCCGGCACACACCCAGCAAGGCAGGCGATCGCACAGGAAGGCATAAGCACGCCCACTATGTCTTGGCGTGCGACGACTTCGTGTATGCAGACACCCACTCGAGCAAGTCATCTCCAAGAAGTGTATGTAATCATCGGTACATCGGGTACCATCGGACACAATTGCATCGCTTGTGGTTGACTATATCCTACCGTAAGCACTGCGATCACTGCAGGCTGAAATACAACCAAGTGACGTGTACAATGATGCACCTTTGCCAATTATGCACACCCCATTAAACTCTGTTTTTGTGCCCAGACACGCCTGCATTTGCAGCACCACTCCCCCGTTCACAAGCACCTTCCCCTGATACCACCCACAAACGGCTCTGGTACTCAAAGTAGCGTCCAGTCTGTGTACAACGAGCGCACGATTCCCGATCGCAATGACTGGCTTGCTCACGTGCACTGCGAATTATACGCATGCGCAGACGGGCGACAATCACTGACGACCGCAGCGTCTCCCAACTATTATCTCCTACTCCTGCCTCCATGACTTTGCCTGGAACTCTCCCCCTCTGACTCTCTACCTCTCTCCAAAGCTTCATACAGCCCACACTTCATTACTAAAGCTTTCCTGCTCTCATTCTAACCGACCTTACTATGCTCCTTAAAAAGTGAGGGGTGCAACTCGCCCTCCTCGTAGCTAATGGAAGTGACTCCAGTGACTGAATACAAGGTTTATATATGACTATCAGATTTTATATGTATGTAAGTAGCCCTCATAACTACTCTCTCCTGCACAATATATGAAAGTCTCCTCTTACCCAGTGAGACGAGGGGCCGGTGCATCTCCTTCAGGTCCTTGTGCAGACCCTTGTGTCCCTGTATATACTTCCCTTCCTGCATGGAGAGATAGACGGTGACATCCTGACACCTTATAGGAACCTGACACACACAATGATACAGTCATCACCCAGACACAACCCCTGGTGTTACTGTATAATGTCCCATTCCCAACAGTCACCTCTCCAGTCATCACCCAGACACATCCCCTGGTGTTACTGTATAATGTCCCATTCCCAGTCACCTCTCCAGTCATCACCCAGACACATCCCCTGGTATTACTGTATAATGTCCCATTCCCAGCAGTCACCTCTCCAGTCATCACCCAGACACAGCCCCTGGTGTTACTGTATAATGTCCCATTTCCAGCAGTCATGCCATCTCCAGTCATCACCCAGACACATCGCCTGGTGTTACTGTATAATGTCCCATTGCCAGCAGTCACCTCTCCAGTCAGCAGCTGAATGATCTTGTTGGTGAGTTCCAGGATCTTCTGGTCATTGTCTCTCTTATGGGAGTGAGGTGGAAACACCGTGATGGGATTCTGGGTCCTGCTCAATCGTCCTGACACAGAGGGATGGCTGCTGGGTGTCTCACACTCTCCAGATGTCTTTTTCACTACTGTGTAATCCTATTGGAAAATACACTATCACTGCATACACTGCCAGATCCCCTCACCTCCCCAGTCATGTCCCTGAATTATTACTATAGAAATAAGTGATGTCATGGTGACACTCCCATATCTCCTCAACAGTCATGTCCCTGTAATATTACTATAAATATAACTGATGTCACAGTGACACTTGCATATCCTCTCACCTCCCCAGTCATGTCCCTGTATTATTACTATAGATATAAGTGATGTCACTGTGACACTCCCAGATCCCCTCACCTCCCCAGTCATGTCCCTGTATTATTACTATACATAGAAGTGATGTCACTGTGACACTCCCAGATCCCCTCACCACCCCAGTCATGTCCCTGTATTATTACTATAAATGTGTGATGTAACTGAATGACCAGTAAGTCTCCTCTTTACCCCCAGCCATAGAGCCCTGGTCAGTGTCTGTCAGACGATCCTGTGACCCAGCCGCATTCATCTCAACAGAGTGTCACACAGCGCTGTCCTGCATAATGTTACACCAATGCTCCTCTCCTGGCTGCAGGTATTTTTCCTCCCAGACCCCCTCACCTTTTTCCCACAGTCATGTCCCTGTATTATTACTATAGATATAAATGATGTCACTGTGACACTCCCAGATCCCCTCACCTCCCTAGTCATGTCCCTGTATTATTACTATAGATATAAGTGATGTCACTGAGACACTCCCAGAGCCACTCACCTCCCAGTCATGTCCCTGTATTATTACTATATATATAAGTGATGTCACTGAGACACTGCCAGATCCCCTCATCTCCCCAGTCATGTCCCTGTATTATTACTATAGATATAAGTGATGTCACTGTGACACTCCCAGACCCTCTCACCTCCCCTAGTCATCTCCCTGTATTATTACTATAGATATAAGTGATATCACTGTGACACTCCCAGATCCCCTCACCTACCCAGTCATGTCCCTGTATTATTACTATAGATATAAGTGATGTCACTGTGACACTCCCTGACCCTCTAACCTCCCCAGTCATGTCCCTGTATTATTACTATATATATAAGTGATGTCACTGAGACACTCCCAGATCCCCTCATCTCCCCAGTCATCTCCCTGTATTATTACTATAGATATAAGTGATATCACTGTGACACTCCCAGATCCCCTCACCTCCCCATTCATGTCCCTGTATTATTACTATAGATATAAGTGATGTCAATGAGACACTCCCAGAGCCACTCACCTCCCAGTCATGTCCCTGTATTATTACTATATATATAAGTGATGTCACTGAGACACTCCCAGATCCCCTCATCTCCCCAGTCATGTCCCTGTATTATTACTATAGATATAAGTGATGTCACTGAGACACTGCCAGATCTTCTCACCTCCCCAGTCATGTCCCTGTATTATTACTATAGATATAAGTGGTGTCACTGAGACACTCCCAGATCCTCTCACCTCCCCAGTCATGTCCCTGTATTATTACTATAGATATAAGTGGTGTCACTGTGACACTCCCAGATCCCCTCACCTCCCCAGTCATGTCCCTGTATTATTACTATAGATATAAGTGATGTCACTGAGACATCCCCAGACTCTCTCACCTCCCCAGTCATGTCCCTGTATTATTACTATAGATATAAGTGATGTCTCTGTGACACTCCCAGACCCTCTCACCTCCCTAGTCATGTCCCTGTATTATTACTATAGATATAAGTGATGTCACTGAGACACTCCCAGAGCCACTCACCTCCCAGTCATGTCCCTGTATTATTACTATATATATAAGTGATGTCACTGAGACACTCCCAGATCCCCTCATCTCCCCAGTCATGTCCCTGTATTATTACTATAGATATAAGTGATATCACTGTGACACTCCCAGATCCCCTCACCTCCCCAGTCATGTCCCTGTATTATTACTATAGATATAAGTGATGTCACTGAGACACTGCCAGATCTTCTCACCTCCCCAGTCATGTCCCTGTATTATTACTATAGATATAAGTGGTGTCACTGAGACATCCCCAGACTCTCTCACCTCCCCAGTCATGTCCCTGTATTATTACTATAGATATAAGTGATGTCTCTGTGACACTCCCAGACCCTCTCACCTCCCCAGTCATGTCCCTGTATTATTACTATAGATATAAGTGATGTCACTGACACTCCCAGACCCTCTCACCTCCCCAGTGAGCAGGTAGATGATCTCCAGGGTGAGATGTAATATTCTTTCAGTTTTCTGACTTCTGTCCTCATCCATCCTGAGTGAATCAGTGAGAATACAGAACGTGTGATGTGTAATAAAGACTCTGGTTTCTCACAGCTGGATTGTCTATGAATAAATATAAAAAACATCACAGAGAACACAGTTAATATAGTCAGATATGTCACACTGAATGACCAGTAAGTGTCCTCTTTCCCCCCAGCCATAGATCTCTGGTCAGTGTCTGTCATACGTTCCTGTGACCCAGTCGCATACCACGCCACAGAGCCCATCACACAACGCTGTACTGCATAATATTACACCAATGCTCCTCTCCTGGCCAGGGGTCTTATTCCTCCCAGACACAGATCAGATGCTCTTTGCCCCACTAGGAATAAGTTACATTGGACAGAACAAGGTGTTTTCCAGATAATTGGTTTCTATTTTAATTTCACTCTAGAAACTGACAATAACATATAAATGACACAATAGCACTATTCACTCTTTTTTCCTAGAGATATACATATTACATATATGCATACATACAGATAACATCCATGTATAAATACATACATACATAGAATGGGGTGTGCTGTTATGCATTGATGAGACTATACAACAGATTTGTTCATGATAAGCTCTAGGAACATCTCCTAAAATGCCCCATAACTCTGGAACACAGTCATTATGTTATTCTTCACACACATTTATTAGTGTTCATTCTAGCACCCTGCACCTGTACTGTACCTCTTTCCTTTATGGGGTGTAGCTCTCTGGCTCTGCTGCTTCTAGCACACTCAGCTTATGCAACAAACAGACCAGTGTGCTAGAAGCACCAGAGCAGATAGCGACACCCCAGGCAGGCAAGAGGAACTGAATGTAACCTGGATAAATCATAACCTCGAGTTACAAAGTTATCTATAATTTTTTTTACCACCCACAGGTATTCAATAAAAATATAGATACATTTGTAACTCGCGATTATAATTTATCCAGGTTACGTTCACAAAAACAAGAAGTTTTAAGCATAACCCGGAGAGAGGTACTTAAATCTACGAATAAAGACAAATCTGACATTATTCCATGGAAATTGGAATTTAATTAGATTAGATTCAGTTGTTCGAAAGGCCCTATAGGGCACTACGGCCTATAGTTGCCACATATCGAGATCTGCCATGTTTCAAAATGAAAAGGCCCATGGCCTGCTTTACCCGCGGCAGAAGTATTAAAGACATAGTGGTCCACGGGATGTAGTCAACCGACGGTCTAAATACTGGCGCCGAAATACTGGCAACAGTCAGGATCCCGGCTCGAGAAAAATGACCGCCGGCATCCTTAAGGTAAGTATTGGGGGATAGGGGAGGGTTAGTGTAAAGCACTAGGGGGAGGATTAGGGTTAGGCACTAAGGGAGGAGGGTTAGGTTTAGGGTGCGGTGAGAGGGAGGTTAGGTTTAAGCATCGGGGAAGGTAAGGGTTAGTGTTATGGAACCTACCTTTTAGTGTCAGGATTGTGACTGTCGGGATGCTGCTGTCTGTATTTTGATAGCCGGCAACCAGACAGTCGGGATCACATACCTAATCCGTGGTCCACACGGACATAACAGGCTTTGGTGCATCCACTGCGTCTAATGCAAACTTCTTGAAAAAGCCCCATGGTTTGATAAGTGCTTGAATTGCACTACATGCCGACATACATTGACAGGTTCCAAATTTACCCATCTGCACAATGGACAGAGGTTCAACATCAAACATGTTCTTACATGCACTTCGACCTATATTGTTTATTAATTATACGTCCATGCGTACAATATTATATGGGCAAAACCACCAGAACATTGAGAGAACGTATGGCGTTGCATCGGTCAGCCATAAGAACTGCAATATCAGGTAAACCATCAGATCAACCAGTGGCATGGCACTTCTCAGAATATGGCCACGGTTTGGCCTCTTTTAGACATATCATCATTAACCATATTCCTCCATCTATGAGAGGTGGTGATAGGGGAGGCCGCCTGTTAAAACTTAAAGCCAATTGGATACACGTCCTCAATCCTAATGGACTGATTGCGAAATTCCATTGGAGTGTTTTCAATTAATACTATTCGTCTCCGGGACGTTACTAGTCATGATGGCATGCAATAGGGTTGACTATTAACTATATCTACAGGACATTAAATCAAGGTGGATGTGACAATATGGTCCAACACCTTGAGGTATTATAACGGGCTTATAATTTATATGTTTATACGTTGATAATGCCATACTATCATACAGCTCGTTTGAATGGCTACCTTTGACTATCTTTTATTAATAGTTATATTTCCATTCCCAGCTGCATTCACAGCGGAGAGATGGGTTACCCAGTTAGTGTCTGGTCACCTTGGATACCGGCACGCACTGAGAGTGATGTCATCGGCGGGGGACGTTAGGGTGTGCTTTGTCCTTTATGTATTGTTAAGCCTTGAAAAAAAAAAAAAAGCCGGAGAGCTCTGAATTTCGGCAAGATGTTTCCAATACAAGTTTGATTATAGACTAGTCTCCGAGTGCTGTCTTTTAATTCTACTTTATCCACACCATAGAGCATTTTGCATTTATATTAGACTGCCAGACCACCTTGCAGTTTAAATATTCAAGTCATTAGGTTTTATTATGTGATGTCTTCCATAACCATCCAGTGGTGGGCTCAGAAGAGGCTCCACGGGTCAAAATTTTGCCCAGCACCAACCAGAGTTCCGACTGGGACCTCAACCCCCTAATATGTCTTCTGAGATGAATGTTACCACTCTGTGAAGTTTTTGTCCATAACCATCCAGTGGAAGAATGCACCCATGGGGCTTACTGCTCGTGTAATTGGTTAGCCCCAGGCAGTAGCATCAGTAGGATTGATGTCACCCAGAGCGTCACTGTGGACTCCTCATGCGCGCACAGAAAAGGGGACGTGACTAGTATCCACAAAGCTACTGGGTGTCATACCCCCATTCCCGGCATACTGGGGGCTTGCCCAGCGCTCCGATTTGCACATGCGCCCTTCATCCATCACCACTGCACAGTGACACCATCCGAGGAGTTAACACCAAAATAGCAGAGCAGCTCTGCTATTTTGGTGTCACCTGGTGCGTTCCACATCCCCCTAGTGATGTCACTGGCTCTGGTAATTTAATCTGGAATTTACGCCTTACCGTGCGTTAACCACGGGCTTTACTGGGGGCACTTCACCTGAGAGCTAAAAGCCCATGGTAAGTCCTGCAGCTAATGACTATGCCCCTTAGATGACTTAATATCATTATCGGTTTAGTCTCACAAGTTAGTTATCCACGGAATGGGATTGAAATACCGTTCAAGCCCAACAGGAGGAGATCCCGATGTTGGATTGTAAGTATCCTAACCCTTCCCTGTCCCGTCCCCCCCCACCTAACCCTCCCTTGGGGGTGCCAAACCCTAACCTCAAGTCTGCCCCCCCCCCCCTGGGAGAGTCTAAACCTAACCCTTCCTTCCCACACCCTAAACCTAACCCCACCTGGGGGCCCTAACCCGAAATTCCCCTCAGGGGGTGCCTATACCTAACCCCCTCCCCGCGGCTAACACTTACCTGGGTTCGGTCTCTTACGTTCGGGTAACCGGCTGTCGGGATCTAGATCGTAGAAGAGATAGCGGCGTCGGCATTATGTCCAGCACCGGTATATCGACAGCCGGCATCTCGTCGGGGACGTTGACTACAACCCGTTATCCACATCTATGTGTCACATATATACATTTTCACATTTGATGGTAACTGTTAAAAACATTTAAAAAGCTATTTTTTTTACTTCTAGTAATTACTGGTTACTGTGGAGATCGTAATCTAATATCGTATACCAGTGGTATCTAGATAAAAAATATATTAACAATAAGAAATTGTGTTTGTTCCCTACAATAAACTAATGTATAATAGTAATCCATACACAGGGCCCGATTCAGCTTCAGACGGAATTGCAAATCTGCTCGCAAGCAGCTATGCCATTCCGTCTGTGCCGATATGGTAATGCAGCAGGAGGCATCAACCATCTTTGCGGGACATCAACTGCCTAAGGTGACCCATGGGGTCACGCAGCCGGCTGCCGCCGTTGAGATGCAGCCGAGAAACCTCCATCAGTCAGCGGAGGTTCTGGCTTCTTTCCTACCAATTGAATCGTTCCTGGCCACTTTAGACTAATTGTAGTAGAGTATCTAAACTATTTGATTGTCCTTTGCATATCCTGTCCTAGCTAATTCATTAGGTGGAATAGGTTCAATCTGCAGCAGCTGACCAGTCCCTGTGGGTCTGTGGAGTGACAGGGCATAGAATGTGTCATCCATGTGCTAATGCTTATTTAGCTCTCCACTTAGGATCAGATAGTTGCTGCAGCTCTTGGAAATGCACTAATGCATTGACCCCATTACTGGCTGCTCCTCCCATTATATGCAGATTACAGTCTATTTTTGGGGGGTGTATGCTGTATCTGCCAGGCGATGCACCCACAAAAGACAGCCTGGGGAGAACACTGTATTGTAATCAACGGTTCAGAGTCAGTGGCAACTGAGCCGTTTCTCTTTGTTACAATCCCTAAGCGAGAGGCATTGTGTCAGGCAGCAACCGCGACAGAACCATAAGTGGTCTCAATATCACACATTAGTGGAGGATTCATCAAAGCTTGGAAAGCGATAAAATACCAACCAATCATCTCTTGTCTGTCATGTTACAAACTGTGAGCCTGATTCACTAAGGATCGCAATTCTGCTTATACGCACACACCGCAGTTGCTAATATCAGCGGTGCTATAAAAATGTTTGCATGCACATTGCGACCGCATCTGACATAAGGACGCCCACTTCCTCACATCCATATACTAGGGCAACATAGCAAAACAATCTGCTCAAGTCCTGACCTTACTCAGAGATTGCTATCAGTGCTTTGGCTGCTTATGGCCACGCAGTGCATAATTTATGCGCGCTGCACTGGCACGCCTGTGTTTGCCCGACCACCCTCTCCGTCACCACCCACAAACGGCACTTCCTGTCAATCACTCTGCTCTGGGTCTGCGTAGCCTCTGCAATTGTAGTTCCGATCGGAATTGCATGCGCAGAACGCAACAATCGACAGATTGCGTGCGTATTAGCAACTGCGTTCCTTGCTGAATCAGGCCCTTTGTTAGAAAAATGATAGTTAGGAGCTGATTGGTTGGTACTTTATCTCTCTCCAAGATTTGATCCCCCATGTTACTTTGTTATTACCTGAGGCTGCGTATAGGCTGAGAGGGAAATCAGCAGAGGGCCCTTCTGGTCATTATAGAGAATAGCCACATTACAATCCATCTAACTACTCTTATTAACAGGTTGCAGTGAAGCAGCAACTGAATTCGCAGATATGGCAGGAAGTCGGGACAGCACGCAATGTAAGGTTACAAGGCCGGGAATTGCACAGACAGCCAGACGATTATATACATCTATAATCACCTAGCACTGCAGAGGGTAACGTTAGTAGACAATCATGTTATACAGACAGCCAGACGATTATATACATCTATAATCATTTAGCACTGCAGAGGGTAACGTTAGCAGACAATTATCATGTTATACAGACAGCCAGACGATTACATACATCTATAATCACCTAGCACTGCGTTATCAGACAGCTTATCACGTGTGCCCAAATATAAAGGCGTCAATCCAATTAGCCATGAGTCAGCTCATGGAGCCAGTTAGTGCGGCACATACAGTAACACTGGACTCCCTGATTTCTTTCCGTTGGTAGCACAGAGGGTCCAGGCTGGTGAAGGAGGAGGGCACGAAGAGGTGCTGCGGCCTGCGTCCTACATTTCCACACCGTTGCATCAACACTTTTCTCCGCTCACCGCTGATTCAACCCTATAAACACTGACTGCTGACTTCATACATATAGAGACAGCACAAGAAATACCACCCTATGGTTACTATAACCATACTGTTCTACCCCACCATTGCTGCCTCGTCAAAGGAGCTTACACTTCATTAGATCAGATGTGCATGGGATACGGCTCATGGCTGTAAACCCCATTATGATCTAAACGGGTAACGGATTACCTTTGTGATAGCGAGGAAACCGAGAGAGACGGTTGCTGCTTTCCGACGGCTACATAGAAATCACCCGGAAGATGTCGCTCCAGGGGGCGGAGCTTAGAAGGAAGCAGGATCAGGGAAGTCTGGTGGAACGCAAAGCCCGGAAGTCTGGTGGAACGCATTCACCGGTATGAGGTGATGACATCAGGGTAAAAATACTGAAGATCTATCCACTTCGGGAATATTACATACCACACTTCCGGCCTGTGCGTTCCACCTGACATCAGGCCCGGGTTGTTGCTAGCTGCCTGTGCATTCTACCTCACCCCGCCCCCTGCGGTCCACAGACCAGAGGTGACGTGTCCCCTTCTAGCAACTCCCGGTATCATATCATCGCTCTGTGCAGCGTGAATTGTGAAACAAAGCGAGGAGCGGCCACTGCTGTGTCTGGCAGCGGGAAATTATATTTATTATTATATAAGTGGAGCAGACCCTATTGATGTTATTATATTACACCTAGTGTGGTATTAGTATAATAGTGGTGGAGCAGACTGTCAGACTGTTGCCCTGCTACAATACAGGTGGTTCAGTCTGAGTCTATGATTTGGGGGGGAGATGACTGGTGTCCTGCTGTTATAGCACAGTTGGAGCAGACTCTGGTGCTATATTATATATAATACAGGTGTCTAGACTTAGTTGTTTCAATACCAGTGGAGCAGACTCTGGTGTCCTGTTATTGTATTAATACTGACTTGGTGATGAGTGATCAGGGAAACGTGTATCAGATAACAGTGTGTATGGAAGGAGCAGGAGGCTGAAGTTGGCTTCTTATTTGACCAACTTCTTAAGGCCCCCATACATCAATCTGAAAACTACAATTGAACAATTTGAAGATTTATTGCCCGATTTTAGGATTTCCCAATCTAGCAATCTGCGCCCATACAATACAGATCTTTTTCAGTGATTTGCAGCTCGATTGCAGCAAACACAGATCTGGCAGTCTTGAAAGGCCCGTCACTTTACTAGTAATGGTCTGCAAATCTGCTGATCATGTCCATACACTAGCAATCTACAGCCCCAATCCATCTGTGAAATCCAACATGTTGAACAATCTTGATTTAACAATTCCAATCACTTTTTGGTTGCGATCTGTGAAGCCCATACATTGCAGATTTTTATACACAATCAATTGCAGAATTGCCACAATCGATTGCTGATGTATAGGGGCCTTTACTCGTGCTCCAGCTTCTTATTCACTTCTTTAAGGGCCCCATACATCTGTGATGGATTGCCGCGATCCCGAGATGCTGCAACCCGGCATCGCAGAAATGCAACATGTTGGATTTTCCCGATTTGAGGATCGCGATCAATAAATGATCGTGATTGTCTAATCGGGGACATTTTAACAAGTAAAAATTCAGCCATCCTGCGACGGATCGCTGAACATCTCTGGTGGGCGGTCGGCGTTTCCACCCGGAATCGCCGGCATTTCCCATCACATCGCGGGATCGCGACAAACAGTTGCTGATGTATGGGCAGCTTAAGGCCCCCATACATCAGCAATCGATTGTGTATAAAAATCTGCAATGTATGGTCTTCACAGATTGCACCCAAAAAGTGATTGGAATTGGTAAATCAGATTGTCCAACATGATGGATGTCACAGATGGATTGGGGCTGTAGATTGCTAGTGTATGGATTTGATCAGATTTGCAGACTGTTACTAGTAAAATGATGGGCCTTTCAAGATTGGCAGATCTGTGTTTGCTGCAATTGATCTGCGAATCACTGAAAAAGATCTGTAATGTATGGGCGCAGATTGCTAGATTGGGAAATCCTAAGATCGGGCAACAAATCTTCAAATTGTTCAATTGTGGTTTTCAGATTGCTGGTGTATGGGGCTTTAGTATGTGGCCAGACTGTAGAAAGGGCATGCGCGTGCCCGAAAAGGGGCGTAGCCATGAAAAAAAGATATGTCTTTAAGATGCTCCCCCTTTCATCACTCTTGGGGGCGTGCCCAGCACTTAGGGACAGGCTGCCCCTCCCCCGGTTCTCCCCTCTCTATTCACCGGCGGAGAGCACTGCAGCACAATTTTTCCCAACCATGGGACACTGGCCTGCAGGTGGGGACGGCACCCGACATGTTATTTTAGTGGAGCACCGACAGAAAAGGCATTCTGCCCTTTTGAAAGCAGGCAGGGTGAGGTGCTCCACTAAAACAACCTAGCGGGAATGCTAGATTTGTTGTTTACAGTGCGATAAATGGTCCACATCGTCTAATGTGTACGCACTATTGCGTGCTCCTGTGCATCGTTTGTCGCATCTTCTGATCTACCGTACATGTACGTCAAATGAGAAGATATCTTTAGCAACTTTGTGCAAATCGTTTAGTATGTATGCCCAATCGGACGACCAGGCGATTTGTTAATGTTATATACAGATGTAGTCTTCCCGCTATGCTGTTTTAGCAGTGCGCCACACCCCGACCCGATTTTAAAATGGCAAGATGCGCCCTGCCCTACCTGCCGGCGCCCTGCTGAAACAGTCTTCCAGGTGTGCCAGGTGCCACGCCGCCTGTGGGCCGCAGTATCCTGCGGGGGGGGGATTGCAGTGCAGTACTCACAGCCGGTAGTTAAATGCCATGTGCATGCGCACAGCATCTATTCACAATAAGGGGAGAGCTTGGGGGAAGCCCAGCATGTACGAAAGTGCAGGGTATGCCCCCAAGAGTGAAAGGTGGGTAGTGTCTTAAGAACACCCCCCTTTTCAGGCATGTGCTTACAATAGTGCCTCTTTACCCACATACTTCCTGCCCCACTTCGGCCCTAGTGTGAATACTATGAATGTAAATGTATGAAAATATGAAACAGTTATTACGTCTTCCTCTTTTCCCTGAGCCATTTAGTCCTGGTCAGTGTCTCGAATACATTTATTATTATTGCTACTCGATGACTGATATACAATAACATACCTTGGCACACATTATACATCCTCATGCCCAGCACATATAGCCCATACCCACAGTCACTACCAAGCATTACACCTCATACATACAGACCTGGGTACATATTATACATCCTCATGTCCAGCACATATACCCCCCATACCCACAGTCACTTGCCAGCATTACATCTCATACATACAGACCTGGGCACATATTATACAGCCTCATGTCCAGCACATATACCCCCACAGTCACTGCCCAGCATTACACCTCATATATATAGACCTGGGCACATATTATACATCCTCATGTCCAGCACATATACCCCCATACCTACAGTCACTGCCCAGCATTACACCTCATACATACAGACCTGGGCACATATTATACATCCTCATGTCCAGCACATATACCCCCCATACCCACAGTCACTGCCCAGCATTACACCTCATACATACAGACCTGGGCACATATTATACAGCCTCATGTCCAGCACATATACCCCCATACCCACAGTCACTGCCCAGCATTACACCTCATACATACAGTCCTGGGCACATATTATACAGCCTCATGTCCAGCACATATACCCCCATACCCACAGTCACTGCCCAGCATTACACCTCATACATACAGTCCTGGGCACTTATTATACAGCCTCATGTCCAGCACATATACCCCCCATACCCACAGTCACTGCCCAGCAGTACACCTCATACATGCAGACCTGGGCACATATTATACATCCTCATATCCAGCACATATACCCCCATACCCACAGTCACTCCCCAGCATTACACCTCATACATACAGACCTGGGCACATATTATACATCCTCATGTCCAGCACATATACCCCCCATACCCACAGTCACTACCCAGCATTACACCTCATACATACAGTCCTGGGCACATATTATACATCCTCATGTCCAGCACATATACCCCCATACTCACAGTCCAGGTATTTATCTAGAATCACATACTGTAAGACATGATGCAGTAATATAGCCACTCCTCTTGATTTATTTCTAAAAGGAGCAGATATGCACTCACCAATCCAGGAATCCCTCAACGTGAAATCGTCCCCAGCTCTCCAATGCGTCTCCTGCAAAAATACTATAGAAGCTTTACGTTTTTTAAGAAATGTAGTGACCCTCTTTCTTTTTATGGGTGCATTTAGGCCTCACACATTCCAAGAGATTACCTTTAAAGTGTTATCTGCCAGAGAAGGTGATAGCAAAGTTGATGCCATTAACCAATACCCTCAGGAGGGAAAACAAACAAAAGTGACATAGTTAAAAGAAAAAACATCTCCCCGTCCCTGCCTTCAAGGAGATATCACCGAGGGAGGCCATCCGCACGGCAGGCTAAACAGTTGAAAGGATACATTACATTCAATATGAACAAAACATCAAAAAAAGTTCGGTACACTTTAATTAAAAAATTAAATAAATGCGCCTCTGAGTCATTAAGTTTTCCTTTTATCCATCCAAAAACATCTGTGCGTCCCCTAATAGAGCGAGAAGTACAGGAAAAAATTGCAATAGATATGAGAGTTACCAATAATAACACTTTACACAATATCTGCAAACCAATAAGGAACGCCAGCAATAATCAGCGACAGCGGGGACCAGCCGCAGGTTAAAATAGTTAAACATGGGCACAATACTCACTATATACTCTTTAAGGCCGTTGGTCTGGAGACCTCGAAGGAGAGCGGCTATTGAGAAAATGAGCCTTGGCCTTGTCAGAGTCGTCAAAGAAAATAGTGCGACCCTCTACTTCTACTCGCAACTTAGCAGGAAACATGAGGGCGAAGCGATGATTATTCTCCACCAAGAAGCTACATACTGTAGAGAAGGCTTTTCGTTTTTGAGCTACAAAAGCAGAAAAGTCCTGGAAAATCTAAATTCTAGTGTTATCAACCTGCAATTGAGGAGATTTTCTATAGGCCATGAGGATCTGTTCTTTGGTTCTAAAGTCCAGAAACCGAGCAATGACCAGCCTCAGTCGACCTGCAGCATTATCTCTCTCTGGGCCAATCCTGTGAGCCCTTTCTACTTATGATGGCAGCAGATCAGGAGATAATTTAAGAGCTCGTGGCAGGGTGATAGAAAGATAGTCCATCAGACGTTGACCCTTCACCGTTTCAGGAACTCCAATAAATCGCAGGTTGTTTCGCCTGATTCTGTTTTCGAGATCATCTAATTTCTCCACCAGCGCCCCTGAGGAGCGAGAACATGTATCTAAGCTAGCTTGCAAAGAATTAATTGTCAAAGATACAGGGGAAGGGGAAAATGATGCTGCACCAGAGAAAAATGAATTGAGAATATATAAATGTGACCGTAAAGAAGCCAACCGTAGTATGTGTAATTAAGAGTAATTCCTCCCTTCTTAATAGGAAAATATATATATATTTGTCATAAAGTTACAGATACAAACAAAAAATCCTGTACAGGCAGGCCAAGTAGACTATGTTGTGGGGCACTCTTGAATTAATATATGTAGAAAAATTATATGATTTATTAATAATAAAACATCAATTTAATAAATACTCATTAAAAAATTGGTGCACAAGGCACGAAAAAACACATAATGACAATAACAATCATTTCTTAAATCCTGTATGAGAAAGATCAGAATGTATTTTCCTTGACAGGATAAAAAGGGTGAAAATATTATAAAGCAATCCTTCTATCTCATATTGGACAAAGGAAGGACAGTTACCAGCAAGCACAGACAGATGTAAATCAATATCAAAACATATAATGTATCATCTCCAAAAAAAAGTTTGATCATATGAGTCAATTATCAAGATATTATATATACAATGTAAACAAGACCATGCATCAATATGAGGATACATATGTTGTGTATCCTACATTCACCAGGTGTCACACATGTAATACAATAATGTCCACCAGGTATATATGCAAATAGTGGATCCAATTATTCAAATGGACAAATATTCAACAAAGATTAAATTTTTTAGCCTATTGTATCAATCATAATTAACAATGTCATATAGGTAGTACAATAATAATGTAACAATGTAAACAAGACCATACATCAAAAATGAGGATACCTGTACTGTGTATCCCATATTCACCAGGTGTCAAAGATGTAATGTAATGATAATGACCACCAATTATATTCAAATAGCTGATCCAATTATTCAATTAGACAAAGATTAAATTTTAATTTTTTTTTAGCCCTATTCGCTATATCAATCATCATTGAGACAGTGTCATACAGGTACTGCAATAATTATAGGCTGCTGTTATAGCTGTTTAAAATGTATTCCTCAGCATGAATTGGCATATAAGCCTGGTTTGAATACAAAATGGAAAATGAGATAAAGTAAGATACCAGTAAGTGTCTCTCCAATTCTGCTTTTACATGGGAATTGTGCAAGCCATGTAATGAGAGAGTGGGGAGACTGGTGTCTAATGAAACAACAGAAATGATGGGGGTTCGTTAAAGCTCCACTGGGTGTTAGGTGACCCTGTTACCAATAAGGCATTGCAGAGTTCAAATGCACCCTGGAGCAGTCAAACTGCCATCTGAGAGGATAGAGAAAAGGTACCTGTATAACCAATTGGTCTCTGTGCCGGAGAGGGAGGAGAGAAGTCTGTGCTGTGCTGCTGTACTTAGCCCTGTCTGCTGAGTAGTGCTATGTACCCGCACTGCATAAACATGCTGGAGAAAGTGTGAGCCGGAGATGTGCCACACAGTGGCGATCACATGTTCACGATCAGCTCGCAGGAACTGGAATGACGCGCGTTTCGCCCGGAGGCTTGTTCACAAAGAATGCCCAGGCACATCTCAGCTTTGGCCAAAATTGATGCCAATACCTCCAGTATTTCTGGACTTGAGCAGAGATTGAGCAATGCGGTGGACACAATTCATTCTATATACAAACAAATATATATATATATATATATACATGCAGTCAGGTGCATAAATATTGGGACATTGACAGAATTTTCATATTTTGGCCTCTATTCACCACCACAATGGCTTTGAAATGAAACAAACAAGATGTCCTTTAACTGCAGACTTTCAGATTTAATTTGAGGGTAATTACATCCAAATCAGGTGAACGGTGTAGGAATTACAACGGTTTCTTTATGTGCCTCCCACTTTTTAAGGGGCCAAAAGTAATGGGACTATCAACTCAAAAGCTAGTTCATGGACAGGTGTGGGCTATTCCCTTGTTATTTCATTATCAATTAAGCAGGTAAAAGGTCTGGAGTTGATTCTAGGTGTGACATTTGCATTTGGAATCAGTTGCTGTCGACTCTCAATATGAGATCCAAAGAGCTGTCACTATCAGTGAAGCAAGCCATCATTAGGCTGAAAAATCAAAACAAACCCATCAGAGAGATAGCAAAAACATTAGGTCCCAATAAAGAATACTTCTCCTAATAATGCTTTAATATGGTTCTGCTAGACATGTATTCATATTAATGATTGCTTAGTTCTATTCAACTAGTTCTAATCAACTGTTTGGAACATTCTTAAAAAGAAAGAACGCATCGGAGAGCTCAGCAACACCAAAAGACTCGGAAGACCACGGAAAACAACTGTGGTGGATGACAGAAGAATTATTTCCCTGGTGAAGAAAAACCCCCTCACAACAGTTGGCCAAATAAAGAACACTCTCCAGGAGGTAGGTGTATATGTGTCAAGGTCAACAATCAAGACAAGACTTCACAAGAGTGAATATAGAGGGTTTAACACAAGATGTAAACCATTGGTGAGCCTCAAAAACAGGAAGACCAGATTAGAGTTTGCCAAACAACATCTAAAAAAGCCATTAGAGTTCCATCCTATGGACAGATGAGACAAAGATCAACTTGTACCAGAGTGATGGAAAGAGAAGAGTATGGAGAAGGAAAGGAACTGCTCATGATCCAAAACATACCACCTCATCAGTGAAGCATGGTGGTGGTAGTGTCATGGCGTGGGCATGTATGGCTGCCAATGGAACTGGTTCCCTTGTATTTATTGATGATGTGACTGCTGACAAAAGCAGCAGAATGAATTCTGAAGTTTTTCGGGCAATATTATATGCTCATATTCAGTCAAATGCTTCAGAACTCATTGGACGGCGCTTCACTGTGCAGATGGACAATGACCCAAAGCATACTGCAAAAGCAACCGAAGAGTTTTTTAAGGCTAAAAAGTGGAATGTTATGCAATGGCCAAGTCAATCCCCTGACCTGAATCCGATTGAGCATGCATTTCACTTGATGAAGACAAAACTGAAGGGAAAATGCCCCAAGAACAAGCAGGAACTGAAGACATTTGCAGTAGAGGCCTGGCAGAGCATCACCAGGGATGAAACCCAGCGTCTGGTGATGTGTATGCGTTCCAGACTTCAGGTTGTAATTGCCTGCAAAGGATTTGCAACAAAGTATTAAAAAGTGAAAGTTAGATTTAGGATTGTTTAGTTTGTCCCATTACTTTTGGCCCCTTAAAAAGTGGGAGGCACATATAGAAACCATTGTAATTCCTATACTGTTCACCTGATTTGGATGTAATTACCCTCAAATTAAATCTGAAAGTCTGCAGTTAAAGCACATCTTGTTTGTTTCATTTCAAAGCCATTGTGGTGAATAGAGGCCAAAATATGAAAATTCTGTCAATGTCCTAATATTTATGCACCTGACTGTGTATATATGTGTCTATATATATGGGGAACCTCCGTGTTTGGGGGCCCATGTATAACCACCACCCCCCTCCCCCAGGCCTTGCTAAGTGTTTTTTTTACGATGCACTATTTTGGCCACACGGTTTTATCTTATATAAGGATGGCATTCAAACAGTTTCCCACTGTCATTTTACAAACACACCAATTGGCTGGCACCTTATTGTTTTTTCACTCTGTCTCGGAAAACACTGCATAGTAAATAGACCCTTTTAAATACTGTAATTTTATTGTCATAAAATTAATAAATAATTTGCTGACACTTATTCTGTTTTTAATTTCAGTTCCCTGCTAGTGTTGCTGATTGGCAGAGCATTGCTGCGGATTTTGAGAGGAGATGGGACTTTCCAAACTGCGGTGGTGCCATTGATGGCAAACACATCAGGATTACCCAAACCCAGCAACAGTGGGTCATACTTTAATTACAAGGGCTATTTCAGTATTGTGCTAATGGCGATAGTTTCAGCCAAGTATGAATTTCTCTTCATTGACGTTGGGAAGAATGGTCGAGCCTCCGATGGTGGATCATTTAAAAACACTACATTTTATGACAGGATGGAGAAGACGTTAAATCTTCCTACTGCTAATGATTGTTCCCATGGTTTATCATTTGTTTTCATTGCTGATGAGGCATTTGCCTTGCACGAACATGTCCTTAAACCATTTGCCCAACGGACACTGACGCCAGAAAGGCGTATTTTTAGCTATCGGCTATCCCAAGCCCGAAGAACAGTGGAGAACGCCTTTGGGATTCTGAGTAATAGGCTTCGAGTTTTCCACACGCCTATAAATCTCCGTGTTGACAAGATAAATTGGGTGGTTTTGCCGCTGGTGTATTACATAATCTATTGCTGCGTAAAACACAAGGACAACTCAGTTTGACAACTGGAGTTTCCAGTGAACCTGCACTTCAAAACTAGGCCTCTGTCAGTCCTCCTTTGCTTCCCCAAGGTGGCACAGCAGGGGCAAAGCAAATCAGGGAGCGATACCTCTCTTATTTTAATGCTGAAGGTGCCGTTCCTTGGCAGGTAGACTGTGCCTAAAAGTTTTGTAAACTATTATCAGTAAAAATGTCCTTAATTTGAAATTACAAGGAACGCTATATTAAACACTTCTTTGTTATACGTTTTCCTGTGTTGGCCTGGAATTCATGTCTCTTATTTTGTTCTTGTACATTACCAAATTCAACAGACCAGGGTGTAATGCCAAAGCTTTAGAGACCCAAGTTAGCCGGGGATCTCGGGGGAGTGGGGTACCCCCCAAAGAAGGGTCCCCCGAGCACCCCTGGCTTACGCTGAAGCCTGGGGCTCTTCCTCTTATCCCTTAGAGCGGTGTGTATAGGGGTAATGGGGTGGGCAAATAATCTAAATCTATTGTATATTACAGTGGAACTGCAAGTGGCAGCATGCCTGGCATTTTGCACTTGGGGAACTACAAGTGCCAGCAGACATGCGGCACCTGTAACTTAACTGTAAAATAAATAGTTAAATAAGGACAAAACACACTTTTTTTTTTGGGTGGGGGGGTGGACCCTATGTTGTTTAAATTTTTATAACGTTTTTTTTCAGGGGTTTTTTGCTGGTTAATCATAACAGGAATTTTGGTTAAATATTGCAGGGACATAGACATAGAGGATTACTAAAGGTACCCCCGTGTTTATCTCTTGAAGGAAGACGGGGTTTCTAATAGCCGCGCCAGGTACATAAATGTGGCTTTGAAGAAGATGAAGCAGAAGAGCATTTCTAATTTTATTAAGGGAAAAATAACTATACCCATCATATTTGGGGAACTTGAAATTTGGGATCAGTATATTTTTAAGTTTTCATTAGAAAAAAGTATGGAAAACCCCCCCTGCCGCAAACAGATGCAATTATAAAAAAAACCAGGGCAATATTTCGGCAACCCCCCAGAGACAAGTTGGCTAGTTTTTAACTTTGTCCCCCAACATTGTTTTTTATCACCCACAAATTCTTTTTTTTTTTTTTTTTTTTTGTGGGGTCTACCGATTTGTTTTGTGAAAGCTTTTAAAACTAACCCAAATTGTGTTTGCACCCTACTATTTAAAGTATGCTAATGAAAAATACACACAGATATCAAATGGACAATTCAATAAAAAGGGCTGTGTCCCCGAGGAGGCATTGTGTTTTATATATTTCTTTATAAAATATTGAGGGATTGTCAACAGAGATGATACTGACTTTGAAAATAAAAAAATACTGCAGCATGAACTCTGGGCTTCATTCAGAGCCGCTCGTAAGCGGCCGCTCGTTCATTCCGAGCGATGTTCGCACATCTGCGCATGCGTACGGGTTGTAATACGCATGCGCGAACCAGTCAGTGCGGCCGAAAATCGTGTGCTCGCAAAATAGCGAATGCCTGCTAATTTGAATGACAGGATGAGGCGTATGTGGGTGGTAACAGGGGAAGGTGTTTGAAAACGGGGAGTGGAAATCAGAACGCAGGCGTGCCTAAAGGTCAAAACGGGCGTTTTAAGGGTGTGCATAATTAATAAAGCAGCGTCATCGACCACGTCAGTGGGGTGTCTTTTAGCCAGAACTGCTTGCATGATTGCGGTAGGAAAAACCAACCACAAGAATAGCGAGCTGTTCATACGCTGTTCGATGTACTCGATTAATCTATTAAATAGCGGAGATGACGTATGATGCGAGCGGCCAGGGGGCGTATTTTCCAAATTACGACCGCATGTTTTGTTCGCTCGTTCAGACATAGAGGCGTCAACAGACCGCAAAGAGCGAACGGTTAATTTAAATAGCCCCTTTTTCTGAACGAGCGAGCGCAAAGAGCGTCCGGCTCTGAATCAGGCCCTCTGCTGGCAAGAAAAGGTCCTGGGGAAGTACAAAATACCGCTGTCTGTGGGTTCGACATCAATTATGTACAATGTATATATGCACCATTGCGGTTTTATGAATTTGGATAGGTCCCGAGAGAGGTGTGTTCCTGTGACCCAACGTCCTCTGTACTGAGGGGGAGAGATACAGGAGCACAGTCCATTACCACCCAATATGTTACTTTGGAGCTCCATTTTTTCAAAATAATTGTTTTGGAAATGCAATCAGGACATGCCAGTAACGCCCCTCATTGCAAAATGCGACATTGACTACTTGACGTACTATCCAGAACATGCAGGGACACTGGCCTTGATTTAGAGACTGACGCTCTTTCAGAGCGCTCGCTCTGAATCAGGGCGGCATATTTTTTTTTTAAACCAGGCCTCCTGGCCGCTGGTTAACCTGTGACCACCCACAGCTTTAGCGAGTGGCCAGGATGATGGTCGAGACCATCACGACCATCGAGGCTTGCGACGAAACTCTTGATAGGGTCTCGTTCCCCCCTGCCCGCCTCCAAAATGGCGCAAACTGTCGATCAAGAAAGACAGCCGCCCCGTTTTGTTGCGAGACCCGGAGCAACGGAGTGCCCGTTGCCGGGATGCACATGCGCAGTGGGGGAACATCGACCTACTTGCAAGCGTTGTGTGCTCGCAAGCAGGTCTGAATCAGGCCCACTGTCTGGTCACTGATTTCAAACTTTTTTTTTTTTTTTTTTTTAAATTCCAAATACATTAATAGTTTACATAAAAACATTTAAGTAAAATATGTTAAAAAATAAAGACAGACAATTTTTGAAGTTTTAAATAAACATTTTTTTTTTATTTATCTTATAAATAAAATAGCCCTGGAATACTGGACAGGATCTTCTGCGTTGTACCAAGCCAGTGAGTGCCTTGAAAAAAAAAGAATACTCAGATCGGGGCAACAAGGCTTCATCAGCTGCTGCTGAAGTATTACATGGGCCAATAAACAAATGCACCCATAACTGGGAAAAGCAGAAGATAGAAAAATATTCCGAACAATGTCAGCGTAAAATATGGAATACCAAACATTCTGAAGCAAGGGCAAAAATAAGGTGAAGAAAGTCCAACATTATGATATTATGACCAAGTGTCCAAAATCCTGGCGAAAGAGAAATTGGGCTAAAAAATAATTAACAAACATGCCATCAAAAAACATGTCTAAAAAAATTAGGTCTCCAAACAATCGTCATGGGCAAGGGTGGCCAATGCACTCCCAACAGCAGAGTGAAGGCCAATTGAGGAAGGGCCTGGAAGGTTGGATGGTGACGTATGGGATCCTGACGCAGAACGGGGAGACATTTGTGGAAGAGGATTTAGGGGAATCGGCGCAAGGAGGTGACTGGTACTGGTTTCCGTGGGAACACTTTGCAGGGGTATTTATGGGCTTATCTTCGTGGTTTCATCTACCTCATCTGCCATACCACGATAGATAACCCCATATATAAGCCGCCTACAATGATGTTGGGTTCGGGGCTTCATCTGCCTCAACTCATTGCCCATGTTGAGACCAAAAACTGTGAAATCATCCGAACTCGTCTGAAGAACCTCCTCAGCACGTGTTAAAAAAATTTCAGCCCGACTCGGTCCGGAACTTGAGGCTTGCGCCGCCTTGCCACCCAACCTCCGCTTCTTGGCCGTTGGCTGGGGAGAAGGTGGTGATGGTGGCGCCTCCACAGTGCTAGTCTCAACTTCCACTAGCTCACTGGCCGAAGGCCCAGGATCCACTTCCTCCGTTGGATGAAGCTAGGAGAGAAAAAAAGTATTATCTATTTAAAAAAAATCAAAAAAACTTGCAGGATAAAATGTTTGCGGTTAAAAAAAACAAATGGTACCTACATCGTTACATACCATCTGTAAACTAAATTTAACTGGTCCAAAAAAATGAGTTAAATACCATATAATAGTGTATCTACTTACGGAATCCTGAGTCTCCGGTACTTCAACGGGAGGAACCTCCTCCATGTCCTCATCCAGTGAGCTAACAGACCGAATCTCCGGCTCTTTTGCCAGGACGAAGGACAGAATGTCATAATACCATAAAGTTGGTTTCTTCACCTCATCTGCCCCTGCTCCCGAACGTTTGGCATTCTCATATTTTGTGTGCTCACGCATGAACGTGGTTTGGAAATTATTTATCTTCTGCTTTACCCAGTCAATGGTAGCATCTTGCTTCAGGCGCCTGCAATACTCCAGCAGCTTGGCGTATGCCTTGTTTTTCAAGCCCCGATCTGAGTATTCTTTCATCTTTAAATTCCACAGACACTCATTGGCTTGGTACAGCTCCAGAAATCCTGTCCAGTATTCCTCGTTACCAGCCATGACTGAAATATAAAAGTTTATAAAATAAACATTTAAAATACGGAAACTAAAATTTACTTTAAAAAAAAAAAAAAAAATACAAACAAGCCAGGTTTGGCATAAGCATGGCAGGTTCTGTATGACAGGCCAGGTTTTCTATAACATAGCGTACTTAAAAAGCCAGGTTTTGCTTGCATTTATATACATGCAGTGTTCTCCCCAGAAATTTTTTCTACCCGGGTGGCATCCAAAAGTAGCCGGGTGGGGGCCTTCGCAATTATGCGCACACTGGGAAAAGGGGTATCTCCTTTACCAATCCAGCCTGACAGGTCTCAGGCTGCTCCCCACTGGCTCTCAGTCAAAAGTGCCCATTAGACAGTGCCCCTGTAGTTATCCCCATATGCAGCGCCCCCAGGGTTAATAGTGTCCCTTATGCAGCGCTCCCAGGGTTAATAGTGTCCATTATGTTTAATTCGTTTGAGATTAAATGAAAAGTGTTTGTTTTTGATCATTTTCTTGCATTTTTTAAAAAAAACACAAATCAGCCATTTGACACAAGTTCAAAACCTACAGTAACATCCTAATGCCCACAAACAGCCGTCTATACGGTCCTGCTAACTAAATTATCCATTTTGGGGGGTCCAGGATGGTCTCCCCACATCTTCATACATTTCTTACTAATCTCATTTGACAGTCAATTCGCACCCCTCCGCTGCGAGTAGTGCAAATAGGCATTTTTAATTGTATTGGAGAATTCTCGGGAGCGCGCTTAGCGGCAAAGTGTGCGAGTTTAAAGAAACAAACTCGATACTTGCAATTCGCACCTAAATGGATCAAGCCCATAGTGTGATCGGATGAGTTATCTTACATAGATTGTGTGATACATTTGTATCTAAGATTGTTGTTTAATTGTTTATTTATGGAATATTTTCACCTTTCTACCCTTATGGTAATTACATACATGGATTATAAATTTATCCTGTACATTATTTTATAAGGGTACATATTAAAAGTTAAGTTTTAATTGCTATAACCATATCACAGCAATACTTTACTATACTAAAGAGTGCCCGCACAAAGGAATTTCTTTTTCTTTTTATTCTGCTTATATAGAATTTAATGGTAGTTTGATTCTAGTTCTTATTCTGGGGAGCAACACCAAAATGATGATATGATCGTAGGATCACATCCTGGATCAATCAGTAAACAGTTGGTTATTAAACACACACATATACATACACTACCGATCAAAAGTTTGGGGTCACCCAGACAATTTCATGTTTTACATGAAAACTGACTTTTATTTATCAAATGAGTTGCAAAAAGAATAGAACATATAGGCCCTGATTCAGAGCCGGACGCTCTGACCAGAGCGCTCGCTCTGAATCAGGGCCCTCCTCCATTAAAATGGAGCGTCCTCCTGGACGCTCGTATAGCTGTGGGTCACCACCCACAGCATATACGAGCGTGCAAAAAGATGGTCGCGATGGTCTTGACCATCGGACTTGCGAGGGAAACCCTGCGGTCGGGTGTCCCAGCCGCAAGGCCAGGAGTGATTTTGACTCTATCAGAGCCAAAATCACTCCCACCGACATCACTAGTGATGTCAGTGGGGCCGGCTTCAAGACGGTAGGCGTTCCCATGGGAACGCCTCCGTCTGGCAGGCACGCCCACCAAAGGGGGCGTGCTGTCAATCAACATCGACAGCACGCCCCCTTTGGTGCGAGACCCCGAGCGATGGAAAGCCCGTCGCTCGCCGGGTCTCGCGCATGCGCATGACGGAGCTCCCTCCGTCGTGCGCATGCGCAGTGGGGAACATCGACCCACTTGCGAGCGTACTGCCGCTCGCGAGTGGGTCTGAATGACCCCCATAGTCAAGACATTGACAAGGTTAGAAATAATGTTGTCTTTCAAACTTTGCTTTCGTCAAAGAATGCTCTTTTTGCAGCAATTACAGCATTGCAGACTTTTGGCATTCTAGCTGTTAATTTGTTGAGGTAATCTGAAGAAATTTCACCCCACGCTTCCTGAAGCAACTCCCACAAGTTGGGTTGGCTTGATGGGCACTTCTTGCATACCATACGGTCAAGCTGCTTCCACAACAGCTCAATGGGGTTGAGATCTGGTGACTGCGCTGGCCACTCCATCACAGACAGAATACCAGCTGCCTGCTTCTTCCCTAAATAGTTATTGCATAATTTGGAGGTGTCCTGTTGGAGGAGGAAATTGGCTCCAATCAAGCGCTGTCCACAGGGTATGGCATGGCGTTGCAAAATGGAGTGATACCCTTCCTTATTCAAAATCCCTTTTACTTTGTACAAATCTCCCACTTTACCAGCACAAAAGCAGCCCTAGACCATCACATTACCTCCACCATGCTTGACAGATGGCGTCAGGCACTCTTCCAGCATCTTTTCACTTGCTCTGCGTCTCACAAATGTTCTTCTGTGTGATCCATACACCTCAAGCTTCGATTCATCTGTCCATAACACTTTTTTCCAATCTTCCTCTATCCAATGTCTGTGTTCTTTTGCCCATATTAATCTTTTCCTTTTATTGGCCAGTCTCAGATATGGCTTTTTTTTTGCCAATCAGCATCCCGGAGTCGCCTCTTCACTGTAGACGTTAACACTGGCGTTTTGTGGGTACCATTTAATGAAGCTGTCAGTTGAGGACTTGCGAGACGTCTATTTCTCAAACTAGAGACTATAATGTACTTGTCTTCTTGCACAGTTGTGCATCGGGTGCACTTCTCTTTCTACTCTGGTTAGAGCCTGTTTGTGCTGTTCTCTGAAGGAAGTAGCACACACCATTGTAGGAAATGTTCAGTTTCTTGGCAATTTCTCGCATGGAATAGCCTTCATTTCTAAGAACAAGAATAGACTGTCGAGTTTCACATGAAAGTTCTCCTTTTCTGGACATTTGGAGAGTATAATCGAACCCACAAATGTGATGCTCCAGATACTCAACTAGCTCAAAGGAAGGCCAGTTTTATAGCTTCTCTAACGAGAAAACCCATTTTCAGCTGTGCTAACATAATTGCACAAGGGTTTCCAAGGGTTTTCTAATCATCCATTAGTCTTCTAACGTGCTTAGCAAACACAATGTACCATTAGAACACTGGAGTGATGGTTGCTGGAAATGGGCCTCTATACACCTATGTAGATATTCCTTTAAAAAAAACAGACGTTTGCAGCTAGTATAGTAATTTACCACATTAACAAAAAAAATAAAAAAAAATAAATATATATATAGTGTATTTCTGATTAATTTAATGTTATATATATATATATATATATATATAGTGTATTTCTGATTAATTTAATGTTATCTTCATTGAAAAAAAGTGCTTTTCTTTCAAAAATAAGGACATTTCTAAGTGACCCCAAACTTTTGAACGGTAGTGTGATATATATATACAGTCAGGTGCATAAATATTGGGACATTGACAGAATTTTCATATTTTGGCCTCTATTCACCACCACAATGGCTTTGAAATGAAACAAATAAGATGTGTTTTAACTGCAGACTTTCAGATTTAATTTGAGGGTAATTACATCCAAATCAGGTGAACGGTGTAGGAATTACAACGGTTTCTTTATGTGCCTCCCACTTTTTAAGGGGCCAAAAGTAATGGGACTATCAACTCAAAAGCTATTTCATGGACAGGTGTGGGCTATTCCCTCATTATTTCATTATCAATTAAGCAGGTAAAAGGTCTGGAGTTGATTCTAGGTGTGACATTTGCATTTAGAATCAGTTGCTGTCGACAGAGATAGCAGAAACATTAGGTGTGGCCAAATCAACTGTTTGGAACATTCTTAAAAAGAAAGAATGCACCGGAGAGCTCAGCAACACCAAAAGACCCGGAAGACCACGGAAAACAACTGTGGTGGATGACAGAAGAATTATTTCCCTGTTGAAGAAAAACCCCTTCACAACAGTTGGCCAAATCAAGAACACTCTCCAGGAGGTAGGTGTATATGGGTCAAAGTCAACAACCAAGAGAAGACTTCACAAGAGTGAATATAGAGGGTTCACCACAAGATGTAAACCATTGGTGAGCCTCAAAAACAGGAAGACCAGATTAGAGTTTGCCAAACAACATCTAAAAAAAGTCATTACAGTTCTGGAACAACATCCTATGGACAGATGAGACAAAGATCAACTTGTACCAGAGTGATGGGAAGAGAAGAGTATGGAGAAGGAAAGGAACTGCTCATGATCCAAAACATACCACCTCATCAGTGAAGCATGGTGGTGGTAGTGTCATGGCGTGGGCATGTATGGCTGCCAATGGAACTGGTTCCCTTGTATTTATTGATGATGTGACTGCTAACAAAAGCAGCAGAATGAATTCTGAAGTGTTTCGGGCAATATTATATGCTCATATTCAGTCAAATGCTTCAGACCTCATTGGACGGCGCTTCACAGTGCAGATGGACAATGACCCGAAGCATACTGCAAAAGCAACCGAAGAGTTTTTTAATGATAAAAAGTGGAATGTTATGCAATGGCCAAGTCAATCCCCTGACCTGAATCCGATTGAGCATGCATTTCACTTGATAAAGACAAAACTGAAGGGAAAATGCCCCAAGAACAAGCAGGAACTGAAGACATTTGCAGTAGAAGCCTGGCAGAGCATCACCAGGGATGAAACCCAGCGTCTGGTGATGTCTATGCGTTCCAGACTTCAGGCTGTAATTGCCTGCAAAGGATTTCCAACAAAGTATTAAAAAGTGAAAGTTAGATTTAGGATTGTTTAGTTTGTCCCATTACTTTTGGCCCCTTAAAAAGTGGAAGGCACATATAGAAACCGTTGTAATTCCTACACCGTTCACCTGATTTGGATGTAATTACACTCAAATTAAATCTGAAAGTCTGTAGTTAAAGCACATCGTGTTTGTTTCATTTTAAAGCCATTGCGGTGGTGAATAGAGGCCAAAATATGAAAATTCTGTCACTGTCCCAATATTTATGCACCAGACTATATATCACTATATTTTAGATCCTGTGCAAGAGTCCTTTCCCCATACCCATTCCCCCAATACATAAAAAAATCTCTGCCCATTATACATGCCCCACCTGCAACACTAGATGCTCTTGTCAGGGCCCAATGCTGACTCTCTGCTCGTTATACCTGCTCCACCTGATGCGCTAGATGCTCTTGTCAGGGCATAAATGTCAGGGTTTTTTTGCTTTACTCCCAACTAGGAATCAGCCTCTATATTTGTATATGTAATTACATATATATATATATATATATATATATATATATACATACCCCATAATATGTCATGCCCATATATGCACTGCACTGTTATTTAATTAAGCATCTAATAATGACAAATAGAAAATCCGAATGGTAACCTAAATTATATTTTATTAGACACAAAGTACAGTATATAGGAGTCATTATAAGACATACAGTAGTCAAGTAACGCACTATAACTTGCATAGGAAAAGTGACTATTACAGTCATAGAATACAAATATTCTAATGTATTGGGGCAGATTCAATTAGCCGTGGGATTTACCACGCGAGTAATCGCCGGCTAAAATTCCCACGG